>CM028680.1:43099066-43762801 GCA_016760335.1 Gastrodia elata | reverse complement strand
AATATAGTTTTGATATTCATTTGCTCTAAATGCAAATCCTCAACTACAAAAATTTTCAACACAACCCTGATGGTTGATATCTTCATAACAAGGGCAAATATCTCACTGTACTCAACTCCATGTCTTTGCTGGAAGCCCCATACAAAAAGTCTCGCCTTGTAGTGATTGCTCCCATTTAGTTCTTTCTACACCTGGTAAACCCACTTGTTCTGAAGGGCCTTCTTCCCAGGTGGTAGAGGTGCCATTTTTTCATGTCCCATTTGACATGAGTGATGCCATTTCATCATTTAGGGTAGCCTCCCACTTTATTGAATCTTCAACCTGAATGCCTCTTCCAAGCTTTATGGTTCACCACCACCCATTAGTAATAGGTAAAATAGGGAAGGTGTGTACCTCTATGGCGGTCTTGTGACTCTTGTGGATCTTCTTAACTTGGGTGTTTGTGGTTTAATATTGACACTATCTCAAACTTCCTCATGTACTCCAACATCTGGCTCAATATTATCATCAATTTCTATGTGCCAGGGCTCTATATCTGAAGCATCTTTGGAACCAATCTTAGCTCCACTACAATCCTTGTAAATTTCACTTTTATTAAAAGTGACATTCTTACATCTGATAACCTTCTGGTCCAGAATCTGTAACCAAACTTGCCCGCACCATATCCCATAGATGTACATTTGGTGACCATAGCATCAAGGTTGCTACTGGATCCTGTATCAATGTGCACATATGATGAGCAACCAAATAATATGAGGTGGATCAGTTTCATCTCCCTTCCACTCTAAGCTTACTTGGGAATCCCTTCATTCAAGGGTACAAAAGGTCCCCATTTTATCAAGTAAATAGTTGTGTTAACAGCTTCCGTCCAGAACTGCTTTGGGAGAACTGCATGCAATCTCATGCTCCAGGCTTTTTCTGTGAATATTCTATTCATCCATTATGCAACACAATTTTGTTGTGATGTTCTTGGGACTGTGAACTACCCCTTGATGCCTCTCAGGGCCTAGAACTCCTTGTACTCCCTATCACAATACTCGCCACAATAATCAGACCTTAAGCACTTAATCTTTAATCTTGTCTCGTTCTCCACCAAATTTAACCACTTTCCAAACACATCAAACACACCAGATTTATGTTCTAGAAAGTAAGCACATACTTTCCTCGTATGGTCATCAATGAAGGAGACAAAATATATAGCTCCACCTATAGAGGAAGTAGGAGCTGGCCTCCATATGTCTGTATGCACTAACTCAAATTTCTTGCTTTTTAGCTCTCTTCCAACATTGGTGAATGAAATTTTTTTCTATTTGCCCAGCACACACTCTTCATAGAAATCTAAGTCTACTGACTTCATTCTTTGGAGCTTCCCCTTTGATTGTAGGGATTTCAATCCCCTCTCGCTCATATGGCCAGGCCTCCGGTGCCATGGATCTACATCTATCTCTTTTGAAGCTACAATAGAACATAAGTTTTTTTGATCAGGTAAAGTGTACCTTCCATATTTCTTCGTGAAATAATGAGTGCACCCTTGGTGACCTTCCATGAATTTCCATTGAAATAAGTTTATTAGCCATCTCTGGCTAACTGGCTCACAAGAATTAAATTTCTCTTTAGACATGGCACATGTCTAACATTCCAAACTACATTGCTTGGTAGCTGAACATCCACATAACCTCTGCCAATGATGTCGCAAGTCTTATTATCTCCAAGATATACTTTCCCCAAGACACCCTTGCTGTAATTCTTGAAGTCACTCTTTTATGAAGTCACATGAAAGAATGCCCCCTAGTCCATTACCAAGGACTCCGTGTTGGCAAGTGAGAGGATTAATGCATCCTGATTCTCCTCAACTGAAACATTCACAGTGGGGTTCATCATTTTTTCTCCATGACTTCACTTCTTCAGGGTAGGGCAGTCCTTCCTGAAATGACCTGCCTTCCCAGAGTTCCAACAATTCGATTTTGCTTTCCTGGGTCTTAATTTTCCTCATAAAGACATTAACCTATTTTTGTATGTCTCCTTTCAGTGTGTCTTCCCTTGCTTTTAGCAATCAGTGCTGAGGTGGATGCCTCCCCGTAGGATTTCTTTTGCACCTCCTTATTCAACACAAGTCTGACAAATATCATCGAATCTCAATGATGCATTTACTGATGATTTACTAATAGCTGTAACCAGTCCATCCCAACTGTCTAGCAATGAATAGAGGAATAACAAAGCTCGAATCTCATCATCAAAATGGATGTCCACCGAACTTAACTGTCTCATCACCATGTTGAGCCCATTGAGGTGTTCAGTCACTGAATAGCCATTCATCATCTTCATGTTAAACAATCTCTTCATCAAGAAAACTTTATTCAAAGCCTAGGGCTTCTCATACATTCTCATTAGGAAATCCACGAGATCTATAGTAGTTTTCTCATTAAAAATGTTAAAAGCAACATATGAAGACAATGATAAATGCATCAAACCCAGTGCAATTTTATCAAGAACTACCCACTCTTTGTCAGTCATATTTGCAAGTTTTCTGTTGGCTCCTTTTAGTGGATGATATAACTTCTTCTAGTTAAGCGAATCCTCGATTTGCATTTTCCAGAGCATGAAGTTTGTTCAGCTGATTATCTCTATTTTGTGTCTCATCTTGTCAGCCATTGCTCCTACTCAAATAGCAAACCCTTCGAACAATGTAACCTTCACTTTGATACTAATTGTTGGAATTAAATATCAACACCACTGAGCACACAGTCTGCAGTGGAAGCAATTTAATAGCACACTTGATTGATTGAGAACCAAGGTTGTGTTGATGGTTACCTAGAAAATTTAGAATCACAAAACCACAAGTAGAAAAAACACATAACACAAGATAAGTACAAGCACATAAACATCCAAAAACAAAAATTTATGTGGAAATCCCAAGAACAAAAAAACCACAGAGCCACACCACAAAAAATATCACTATGAGTACTTGAAGATTATAGAGTCATAAAAAGCTTATCCTTGAATGGAAATTCATAAGTTGCTACTACAGTATGGAGAGGAGAGAAAGTAGCCACCACTTGGAGTGTCTTTTCCAACATGCAAGAGGTTTCTTACACTGTAGCTTCCTTAGGGCTTCACCTTAGTATCTCCTCCTAATAGCAGCAATTATTCTCCAATCTGAAATGCCAACCTTGGAAACTCTTTCCAATTTTTTTGCTTAAGTACCCAGCTCAATTTAGGAACCTGAAAAGTCCAAAAAGCCCTCCAATTTACTATGGGCATAACCTAATTTGGAGCAAACTCTGCTAGGCACAATGGCATGTCATAGCACCTGTATTTTAAATAGGAACCCGTTGCGGTGTGCGGTAGCAACTGCATCTCAAAATGGAACCCATTGTGACACATAGTAGCGCCCGCATTATGAATGGCCTGCATCTGGATGGTTCTGCTGCGATGCCGATTTCTGCTACAGCGCGCTGAAGCGCCTACTTCTCTGTCTGCTGACTTCTGAGGCACATGACAGATAGAAAATACACATCTGTGTTTGCACGTAAGTGTATATGGTCTGAAGTAATAAGTGGAAGTTCTAATTTTTGGGACTTATCATCCTCAGGGAACGATGATTCTGATACCAAGTTATATTTTCTTTCGATAATATTTAGATGTCAGATTTTGGTTGATTTTTAGTTCCTAGTTTAACAATACAATTGACCTTAAGTTAAGATATGATTAAAAAGGAGAGAGTTGAGATTTTATTATAATAGTTATAAGGGTTGGTGATATACTTTATTGTTTAATGTATACTTTCAGTTTACTTGCTTTGTAAGATCAAGTGAATACCATTGGAATCAAAGTACCCTCCAATTACATTAGGTCCAAGTTTAGTGCACAAAGAGAACTCCTATTGGGTTCTTCCTTAGTACATAAACTCTCATAAGATCATGATCCATTAATTAGATTTTGATCTCCTACGTTTATGTTACCAAATGATATCTTTTATTTTTGATGATCTCACAAACAAGCCTTCCATTAACCATGCATCATGCGCGTCACACTCAACTTAGCTAGATGGGAGAATGCGCTGCGTCAACGAATTATGTCACATCATCCCTTGAGTTTTTCTAACGTCCTCTCATCCCTTCTCCTTTGCTGAGCAACTGAGCAAAGTTAATGTAAAATTTGGTCCACAAAAATTAATCTCTTAGTAGACCCTTTAAGGAAAGGTGAGAATGAGCTTGAGAATTTTTTCACATAATTCTCTGCTCTACTTACACTACCTTCCTTGATCTTACCCAATTTATGCGATTAGAACACAAGTTCTTTTAAATAAAATAATTTAGATTTTAGTTTATCCAAGTATTCATTTTGACATAAAATATAAATGATAAAAACATTTTTATTATACATTCAAGCAAATTCATCATACTTACATATTCTTACAATTGCATCTCAACCCTCTCCAAAGGGGTTTTAGCTTTCCATTACTAAATAAACATAAGCATACATACAAAGAAATGTGAACCTCGCCATCAGTTCATAGCAGATATAAATCAAGGGAGTTTAGGAAGAAATACTCGGAATCACCCAGATATTTTTTGGGGTTCTCTTGGACTCTTACTACCCTTCCTCTTGAAGCTCCACCATTTTTCCAATGATGTCTTCTTTGCCGTCTTGTTCTTGGTCAGCTTTCTTCCCTTTTGAGAGTTCTCCTTTCTCCTCTTGCTGCAGCTTTTCCTTTTAGTGAAGTTTAATATCAAAAGTTGGAGTCCTTTCTCAATCTTCAAGTCTCCCTTTTATAGACTTCCCTTCACCTGTTTAAAATTTAATTCAACAAATAAATCTCATTTAAAAATTTGTGCTTTGATTAAATGATTATTCATTTATTTCCTTGGTAATGAAGAGAATTAGGCTATTTGTATTTATGTTTTATTGAGTAAAATAATTAAATCAACCTCTTGCTTTTTCTCATGATGGCTTAAGCATGTACCTTTTATGATAATATTTATATTAAAGATTTCTCAATTTTTATTGCATCCACCCCTTCCATCTTCTTCATATCCTTAATTTATTTGTTCATGAATTATTTCTTGAGATGAGAAGTTTTAAATTAAATTGATATTATTTCAGCTAAGGGAAGGGGAAGAATTAAATTCTTTGGCCTTCCCTATGCTGCCTTTAGGTATATTTTTGGCAAAAACTGCGTCGGGCACTACGATGCACTACAGCGCGCTGGGCACGCTACAGCGTGTTGTAGCAGCTGCGTTCAAAATACTGTTCCGCTATGGTGCGCTGCAGCAGAGAAACTTTCGAAAGGATGTTCAATTTCTCCTTGTATGGTTTTAATTTTCCTTCGAAATATGTTGCCATGGTGCGCCGCGGCGCACTGGGGCGCGCAGCGGCGATTTTCTCCTAAAATTGCATATTTAAGCCAAATTTTAATTTACTCATATTTTATCCTAAAAAATGGCAAAAGCACATAAAAATATATAATTTTAATTTAAAAGTGCTTACTTTTATTAACCTATTTTACTATAAATCTTAGAGTTATCACACCCCCACACTTAAATTCTTGCTCATCCTTGAGTAAGCTCAAAAATTTTTTTTTGATTTTATATATTGCAAAATTCAATTAGATATGTGAAGTGCTTTTCCCATTTCATGCATTACTTGACAAGGGTGATTAGAAGTATTCAAATTCTAACAAGTCTCATAATAGTATTTTCTTTTCTTTTGACTAATTGAATTTCTAATTTTTAAATATATGATACTCAACTCATAATTCTTGGGGGGGTTTCTAGGATAGCTTACTTAGAAAAGTTTGATTCAATGTGTAAGAATCTCGTGCGATTTGTGCTTCTACTTCTAAATCGCAATGAAAATTTATTTACAGGAGAGATATTTTTCTTCATCCTATTTTTTCTCAATTCTTACTTTAGGTGAGATATTTCTCTTTATCTCTGGATTTTCTCTTATATTCAATTCAAGAGATAGATATTTATCTTCATCCCCATCTATTTTTCTATGTTCAGTAAGTCCTACAGAAGCCTAGCACATTCTTGTTTCACCATTTCTCACTTCTCTACTTTAAGCTCCTTGACCCCACCCCCACACTTAGATTTAGAGCATCAAATATTTCTGATGTTGGAGACTTATAGTAAAATGAGTATAAAATGATTTAGCATGAAAAAGCTTATAACTATATATTTTGCTTGATCACCTCTTGTTAAGGAAATTAAAATAAATAAAATCTTCACATTCTCATTACAATTGAATTCAGCCAATTGAACTTTTCAGAAAAAATTCCTAGTTAATAACTTTCTATTAGCCCAAAAATTAGGAGATAATAATTCACTAAGATTTATTTAAGCAAAAAATGAAAAGCAAAAAATTGAAAGAAAAATGAATATACATTACTAAGAGTAGGAAAGAACGAAACAACCTGATATAAATAATGAAAAATTGTCATTGTTGTAATCTTGCTTGAGATTCCTCCTGCTCCTTTATTGACACCCACAAGTACTACTTAGAATATGATATAGATAGAAAACATAAATAGTTTTTTTGGGTTGCCTCCCAACTAGGGCTTAGTTTAAAGTTCTCAGCCTGACCAAAAAGAGCTTATCCTTTCAAAATTTCTTTCCAAATTTTCATTAACTCCTTAGGATGAGTACGAGCTAATTTAATAATTGGGTCATCATCAACACTAGCTCTACTAGTTTTCTTCTTATAAGCCCAATCAGTGTCTTCACTCTTATAATATGTGTTATTTTTGTTTATTTTTTCATTCTTTTCATTTCTTCCTCTATACTTGTTATCAAACTACTCATACTTTTCATTGTTATCATCCTCCATTTCATTTTGTAAGAATGTGTAAAGCTCAGTTCTTTCAGGACTACTCTTAAGGTGATTCTCTACAAATTTAAATTGCACACAAATATTATCGATATTGATAAGGGGTATGTTGATGGTCAAGATGTAAGAGATAATAATATCCTTACTTTCACTACCCCGAGATTCACTTAGTTTAATGGTCCTCCCATTATTTTCAATCAGATTATCTTGGTTATTTTCACATGGTGGGTCACCTATTATTGAGCATTTAGTTGGAAGCACTTGAGGTGTGTATGGAACATAAATTTTGGATTGCTCTTGGTCAATTTTTTAAGTTTGAAACTCTTGTTGTATTTTCAAATTATCCAATTCAAGTTGATACTCCACCTCTCTCATTTTTACTGTTTGTTTGAGTTAAAGTTTCTTCACTACACATTAGCACTTCTTGTTGCATTTCAAAATGATTTAAATTAAATTGTTACTCTAACTCTCTCACATTTTCATTATTTGTTTGAGTTAAAGTTTCTTCCCTACAAATCAACACTTCTTTAGCTAGTTCCTTTATTTGCTCAATTATAACAACTTCTTGGATGGGGTTAGCTAGTTGTTGCAATATAAAGTCTAACTTAGTCTCAATTGATTCGCATAGATGCTTTTGATCTTCTAGATTGAATTTGTTAATAACCAAGGCTGGTTCAGTTTCATGTAGATTATTGTTCTCATTGCAGCTATAATTGTTCGTTGATTCTTCTAAGTAAGATTTCTCACACATCCAATTTATGTTTTTAATGTTCATATAAGAGTGAGTGTCATAGTCTTGTAAATTATTATCATACTTAATGTCACAGATAGGTTCTTTTTTTGAAGGTGCAAATGAGTTGTTTATATTAAAATTAGAACTTAAATGTTTTCCCTCGCACTACATATAACAATTTTGATTACTGTAGTACATGTCCATGATATTCTAGTACCCCATTTAAGCCAATCAAAACTATCCAAAGATATAATCAATTACAGCAGTATGCAGATAAGATCACACAGAATTCATCAAGGCAAATTCACAAACAATAAATATAGTTCAGCAATTAAGATCACACTCAAATAACCAACATATAAAAATTTTAGTAATAATAATAAAAAAAAAATTAGCAATTTTTTTTAAGAAGGTTTTCAAATTTTTTTCTCAAAAGCAAGTAAATAAAGAAAACTAAAGCAATCTAGTTTTTCTATAAAATTAATCACGGATATGAAAATAACTATGTAAGATTATAAGCACAAATTAATTAGATCTAAATCACTAATTTATAAGAAATTGTGCTTGATACAAAAGAAAACTGTTCCCCGGCAACGACAACAAAAACTTGACAGACCAAAAATACCGTCTGCATTCGCACACAAGTGTAGGTGATCTGAGGTAATAAGTGGAAGTTTTAACTTCTGAGATTTATCGTCCTTAGGGAACGGTGACTCTGATACTCTATAATGTTTAGATGTCAAATTTTGGTTGATTTTTGGTTCCTAGTTTAGCGATACAAATGACCTTAAGTTAATATATGATTTGATTAAAAAGAAGAGACTTGAGATTTTATTATAATAGTTGCAAGGGTTGGTGATATAACTTCATTGTTGAATGTATACTTCCAGTTTACTTGCTTTATTAAATCAACTGAACACCATTGGAATCGAAGTACCCTCCAATTACATTAGGTTCAAGTTTAGTACACAAAGAGAACTCCTTTTGGGATCTTCCTTAGTACATAAGCTGTCATGAGATCATGATCCATTAATTAGATTTTGATCCCCTACATCTAGGTTACCAAAGGATATCTTTTATTTATAATGATCTCACAAACAAGGCATCCATTAACCATGCATCATGCGCATCACACGCAGTTTAGCTAGATGGGAGGATGCGTTAGGTCATTGGATTATATCACATCATCCATTGAGTTTTCCCAATGTTCTCTCATCCCTTCTACTTTGTTGAGTAGCAGAGCGAGGTTAATGGAGAAATTGATTCACAAGCATCAATCTCTTGGTAGAGACTTTAAGGAAAGGCACAAATGAGCTTTCGAATTTTGTTACATAATTCTCATCTCTACTTGCACTACCTTCCTTGCTCTTACCTAATTGATGAGCTTGGAACACAAGTTCTTTTAAATAAACTAATTTAGATTTTAGTTCATCCAAGCATTCATTTGGATATAAAATATAAACAATAAGAACATTTTTATTATACATTTAAACAAATTCATCATACACCATCATACACTTACATATTCTTACATCTCAACCCTCTCCAAATAGGTTTTAGCTTTCTATTACTAAATAAATAAAAGCATACATACAAGGAAAAAGTGAACCTCGCCATCAGTTCACAGCATAAATAATCAAGAGAGTTTAGGAAGAAATACTATTAATCATCCGAAGGTTTTCTATGGTTTTATTGGATTCTTACTACCCTTCCTCTTGAAGCTTCACCCTTTTTCCATTGCTGTCTTCTTCATCTTCTTGTTCTTGGTTGGCCTTCTTCCCTTTGGAGAGTTCTCTTTTCTCCTCTTGCTGCAGCTTTTCCTTATAGGGGGCTTGCATATCAAAAGTTGGAACCCTTTCTCAATCTTCAAGTCTCCCTTTTATAGACTTCCTTTCACCAATTTAAAATTTAATTAAGCAAATTAATCCCATTTAGAAATTTGTTCTTTGATTAAATAATTATTCATTTATTTCCTTAATAATGAAAGGATTTAGGTTGTTGTAATTATGTTTTATTGAGTAAAATAATTAAATTGACCTCTTGCTCTTCCCCGTGATGGATTAAACATGTGCCTTTTATAATAATATTTATAATAAATATTCCTCAATTTTTATTGCATCCACCCCTTCCATCTTACTCATATCCTTAATTAATTTCTTTAGGAACTATTACTTGAGAATGAGAAGTTTTAAATTAAATCGATATTAATTTTAACACTGGGAAGGAAAAGAATTCAATTCTTTGGCCTTCCCTATGCTGCCTTGAATGCATATTTTTGGCAAAAGCTGTGTTGGGCACGACTGTGCGCTACAGCGCGCGGTGGCATGCTAGGGCGCGCTGGGGCGCGCTGTAGCAGCTGCGTTCCAAATATTGTTCCTCTGTGGCGCGCTGCAGCAGAGAAACTTTCGAAATGCTGTTTAATTTCTCATTGTATAGTTTAAATTTCCTTCAAGATATGACGCCATAGCGCGCCGCAACGGTTTTCTCTCAAAATTACATATTTAAGCCAAATTTTAATTTACTCATATTTTATCATGAAAAGCAGTGAAAGCACATCAAAATATATAATTTTAATTAAAAAGTGCTTACTTTTATAAACTTATTTTACTATAAATCTTGGAGTTATCAGCGCGCAATAGCGCCTCCGTCTAGGGTGAGGGTTGATCTCCAGGGCAGGTTGCGGCGTGCTACAGTGCTCCATAGGGCCTCTTTTGCCCCTAGACTTCACACCTAGTTTTGAATTTCCTTGGAATATCTCAGAAGCTCACTAAAACACTAGTGGCATCTCCATGATGGACTAATGGGTCTCCACAACACCACAAAACTTACTTGAGCTTTTAACTAGTTGCATGGGACTTAAATGCTGAATCTCACCTGCTATAGTTGGAAATGGAGCTCGCTGGATCGATGGATTGCAGTCGAGAAAAGTTCAGGGTGATGTAGGAATATCTAAGGAAATTGGGGTGACTAAGAGCTTTCTTAGTGAGCAAAAATTCTCATTGAGACTTCAGACTGACCTTAAATAGGCTTGAGAGTCCTAATGAGTTTAGACCACGGCCTTTGAGCATAAAGGATGGTATTCCCTAGGCTTGCAATAAAAAATAGTGCTAATTTTGCTCGACAGAAGGTTTGATCCTATTGGCAATGGCAGCAATGTCCTTCAGATATGGAAGGAGTGAGGAATTGGTCATGATACAGCTATACGAAGGGATTTTATCTATCAGGCACTGGCTAAATGGGGATAAAGATCAAATGTGTGGGTCCTCGCTTAGCCACTTGTTGTATTGTTCTCAAAGAAGGAATGACCCAGATACGTCAGTCTACAATGCAAGAATGCGATAGGTATCTCAGTTGTTGTATCACTAGCATTTGATATTAAACATAGGTTAAATTAAATATGGACCATCTAATTCACCTAGATGGAAGACCAAATGGCACAAAATTGCTACCATATGATTTAGGCTCCATTAAAAACTAGCTGTGATCTGCACAGTAGATCTTAGATAGTTGACTATTAGGAGGGATGGTTTTGCAAATATTTAAATTGAGGAACCTTTATTTGCAATTCCCTCAATTGAATTTTAATTGAATTGTGGCCTACACGACCTTCAAAAATTCGTAAATTTCACCCATAACTAATTTGGGGGTGAGAAATTCATAAATATAATAAGAATTTAATTTGTTGATCAGTTTCATTAAGATAATTTTTAAGGTTTTAAAATTGGTAAAATAACCAACTAACTGAATGGAGGTTTGATTGACCCTAAAATTTCAGGATTATGTCCTAGTTTGTGGTGTCCCACTCCCCGCCGTGGTCCTGTTAACTCTTAAGTTAACATGATTACGGTGAGGCAGTCACCAAATAACAAGGTCCTTACTTATGATTAGGTTAGTGACTAATACTAACCCATTATAATCAAAGACTTTATCATTATCCAAATAAATTATCACTAAATGTAAATACAAAAAGAATAGAGTACGGAAGCATAAATATAAATATCCATCCATTATATATAAATACAACATCTCAGAATAAGTAAAGTGTAGAAATAAAGTTTAACCTGTATTATTACAACATTAAAGCAGTTCATAAGAATTGAAAATATCACTCAGCCTCACAATGCAATACATAAAATGAGCTAAGTCTAAAGATCTTCAGGTCCACGCTCCTTCTCCAATGGCAAGCCTTCCACTGGATCAACTACTCCAAACAACTTTGAACCTACCATTATCAGTTTCATAATGATAGGGCCCCAACCAATAAAAGAAAAATCTTAATTAGACAAAATGTCTAAGTACATTTTAAGAATAATCAGTTTATTATGTTCAGTAGATATCATCATCAACTTTAAGCATAAAAGCATATCAGTAGAAGCAAAAATGTGTAAGAAAGGACAAGGTAAAGCTAGAAACAACTAGTTTATAACTTAAATAACTAGGAAGTAAGCACATATCTCTTCCATAGTAACTGCACAAGTCAAGTAAGTAAGGAAAGACTAAAGCAAGAGTCAATAAAAAAAATACATCCTAGACATGCTTATGATCAATATAGAATTATGCTAATTGACATAAAAGTAAATGAACATATAAAATATTATAAAACTGAAAGCAAAGCTAACATCCTATGTCTGTGCAAACAACAAGTAAGACTATCATCCTACAAATGTATAAGTAGTAAGCAATACTAGCACCCTATATGTAAACAAAGCTAGAAATGTTATAAAGACTGTAAGTAAAAATAGTGCTAAAATGCAGAAAAGAATAATTTAAAATAATAAATCTAAAATTGAAAGTTGTCTTGGGTTAAACATAGCATCACTTAGCCTGATGGGCTAAGACAGAAGTTCTAAACTATATGCACTGAAAACACTTAGCCTGATGGGCTAAGGCAGAATACTGAACTAAATATTACTGAAATCACTTAGCCTGATAGGCTAAATAGAAACATCAAGTAGAAGTGTACTTAAATTATTATTACCATATCAAATCCTGACTAATCCGTCAGTAGGGCAAGAGTCTACATACAACCATCCTAGTATTGGACTAGGCATGGCATAGACTATTGGACTAACTCTAAGGTCTAGCCGATCCTAGCAAAAGAAGTGAAGCGGTATACTAACTAAGCTACATTCTACTATAAATACGAGTAAAAGAGAAAATGCTACTTATGTATTTTCAAAGTTGACATGGGATACTCATCAAATATTCTATGTACATAATCTATGTTCAAGGTATAAAGCTCAATTACAAGGTAACAAAGCATCAAATATCAATATGAGCAAGAGACTCTACTAGGACACATGTGATATCCTTTGTTGTCTAATTCATTCATTTTATTTACTCTAAGTTACACAAGTTCAGGATCTCCAAGCCCTACTATCGAGTGTAACTTAGATTCACGACCTTATAGATTGAAAATAATTAGAACTGATCAGGTTCTAATCTTATTAAATCAATGTCATTTATACAAGTTAAATAATAAATCAATCGACCTATTTTGATGTTTTATCATAATCCCAATCTATCTTGATTGATCAAATCAAGATGAAATGCTTAAGAATTAAACTCCAAATATTGGGGTTTAATTACTTTATCCAAAGTTATATCTAAGGGTCTAAGGCTTAGAACCCAAGTCTCACAGATTAGGTTAAAACAAATCCTAATGAGTAATCAACTCATTAAGATAGATCTCTATTCTTAAGCTTAAAGTTAAAAGATCAAATAATTATTTAATAAACTAAGAAAATCTGTAAACTATAAAACTCAAGGCTTCACCTATTAAGTAACCCAATTTACTCAATAGATTAATTCTAACCTAAGATCTATTCATAATCCTAGGAATTAAGGTTCTTAAATGCTATGAGTATCTCTTAGACATGCATTCTAACTAATATTATTAAGACCTATGGAAAGAGTTAAGAAGTTTAATGAAGAAAAGAAAGCTCATGATTTTACTTAGGACTTTCTTAAGGACATAAAATGAGATTTTAATTAAAGACTATACTAAGCCTTATAATCACATAAATTATGATCTAAATCATTATTCTTACTATTTATATTATTTAGAATATAATTCTAAGGCTTTAAAATTCTAAATTCTAAATTTGGGCAAAATGACCTTTTTACCCCTAATTAAGCGTTCAAAAGATCAACTTTTGATCTAGGGATCCAAATCTAAATTTTTTAATGGAAAAATATTTCTTACTATCTAATATAAGATTATACAGCAATTACACTAATTTTGGGTAACTATTAAGCCTCATGAGATCAAATTAATAAATTTAACTCATAGGGGCAATTTGGTAATTTGGCTTAATAAATTATAAATTTTCTTTCATTTTATTGTTGCTTACTGTCTAAGGTTTCCATAGAACCTAAAATTATTGAATTCTGACAAGTATTGGCTAGGTATAGCTAATACAAGCTAAGGGGTAAAATGGTAATTTTAGGGTTTCTTAATTTAGAGTCAAAAATCCTAACTTTTTCAATTGGTGTCCAAATTGAGCAAAATTACTGGCTATGGTTCACAAATGATTTACTAATTACTTTGACTAGTAGTAGGCTCAATTTGGACTATAATTAGCTAAGTTATGGCTTAATTAGGGTTTTGGGTGATTAGTGAGTGATTAGTGAAACTAATCACCAAATCACTAAACCAACCATACCACTAGGTTCTATTCTACCTTAGGAGTTCTCTGTAATTTGAATCACTCAAATTAGATCATTAATTTTACTAATTTTTACTAATCAAGATTTAGGGTAATTATGGTTAATTAAGAAATCTAACCATTGGATCTTAAATATTTTTATAGTTTAGTGTTAATTAGGTTTTATTGATCAAAATGGATATATGGATCACCTAATTTGGAGTTTAATTGACCAACTTATGGTCAATTGAAGTTCTAGAGTGAAATAACCTAATTAGGGTTAGGTCCTAAATGTGATTAGTCCAATTCTAATACAAATAGCAAAATAAATACTACTAGATTATTCTAAAGGTTCTACTGATCACTTTAAGACCCATATTACCTATGTTTGGACTAGAGGTTACAAAGTTATGAGCTTAGGAAGATTAGGGTTTGGGTCCAAAAGTGATTAGTCAAATTAAGTGTCAAACAGCAAAACCAACACTAATGGGTTAATCCTTAGGCTTTGCTGATTATATTGAGACCTATATTGGGTATGTTTGGGTAAGTGTGTGCAAGGTTATGACTAGGTGAAGCTTTGTGATATATTTGGAATTAATTATATACCATAAATGTCACTAGAAGAAATATAGCTCCAAATGCCAAGTTAATAGAGCCAAAGTGTTCCTCTATTTTTGCTGATCACAATAGTATATTTATATGCATTATTTGGATCATTAGGTTGCAAGATATGAAGGATTAAAGTTCTATTTTAATTTGAAAATATTCAATTTAAATCAAATCATACAAATTAATTCTTTATTTTATTTTATTTAACCAACAAAATTAAATTGTAGGACCCACGGGAGCTGTTGTGGCAAGCAGCGACTTCAGTTGACGGGGTCCATGAGATACGTGTCGGCAGCTCATACGATAGAGAGTCCGCAGCAGGGCCCACGTGAATCATCTGTCTGCGAAAAGGTGGGGACCGCGGACAAAAACAAAGGCGTGAAATACGCTAGTCCAGAGACCCTGCTCGACCCGGAGGCGAATCGTCTTCCCCGACCCCCCATCCGTGCGTTCGTGGCTAGGGTTTGCATCTCTGTGACGTATCGGCGCCATTAGAGCTCAGCCCACCCGGCAAGATCAAACTCTTGCCAAGACCTAGCTAGCACTAGCTGGGCTGACATCGGAGGGGACCGATAAGCACGGGAAAGTTGAACCCTAGTTATTAGGGTTAAAAAATGAGACAAGATATTTGCGACTGAAACCAAAAATTTTTCTTATTTGCATTTTGCTTAATTCGATCCTCGCACTACCAGTATAGAATCTATATATTGAATTAAGTAAATGAATTGAAAGGCTAGCAATTAACATCACATAGATTGAGAGCAATTGGTACCTAAATCAACAGTTCCTGAAGTTTTAGAAATGGTTGACGACTGAATCGACTTTCTCTAGAGGACAGGAAGAAGGATAGTTGAATCAAATGGATACTAGTGTTTAAAGAACACCTAAAATCTCGGATTTAGGTGTCAGATAATGCATTTTGAAGGCGGCGAAGGGCAACTGGCGAACGGA
Source organism: Gastrodia elata (assembly GCA_016760335.1). NCBI lineage: Eukaryota > Viridiplantae > Streptophyta > Magnoliopsida > Asparagales > Orchidaceae > Gastrodia > Gastrodia elata. The sequence goes on along the minus strand of CM028680.1, from coordinate 43,747,030 downwards.
GCTCGCGACACTAGTGACGGCTTCCACGCTCTCTACGCGTGGCACGATTGGGCAGGGACGATATGCCTACCGTCCGATTCTTCGATCGGACGGTAGCGATTTACCATTAAATGAAACAGAGAAGATGGACGGCATTAGATTGGAGAGAACGACGTCATCAAATATTTTAATTAATATTATTATATTAATAACTTATTTCAATTTAATTAATTAAGATTAAATTATCAAACACATTCCAAAAATTCCCAATAAATCACCCCTAGCTAATTGAGGGGTGAGGAACGCAATCGTGTGATCAGATTTTTGATTTGATGAGTAATTAATTATTTGATTTTTCAGGGATTTAAATAATATTAAAATATTTGATGAAAATTCAACGACTTCCAAATGCATCAAAAACTTCACCCCGAGCTAATTTGGGGTAGTGAACGCAATGGCAAAGTCAGATTTATAATCTGAGGTCAAAATAAAAAGTTAATTTCTAGGGTTTTGGGATTTTCCAGAAATCAAGATTTGATCCAATTGATTCTTGATTTGACCTAAATCTTAGAGATAAGTTCTAAATGACTTAGTTAGTGTAATAGAACTATAATTAATACTTAGATTAGTCTTAATTGACTTAGGTAATAACCTGGGTTGTTACATAGTGAGGTTTATAATTTAATGACACTAGATTTAAGATTGGATTAGGCACAAATTAAGTATGGTAATAAATTAATATTATTATAGACTCCCCCACTTAAGAATGATGTTGTCCTCATCATTGTTGTCAAGAAGTATAAGAAAATATATAATTTAAGAACAAGAAACATAAATGAAGAGTTTTTGGATCATCAAAAATATTTGGATACTTTTGTCACATATTTGCCTCTGTTTGCCAAGTAGATTCTTCAAGACTACAATTCTTCCACTGAACTTTCACCATATGGATAGAGTAGTTTCTTAACTGCCTTTGATCATGAGTTAAGATTATATATCTTCGACATAGGAAATATCAGGCTGAAGAGATACAGTTTGCAGTTGAACTAAATGTGAAGGATTTATGAGACATCTTCTCAATGAAGATATGTGAAATATATCATGAACTGCTGAAATGTCATTGGAAAGCCTTAACCTATATACTGTATACTTACTTTTGCAGCTACTTCAAACGTTCCAACATAATGGGGACTGAGTTTCCTTACTACGCCAAAATATAATACATCTTTCATCAGATTGACCTATAAATTTGTGAAGTCACTAGCCTTAAACTTTAAAGGATGATGATGTGCATCATGATACATACTTTGACGATTCTGAGCTGCACGAATCTTTTTTTGGATGATTTGCACTTTCCTATTAGTTTCTTTGACCAATTAAGAATCAAAAAGTTGAATGGTTGAACATTGCTAGTTTTTGACCAAGCAAGTGGAGTACTGCACAATGAGTATAATGAGCTCAAATATCCACAATAGTAGGAAGGTCCTCCTCCTGTCCCAACTCATCACCAGGGAGGTTTAAGTCTAGTGAGCTCAAATTAAGGTGAAAGCTCATTAAAGGGTGATGAACAAAATTAAATTTGAAAACTTAAATTTAATGATGTACTAATGTTCTATCCAGTCTAAGGAGTTCATATATACTAAGTTTTCTCAATTCTAAGATGAAATAATTTAGCTATGAGTAAATTATGAGAATTGCTAAAATGGGTAATTAAGAGAGGGGTCAAGAACTCATTTTCACTAATTGATAGCCAAATCAAGAAAAATAGTGGCTATAGGTTCCCTATATCACAATGAGTATAATGACATTAAGAATGCTAAATTTAGACTTCTATTAATTAATCTAAGCCTTTATTATGGTTTAAGGTGATTAGTGAGCGATTTGTGAAATTAATTATATAAAATTAATTTTAACTTCATAATCATGCTCTCCTCTATTTAGTGAATGATCAACAACCTAAAAAATAAAATTTGGTCAATGATAGAGCTTAATATGACTAATCTATTTTAAAAGTAATAAATTATGATTAAAGAAACTAATGATGGAAACCTAAATATTTTTCTAGATTAGTGTTCCTTGTATTTTTCTAGTTGAAATAATATATTGGATCACTATATTTGGATATCATTTTAATAAGTTATGACATTATCACAATTTAGGGTTAAGTGGTTAATTAGTCACTTAACAAAAAAACTAATGGCATAATATTAATCTTTGCAATTTTCTAAGCACTTTGAGATGTAAGATCAATATATTTGGTTCTATAGTTAAACAATTATGAGGCTATGAAGTTTAAGTGATTAATTGACTAAAAAGGTGATTAATGAAACTAATGGCATACTTAAAATTCTTGCAATTCCTTAAGCATTTTGAGATATAACATCAATATATTTGGAGTTGCAATTAACAAGATATGAAGCTTTGAAAATTTGTAATTAAATAATTTAATTAAAAAATGTTTTGAATTTTAATGTACATATGAATAGTATGCACTTGGGCGTGGGGCATCCTTCAGTTGCGTGTTCACGAGGCAAGCTGGCTGCACGTAGACGGGCACACAGGTTGGACCCAATGGATCGAGCTGACTCAGTGAAATTGAGGAAGCCTACCTAGGGCATCAAAATACTCTCCACATAGACCACCTCAATTGACATGCAATATATCAATAGAAAAGACTCTCTGTGAACTTTAGATTGGTGCCTAATTTGTTCCACAAAATCAGCAGTAATGACATAAAATGGGATGCCCTAATCAGGTAGTTTAGAGAATAGGGGTACCTTGCTGGGTTCGCTGGTTAATCCTTTGCGAGCTCTGTACTAGAAAATTAAAGGCTTCTTTAGCTTTAGGTTTGATCCTAATCAATGCAAATGAGACTTGCAATCAAAATGGGGTTCAAAATTGGCCTTAAATGAGCTCTACGATGAAGGACAGACGCATGCACACAACGATGCATCCGCGTATCCATGCGCGGGACACGCGCTGCTTGCGCAGCACGCGTGGGAAGGAAGCTTCTTAGTCATCCGATTTGGATCGCTGAGTTGATCAGATCAACACGTCATCTGATCAAACTGCGTGCCCTCCATGTGCTGAAGGCGCAGTTAACCTTAAACGATGGATTAATTAAAACTTTAATTAAATTAATTAAAGTTATTTTATTAAATGGTATCTAAATAATCCAAAAAATTTGGCTCTAGCTAATTAGGGTATGAGAACTCAAAAATGAAGTTAGATTTAAATTGCAGATCAATTTAATTTTTTTAATTTTCAAAATATTTAAATATATTAAAAATATACAAAAAAATTAATGACTTCCAAAAATTTCCAAAATTTCATCACTAGCTAATTTGGGGGAGAGGAATTCATTAGAGAACTATGATTATTATTCGGAGGTCAATTTAATTTAGTAATTTTTTTGGCCAATTAATTGGCAAAATAGCCAAATGATTCAATCAAGTTCCGATGGATCTCAAACTCTTAGGGTTAAGCTCTATGATTACTTAAGTCTAATAGAAGAATAATTTGAACTTGGTTTAGTGCAGATAATTTAGGGAAGTAACCTAGTATTGCTACACAAGAACTCTAAAGTTCTATACAGGGCAAATCAATCAATCCCATATACTTCTGAATTAGAGTTCTATCTATAGATATGTACTACATTCTCACATGATAATACTAATATCATTATTATTTATAATTCTAAACAAACTATTTAATAATCAAGGAGTTTCAAACTACTAAAGATATACTCAACTATAAGTGGTTCTAGCACTAATTTGCAAATCAATTAACATATAATTCTATCAATTTAGGTTTACCACCACAAAAGTATATGTTCAATCTAGGTTACAGTTAGATTTATACTACCACAATAAAATATAAAATCTATCCTTTGAGTTTATATGGTGAATCTAGGATTCTACCTTAATATGGTGCAAATAAGGCATCTTGCCTCAACAATTTAACTTAAACTATAGTTACTATAATCATATTGTTTAACTAACTTTTAAAGATATTTCTATGGTTCTAGATTATTACATCTAATAATGCAAGTTAACACAATAATTAAGATGGATCTTAGCTTATACAATTATACATGCCATTCATGATTTCTAAATGAAATTGAGAGGTAAATTCAAGAATGCAAATTATTTTTATTTTACTTCTAAAAGTTACATGCTTATTTATAATAATAAATCATTATTTCTAATTGTTTAATAAATCATTCAACTTTTGTTAAATGACTAAGTAACATACATGTGATTCTAGGATTAATATGGGAAGTTAAGAGAAAAAATTATGAGTGAAATCCTTTTCTTATCTAATTTCTGATAATTAATATTAAAATTAAACAAGTATGTTAATGAAGATAAAGAACTAACTCAATTGATATTAAATCATTTCTTACTGTCTAATAAAGATAAAATCTACAAGTGAACTTAATTTGGTTATGCAAAGTGCTTAATATCAGCTATATAGAGTTTTGAGTTAATTAAGGAATAATTAACATAATTAATCACAAAAAATTAAGTCTTTCATTACAATCAAGTTATAGTTTTCATAATGATGAAAAAGAAACCCTAAACATGCATTTTAAATATATAATTATGTTAATATTCAATAATCTTATTTTTAGATAATTAAGATAGAGTTTTGAAAATTGTCCAGTGATATTAAAATATGATTACAGTATATTGATCTGCATATTTTTCTGATCAAAATGATATATAAATGGTTGGATAACAGATCAAGGAAATTTTTTAAAAACCTAAATTCCATGCATTATTCCTAAGTTAGGACCTTTGAGAATCAAAATATATTTGAAATTATTTCATTTCAGTGGCTTTGGGTCGGTCGGGTCAACTAGAATCCGACAGGTCTTCCCTTAGTGGGACAGCATGGGTCGGTCGGGGTCCAACCACCCGATACTGTTGAACAGCGCAGGTCGCGGGTTGGCCCGACCCGACACTATTCAGCATCTTCACCTGTGATTCCCTTCGCTCAGTCACATTAGGGTTAAGTTTTCACTTCTAATTAAGGTCACTCCAGCCACCCCTCAGCTTTTGTTTTTTATCGCTACATGTCCTCTCGGCTGAGACACATAGATTCCACTCGTAAGTCTTCTGTGATGATGGAGGATTCATCATGACCCTTCTCGATGTAAACTAGTTCCTAAGGTGTGGGGAGTCAATTTTTCTTATATAATTGATAATGCGGTTGGAACTTGATGCTAGAATGATAAGAACATTCAGAAGAACTGAAGCCCTATCCTAGCTCCAATGGGGATGCACTAGGATGGCGAGGCCCCATTTAACTTCCATATTATCTAATGTTGTTGCAGCTCAAACAGTACGGGGGTCCTAATGGACACCTACGTTTGATGCAGGATTAGTTTACAGATAATCAGGCAACTTAATTTGGGGCCAATGGTATGAAAATGATGATACCTAGACATTCGGATGAGTGGCACAGTACAGCAGTGATCCACACTGACCTGACACTTGCCGAGTCGAGCTGATCCCTAAAATGGATGAAATTCAATCTTAGATCGATCATTGCACTCAACAAAAGTAGTCTAAGCAGTAATCAAATGCTAATTGGGCTTTATTAGCTCGCAAAGAGGGAAGTTCCTAGTCTATGGAGGTGCTGATTGAGTACAAGTGAAGAGGGTGAACCAGGGACTGAGCACTAACACTGGAGCTAACTTAAGAGGCTGGCTGGGTGCTAGGGGACAAGAACACAAAGTGTCACCCAATATAGCTAAAAATAGAGCTTGTTGGATTGTCAGGTTGCAGTTGCGAGAAGATCAGAAAGATGCAAGGATAACTAGGGAAATTAGGGGGAATAGGAGCCTTCTCAGTGCGCAAAGAAGCTCACTGAGACTTCAAGCTGGCCTTAAATAGGCTAAAAAAGCCCAGGGTGGTCAGGTTATGGCCTTTAGGCCCGACCCAAGGGATGTCCTTCCCCAAGCTATCAATGGTAAAACTAGGCCAATTTGGCCAGGTGGAAGGTTTTATCCTAAATGAAAATGGCAACAACGTCCATCCGACGGGGAAGGACGAGTGGGGAACAGGTATAAACGCAGTAGTATATGGAGATTTTGTCTGTCTGGTGTTGGATAAGTAGGGCCAAAGATCAATAGTATGGGTCACCTCTCAGCCGTCCGAAGTATCGATCGTGAAGATAGAACGACCAAGATGTGTCAGCCTATAATGACCAAATGTGAGAGGGATCTTAGTCGCCTACTATCAAACAAGGACTAGACTAAATCTAGACCATTTGATTAACATGGATGGATGGCCACATGGCATAGAAATGTCTGTCATTTGACCCGGGCTCTACAGTGAATCACCCGCGGTCTGAACAATATATCTTGGGCAGCCCACCATTAGGAGAGTTGGTTTTGCAAATATTTAAATTAAGGAACCCTTATTGGCAATTTCCCCTATTAAATTACAATTGAATTGTGGCCTAATTGACATCCAAAAATTACCAAACATTCACCCATTGTTAATTTAGGGGTGATAAATTCATAAATATAATCAGAATTTTATTTGGAGATCAATTTAATTAAACTAATTTTTGAGGTTCTAAAATTTGCAAAATTTCAGGGATAGGTCCTAATAAGGATTAGAATTTAATTGTACTAGGTTTAAGGCTATATTAGGTACCTATTAAGCAAGGTAACAACCTAGGGTTGTTACAATGGGCTGGCTTGTCCGATCAAACAGTGCGCAGATCTTCATCGTTCAATCAGATCCAAAGTAAATCAGATGGCTTCGACCTATCTTCTAGAAGTTCCCATTTGTGTGTGGTACGCATGGTAGCTACCCGCGCACACGGCTTGTACAGAGCAATGGCAGCTACCATGCTAAGACCTTAGTGACTCCATCAATTTTCCATTTTAATCCAATTCTAATTGCAAGCATCAGCTGGATGAATTGAGATCGATTCTTGGAGCTAAAACCCCACATCAACCCCATCCCGAGCCTTCAAGATCACTCAAGTCAAAAACCTAAAGGAGCCTCCCTTCCCCATCATTTATCACTGCATTTTGCTTCAATTTGGGTTCACATGAATTGCTTATTGCATGTTGAATAATTGTTATGCCCCAATCAATCCTGAACGAGCTCGATTGCATCGAGTTCCATCAAACCTCTAGACCCGTAACCATAGTCTTATGGATCTTAAATTAGGGCGATATAGTCAATTTTATAATGGGTTTTTAAGTCTGAATGAAAGGTCTTGAAGAGACCTTTTGATCGGTATATAGCTTGTAATCTCAGAGGCCCTGTGTTAAGAGTATTGTAGTATCATAAATTGTCATCTTCGACTTATGCATCACATTGTAGCATCACTTCCATTGGGACACATACGCGGCCTGACCCATGCATCACTTCCATTGGGACACATACGCGGCCTGACCCATGCATCACTTTCATTGGGACACATACGCAGCATGACTCACGTGCATGCAGCCGACATCAGTCCCGTACACAGGCCAGATGCACTTGCGGATATCATTTTGTGCAGTAATGTCAGATTTTTCATATTAGCAATAATTTAATTATTTAAATTGCAAATTTCAAAGCCTTATAATTTCTTAATTAGAAACCCAGACATAACAATGTTATATCTCAAAGTGATTATAAAAATGCAAAGAATATTACTATGCCATTAGAATTTTTGTTTGGTGATTAATTAAGGCCATAACTTAGTCAATTTACATCCAAATTTGATATTCTATTATACCCTATCAATTATAAAAGTATAAGGAATATTAATGTACAAAAATATTTAATTTTATGAAATTAGTTTTCTTAATCTTGCCTAATTATCTAAAAAATGGATTAGTGAATATTTAGCTCAATCATTAGTCAAATTTCATGTTTTAAGTCTCTAAACATTCATTAAATAAAGAAGAGCATGTTTGTAAAGTTAAAATCTGTGTATGTATTCAATTTCACTAATCACTCACTAATTACCCTAAACCATAATTAAGGCTTAAATTAATTAATTGAAGTTCAAATTTAGCATAGTTATTGTCATTATATTCACTCTTCTATAAGGAACCCGTAGCCACTAATTTTATGTGATTTGAACATCAATTGGTGAAAATGAGCTTTTGACCCTTAATCAAATTGCCATTATTTATAGCTTTTCTTATTTCAGCTGTTGTTTTGTGGCACCTTTATGGCATAGAAAAGTTTGTGATATCCTAAGAATATAGTAATAATTTTTCAGCCTAAAATGTAATTAGGTAATTGTCTAATGCAATATTTTATTTTCAGGGTTGAGGCCCTGGCATGTAAGAACCAACACGTCAATTTTAGAGCAGTTCAAGGAGCTATATTCAGGTAACGAGTAGGAGCATAAAGATGTGTGGAACCTTTCTGAGGTCATGTTAACACATATATAAACCTGATTCCGGTAGAGAGGTAACCATGACAAATCCTTAACTATAGTCAAATTAGATTTTCTCTCTAATTTGTCATTAATTGCAGAATATGCCATTTATTTCTAAATTTCACTACATGCACATACAAGAATCTTGGAGTGAGGAAGCAAGTAAATATAACATCAATTAATCTTAATGTAGAAATGTAAGAATATAATACAACTCAGAATAAAAGTGCAATAAGAAAAAATACATCCAAATCCTGAATTATTCCAACATTTGAGTAAAAGTTTAACCGAAAGGAAACACTTATCCTCATGAACAAAATGTTAGAACTAACTCAGCATTAATATCAGCATGAAGGTCGTCCTTCTAGCTTAGCTCCTCAGTTGAAGCTATCTCTATGAACAATTGGAATATGATATGATGATTCTTACATGCGAGGGCCCCACCAAAGAAATTAAAAATCTCGTGTTAAGCAATTATCTAAATACATTTAGAGCTAATTTAATAAATTATATATTTTTAAGATATCTCATTTAAGTTGACAACAATAATTACCATAAGGAGCAACAAGACACAGGGAAACATGAAGCAATAAATAATATATTTATAACTTACCAAAAGAAAGTATGTAAGAAACATACCCTATCTTGAGGTTATAATAAGGTTAAGCAAAATATAAATACATGACTATAAAATAATGGTAATTACTAAAAAGAAATACATTTAAACATGCTCATGATCATCTAAGAGTATGCTAATTAAATAAAAATTTAAGCTGAACCATGATACATATAAGTAAACTAAGTTAAATATTTAATCATGACTAGCATACAGACATGTATATAAATACAAAATACAAGTAATAATTGTGCAAAAATAGAACTGAAGTAAGAGTGTTCAAAACAAAAAGTTAATATGTAAAATTGCCATATCAGAAGCCTTAGCTAAAAAATCCACTATAAATGTATTATAATTGTAACTATCGTGCAAGACATTTAGCTTCTCAAGGCTAAAGTTGAAAAAGTGAACTAAACCGATGAGGCAGAAATACATATGCATTTAATTTTTAGTTATTTTACTTTACTTTTATGGACACATCCAAAAGTAGCTTAGGAGTCAAGCACGTCTGGAAGATTGAGGTGGGTTCCTGAATTAGATAAAACTCTCCCCAATGACTACGTGTCAAGTATCCTTATTTCTCCTTATCTCCCATCCATTGGAAGTAATGTGTATACATAATCACCCACTAATAATGAACCCAATGCAAATATTATCCTTATTTTTTATATTTTTATTTTATGCATCAAATTCATCTTTTATGATATGTTAAAGGCAAAAAGGCTCAAAGATAATAAATGCAAAGCAACAAAGTCAAAAGTAAGCAAGACTTTACTAAAATACATGTGCTATCTATTGTTATCTAATTTATTTATTCTATCTTTTCTGAGAGAATACAAGTTCAGAATCTCCAATATCCTACTATCGATTAAAATATCAGATTCATAACCTTATAAGGTTGAACATTAGAACTTAACAAGTTCTAATTCTGAATAACATAATATCGCCTACTAAAGTTAAATAATTAATCAATCGACTTAATTGATGTATTTCATTAACCCATAACCAATCTTGATCAAAATAATCAAGATTTATAGATTTATAATTAAATTCCAAAATGGGGGTTCGAGCTCTAATCCCAAAGAACTAGCATATAAGGATCTAAGGTTTCTCACAGTTCTCATTCTAAAGCTTTAGAAATCTTTAAGGAATAATTCTAATTCATTAAGAGGGAAAATTTCTAGTCTCCAAGGAAGGATGAAATACACCAAAGTCAAAAGTTAAAAAAATTAGGCTTATAATTTCTTAATCTAAATCACAATTTAATATATTAGGTATTTCCATTAGTCACTGGAATTGAATAAAAGTAAAAGCTATAATAGGAAGTCAAAGGCTAGAATACTTGGAAAATTTTGCAAAGATTTGATTAAGGATTTGCATAAGTCTTACTTAGGAATAATACTAGGAACAAGTCTAACAAATGTTAAATTAATTATAACTAATTTATTATGCATTGGCTAGCATTAAAAGAGAGAAATATGGATTTTGAATCCACATTTAGAATCTTAATATTTCACCTAATTAGACTTGGGGAAATGTAGGGCTTAGCTTCTAAACCTAATTTCTCAAGTCTAAATGATCTTAAATTAATTTTAAAAATTCAATTCATCAATTTTAAGGAAGTAAACAAATTTTCAAGTCTTAAAAGCACTTAAAATCACACTTGGTGAAAATGACCGAAATACCCCTCCTTAAGGGTCAAAAATGAGAGTTTGAGTTTTGAAGTTCCAAATTGAATCTACTGAATTTTAATTGGTTCCTTATTCTCTAAAAAAAGGATAGACACCTTAAAAATCTATTTTGGACTTAATTTAAGTCTAATGAGAACTAATCAAGATTTAGGTCAATAAGAGGTGATTAATTAAATTAATCTATGAAAATAGTTTAGAACTTACTAATATTTTAATATAATTAATTATCATTCTATTAAGTTCATATAGTCATTAGACCAAATCCCTGAAGATTTGGAGTAATTCAGAGCTCAATCAAATATTTTGGATTATTTTAATATTTAATTAATTAAAAATTGAGGTATTTATTTTGACCTCAAAATCAAAATGTGACTTCGCCATTGCAATCGTCACCCCCAAATTAGCTAGGAGTGATGTTTTGGACGTGTTTGGAAGTCGTCGGAGTTTTTCGAATATTATAATATAATTAATTACACCGAAAAATAAGATAATTAAATACTTGTTAGAATCGAAATATGACTTCGTCATTGGATTCCTCACCCTCAAATTAGCTAGGGGTGAATTTTTAAAAATTCTTAAAGCGCATTTCTGAAATTTGAATTTTTTTTACTAATTAAAAAAATGAAGAAAATAAGTAAATAATTATTTAATTCAGAAAATCTTTTTCTGAATTGCATTCTTGGTTTTTCCCATACCTTGATTCGTTGCTCCCCCTCCCTTAATTGTAAGAATTGGTGGCTGAGGCCATCCCTCTCCTTTCTCCCTTAACCCATGCCTCCTTCTCCTTTCTTTTCTTCCTCTCCTTTAAGAAAGAGTTCAGCCCTTCTTCATCTCCATTTTGGCAAACGTTGAAGCTCACTCCTTCCACCATTGCTGCACCTTGAAGAAGAAGTTCCTGTCCAAGTCCTGAAGAAAAATGCAGATTCTTCTTCCTCTCCTAATGGCTAAGGTACCCTTATGCTTACTCTTCCTTGGCTACTTCATTTTGCTATTATGCATATTTTATATCTCTAAGACATTTATGATTAAATATGGAAGCCATTACAGTTCTTTAAAGTATCAAATTTCACGCTCTATTTTTCGACCATTTTGCATACCCGAACCTTTAACTCTATTGTTTGTAAAGTTAGCATGACCCATTCTTGCCAATTTTTCTATCAATGGAAATGTCTAGGAACAACTTTACCATCAATATATGGCACTGCTAATGGAATGCTCTAGATTGAGAGTATTTGAGCTCAAAATGAGACCCTTTACAGTTTTCGCATAGGCAAATTCACCGTTGAGTGCTACAATGCGTCGTAGCGCCCAAGTCTCGAACTGAATCCACCGTAGCGCGCCACAACACTTTTGGAGCTAAAATAATGGCCTAGAAGCAAACCACTGTAGCACGCCATAGCGTGCCACATCGGGCTACAATGTCATTTCAGGAAAAACTATAGGAAATTAAGAGAATTAATTGTACAATCATTCAAAAGTTAGATCACTGTCGTGCGCTATAGCGGGCTGCAGTGTCATTTCTGGAAAATTATATGAAACCAAAAGATAAATTAATTGAACAATGATTTTTGAAAGTTAGACCACTACAGCGCGTCGTAGCGCCTGAAAGCGTTGCAATGTGCCTTAGCATCCAACAATTGGGATATTGGGCACCGCAGTGCGCTGTAGCGTTAATTTCTGTCATAGTGCGCCGTAGCACCTAAAAGCGCGGCATCGTGCCACTGTGCTATTTTTCGCCGCAGCGCGCCACAGCGCGCCGTCCCGCCAGAATTGCCCGTAAGTGTCCAGAATTGGCTGGAATGGCCAAACCTTCACATTTTTCACATTTTAATATTCCTAGGACCTGAGTGAGACCGAATTATATCACATTTGAAACTATTTTAGATAAAATTGAGCATTGCATAAAATTTGCCATGAATATTAGGATGTATGTTAGAGAACTTTAACAATTATTTGGACACCTTGATATGCTTAAATTGACACTAAACTATATTTGAACATAAGAATCTTAAGAACTTAATTAAGTAAATGATATTGAATTTAAACTTAGAATTTGCCATGAGTAATACACTAATAATGCATTGATTTATAATTGATCTATAAACGAACCATGGGTCTTAATTTTAGTAAGGCTAGGGGGTTAAACCCTAACTTGTCTTGATTAAGATCTAAATCTTAATCACTTAATCAATTAAGTTAATTGTAAGATAATTCAATTGATATTATTCTAATAATACATCTGATTTAGTATTGATCTTAAATTATTGAATTAGAAGTACTAAGGTTAATATTGAATCCGTGTGATTGAATCATCTGAATCTAAACTTTAGATCTTTAATTTTCTCTTATATAAGATTATTAGCCTAAGATGAATAAGAAAATTATAATGATTTTTGAAATGATCTAACTCTAGTAATATCTTTGAGTTCATCCCATGATTGTAGAATAAAATAGGATCAGATAGATTTTAATCATCTGATCTGATCACTTTAATCCAAGACTAAAAAGTAAATCTTGAATTCTAACTTAAGAAATAGAAAAGTAAGATCTCAAGGGTCTTGCAATAGGATCAATCTTCAAATGCTTAAAGACCTTAAATATTAATAAATTGAGGTAGGAAGAACTTTTGTAACTTATTGAGATAGGAATCTTTGATGATCCTTCATAACCTTAGAGGCTGATCTCGACACCTCGTGGTAAGAACCACCTAAAGCACTTAGAATGGAACTTCCCCCTTGCAGTAGAAATCAACATTTAGTGATCTTTTTTATCAAATCCTTGGAGCTTTGTGTAGGACTCACCTATTTAGAGTAAGGATTAACAGCTTTGATAAATCCTTGTTGATTAAATAGAATGTTCTGAACCCAGATTATTGGTTAGGTATAGTAGGGTATACCCATAGTACTAGATTACTTCAGTAATATTCAGGAATGGTTGAGTCACTTTATGTACGATTTATCCTTGTGCTATCATGCGGGCTAAGGCGGATATGATCTCACTTAGTGTAAATCAATCAATCCTAAGAGTGTTACAAATAGGGACTCATTCCTTAGTTTGATTAAAATATAAATTGCCAATGAGGGATGCCTCATAGCAAATATCATTTTAATAGGTGTGGCTTAAACAAACTAATTAATTTGAGTCTCCCTCTTTAAGACACTAAGTGTAACTGTGAGTTGGGCATCTTAATGACTTAGCTTGAGATACAAATTGCTATCGGGTGATACCTTCTATCGAAGATCACTTCATTAGGGTGGCTTAATCAAACCAAGTGTTAAGAACTATCTTTCATGCAAACATGCGAAATATGTGTATACAATCTTCCAATCTAATGATTTTATTTAAGTAAAAATCCCAACTTTAACTAATTATCGAAATAAGAATTTAGGAGTCAAAATCCATTTAGCTGGATTCTGCACAATGGAGACCTTGAATTTATTATTATATTTCAAAGCATTTTTGGATTTTTGGATTTAAATCATATTGCTTAGAAGCATGATCATGAGCATAAGCATAATATATAAATATCAGTAATGATGTATGAGTATCAGTGGTAATTCATCGATTATGAAATATTGCATACATTGACCAGGGATTTTCAGGATGCATTAGCATCACAGTAAACTATATTCCCATCCAGATATATGTAGACATTCGACTGTATGACTCATAGCAGTTCAGTGATATTTTGGTTGCATATCTGTAACATATAGTATTGTGTCATATTCAGATGCATAATTTTAGTGGCATACAGTATAGGCTTACATGCTATTACTCAGTTTCAGATTCATTACTATTTTTTGTTTACTTTTAGTATTCAGTTCTAGTATGGCACTACTTTACTTTACTTTAGTTTTGTTCAATTTTATACAATTTTATACTTTCAGTTACCTTTACAGTATTTATATAGTTTTATTTACATTAGTAAATATTAAGTAAATAATTAGAACTGTTTAGATTAATTGCGATGTGTTTGACTTATTGTATAACACGTGGTACATTTGGGAGTCAGCAATTTGCCAGATTCAGAGTGGTTAGTGGAGCCAGATTAGGTAGAGACTCCAAAAATCCAGGAGGAGTTCGTGGAGCACTAGTGGACTCTTCTCCAGCTTTATTATTTTACTTAGTTTATTTCAGTTCAGTACTTATCTTTTATTTTTGTATTTCAGTAAATCATTTGTAATAATTCTGGATGTGTTTTTTTTCTTTACTGAGATGAATGTTTTATTCATCTTCTGTGATGAATATTTCTGGATGTTTGCTTTAGCTTCTGCACTCTATTTATATACTACTTATACTTAATTTTATGTTGTGATCAGTATACTAGAAATGCTGATACTTTATACATATATTGGATTCTTCATGTATGTTTTAAATCTAATGTATGTATTAGCCTAATACTTAGGATATGGATACTACTCTTATCTTATATATTAGCTCTCAACTCTCCTTGAGGTTGAGTCAGCAGCCCTTCAGTTGGGTTTCACTTGAGCTATTCGAGGAGACGGATATTCCTTCCCGAGAGTCGCACAGTTCTGTCGCCGAATTTGATTATGATTATCTCTCTTACGCACAGCAATGGGGCGGGGCACTACAGTTGGTATTGCTCGCTGAGTGGTGCACCGCTCCATCGCAAAATTTGATTATTATTATCTCTCTTGCACGTGGCGACGGGGCGAGGCGCTACAGTAGGACACTCTCTTCTGCAGTTCTTTATGAGTCTCCAACTGATGGTATTCTGCCAGTTCTTAGCTACATCTTGTAGAAATTAGACTATGAGTTGAAGTCTAATATGGTCCAGACAATCTATAAAATCTAAGGCTAAATTTACTATATTCAACCATTCTTTGGCTAACACTAAGAAGTGGAGTCCTCTAAAGGTTGGATACCAAAGAATCTTTTTAAGCACTAAAACTCCTTTGGTGGATTTTCCATATACAATCCTTTACAACTTTGACCTAGCTGAAAGTTTTCTTCCCAAATTGCCTCAAATCTCTTGGTATAGTAGTTGAGTTCTGACATTCTGAATTCCATAGGCTTACAAATTTTTTTACAAGAGTTCTTAAGTTATTTAGATTATTTATTATCCTTAGTTTAATTTTACTTATATTTGCATTTGGGTATTCTAAATGTTTTATGGAAGTATTTCCATTTCATATTTTTTATCCTGAGTACATATGATTATGGTAAGATGGATATTTCAAGTATTTATTTAGTGACTTTGCATTGCAATAGAATAATCTAATATCTTATGGAGTTCTCTGATACCAACTAAGAAGCCCCAACACTTCTCTGGTCATGTTAATACATATATTAATATGATTACGATAAAGCAGTCACTATGACAGATACTCAATTATAGTCAGACAAGTTTTCAACCTAATCCGCTTATAACTTCAAAATTTGCCATTTATTTTTGAATTTTACTAAATGCACATATAAGAATCTTAGACTGTGGAAGTATGTAAATATAACATTTATTAACCATAATGCAGCAATGTAAAAACATAATCCAACTTAAAATAAAAGCATCATAAAGAAAAATACATTTAGATACTGAATTATCAAAAGTTTAATTGAATGGAAATACTCATTTAGAGGTTGCAACAAGGTTAGGTAATATATAAATATATTATTGTAAGGTTACTGTAATTATTGAAAGCAATTACATCCTAATATGCTACGATCATCTAACAGTATGCTAATTAAAGTGAAAGTAAAATTGAATTATGATATATATAAGCAAGTCAAGTCAAACATTCAATCATGACTAGCATCCTAACATGTATATAAGTAAGAGTGTAATGCCCTACCCTGTCACTGCATGCAACTGTGGTAATTTAAGGAATCACAATTGGAGGCAGAACAGTCCATTACTAGGGAAGGGCTACTGAACCTCCCCGAATATCTATTGTAACTGATATGTTGAAGCTCAACCCCTAAGGAGAATTGAGAACTTATCTTAAATATTAGAAATAGTACCCACATATATTTGAATTTGTATGATAGATTTAATAAGAATCCAATATATATATATATATATATATATATAAGTATTAGCATCTCATATATGCTGATCATATCACAATACTAAGTATAAGTAGAGATAACAACAGAGTGTGAAAGCAATAGCATTCATCCATATCATTTAACATAGAAGTTAAGTAAAAGTTTTCATCTTCGAAAAGAAATAGAAAATATATTCAGAGTTATAATTATTACAACCATTTGCTTCATATAAAAGACATAAATAGTCTCTCACACATGACAGAAAATAAACTAATGCAAAAATTAAGAACTAAGGACTGAATTGGCTAATGTTCCACAAACTCCTCCTAGATCTTCTGGGAAGCCTCCTGAGCCTGCTCCTTAAGCTGTTCTGGATCTAGCAAATTATTGGATCCAAAAGTACCACGTGTTAGATAATAAGTTTAACACAACTAAAGCTACTATATACATTTATAGCTATATAAAGTTCAACATTTGAGTAAGCAACCAATATTGTAGGAAAGCACTAAAATAGCTGAAAAGTGTGAATATGTACAAAACTAAAAATACGGTAAAATGATGGCTGAAAGGCCAAGTAATCAAAACAAAAACATAGTAAAGAAGCTAAAACTAAATAAAAGCAAAAATAAAATAGTGTTGTATGTCACTGAATATGCATCTGATTATGCCACTGATTTATATTATCATTATGCATTTTGTGCCTCATGCACCACAAGGAATCCTAATATCCATGATGCATGTTGCATCCCATAGGTCCTACTCAAATTGATGCATGCTGCATCTCATAGTTCACAAAACTTTTTGATGCTTATGCTTATGCAATTCATGCAAAATACTTTCAAATCAATATAATTCTTAAATCTTCAAAAAATTGAGAAATAAACCAAAGTAAGATATAAAATATAAAACGGCACATCCTGATCTTCATAACAAACATATTTAATTAAAACTACTATAATAAAAAATTTGATCATGTATCATCTCAAATTATATTTGTTCAATTTAATCTTATAACTTTCTAAGTTATCACATGATATGAGTGCACATACATAATTAGTATGTTCTCATGACAAGTAACTTTAAACACTTAGTTTGTTTAACTACACTTATCAATATGCACAAAGATAAGGGGATGAAAACCTTTTACAATTTATCTCTCAAACTAAGTTGTTTAATACCCTACTTAATACATGACTAGTGTATGTCCTAAGAAAGGTGTCTTGGAACACTTTGTTTTTTTAACTCTACTTATCAATGTGCACAAAGATTAAAGGACAAAACCTTTTTACAGTTTCTTCTCTCAAACTAAGATGTTAAATTCCCTAATTAACACATACTTGGAATTGGGATATTTTACCCCAAATTGAACTAAAATTATCAATGCATATAAGGATAAGGGAATGAAACCATTTTACAATCTTATTAGGGAAACAATAACCAATTTCATACTCTACTGAATAAAATCAATTATATGGAAACATACTACCATTTTCACATGATAAACACTAAGATTATCATTTCTATGCTAACTATTTTAGAATCCAAGGAAATTTATACTAATGAATCCATCTCCATTGTAGGTACAAAGCAATGGGTATCCATGGTTATAACATAGAAGTCATTTAATATAAGTGTTCTACCATGATTAGATGGCTTCAAACTTATGTCTCTTAGGCTGTTGATAAATCAAAGATTTATAGTAATATTAATACTTTTTATTTGAACCTATATGCTTTGTGTTTTTTGTGTTTTTAGCATAAGAAAGAGCTAATTGCAACTGTGAATTGAAAATCTAAAACTCTGGAAGAAAGACATTGCGGCGCAACTCAGCACACGATAGCGTGTTATAGTGGACCAAAGACGAAGAATTCAGAGCTACTGATAAATCTAAGATTTATAGTAAAATAAGATCATAAAAATAAACATGTTTTTGTTAGAAATGTATATGTTAATGTGCTTTCATTATATTTTTATGGTAAAAGAAGAGCTCAAATGAATCTGGGTTGAAACAAGGAATTCTGGAAGAAACTGCTACGGTGCACTCCAACACACTTAAGCGGACCAAGATCGAGAGCTTCACACTATCACGTGCTGCAGCGGGCCCGGCCAGGACAGAGAGCTCAGCTCTACCGTGAGCCGCAACGGACACAAAATTGAGAGCTTGGCGCTACCGCGCGCCGCAGTAGAAATTCACTTAGCATAATAAAAAAAGTTCCACTGTCGCACTCCATGGAAGCCTCAAATAGAGAATCTGGCGCTACCGCATGCCCAAGCGAACTCATACAGAGAGCTCGGCGCTACCGTGTGCCGCAGCGGACACAAACCCGAGAACTTTGTGCCACCGCATGCCGCAGTGGGTATAAGACAGGGAGCTCGGCGCTATTGTATGTCATAGCCGACACAAACCTGAGTGCTTAGCGCTACCATGCACTATAGCTGGTACAAGATAAAGAGCTCAGTGCTACCGTGCACCACAGCAGACACAAACCCAAGAGCTTGGCACTACCATGCGCCGCAGCGGACATTTACTTAGCAAAGACTTTAAAGCAAAACCACTGAAGTGCACGGTAGTGCCCGTCATGATTTCAACCATGAATAAGCATTAAAAGTAGTATTGGGAAGGCCAAAAATCTCAAATACCTTACCTTCCCACAATAGCCAGTAATTCAAAATGCAATCAATTCTCCTCCTTTTCAAGAGAACATAGGAATATTCAATTTAATTCATTTAATTTCTGAGGAGATGAAAGGTTAGTTGTAATAATGCAAGGTACCTTGCTCAACATCTATAATAGCTGAGAATAAATATTGAGGAAGGGCTCCACACTTTGATACTCAAAGGTCTAGAAAATCTGAAGTTACAACCATAGAAGGAAGGAGAAACCCTACCCAAGGAAGGTAGAGGCTGACATCAAGGGAAGCAGGAAGAAAACTTAGGAATTAGAGAGGAGAACAAGGTCTGAGAGCGAGAGAAAATCTGGTGAACGCGACAGCTGTTCCTAGTACCGTATCTCAACCCTAACTTTGATTTCTTTTCTGCAAGAACCATGCAAGGGTTCAAGATCCTATTTTATATTTCTTATGTTTCTTTTGTGATGGAAGGCTAAACTTACCTTAAGGAGGGTTGTGCATAATCATGTAATAAATTAAAGGACTTAAAAGTGTTTGTACTCAACCTTTTTTAATGAATAAAATTATCTAATCAATTTTTGATTACTGATATGGAAGATTACTTGAATGAATGTTGTGTAATGAATGATTTTATTTGAGTTAAATATTTTAAAATGAGAGAACTATCAAGCTTGTTAATCATTTTAATTTTAATACTAAGGACTTGCACATCGAGCATCCTCACCGTGAATATATATAATAAGATTTGCTGCGCGAGGATGAATTGTGCAACTACTTAGGATCTGAAATGATGAGCTGAGTGTTAGAAAGTTAAATGATCTTAAAGCTCCCCAATCCCCATTGGCTCAAGCTAAAAAATAAGTGCACAATAGCTGAGAGCCCAGTGACAAGCTCTTAAGCATTGTTGGACTATTTCTCTTACTAAGCTGAAAAGTTGACGCACTTGAGCCAAGGGCCACCAGATATGCTCCATTGCTCATTCTAGCTAAAGGTGAAAGATGAAGAATTGAGTGCTTGTGGGTGAATGTGCATGATCCACTATCCCAACAATTCTTTTCCTTAGCTATACTATGACAGACACATGTGATGCTATTTGGTGGGATCAAGTTTACATGACTGTAAAAATTAAAATATTTGATTTGAGAACTTAGATGTAAGTATCAGATTTAATTCATATCTATCACGTGAGGATTTATGTACCGGGGTTGAACCTTCTTGAGCTCATCTTGAACATTGAACATGACATAGTTAGAATTAGAGAACACACTAAGGAAGGCTATTGATGCTTGATAATAATTAAAACATTTGAGCAATTTGACATGTAAAGTTGACAGAGATGAGTACTACACTAAGCCCCTTAATGAACTGTATATTAAACCTAACTCTCCTTACTTATTCAACTAGTAATTTCTAATTATGGAACTTTGCTTATTAATTTGGAACCAAAATCACAACTTATCCTTTGTCCAAATATCATTGAAAACAAATACACTTTGATAACTAAACACTCTATTCTCAGTGGATGATAAATTATTGGGACAATACTTACCTTTATTACTTTAGATCACGTGCACTTGTGTGTGAGCGCAGACATGTATTTACAGTCTATCGGCTACCACGCGACACAATGGTCCCTAAGACAGAAAGCTAAATGCTACAGCGTGATGCAGCAATCTCAAGACAGAGACTCTAGCGCTACCATGTGCCGTAGCAAAAACTAATAGAAACTTTGGCGCTACCACGTGCCACAATGGAAGCCCACATGAAGCTCTAGCACTACTGCACGTTGTAGCGATCTCAAGATAGAAACACTAATGCTACCGCGCACTGCAGTAGTTTTATGACTAAAACACTGGTGCTATCGTGTGCCACAACACTATAGAATTTGAAATCTACACGCTATCGTGCACCGTAGCGCTCTCTGAATGGAGACTAGGGCGCTACCGTGCACCGTAGCGCTCGTTAAAATTTTTGCTAGGCAAGAGCATTAAAAGCAACATATAGAAGACAAAAAGTCTTAAATCTTTCCCTTCCCATAGCAGGAATTAATGGCAGAACAATTAAACCATCCTCAAGTTTCAAAGGAATAAATGATTAAGTCTTTAATGCAAATCAATTTTGAATAAGTGGCAAAGGATGGCAGCATATATTATGAAAGTTTTATTCAAGGACTATAAAAGTACAGAAGAAAGGCTAAGAAAGGGTTCCACATTTTGACATTCAATATTTCAAGATTTTGGAGGCTGTTGAGAAAGAAGGATGGAGAGTCACCCTGCCTAAGGAAGAAGAAGGTTACAAAAGGAGAAAAGGTCAAGCATAGGAAGTAGAAGAAAGAAGGAACTCTGAGATAGAGAGAAGGACTGGTGAATGTGACAATAGTTCTTAATATTGTATCTCAAACTTAAATCATTTTCTTTCTGTAAGAGACATAAAAATGCTCTCATTCTTAATTGCTTTTCTTGTCTTTCCTTTTTAATGGAAGCCTAAACCCTCCTTGGGGAAGGTTGGGAACATGCATGGAATAAGTTAAGGGAAAAAGTGTTTGTACTATGAATTTGTTAATTAAAACTTTATTTAGTCAATAAGTTGATTGAATGATGTGGAGAATGCTTGGATGAACTATTTTGCTTAATTACATTTTAAGAAGATAATTGTTTTAACGCTGAAATCATCAAGCTAGTGATTCTATTAGAACTAAAGGTTTGCATATTGAGCTTCCTCACTGCGAATGTCAATGACAGCATTTGTCATGCAAGGATGGCCAACACAAATTCTAATATCTATGAGTATGAACAGAGAGATGAAATAATAATAACTCAATGAGCTCCACAACTTACTATTAGCTTATACAAAGAATATGTGCATGATTCCCTAAAGTAGTGACAAGCTCTATGAGCATCGTAGAGTTTTATTGACTAAGCTGAGAAGTTGATGTGTGTGAGCCAAGATCCAGTTATTAATCTTCATAGCTCATGCTAGGCTTGCATGAGGATTAAGATGCAATGTGTGCTTATGGATGGTGTGACATAACCCATTTAGCCTGATTGTTCTCTCTTTTAGCTAAGCCTAGAACTGAAGCATGTGAGCCATTGGTGGAATCGAGCTCATGTGATAGCTAACTAAAACTACAAATTTAATTACTTTGACATAAGTATGAAATTCAACCAAAAATGGCCACATGAGTGTCTATGTGCCGAGATTGAACCATCTTATGTTCATCTCTGAGTACTATGCAAAACTTAATATAATTTGGGGACACCTTGTAGAAGATTAGTTTCTTGATTATAATTCAAACATATAAATTATTTGATACTAAAAGTTGATAAAGAAGAGTACTCACACAAACCATTAATGAATTGCATGCTAAACCCAACTCTCCCTATTTCTTAGCAATCAGTTTCTAATCTAAGAAACTTTGACTACTAGTAATCAAACAATTAATCATTCTTCAAACATTAGTAAAATCAAATATACTTTAGTAATGAAACACACTATTCTCAATGGACAATAAATCTCTGAACCTCACAATCCCTTATTATTTCAAACTGCGTGCACTTGCATGTGAGTGCAGACGTGTATTCCCAGTTTATTAGTAATCTTAACACAAGTATATTAGCTCAATTATCAAATGCTTAAGTGGTTCATCTAAGGGTCTACCTCTATGTATGATAATTAAGGAGTTTTCTATCCCAAAGGTAGCCTTATTAGAGGTATAACATTTAATTAAGCTTAAGACTATTTTTATACTTTAAAGATCTAAAGCTGCTAATCATGACAATTAAATCATAAGCTAAATTCTAAATATTCAAAATAATAAGATCTCATGTAGGTTTAAAAGTTCAATCATAAGATTCAGATGCAAAATTCAAGTATGCAAAATTTTCATATTCGAATTCAACCCAAAACATTGATTATGGGGTAAAATCATATAATTTATTGAGAATTAATCATTTGACAATCTAGTGTATTTTATTGATTTAATAAGAGTCAATTCATGCTGGTCTCTTTCTTTAAGAGAAAATCAAAGGATGTTAAGCTTAAAATTCAGTAAAGAAAATCATATTATCATTTATGAGACTTACTAAATCTAGATCACATGATAAATTAGCAATGCTAATTAGAAAATAAATGCTAACCTTCCTTAAATATGAGCTAAAGTAGTTGTTACTTAATTAGAAATTTAACAAAAATTTAGAATTTAAATCAAATTGAACAAATTAAGTTCTAAGCATCCTAATAACTTATCACAATATTTCCAGCCTAATGTTCCACATTTCAAGCAATATAATTAAGCTATTTTATTGATATAGTTCTAAGAAATAATAGTACATAGATTCAATCAAAAGAAAATAGCTACAAGTGCAAGTTTGCCATACAAGCATATATTCAAAAAGTTTAAACATCCTAATGTAAGATTTCATTCATATATTTTGCATTACTATGATTCTGAAGTCATCAAAATATAAAAAATGCGAAATTTGGGCAAAATTGGGAAGTTTTGCGCGCTATGGCGCGCAGTAGCACTTGCCTGGCCGAGAGCCAAGCACTATGGCACATTGTGGCATGTTTCTGCACCACAGTACCCTGCAAAACTTTTAGGCGCTCCGGCGGATTTTAGCACTGTGGCACGCGGCAACACTTTCAGGTGCTACAGCACAAATTTTCCCGAGACGTGGGCGTGGCGGCGCGCAGTAGCTCTTTCAGGCACTGCGGGGAACTACAACACCCAAATTCTTGAAACACAGGCGCTGCTGCGGATGACAATGCTGTCTGGCACTGCGGCACCAAATTTTATGAGTTGCAGGCGCTGTTGCGTGCAGCGGCGTTTGCCTGGTCGAAAGTTAGGCACTACGGCATGCTGTAGCGCTCGACAGTCATTTTGCTTGGGCAAAAATGGGACGTATCCACTTTTTTGCCCAAATACTCTTGATTTAGGACACCTCCAGTGCTGTGCCATATTCAGATGGAAAGGTCTTTCTAAGACCTTTCCATTGAACCAAAATTGACACCAAAAAATTATTCTAATATTACAAACAATGATGCCCTAGCTACCTATGTAATTTCTTTCTGTTCAACACTAATCATTTTCTATTTAGAATGGATTTTTACCGAGCTCTATTAAGCCTGATAGCACAAATGAAGGTTCTTAAGAATGCGAAATAACTGTTTGGACAATAAGAAGCAGCCATTGGATCAATTCGATGGGGAAAGGAAAGGTACAAGGAATGATACAAGAAGGGTACCTTCGATTGCAAATAAAGTTCTTTCTTCTTTCTTCAAGGCTTGAGGAATAAAGATTCAACTTCCAGCAAAAATGGGGAGGAGGTCTAGGGGCCTTCAAGAGCTTGGGGGCTTCTTCCATCAGCAATTTAGCAAATGGAGAGGGGGGAGGGCTGGGGCTCCAACTTAAAGGAAAAGTGGGAGATGGCTTTAGTAGAGGGAAAGCATGGCTTTAGCTTGAGCCATCCTATCAGTAGCATGGAGGAGAGGGAGAGCTCATTGTGTGCTCTAAAAGGGGGAGAGGGAGCACTGAATGGGAAGGAGGAGTGGGGTCCTATGCTGAGGGAATAGAAAGGATTTTTAAAACTAAATTAATTTAATAAATTAATAGTTTCTAGTTTTAATTAATGTATTAAAATTAGATCTATAGAAGAGCTTCAAAAATCTCAAAAAGTTCACCACTAGCTAATTTGAAGGAGAGGAACTCAACGACAAACTCGGATTTTAATTTGGAGATCAATTTAATTATCCTAATTTTTTGGGTATTTAAATACATTAAAATATTCGAGAAAATCCGATGACTTCCAACTACTTCCAAAACACCACCTCTAGCGAATTTTTGAGGGTGACGAGCACAATGGCAAAGTCGGATTTTAATTTTGAGGTCAAATCAAATATCTCAATTTTTTAATTAATTAAATATTATTAAAATAATATAATAATTCGATTGAGCTCCAAATTGCTCCTAATCTTTAGGGTTTGATTTTAATGACTAGCTGAACCTAATGGAATTATATTTAGAATGTGATTATGCTAAAACTAGGCTAAGTAACAACTTAGGGTTATTATAATAAGGACTGTACAAAAGCAGAACTAAAGTAATAGTGTGTAAAACAGAAAGTGAATACATAACACTGCCATATTAGAAACCTTGGCTAATAAAGCCACTATAACTGTACTGTAACTATTGTGTAAGAGATTTTGCTTCTCAAAGCTAATGCACAAAAATTGAATTAAATAGAATAGGCAAAAATACAAATGCAATTAATTTTTTGTTATTTTACTTTGCTTCTATGTGCACGTCCAAAAACTGTTGAGGAGTCATAAATGTCTACAAGACTGAGGTGGGCTCCTGAACTTGACACAACACTCCATAATTAGTATGTGTCAAGTATCCTTATTTTTTCTTAGTCCATTAGTAGTGATGTGTATACCCAATCATCTATCATGATAATGAACCCAATGCAAATGTTATCCTAATTTTCTATATTTTAATTTTATGCATCAAATTAATCCTATATGATATGCTCAAGGCCTAAAGATGTAAATACAAGGAATGAAAAGCAACAAAGTCAAAAGTAAGCAAGACTCTTTTAAGCACATTTGATATTTATTATTATACAACTTATCCATTCTATCTATTCTAAGAGAATACAAGTTGAGAATCTCCGATATCCTACTATCGAGTAAAATCTCTGATTCACAACATTATAAGGTTAAATATTAAAGCTTAACAAGATCAAATTTAGAATCACATAGTATCGCCTACTAAAGTTAAATAATTAGTCAATCAACTTAATTATCGTATTTCATTAACCCATAACCAACCTTGATCAAATTAATCAAGATTTAGGGATTTAGAGTTATACTCCAAAATTGGGGTTTAAAATCTAATCCCAAAGTGCTAGTATTTAAGGATCTAAGGTTGCTCACAGCTCTCATTCTAATAGGTTTAGAAATCTTTAAGGAATAATTCTATTTCATGAAGTGGGAAGATTACTAGTCTCAAAGGTAGGTTGCAAATGCTATAAAGTCATAAGATAAAATAATTAGGTTTATATTTTTTTAATCTAAATCAAGTTTCAATTTATTGAGTAATTCCATTACTCAATAGAATTGAATAAAACTTAAAGTTAGAATAGGAAGTCGTAGTTTGAATACTTCATAAAATTTGCTAAGATTTGCTTAAGGATTTTCTTAAAGATTTACTTAGGAACAATACCAGGAAAAAGTATAACAAATGTTCAAACATATTATAACTTATTTATTAAGCATTGGCTAGCATTAAAAGAGATAGAAATGTGGATTCTAAATCACATTTGGAATACTAATATTTCATCTATACAGACTTAAGGAAACCTAGGGCTTAGGTTTTAAACCTAATTTCACAAGTCTAAGTTCTCTTAATATGATCCTAAATATTCAATTCACTGATGATAAGGAAGTAAATAGATTTTCAAGTCTTGAAAGTACTTAAAACCACACTTGGTCAAAATGACCAAAATAACCCTCCTTAAGGGTCAAAAATGAGATTTTGAGATTTAGAATTCCAAAATGAATCTACAAAATTCTAATTGGTTCCTTACTATCTAACACTAGGATAGACATCTTAAATATCTAATTTGAACTTAAATTAAGTCTAATGAGCACTAATTAAGAGTTGGGTCCTCAAGAGGTGATTAATCAAATTAATTTATGAAAATAGGCTAAGAACTTAACATTGGCTCTATATCACTTAAGGAGTTCATATATACTAAGATCACTAAAATCAGTGCTTAATTATTCATTGTTCAAATTTTTGGTTAATTGAGGAGTCATTAGTGAAATTAATTAAGCAAATTTCAATTGCATAATTAAGTTTTTCGATATCTAAGAAAGATTTAGAGACCTTAACCATGCATTTTGGATAAGAAATGAGATTAATATACACAAATCTTGTTTTTAGGATAATTATACTAAATTAGAAAATCTAATTACAGAACCAAAATATAATTGCAATTTATCGTTCCTTGCATTTTTTTAATAAAAAAGGTTTATTGGACTATATTTTTTGGTTTTAATTGAGCATTATACTCAACTAATTTAAATAGATTGTTTTCATTAATTGAATCATATGATTAATAAATTTCCTATTGATTTTTCTTAAGCAAAAATAAATCATGAATATCGGGTTATTTAAATAAGCCAGCAAAAATATGTGGATCGTGGGCCGACCCGACCCGATACTGTGCTTCTTCCACGTTAGATTCCCCAATAGAACGGTCGCTAAGGCTTCACTCTTTCGTTGAATTCTTAGCGCCATCAGACCATGCCGCCACCTCGTTTTGATTGCTACTCCATCCCACGCCCTAGGCGCATCGATCACACACCAAAGCCCTTTGCGTGGTGGTCAAAGATGTCGGTTGAGACCTAATTCAAGGGGTTTACTATGGGGTGTCAATTCTCCCTACAATGATGGTGACGTCGCTCCGTCTAGATCTCTACATGTTCAGTGTACACAAACGAAGCGTTAGTGCTGATAATTATGCCCGATTATTGGCTAGATCATCGGGGCCTTACTGATGACCATGAATTGTAGCGCACTGTTGCGACTCAGATCCGTGTCGATCGACCCCGATCAGACCAAATAATTGCAAATCCTCAGAAATTACTTAAGGAGGTGGATGGGTGTTCAATTGATCATAAATACTTAGGATTTTTGAGGTGAGTAGTTTAAAAATGCAATCAAATTTCAATTTAGATATCAATCTAATTTAGGTAATTTTCTAGATACTAAAAAGATAAAATAGCCAATTAATCCAATCGAGGTCTGATTGACCCCAAATTTTTAGTGTTGGATTCTAATAACTAGTTAAATCAAATGGAATGAGAATCAAAGACTGGTTTAGCCTAGATTAACTAGGATAACAACTTAGTGTTGTTATAAGATGATCTCTTGCAACTGCTTAGACTTTTATTTTATTTCAGGGAGAGAGATTTTATTTCAGCTTTCTTTCTCTTAAAATATTATTAATTCATGGTTTATATTAATTTAATACTGCATTGTAGGTTTCTATTTCAATATTGTAGTATCTTGGATGTATCATTTATACTGCTTATTATTTCACTTCTTGAATGTGAAGTATGGAGGTATTTCATTTATGTTAGCCTCTGCACTCTGTTTACTTATTGCATCTTTTTATTTGTACTATGAGATAAAATTATCATTATATGATAATTCGGGGCACAGTTGTATGTCTAAATTGTTGGTTACATAAACATCTTAGTAGCATTAGTATTAGCAAATAAATGGCCTCTTAGTAGACATTTACTTTACTAAAAATAATCTAGGTTTTTTCTTAAGTGTGACCCGTCCCGTCATTAAATTATACTCATTTGCGCAAAGCAGCAATGCCGGTCACCACAGTTTGTATTAGAGACTACCATAAGGTGTATGATGACAGCCATATTCCAATCTACATAAAAACTATTCTCTAAGGTTGCAAATATATCAGGTGCAATTTTATTACATCCATAATCTCACATACCTATCATCCCAGGATATGAGCTGAGAAGAGAAATGTATAAAAATTTACATCTTAGATAACTATAACAAAGTCTTACAAGAAACCTCAAGGCTTATAATAATAAACTTTAAAGCAAACAAGAACTTCAAATGAATAATAAAGAACTTATAAGCTATAAATTGCATAGGATGTCATTTCAACTTTCAGCTACTGAATATTTCCATAATAGATTTGATGCAATATGGGACTAAGACTTTCTGTATTGCCAACTTCATGGAAGGGTCATATCATGAGTCTCACATGAAAGAACCTTAGTCTTAGACAAGATGCTGTAGTACCCAATCTTTAGAGAGCTATACTTTCCCATCTAAATTCGAGAATGATTGCAACGCACCACTTTAGCCTTCAACATCGTCCAATGCCTCGACAACATTTGTCAATTGATTTTGCCACACATTCTTCTAGATGAAGCAGGAAATTGGTGGGACAAAATTGACTGGAAGATTGTGAAGAAGTGCCAGAAAGAGCGGCATGCTCCTATCTTTGGCAATTTTATTGCAGCTTATGATGCTTAATACTTTGGATGATTATACTTATAGCATATTAGCTAGCTTAACATTTCCTTAGCTTGTTCTATGTTTTCAAGTTATTTGCTATGATTGTATGTCCTTTTGTTCATCTTTAAATCTACTTGTATTCCAAGAGATTTAAATTAAAGTCATATTTACCATTTGAATGCTTCAAATTTCTAAACAAATGATTATTCCTAAAATCTAGCAAAATGAATCCTGGATCTTCTTCTACCACCCCGACTGCTCAAGCAATTCTTTTGGGGAAATCAGTACTTTGGTAGAAAAAGTCAAATGTATGGTTGACACTCATGTGAGGCAGGCAGAGAAAGTTGAAAGATTGCTCGCAACACAATGCAATCAGAATCCGTCTCATGCTTTGGTAGCCCTAATTTCCATCTACCCTCCTCAACCACACTATTAATCTACTGATGTATTTTTTCATAGTTTCATCTACCTCAGAGTGCCCAGCTTTAGCAATAACTTATCAGTCATGGATATTGCTAGTTGGTTGAAGCTTGTGGAGAATAACTGAACCAATATGAAATGTCCTAGCTCTGAAGATATTCGACTCATTGTTCACATGTTCGATCGAGAAGTAGAGTTCTAGTGGGGACATTGTAAGGGATTCTCACTTTCCCATTTATGATATTGAAGATATACCTTGGGAAGCTTTTGTAGAAGCCTTAAAAGCTGAGTTCACCACCCTTCATCACAAAATATCTTAGAACACACTCTTCTAAAGATGAAACAGGGCAACCGCCTTGCATCAGAGTATGAAATAGAGTTCAGATGACTCACTCATTTTACTCTTGAGTTAGTAAGATCATTGACAACTCACTACCATCATTTCTAGAGTGAATTCTGTGATTCAATCAAAGATAGTGTAGCGCCTCTAAGACTAACTAACTTTACCCAACTTATTGAAATAGCTAGGGTGGTTGAGCACCCCTAGTCACAAAGGGACTTAAAGCAGAGTTTTAAGGCTTCAATTTATACGAAAGATGCCTTTAAGAGACTAAAAACACCATCAAGAAAAGTCCATTAGATCGAGGCAATTGCATCTCCCTCTAATCAATTCAACAATTGCACTAGACCTAATCCTTATAGGAAGTGCTACCATAATGGTCGATGTTGTTATAATTGCGATAGTCCCGCTCACCTCTTCGACCATTGCAATCATGTGGAGACGGTTGATGGTGTGTGCATAGATCATTCTCAGCATAAGCAAGTCTTCAATCTCACTCCCAGAACTGCAGAGATACAAAGCTGGCAATCATGCCTCCTCCTCAAGAAGAAGCTCCAGCTAATAAAATGGAAGAGTCTTCTTCTGTAAAAACCCATAGCTATTAGTTGGTTTTATATATCCAAATTTGGTTAAAACCATCGCAGTAGATTCCAAATGGAATTAGGTGCCTACACCTAAAATTTATGCGATTTCAAGGTCGTTCGTTTCCAATGCGTATTTCGAGGCTATTCGAATATTCTGGAAATTGCCTATTTTGTTTTGACCTCATAATTAAAATTTTCACCATTGAACCTGTCACTCCCAAATTAGTTAGGGGTAATCTCTTGGGAACTTTTGGAAGTCGATAAATTTTTCTCGAATATTTTATTATCACTTTCATGCACAAAAAATTAAGATAATTAAATTGATATCTAATAAAAAATGCAATTGCATTTTTGAGTTCCTCACCCTTGATTTAGGTAAGGGTGAATTTTTGATATTTTTCAAAGCTCATTCAGTTGAGTAATTTTGATTAATTAAAAGTCCATTAAATAATTATTATTTAAATAAACTAAATCCCCTAAAATTGCAAAACACTAAGGCATGCTTGATTTCAGCCGTCTGTTCATGCGTTTGGTGTGGATTGGATGGTTGCATGATGAGGACCCTTAATCCCGTTGGCTCCTGATCTAACGAATATAAGGAAATCACTGTACGTCTCCTGCTCATGATCGATCGTGTGCAAGAGTCACAGGCATAGTATCGCGGTGCACTCACCTATCCTCCAACCCTCCAACAAGGCTTTTGTACCTCGTTCATCTCTCAATTTTATTGAAGGCTGGCTGAGGGTGAGGTCTGGGTTCGATTGGATGCTCGGCAGGTGTATTCCCTCTAGGCCCAATTTTCCTTTAAGGTGATCGTCAGGTACTCCTTGATGCCACTATTTTAACATGCAATTTTTCTCAATAGTAATTTTTTAATTTAATGCTATAACGATAGGAGTGAATGAACAAACTTGATCGAGCTCAATTTGATCATGGTCCCGCACAGTACAGATTCGCTGGCATTTGCAAGAAGCCACATAGGGCTATACATTGTCAGTGATTGGGGCAGCCTCCAATGATGGTTTATGCACCATTGAAAGGTCTCTCTGAGTCCTTTCCAACAACATATGGGCTAACTTCCGATGACCACTAGAAGCCCCTCAACTTTCGTGCTCTATATTCGATTATGCCCTTTCATCGGGACAGGTAGGGCGTGGGGCGGCCCAGCCTGTGTGCACTTGGCCGGGCCCATGAGCACGTGTCATGCAATCATGTGGGACCATCTGTAGGGATCAGAGAATTGATTAATGCTTTGTATTAATTTAAATATTAATTAATTAATCAATTTACTTTTTAGTTAATAACTCCATTAATACAACTCCAAACTTTGCAATAGTATATACTATTTTGATCAGAAAAATATGAGGATCAATAATATGACATTAGATTTTTAATTGGATGATTAATTCATTAATCACTATTTTATTTAATTAATTAAATAATTAATTAACCTAAACTTGTAAGCATCATCACATAGCCAATCCTAGTTCAAATTCATTGGTCCAATAGTCCTTTTCAATCAAAAAATTATGTAGGACAATAATATGATGTCAAATTTCTAATTAAACATCTAAGTTAACTAATGAGTTTTTAATCATCATTAAGAGTCATTAAAACTTCGATTAACCATTTGATGTATGATTTGACCTTAATTAGTATCATTTTAATTGCTTTGCTTTAAGGAAGTTGTAGCCACTGTATTTACATGATTTGAATATCAAATGGAAATAATTAGCTTTCGATCGTTTAATAAAATAATATTAAATTCCCAAATTTGGGGCTCTGCATGATTAAGGCTCCTGAATGCTAGGACACCTTTGAAAATGTACCTTGAGTCATAAAATAATCTTAGATGATATTTTGCGTAGAATAATACCTAAAATATCATACTCCTTGTTAAGTGCTTGTAAATTAAGCTAGAACCTCAACATAGAATTGGATTGATCTTCTTTAATCTTAATGCTTAATCTAGTACTTAAGGATCATAGCAGTCCTAAACTTTAGGGTGGATTGGACCAGCTAACTTCTTTGTTAGTAAGAATCATTAATGGACCTCTTTAATGGTTAGGGGGAGCTTAACGTAGTGCATAATCTTCCTTAAGCATAGGCTTTATCATAGACACCCTATTAAGTAGTTTAGTCCTAATGTAGTGACCCCAATAACTTAGCTAACTTTTAGAACTCTTAGTCCCTTTATGTGACCTAGAAACTAGGGGTTAGAGAATCTTCACTTAAGCACATTACCAAAAAGGTTGTGTTTGACTATAGTTAATCAATTTATTTGGTTGATTGATTTGGATCTCTAACCCTAAGATTATTTAGTAAACTTAAGGCTGGAAATCGTTCATCACAATCTTCTAGCTAAGGACCCTAGCCACAAGTCTAAGTCCAATAAAAGGATGAGATTAGGAAGCTAGTATTGAGTTAAGTTTCCAATCCAACTTAAATTAGTACTTACACCTTTATTTCCATTTAGGCAACAAAAAGTGAATCTTAACTTGTAGGATAGTGAATTGTAGATCATAATTAGATCTTGTGAACTACTTAGAATGATATAATGTAATCCTTAACCTAGCAATTATGTTTAAGCGAGGACTTAGAAGATAGCTAGAATGGAGACTTCTTATGAAGTTCAATGCCTTCCACTTAGACTCAAGGATTATCCTAAGTCACTAAGTTTAACCTATTTAAGATTATATGGATAGTCTTATCATGCCAAGTATAGAACTTAGAAATTGATTTAAGTTGTTAGGAGTGAACTTCTTAGTGCAGTGTAGTTAGTCATTCCTTTCTAACTAAGATGCCTAGAATCTCTTAGAAAGACTAAATGACTAAACTAAGACTAGCAGTGGTCTTAGATAATACAGAAGATAGAACCAAAAGTAAACTAGTATCTAAGTTAGAGCTAAGAGCCTATAACTCTTTAAATAAAAACCATCAATATGAGAAATAAGACTTAAAGTTCATATCACTTAAACTTAGACCCCCATGGAATGACTTAGTGATTTGAACTAAGAATCGATAAGGCCTTAAGTGTTAAAAGACATAGAAATCCTTTAAGTGCTTAGTAATGGATCTAGACTTATGAGGTAGTGATTGTAATGCTAAGGGTTAGAACCTTAGAACTAAAAGAAGAATCATAATGTTAGATTAGTAACTTAATGAAGTCAAAATTAGAAAATAATAACTTAAGTAATATCATTACTTTAGTCTTGCCTTACTAGACTAGAAAGGTTTATAAAACTATTAATTCTAAGAATAGATTAGTATTATCCTACTAGTATATGATCTTAGACAAATATAATGTAAGTAATTAGATGATTGAACCTTCTTAAGCTTAGAACCTATAAGTTAATATTAAAGTAGAATGCTTAGAAGAGAGTATTGAATTATGTGTTCGCTAGTATATGTTAAGAGAACCTTGTACCTTAAGGTTAGTGAGACATTAAGATTAATAGCTATATAGTCTTATAGCTAAACATTTATGAAGTCTAAGTTATAGAAATCTAGTAGCTAATGTAGTGTAATATTGAAACCTTTAGTTTCTAAGCTAGAGTATTCATATAGAGGAGGAGCATTGGTTAAAAGTTAGATGACTCTAATGTTAAATTTAGAATAGGGTGTTTATTTGTAGAATGTCAATTATATATATATTTGTATATATTATTTTGTCACATGATTAAGTCCTTAATCAAATTATTATTTTTAAACCTCATTTAAAAATATGTTATTATTATATCATTTGATGAATGTCAAAGTCAATTGAGGAGTTTGATTAGCTCCAATCATATGATAGACAACTAAAGTACATAGTAATAGATATCACATAGTTTATAGTTAGCTTTGAAGCATCCTTGAATGTTGTAATGCATTGAGACTAAGTTCTTGAATATAATCATAACAACATTGTGCATACGTTAAACTTATAATATTTACTTTGGTCAAGTGGTGGACTATGTCAAGGCGGGCAATGGTGTTATAATGAGACCTCACATATCCTAGAGGGGGAATGTCAGTGTCATGGGAGACCCCACTTTACTTTGTTAAGTTGATATTCTTAATGTTTCACTTATGTTTGTGCCCACATAACAAGATTACAAGTTAAATAGCTTAAATATTATAGTACTTCATGACTATTCTTACCTTACTACTATCTTCATGATTGTGGATGTTATATCATAGTCTTTTGAATATGTTTACTCAGTCCTTCATGAATGTCCTTATTTTACACTCAGTCATTTTAGCTATCTTCATTGTGCACTCAATCCTTAAGACTGAGACTTTACTTTACTAACATTTATTATAGGTTCACCTTTATTTATAACTCCTTTCCTTATTTTCTTTCTTGCAATGTATGTTGTTATCACTTACATTTATGCTTACATTGCTTTCATTTATATTACCTAGCATATGTCCATTTGTACATATTTCCTAACTATTTTTATTGCACACTTGTTAGTATAGTTGTACCTGCTTTCTTTACTTATATAGATGTACTAGGCTGTACTAGATTTTCTTCTTTTACTATTTTATAACATTTTTATTGTTATTTATAGTCATTTAATCTACTGTACTTTAGTTCACTTTACTTAGTTTACTTCCCTTATTATTGCATTGATCTTTGCTTAGATAACAATTATAAATGTCTAAATGAGATATCTGTTTAACTTATACATAAATTAGCTACCCTAACATATACTTAGACTTCTTAAGTCTAATCACTTGTTTTTCTTTTATTAATTCTGGCTTACCATATTAAATAACAAATATGATAGATCAAGAGCTTGGAGTGGATCATGTACCTTAGTAAATTAGATCCAGTAGTTGCACCTTTAAAGCCTTTTACTTTTCTCTATTTCTCTTACTTCATGCATCTCGTGAGGACGAGTGCCATTATATATAAATATTTGTATAACTTTAATTAATTCAAGATGTTTTAGTTAATTGTTATGTGTTGTATTTTTACTTATTTTTTTAGATGGCTGGAATGTCTTATATTACTTAGTATTTGTAACAACCATAGTTATTACACTCGGTAAATCAAGATTAATTAAGCCAAACCAAGCTTTGATTTTCATTTCATTAGACTCAATGGGTCATTTAAACCTAACCCTAGAAATTTGGAATCAATTGGAGTTAAATTGAGAATTTTGGTATTTTTGCCTATTTTTGAACCCTAGAAAATACCTAAATTAATTTGATTTCCAAATTAAAATCTTATTTCATTTCTGAATTCCTCATGCCCTAATTAGCTAAGGGTGAATTTTTGGGAATTTTTGGGGCTCATCTAGTCCTAAATTGGATTTATGAATTTAATAGAATTTAATTTAATTATTAAATAGGTTAATATTAATTAAATTAAATATTTAATTAAATTTTTATAATCTGGGATTTGTTGTCGGGACCGCGGTAGATCCGCTGTGGGGTCCCGATAGCGACGCGCAATATCTAGCCAATGGATGCGCTAGCACGCATCCTAGCTTATTTAATCCAATGGCAGAATCCCGTCCGGGTTGAGAACTAATCCTAGGCTTTGGGTCGAGCCATTATCCTAGCCTAAGCCATGGCATCCACCCCTGGGGCCTCCTTCAGCTTATTAGTACCCCCAGAATCACACAGTGAGTCCCGTTGCTCACTGTGAACCCTCAATTCCCCAGCTAAAGTCCTCTAGAGCCTTTGTCATCTAGGCAAATTTTTGACATTCCTGAAGCTTCGAACTTCTGATAGAGGGTGCGTGTTTGGTGGTCAGACCCCCTGTAAGGTTGCTAAGATCTTCTGGAACCTCTAGCTCATCTCAATTCCCCTCAGCCTTGCATGTAAACTTGTCTTCAAGTACAGCTCATCCAGAAGCATAATTGGAAAACTGAACTCACACCGGATCTCAATTCCCCTCAGTGAGTTCAGTTTTCCAATTATGCTTCTGGATGAGCCTCTGGATGTCGCCCAGCTCACCTTAGCCACTTAGGGAACCCAATGTGATTGTCCTTAGGGTCTGGGCTTGTCTATCGTGATCGATCGATTGTATCCACTGCAAGCTGGTAGTCGAGCTCGGGTAAGGACCCGACGATCCAAGGCACCTCAAGGCTCGTGACCAGAGGGCTTTGATATGCCTCACCACCAGGATGGTGTAGGAATCAAGCTCTGGCCAAATGATAATCTCTATGAGGAGAATTTCCTCCTCACAGTAAACTCTAGATGCTATGAGTAGGGCTGAACCCATTGAATAGCCATCCAAGCGATCCAGTGCATCCCAGAGAGGGCTTAAGGGTGGGATTGATGCGTCTGAACTTCAGGATTGTGCAGGGATTGAATTGAGCTGCCTTCATCACCAAAACATCAAGAAGTTTGGCACTGAAGATTTCCTTAGGTCGGGGCCGGTCATGAGGAAGGAGACGAAGTCACGGGTCGGGCCGACCCGTGACCCACATGTTTTGCATTTCAGGCCACAGTTTAATTCCAAAATTTCATATTTATTTTCCTTCTAATAATTTATAGGTTAATAAATATAAATGCATTCTCTATGGTCTCAATTTAAATAAAAACATAGATTAAATTATTTAAATAACTTTAATTATACTTATCCAAATGGTATGATCCAATATACCATTTTAATCAGAAAAATGCAAGGAATCTGAATATATAATAAAATCAAAGATCTAATAAGTTAGATTTTAAATAATTGCCTAATCATTTTCTATTTTTAATTAAATCATAATAAATTCAATTAATATCAAAAAATGTTGATTAAGGTCTCTGATTGCTCATGAGACTATAAAGAACCTATGTAGTCCGTTTAAAGTAAATTTGGAACTTTAATTTTATTAATAATCTCTTAATTACCCTAATTAGGGATTAGTGAATTAAGCCATGATTAATCTTCTAATTTTGGTGAAATAAGTTCCTAATGCCTTCTTAAGTATATTAGAGCCTATGAGTAAGGTTGGATCATAATAGAATGCCCTAATTTCTTTAATCACCTTAATTGGCCTTTTAATATGATTAAGGCTAATTAAACTAATTAGATTTCCAAAACCTAAAATATGTGTGTATCCTACCTCATTAAACAATTTGGAACCCATTAAAATAGATTTGAATCAATTTGGTTGGTTAAATCTTAAAATACCATTTTTAACCTTAAGAGGGGTATTTTGGTCATTTTGACTTTAAGCTCCCCTTAGACTTATAGATTCAGTAAAATATCATTAGTTAGATTTCTAGTACCTTTCTGAACTCTTATGTTATTAATTTTGATGCTAATTGAAGAAATCTCAAGTTAGTCTTATTAAGATCTTAAGACCTTAAGTATCCTTGAAACCCTCTGTCTTAAGAGCTAAGTTTAAACTATATCAAAGTACTAGATCCATAACTAATAGCTTAATTAAGTTGATTCTTAAAATTGAATCTTAAAAGAAATACTATTTTAAAATCCTAAGTCTAAATTTTAGCTTTAGTCTAAAGTGATCAAACATCAGATCTTAGATCTTAGACTTTAGATCTTCTAATTGAATTGGACTACCTCCATTTGGAATTCCTTAAGTGATTTATTGTTTAATTCTTTTGAAGCCTTCCATGTGGGTGTAGGATTGATTCAATCTATAGGATAATGTAATTATACTAAAGATTGAGAATAGATATTAGATTCTTAGTTCTTTCTGATTCTTTTATCTTACTACATTAGCACAGTCTTTCATTAAGATCATAGCTTTTGAATCCTTCAGCGTATAGGATTCCTTACCTTTAAATTGGGTTTTAAAGTGTGAATCCTAGATCCTAACTAAGGATACTACCTTGGATTCA
Organism: Gastrodia elata; assembly: GCA_016760335.1. NCBI lineage: Eukaryota > Viridiplantae > Streptophyta > Magnoliopsida > Asparagales > Orchidaceae > Gastrodia > Gastrodia elata. The sequence goes on along the minus strand of CM028680.1, from coordinate 43,708,498 downwards.
GGATTTGAATACCAAGTGGGGTTTGGATCCAGAATCCTTAAGTCTTGACTCACTAAATCAAGACTTGGGTTAAAAGAAGAAAACAATAATAATTAAGTCATTAATTTGCTTACTTTAACTTCTTATAGTCGCCATATGATTATAAATTAGAACCTGTTAAGTTCTAATATTAACATTAAGGTTGTAAATCTAAGATCTTACTCGATAGCTGGATATTGGACATCCTACCTTTGATTATGAATAGTTAGATGTGGATAAAGTAGACAACAATGGATATCACATAAGTCAAGATTGAGTCTCTTGCTTACCTTGACTTTGATTGCTCTACACACCTTGAATATTAAGCTTTATTTCTCGAGCATATAGGAGAACTTAGGATATGGAAGATACATCCTAAGTTAGTATTTGAAAAGCATAGCATTCATTCAGTCTATTTAGGGTTTTCAGTTAGTAGAGTATATCCTAGCATAGTCTACCTCTTCAGTTCTATTTTTGTTATAGAATAGACTCGGACCTAGCTCAATGGATGTCTAGGATGGATACATGTCTTATTCTATAAGTTCAGCTCGGACCTAGCTCTGCGGATGCCTAGGATTGATACATGTTGAACTTTCAGTTTAAAGGCCCTGCATGGCCTGTTTTGTTATGGCAGCACTATGTCTTAGGATTATTGCTACTTTAGTTCAGTTGATAGTATTGGCCTTATTTTGCCACATGCTTTAGTGGCCTTTCTTTTAGTGCTTGACTTACTTTGCCACAAGTCTTTGTGGCTTTACTTTTGCTCATGCATGTACTTAGTTTACTTTTGCCACATGTCTCAGTGGCTTTTTCATGTCAATCTGCATGCTGGTATATACGCTCTCATTGATTAGTACTAAGATATTGGCATGTTTAGGATGCTAGAATTGTATGTCTATTTCAGCACTTGTGTTCTTATTATACTCAACATGTCTCCATGTGATCATAAGCATGTTAGGATCAGATTTATTTCAGTAGTTGTAGTTGCTTTTACTTTTAGTCTCACCATATTTAGTTGCTATTTTTGTATATTATTTTATGTACCTGTTGATTAGCTATAAATAATTAGTTTATAGCTACCCCATTATTGTAGCTTATTGTACCTTTTTAATGCTTGCACATTTAAAACATTTAAGTGTGATATCTTAAATACTCAGTTCACTTAAATAGCCTAAAATGTGCTTAGACAATTGTCTAACTGTAACCTTTTTATTTTATTGGCTGGGGCCCTGCATTTGTGATACTGACAAATATCAGATTTAGAGTTGTTCATCGGCAATGCTGCAGGATCGGAGCTAGTGCAGGAGGAGGATCTTCCTACTGCTGCTTAGGTAGATTTTCTTTTTTTGTTGTGAGATTGTGAGATCTTTATTTTTATTAAATTCAGTTTGTAATAATTAAATTTTGAATGTATTTACTTTTTTGCATTTGATATGAGTTACTGTTTCTATTACTCTCCAATACTATGTTATGCCTGTGGATGTTATATTATACTATTTCTTGCTTTTGCCACTTTGATTTGTATTGATGTATGTTCACAATTTCTTCTACAAGGTGACAAGTGCTTGGCTTTAGGCGAGTTGGGTCCTACCTGACTCTACTTGAGTTAGGGATTTGCCACCATAATGGAGCACCGTACACCCCACAATTATGCTAATATCAGTATTAGTGTAGCTGCGAGAAAGTACGGGGTACCACAGTTGATATCAGAGAACACCATAAGGTGTCATAATGATATCTATGATTCCTTTCTACCTAATGGGCCATTCTTATGAGGTGCCAACATCAATATATAACATCTATAACGTAGTATTATCAGTAACTCTTTATGAAATTGTAGAATGAAAATACTCATATCTTGAAAATCTCATTATCTCTAATTTAACAAAACTTAGTAACCTCTCCTCTTAGAGTCAAATGGATTCTGGAGAGTCTGACATGGACTATTATATGTATACCTTCAAGTTGGCTTGGAGCTATAGTTTCAAATGGAGACAAGGGAGTAACTGGTAGTTTGAAGGAGTTTCAGCAAGAGGGACCTTAGTCTTGGACAAACTTCTACATCAGGTAGTGTATCGAGGGCTTGATTTTCCTATATACGACAAGTAGTGGTTGAGCTGAGTGGAGTCAATCTTGATACATATAGAGTGTCCCGAGTGACTCTACGTGGACATTGTGACAGATTTGATGCTAGATTATGCAAGAGTCTGGTGGTATGACACCATTGGAAAGCTCGAAAGCAAGCGTAAGAGGAAGCGCCAGGAAGTGAATTTTGAGGACTTTTGAGTGGCCATTAGGGCTAAGTATATTAAGGATGTCTGAGTGTTAGTTAGAAAAATTGTCATCTTTTGACTTACATGATTCTAGTGGAGTTATGCTTTTTGACATTTTCTAAATCTTATGTAATCCTTTATTTCAGTAAGTAATGAAATTTTTTTGGATATCTATCACAGCTTTAAGTGATTCTCTTCCTTTAAGAAAATTCTAAAATATTGTTTGCATTATTTAATTAGAATAAATCCTGGATCACCACCAGTTGTCACTCCTATCAAGAATACTATCGCATCCAGTAGTTCTACCAATGAAGTAGCTCATTTGCGGGCAATGGTAGCAACCTTGCTGGAAAACTAAGCCCAACAAGCGATAGTCATGCAGAAGATGCTGAGTGATCGTCCCGTTCCAGCCAATGTTGTTGTTCCTGCTATCCCTGTTTCACAACATACATTCCCTTCCCATCACTCGATAGATAGTCTTCTACACAATTTCTTAAGACTGAGGCCATCCACCTTCGGTGGAAACCTATTGCCAATGGACACAGCCAACTGGCTGAAAGTAGTAGAAAAGGATCTTATTAGTCTAAAGACCCTAAACTTTGAAACTGTCCATCTCACTACACACATGTTTCATACGGAAGTAGAATATTGGTGGGAGGAGGTCAGGAATACCAAAGTTCATTGTCTATAAGTTGGAGGACATCCCCTGGGATGAGTTTATTGAAGCATTCAAGACTGAATTCATTCCCCTGTCTTCACAAAACATCATTGCAGACATGATTATAAGGTTGAGTCAAGGGAGTTATTCCGTTGCTAACTATGAAAGGGAATTTTGTAAGTTAATTTGCTTTGCTCCAGAAATTACTCATTTTGAACCGGCTAAGTGCCACCGCTTTCTCTATGGACTCCGAGATTCACTGAAGGATTAGATTGTTCCAATCTGCCTAACTAGCTTCTTTGAGCTAGTGGAGATAGCTAAGGTAATTGAGCATCATCAATCAGAAAAGGATCTCAAGTGGAAGGCATAATCAACGACTAACCAGTAGGAAACCTTCAAGAGGCACAGGCTTGATTCTGCAAAAGTCTATCAATTGGAAGCTGCACCGACTACTGAGCCTATTCAAGGCTGTAATAGGCCTCATCCATATGGCAAGTGTTATCACTTCAGACATAAGTGCTACAATTGTGGACGAACAAGCCACAGGTCCTACCACTGTGCCCATACAGAAATAGTGAATGGAGTTCTAATGAGACCATATCAGAAGAACCAGGTGTTCAGAGCTACTCCACTAAATAGGAGAGAGCTAGATTTGGCCATAATGCCAGCCCCCGCACCTAAAGCTGCTCCAGCACAGCCATCTTCTCCTAAGTCCTAGAATAACCCCAAGAGGCAGACAAACAACCGTCCTGTAGATCCTACGTCAATTTATGCTTTAACACCTCTCGAAGCCGTAGAGGACAACAATGTGGTTTCAAGTACACATTTTTTAACTTCTCCTTTGTTAATTACATTCTTGTATTTTAATTATTGCAATTTGTTAATGCGATTCGTATGAATAAATTAGGCACACTTTACTTTAATGACCAACCCTGTAATTTATTGTTTGACACCAGTGCTAGTCATTCATTTATTTTTGAATGATTTTCCAACATCCTTAAACCACAACTGTACAACTTAGCAAAATCCTTAAGCATTGGACTTCCATCTTGAGCCCAACTAAGTGCAAATAAGTTTTGTAACATCAAAATTCCACTAAAAGGTCAGCAGTTTAACTCCAAATTGATCATCCTGCCATTAGCAAACTTTGATATCATCCTTAGAATGAACTAGCTCAGTGACAATAATGCAGTGATAAATTGTGTGAAAAAGAAAGACACTCTTCATTCCCAGGGTAGGTCTGAGACTTTTATAGGAAAGACGAGTACACAGTTATCATTAATAAACACTATCAAAGCCGAGAAATTGATCAGTAAGGGTTGTGATGCTTTTCTGGTCACCATGATGGGTGAAGCAAAGGAAAGTATACATCTCTTTGATTGTAAAGTAGTTAAGGAATTTGCTGATGTATTCTCAGAAGATCTGGTTAGTGTACCTCTTTCCAGAGAAGTTGAGTTCGCTATTAAACTAGCTTCGGGTACCCAACCTATATCTAAAGCACCATACAGAATGACACCTAAGGAATTGCAAGAACTCAACGAACAGCTACAGGAGCTCTTGAATAAAGGCTTTATTAGGCCGAGTATGTCTCCTTGGGGAGCAGCCGTTCCGTTTGTAAGGAAAAAGGATGGATCTATGCTAATGTGCATAGATTATTGTGAACTAAATAAAGTCACCATACAGAATAAGTACCCATTACCTAGAATTGATGATTTATTCGACCAGTTATCTGGAGCTGGCATATTCTCTAAGATTGACTTAAGGTCTGGATATCATCAATTGCGAGTAAGAGAATATGACGTAGGAAAGACCGCTTTCCATACTCATTATGGTCATTTTGAATTCCTAGTGATGTCTTTCGGACTCACTAATGCGCCATCAATCTTTATGGATTTGATGCAGCAAGTTCTGAAACCATACTTAGATAAGTTTGAAATCATATGTATTGATGATATCCTCATTTATTCTAAAACCTTAAAAGATCATGAAGAACACTTGAGATTAGTATTAGAAACTCTTAATTGTATTGATGTATGTTCATAGTTTCTTCTACAGGGTGACAAGTCCTTGGCTTACGGCGAGTTGGGTCCTACCTGACTCTACTTGAGTTGGGGATTTGCCACCGGAATGGAGCACCTTACTCCCCGCAATTATGCTAATATCAGTATTAGCATAGCCACGGGAAAGTATGGGGTACAACAGTATTGTACATGCAGTTTTTCTCCTTAGAGACCCTTGGCTCCCCATAGTGCTTAATAGTAGGTTAAGACATACTAACCTAGTATTAAGTATTATAGTAGCACCTAATGATAGATTGGGTTCCTGATCCAACATTTGGACCACATGCATTTAATATAAAACCTCCTTGAAAGAAAGCTTATGACAATAAATCTACTAGACCTACAAGAGTTTATAATCTCACTCACTTGGAAGTAGTTGAGCACAAAGTGTTGTATCAAATACAAATTCTTGATCCCATTCCTATTTCTCTTCTTAGCTATTTTAATTTGGCAAGTTTATGATTCCTTCAATTAGTTAATTATTAATTTCTTGAAATAGGAACTATATGTATAAGAAACAAGACCTATAATATATTATTTGATACTAGGGAAAGTCATTCCTTTGTATTTAAAATCTTCGCTAATTTAGTGAACTTACCTTTCTATAAATTAGCTAAAATGTTAAGTGTTGAACTTCCTTGGAGCCCAACTCAGTGCAACTAAATTTTGTGGCCTTAAGATTCTGCTAAATAATAATGCGTTTCAAGCTAAGTTGGTGGTTATGCAAATAGTAAGCTTTGATATTATATTAGGCATGAATTAGTCGAGTATGCATCATGCCACCATTAAATGTCAGAAATGGAAATAACCTTACATTCGATTGGTATTCCTAATCTTTGTAGGAATGTTTAAGTACTCAAGCCTCATTAATTAAAATGATTAAAGCTGAGAAGTTATTAAGTAAAGGTTGTGTTGGTTATCTCATCATATGATGGGTAATTCAAAATAAGACATTCCACTCTCTAATAACAAAGTTATCAATGAATTTGCTAATGTCTTTTCTAAATATCTGCTTGGGATACCTCTTGTCCATAAGGTAAAATTTTCTATTGAGTTGATTCCTGAAACTCAACCCTTATCTAAGGCTCCTTATAGAATAGGACCTATGGAACTGTAGGAGTTGAATGAGCAACTGCAGGAGCTATTAAATAAGGGAATTATTAGGCCAAGTATAACTCTGTGGTGAGTGCCCATTCTATTTGTAAAGAAGAATAATGATTCTATGCGAATGTGCATAGGCTACCACAAATTAAATAAGGTAGCCATCAAGAAAAAATACCTACTTCTTATAATCGATAATTTGTTCGATCAGCTTGCTGGTGCTGCTAACATTTGTAAAATTAATTTGAGATCAAGCTATCACCAATAGTGAATGAAAGATTTTAATGTTGAGAAAATTAATTTCTGTACTCACTATGACCATTTTGAATTCTTAGTGATATCATTTGGACTCACTAACGTTCCCTCAATTTTTAAGGATCTAATGCAGCATGTTCTTAAATCATATTTGGGTAAGTTTGTTATCATCTTCATTGATAACATTATTATTTATTATAATAGCCAATCATATAATAAAAATTATCTTAGATCTATTCTTGAAACCCTCGAAACACTTCAGCTGTATGCAAAATTTTCCAAGTGCGAATTCTGGCTAAACATTTTTGCATTCTTGAGGCAAGTTGTCGATGCCCAAGGAATCAAGGTTGATTAGAATAAAGTAAGTGCTATTTAGGAATGGGAAAAACCTAATTTAATAATAAATATCCATAGCTTTTTTGGATTAACTAGCTACTATAGAAAGTTTGTCAAGGGCTTTTCTCATGTCACATCTTCATTAACTAGACTTACTCATAAAGCCGTGTCATTCAATTGGGACTATATATGCAAGGAAGCATTTCAAAAGCTCAAGGATGCATTCTCACCTGCTCCAGTCCTACCAAAAAAAGACTCTATTATCTAGTTTTCACAGATGCATCTGGAATGGTCATTGAATATGTTTCTCATCAATTAAAATAGAATGAAAAGAATTATCCTGTGCGCAATCATGAGCTTACATATTTGGTATATTTTGGGGTTCATTTGGTTGTCCAATTTTGTTTATCTAAATAAATACAATTTGCTAAATTTTAATTTATTAATCCATCCGGCCCTAACGATGTCGGCCCACTGTTGATCAAACTATGGGTTGATTGCATATGTCTGCAAACTGACTCATTAGGATCAGACAACTATGATCAAAGCTCTGTGCATCATCCTAACTATTCTCTCCCCATGATTGCACATGCACATAGGGGTGCAGGCCATATCCTATAGCACAGTTGGACTCCCGCTCTCGCATCTTTTTAAGAGCCTAGTCCTCCATTTTCCCTTTTTTCTAGCATCTATGAGTCTTAGGCCGAAGTCGGTCGATCAATGATACCTACAACAAAATTTGTGTGAACCCTATCTAATGGATAGTAAGAGCAAGGTACTCCCATTCCTATTGAATTCCATGCGAATTCAATTTCTAATTCTTATGTCTAGCTATTTTATCTACTTAGGGTGTCTTTCGAGTCCTAACCGAGCTCGATCGTGCTCGGTTATAGTTCAATCTCAACATTTACTACAGTAACCTACAATATGCTCGCCCATCTACCTCCTAGTACCTAGGGCTCAACCTTAATGATGACTGAGGTGGCCTTTGACGATGGATCGAATGCTATTTGTAGGTCTCTTCGAGTCTTATTAAACGGTGGGCGGGCCGGCCTCCAGAGACCACTGTACCACTTCGATTTTGGTGCGCTAGTTCTGTAATCACTATTATCACCATGATCGGGCACGATCCGGGTCAACCCAATCGACCCGTGCAGGTCCGACCCATGCAAGCTCGAACAACACATGCCCGACTTGTTAGCTCAGCCCGGCTAGTGTGCACAAGGTCGAGCCCGTAAGTGCAACAACTGTGATCATGTGCGGTAAACAGTAGACTTCAGTAAATGGATTAATACTTTAAATAATTTAATTAATCGCTAATTCATTCAAATTTATTTGTTTAATAATTTTAAGAATAACTATAAACTAAACAAAGTACTAAAAATAGAACTGTGCTAAATGCCACTATATATGCATCTAAATATGCCACTAAAGTATGCCATAATTATGCAGTTGATGCCACCTTGCTTCCAAAAAAAATCCTAATATCTTGATGCCTACTGCTTCCTGAGTTCCTATTCAACCTTGATATATGCTACATCCTGTAGTTCAGAAATGATTCATGATGCTTTTTACATATGCAGTTTAAGCCAAATGTCTTTAATACAACAATAGTTCCAAGAAAACAAAAGAAAAGTAAACATCACTTATAGTTACCTAACTATTTAACCTAGTTTATCCTAATATGCACATATACTCATTAAATACATATAAATTAAAACTCTAAATCACATATTTTACTTTAACCCAAACTCTTTTAAAATTGGTGTTTCTATAAATTAGGTTCTCATAACCTTCTAAGTTATCACATGTTAAGAGTAAATATATATATATATTATGTATGTTTCTAGAAAATATAACTTGACACACTTAATTTATTTAACTACACTTATCAATATGCACAAAGAAATGGAAAAGAAATCCTTTTAAATTTATTCTCTCAAACTATGATGTTCAATCCCCTACTTATAACATACTTAGGAATTGGGATGTTTATCCTAAACTGTACTCATCTGGTTAACTTAAGATAAGACTAAAAGCTTACAATTCTATTCAAGATGAATCAACCAATTCCACTTCCTACTTACTCAAATTATTTCTATGGATATGCACTACAATCTCCATATGATAATACTAATACTATCTTTCTTTTTATTTCTAAATTAACTAATTTAGTAAATCAAGAATTTAAACTATTAAATCCATTCTCCATTATAGTAGCTGCTAATCAAAATAATATCATTGATGTAACATATAAGTCACTCGATTTAGGTGATCTAATTGAATAACTCAATCTAAGTCTTTTAGGTCATCTCATCACAAGGTATAAAATCAATCATCTAAGGTTCGTGAGATTCATCTAAGGTCTTGCCTCAATAAGTATCAAATAAACATTTCTAACCTTAGAGTTATCTTATCTAAAGTGGTATTGTTCATTTAAATAGTATTATTCATTTAAACATAACACTATCCTTTCCCTTCAAGGAATCTAAAACTTTTAATACTTATATTTATAATCTCTAATTTCCTTGGATTGATTTTATTATCAAGGTAATTATAATTGCATGCAAAATTATAAGTCTAATAATTGATTATTGGAAATAAATCATGTATGAAAATTTCTTAATTCCAAATTTTACAATTAAACATTAAAGCCATGAGATATATCATTAAATATTTAAGAGTTGATTGTTCGATAAATCAAGCATCTCTGATTGATTTATTAAAGATTAATACATGATGGTTCACTTGTTTAAGAGAAAATCAAGAAGGCATAAGTTTAAAATTAAGATAAGAATCATGTTAATCAACTTATTTTCTCTATCCTTTAAAGATCTTCTAAAACCTTAAATTATTTCATTTATAATATATAAGTTAATAACATTGAAGTAATAATTCAAAATATCTGAAATTTCATGCAAGTTACATACTTCAATCAAGGTTACTTTATGTACCAACCCTAGGTTATTACTTAACTGAATTGCATCCTAATTATCATTTCATTGAGTTCATCTAGTCATTAGAATCAATCCCCAAAGAATTGGAGCGATTCAGAGCGCAATTTAACATTTGGATTATTTTAATAATATTTAATTACTTAGATAATTGAGAAATTTAATTTGACCTCAAAATTGAAATCAAACTTTGCCATTGCGCTTGTCACCCCCAAATTAACTAGGGGTGACATTTTGGACGTGTTTAGAAGTTGTTAGATTTTTGCGAATATTTTAATGTAATTAAATACCTCGGAAAATAGAAAAATTAAAAATACTCGTCGAAATCGAAATCTGACTTTGCTGTTGAATTCCTCACCCCTAAATTATCTTGGGTAAATTTTTGGGATTTTTCGGAGCACATTATAAAATCAAACTTTTAAAGAAATAATTAATTAAATAAATTGAATTAAAAGTTATTTAAATCTCTATTTTTCTCCTTTTTCTATTTTTCCTTGGTTGGACCCCACTCCCCTTACCATTCGGTGCCTCCAATTATGCTGCACACAAAGGAGCTGAGGCCCCCCTCTCTTCTCCTCCATGCTGTGATGGGAGAGTACTTGCCCCACTCCCATATCCCATGTGTGCCAACTCTTCTCCTCTCCCTTTTAAATTGGATCTTAAGCGCTCCTCCCTCTCCATTTAGCCATTAGTTGAACACCTCCTTCTCTTCCCTCCATTGTTGTGCATACTACTGAAGAAGCCCTCAAGCCCTCAAGCCTCCAAGTTCCAGTAAAAAACAGAGCTCTCTACCTCCATTCATTTCAAAGCCAAGGTACCTCTTTGGTACCTCTTCTCTTTATTAACTAGTTGCTATATTTACCTTCCTTGTCTATTTTATGCTGATAAGAATCTGTGTTTGAAATATGGAGTTCATTAGAGATTATTAAAGTTATAGATTTCAGGGAAAATAAACAGTTCTATTTTCCTTCAATTTGTATACCTAGACCTTTAACCTCCTTGATTGCATTATTAAAATAATTATTTCATGTCAATTTTGGTATCAATGGAAAGGTCTCCGAAATACCTTTCCATCGGTATATGGTAATGCATCTGAAGTGCCCTAAATTGAGAGTATTTGAGTATGAAAGGGGACACATTTTTGTTTTCACATAGGCAATATCACCATCGGACACTACAGCGCACCGTAGCGCCCATGTTTTGAGTAAAATCCTTCGTAACACACTGTCGCATGCCGTAGCACGCCATCGTTTGCTGTAGCACTTGTATCTTGTGTAAAATTCGCTACAGCGCGCCGTAACGAGCAATTCCTCGAATTAAATCCGCCATAGCGTGCCCCAGAGCCTAAAAGTGCTGCAGCGCGCCGTTGGACGCCATAGTGCTTGAAAGAGCTACAGCGCGCCACAACGCTGAAATCCGCCACTGCGCGCCGTAGCACCCAGAATTGTCTGAAAGTGCCCATAACTGTCTAGAATTGCCCACATTGATGATTTTTCATATTTTAATGATTCTAGGACCATTAATATTGAAATATATCAAAATTCATAAATAGACCTAATATTGAAACCAGTAATAAAGCTAATTTGGAATTAACTTAGGACCCTTAACCCCATAATTAAATAATTTGGCAAAATACCCATTTTAAATCTTGAAAATCCTAAGTAAAATTAATTCCTTCTAACTTTGACCTAATCACACACCTCTTTGGGTAAATTTGGACATCACATAAAGATAAATTGTAATAATTATCATCAATTCTTAAAATCTCCTAAAATTCCATAAGTCATTTATTAGGAGCTCCTTAGGATCTGCACTTCAATTTAGGATCTTTTCTTTAAGTTAGAGAATAAATACTAGGTTAGATTTCATTTATTGAATAAATGGGTTATTCAATGAATGAAACCTTAGTTTTATTAGTTTCTAGATTTTCATGTTTTAACTATGATCCCCTCTTATTAAGCTTTGATTATGCTTAATAGGATTTGCCTTATTCATTAATCCACAAATAGACTTAAACTTTAGTCCTTAAGTTTTACCCTTGTATTATGTGATTAAACTCAATTTATGGCTTTTAATTCTTAATCCTTAGCTTTAGTTGATCTTGATCAAATATTTTAGCTTAGAGCATCTAATTTCATCAAATATGATGTGTTGATTATTTGTTTAACATGTAAGCAATATTGATTGAATTAAGTAGATAATAACGGATATCACCTATGTATAGTAGAGTCCCTTGCTTACTATTCATTTACTTGTGCTTTTGCATTCCTTATATTTTGTGCCATTACCTTGAATATGTCATATAAGATAATATTACTGCATAAAACAAAAATACAGACTAATTTAGGATAACATTTGCATAGGGTTCAGTTACTTGTGATCTTAAACTTTGATTACTTAATATTACTCATTGAGGAGAGTTATGTTAAGTTGGAACCTGTTTATTCTTGCAAACATGCTTGACTCCTCTGCTACTTCTAGATACGTCCGTAAAAATACATTAAATAACTAAAATATTATAGCTTTTGTAGTTACTGACTCCTCAGTTTAGTTCTGCTTTGATATTCTGCTTTAGCCTCTTATGACGCTAAGAAACTTACCTGCTTAATCTCAGATGATGCTAAGAATCAGCAGGTTAGTTTAGCCCTTTTTTGATATGACAGTCATTACATACTTATTTACTATAATTATTACCTTTTTACTACAGTTAGCCTTTACTTTATCTGCTTACTAGTATACTTATAGGATGCTAAATTTCTTTTACTGCTTACTTATACATATCACAGATAGATTACTTGCTGTTAAACTTGCATAATTTATATGATCATCAGCATGTTTAGGATGGGTCTTTTTTTTAGTACTTTTCTTATTGTACTTATATAAATATGCCTAACCTTATCACATCTTAGTATTAAGGTATGCTCTTTTGCATCATATGTCGCTCAGTTATAAATGCTATATTTATAACTTTCCATATCCTTTTGTATGCTTGTTGCACCCTTACGCTTTACTTGTTTTATAGTCTAAGTAAAATGGTGATATCATAAAACTTATGAACTTAAACAACTTAAAATGTACCTATAACTTTCCATATCCTTTTGAAGCTAATAATAACAGATTCTGAGCAATTTGAGGACCTTGTGCCTAAAGAGAAGCCATTCTTGGAGGAGCATCAGGTCAGGGCAAAAGATCAGTAGAATAGATGTCATTTTATTCTGCTTGTGAAGACGAGTAATTTATTTCATTTTAAACTTTTCTCAAAATTGATATAATAATTCAGAAATCTAAGTATGTTTTTTATTGTACTATTTTATTCTGAGCTACATGTTTACTTTTTCTTATATTGTGGTGGATTAGATATAGCATATTTTATTATCTTTGCTTCCGCACTCTGATGAATATATGTACTTAGTGATTGATTCCACTACATATTCAAGGCACATCCTTCCCTTATTAGTGGATTGAGAAATTACACCTTAATCTAATAATAAGTGAGGAATTTTTCAAAGTGGCACAATACTCCTTAGCCTTGATTGTTGATGGTTAAGGGGTGGGGCGCCACACTTAAGAAAATTAAATTTTACAATAAAAAATGCAAATCTTTTCTTATCTTATTTCTAAAGGATAATAATCAAGTTGTAAGATAAATTAATAAATCTTGATTATAGTGGTTGAATAAATCAATATTTTCTTAACTTATTAAGTTACATTAAGCATGTTGATTCTCTTATTTAAAAGAAAATTAATGAAATGCAAGGCTTATCAATTAGGTCTTAATCCTAATGATTTTCTTAAATATATAATATTCTAACATACATAATTTACTTAAAGAATAAATCAAATGCTATTAATTCATTTCTTACTGATAAACATAAGTTTGAAATAATAATCAAAGTGAATTCACATAACTCTCACAATCTCACATTTTAGCAGAGCGAAATATTTAACATACAAGCTTATAATATTTTCATCAAACATTTTACAAAATAGAGCTTATATTCCAAAACAAGATTAAAAGAAATAAAAACACATTAACAACAATAAACTTTATACAAATAATGTACGCACTTTACATAAAACTCAAGTAAAATGATTTAATCTATCAGAGCTCGAAGTAGGTTCTAAGTACTTAATGTACCTGATTCTTTCGATTACTCAGCAAAACTTTCCTTATATAAATATTGAAACAACAAAATTTTGATAATGCCTAGATCTTCTCCTTACCATGGAACTAATGTGATAGTGCATCTTATATCTCTTTCTTTAGGTGGTTTAGAGCTTCTTAGATCTTGTCCTTATTGTGGAATTTTTCTTAGGGATGAAGTCCTTAGGTATGGAGAGGAAGAGAAGAGGAAGAGAAAGGGAGTTTGATAAATGCTTCCAAATGTTGGTAAGAAAGAAATAAAAGTAGGATTTATGTTTCTATTTAGAATTAAAAGGTCTAAGAGTGCCTTTAAGGCTCGATCAAAGATCTAATATTGTAGGTTTGATCAAGATGGAATTTGAATGGCTCAAAGTAATTTATCTTAAATTTATCCTTAATTAAGGATAATTTCTGTGGAATAATGATCGGTGCCTTTAATTAGGTGATTTACATGCAAAACTCTCAACAATTATTGCATAATATTGTCAAATATGGCTAAAAATGAAATTTTAGTATTTCTCAAATTTAATAAAAATTATACCTCCATAATTCAAACTTAAAACTTTAAAATTTAGATCTCATTGAGAGGAATCTATAGACACCAAAATTGTCCAATATGGTGAAATGGTTGTCCCGGGATCTAAGTTTGATGTTGGCCAAATTATGTTATCGAAACCCTAACAACTGAAGTTTTTCTTTTTTAATTCCAAATTTTGTTTTTATCATAACTCATTCATTTTACTTAAAAAAAATTATGAAATTTTTATTTCTAGCTAATTTTATGATGGAAAATTCAAGAACTCAAAAATTTTCACTTTTGACATCCAAAATTTTTCATAATTATTTTTTATTTAAAACCATCAATAAAAAATTGGGGAAAAGTTTCCCATTGAAAAATCTAAGTAATTAACCTCTAACTAATTTTGGGGCAAGAAATTCAAAGGCGAAGTTAGATTTTTGATACGAGGTCTATTTTCTTAGCTAAGCTTTTGAGTCATAAAATTAGCTAAATAGATTATTCAACCTAATAAAATTCGATTAGCCCCAAAACTCAGGATTAGGTTCTACTGATTATATAAGAACAATGGATCAAAAATAAGAGATGATTATGCTCAGGTTAGCTAGAGTAGTAACATATGGTCATTACAATCTCTCCCACTTAAAAATGATGTCGTCCTCGACATCATCATTAACAATGGTAAGACAAAGTAAAAATAAAAAGGTTGGAATTTGAAAAGAGAGAAGTATTTGGGTTCTCAAAAAGGCTTGGATAATTTTGCTACATATCTACCTCTTTCTCCCAAGTAAACTTTTCAAGAGAATGATTCCTCCATTAAACTTTCACCATATGAATAGAGCGATTCCTTAGTAGTTGTTGGTCGCGAGCTAAGATTCTGATTGGCTCCTCCTCATAGGAAAGATCAAGCTGGAGAGAAGCAGTTAGAAGTTGAATGAGGTGCAAAGAATTATGAAGACACATCCTTAGTGATAATACACGGAATACATCATGCATTGCTGAGAAGTCATTGTGAAGCTTTAACTTGTAGGTTGCATTACCTACTTTTGATGGCACTTCAAAAGGTTCGATGTAACGGGGATTGAGTTTCCCTGCTATGCCAAAAAGGAAAACGACTTTCGTTGTACTGACTTTGAGATACACAAGGTCACCAATATTAAATTCCAAAGGACGATGATGTGCATTATGATACTTTCTTTAGCAAACCTTAGCTGATTTCGAGCTTTCTTTAGCAAACCTTAGCTGATTTCGAGCTGCATGAATCCATTACTGGATAAGCTGAACCTTCTTATCGGTTTCCTCAATAAGATCATATCCGAAGAGATGAGAACATCTTGTTTTAGACCATACTAGTGGAGTACTGCATTTTCTTCCATATAGAGCTTCATATGGAGACATGTTAACGCCAGCTTGATAACTACTATTATAAGAAAACTCCAACAATGGAATGTGGTCCTCCCTAAAATCATCAAAGTCTAGGATACACAAATGTAGGAGATCTTTGTAAATTTGATTAACACACTCTGTATGCCCATCATTCTGAGGAGAAGACAATAATAATAGCCAAAGTAATTCCCAGGTCTTGATGCACGACTTACCAGAACTTGGACATGAATCTACTATCTCAATTGGATACAATTGACTTCAAAATATCGTGGAGTCTGACTATTTCCTTAATATAAACCTTGGCTAGCTTCTCCACAGAATCACCTTAAAAGATTGGAATGATGTGAGTTCACTTGGTCAGCCGATCAACTATGATTTAGATTCAATTAGCCCTAGACCTTGACTTGGGAAAACCCTTGACAATGTCCATGGATACATCAAACCACTTCCATTCAGAGATTGCTTTGGGATGAAGGAGTCCTCCAGTCCTTTGAAGTTCAACTTTAACTAAACTTCACTCATAGAACTTTGTAAGAAATTCAACTATACTTTTCTTCATCCCAAGCCACCAAAAATATTACCTTTAGTCTGGATACATTTCATACTACCCGAATGAATCCTATAACCTGAATTATGACCTTCAACTAGAATCTCCTGATGCATGGATTTGAGAATCCTTAGACGCTTTCCTTGATATATTGCGTTACCTTGGAATTGAAGATTAATATGATGACTACTTTTTATACATGCCTTGAGATTAGGATAGTATTCATCTATTGTTTGAGAGATAGAGACATCCTTGGGAAATGTTGGCTCCACGGTGCTCAGATCTAGGAGCATATTTAACATCTCTTCGCGCATAGGCTTAATGCTAAGATTCAAAAATTCAGTTTAGAACAATCTTTCAGCGATCATAGAACAGAGAAAGACACAACTACTGAGATTATCAGCCACGATGTTCGCTTTAACATAATGGTATTGAATAATCAGGTTGTAATAATTGATTAGTTCTAGCTATCTTTGCTGGTAATAATTCAATTCTCGTTGAGTGAAGATGTACTTCAAACATTGATGATCAGTGAAAATTTTGCATTAAACTCCATACAAATAGTGCCACCAAATTTTCAAAGTGAACACCACAGCGGCGAGTTCTAGATCATGGACTGGATAGTTCTTTTCATTCAGCTTCAATTGATGAGATGCATAAGCAATAATATTCTTCTCTTACATAAACATGCATCCTAACCCCGTTCCTGAAGCATTAGTGAAGATCTGAAAATTCAATTCCTCTTTAGGAAGGGCTAACACAAGAGCAGAAGTGGCAGTTTGCTTTAGCTTCAAGTAAGCTTCCTAATATTTCGGAGACCATTCAAACGGAACAACCTTTTGAGTTAGCCAAGTCAATGGAGATGTTATCTAAGAGAACGCTTTCAAAAATTTACGATAGTATCCAGCTAAGCCAGAAAGCTTCAGAAGTTAATCACTAATTTTGGCTTCGAATAATCTTAAACAATACTGACTTTCTTTTGATCAACTCTGATTCCTTGAGTGTTGACAACATTACCGTGAGATGCCACAGAATTGTGCCAGAACTCATACTTGGAATGCAGGGCATAGAGTTGATACTTGCACAATTTTTGAAGTACCACAAGTGGTCTTCATGCTCCACTTCGCTTTTTGAATAGATCAAGATATCATCGATGAAGACGGCAATGAATTTATCGAGGAAAGGCTTAAGCACTCGCTTCATTAATTCCATGAAGATGGACGATGCATTCGTTAAGCCAAAAGACTTCACCAGGAAGTCATAATGTCCATACCTGCTCAACATCTTCATCCTTGACTCGCACCTAGTGGTAGCCTGACCGCCAGTAAATTTTCAAGAAAACTTAAGTGTCGGATAACTAATCGAATTGATCATCAATTCGAGGTAATGGATACTTGTTCATAAACATTACCTTATTGTGCTCACGATAGTCTATGCATATACGCATATAACCATGTTTATCTTGATGAACAAAACTAGTGCTCCCCAAGGAGATGAACTTGGCCATACCAAACATTTCTCAAACTACTCTTGAAGCTGCTTGTTCAACTCTTGCAACTCCTTTGGCCATATGATACAGAACATTAGAAATATGTTACGTTCCATGAATGAGCTCAATTGCGAACTCCACTTCTCTAGCTGGTGGAAGACCATGTAGATCTTCCGATTTGCGGTTCTCCCCTTCTCCTTCGCCAAATCAAGTGAGATCCGTGCTATCCCTACCTCTCGTACGAGCGCAAGAGTTCGCAAGCTGCTCCCCTCCTTTCAGACCGATCAGGACCCGAGAATCACCGATCCATCTCTCTCTCTCGGCTGGAGGCCGAGGGCAGCTAGCCAACACGCTGATCACACAATCCAGCTAGTTGACTTCCTCCCTCGGCTGTAGACTGAGAGATTTACAGCCACCACCTTCTCCCTCTCGGCAGGAGGCCGAGAGGCGCCTCCTCCTTCGCTTTCAAGGCCGAGGACCTGCTCCTTCTCCTCCAAGGTTGGATGTCAATCTTCCCATAGCTGAGTGGTGCTCTTAGCAAGCATCGAACCTTCTATACATTCCAACCGCAGCTCCTCTTTACTTAAACCAAACTGCAATTTCTTCAAGCTCCCATTCGGCGAATCCATTGCTGCACTCATCGCTTGCTTCATCTACTCCTTCGACAGTGTCGATCGTATGAAAACAACATCTCCCATTGGCTGGATCTCACAGCAATGCATGAACGAATTACCAATCATTCTATTTTGTAAGCCTTCTTGCTTACACCTATTGCTATCTTTTTAAGAATTTATCCTTGAAATTGGGCATTAATTTGTTTAATGATTCAAGTTCTTACTGTCTTCATATGTTTAATCCCTTTATTGATACTAATTATATGAAACAAAAAAAAATTGTGTCGATCTGTTTTGTGAATGGTCTATTGCTAAGCTTAGCCCTAAATTCTTTATCTCTTTTTTTGCTCTATAATATAAGAGCTTATTGGCTGCTCAAGAGAAGTAATTGCACAACTAAATCTCTTTAAGGCCAGTAAATAGCGATATTGATATATTTGAAAAATATGTCATGAAAACTTAAAAGTACGAAATGATTTTTTTAGGCCCAGAATTGTAGGCATTTAATAATGTAATAAGTATACATCCACATATTAGGCATTATGCTTTACTATTATTATTATTACATATATAATCTAAAATTTAGTATTTATAAAAGTATCTTATTATAATTATTTTATAAAATTAAAGTTACAATTCTGGGCCTAACCTTTTATTCTCAAAATAATGGTTATACTGGTTTAAATAAATATTGCAAATTTATATATATGAACTATCATGAGTTTTGCAAAAGAGCTACGATAGATCCATATCCATTGAAGTACAAAGAAATACTGATAAGAACTATCGCAAGGTTGTTTAAAACACAAAATTCAATTGTTAATCTTGAGCCATGTTCCTGCAAATCTAATATTATTAATCACACTCATATTTAAGCACACTCTTGTTTTTCCTTGGCACTAGGAATAGGTATTCTAAGGTTGAAGTTGCTAAATTGATGGCGACACAAGTTTTGGTGCTATATCAGATACGTTAAGTACTTATAACCTGTATAGAGTTCTGATAAACTAAACTATTTTACTTGAGTTCTATTTAAAGTGCGTACATCACTTGCATACATCTTATTCATGCTTATATATTTTTATTTAATTAGCTAATCAGTAAGTAGCCTAATCTTGCAAATGCTATAACTTAGCCAATCCTTGTACAAACTTGATAGTCCAATAATTTCTTTCGATCACAAAAATGTGTAGGATAATAATATGATGTCAAATTTCTAATTTGACAATTAATTTTGCTAATGACATTTTTAATGTCATTAAGAGTCATTAAAATCCCGACTAATCATTTAGTGTCTGTTTGGACCTTACTTAGTGTCATTCTACTCGTTGTGCTATAATGAAGCTATAGCTACTATATTTACATGATTTGGACATCAAATGAAAATAGAGCTTTTGATCCTTAATAAGATAATAATAAATTCTCAATTTTGGGATTTTGCATGCTTAGGCCTCCTCCTAAAGGCTAGGGCACCTTAGAAAACTTACCTTAAGTTAAATTACAATATTAGATAGCTTTTTGAGTAAGGAAATACCTAAGATAACTTACTCCACGTTTAGTGCTAGTAAACTAAGCTAGAGCTTCATTGCAGAATTGAACTGACCTTCTATAGTCCTATTACTAAAGTTAGTACTTAAGGATGGCAGTAGTCCTAGTCAAAGTTAGAACTAGTAAGCTCGTTATTTTAGTGAGAACCATTAGTGAACCTCCTATATAGTTATATTGAGCTTAACTTAGGGCCTTACCTTCTTTAAAAATAAGCTTGACCCAAGTCATCCTATTAAGCACTTTAGTTCCATTATAATGAGCCCAATCACTTACTAAACCATTGGGACTCTTAGTGCCTTGATATGAAACAAGAAGCCAATAATTAGAGAACTTCCACTTAAGCATCACTCAAGTAAGACTACCTTAAGTTTTAGTTAACAAACTTATTTGGTTGATTGATTTGAATCTTCTAACCCTAAGATTTCTAAATGAACTTAAGGCTAGAAATCCTTTATATCAACCTGTCAGCTAAAGATCCTTGTCACTAGTTTAAGTTCTGTAACTTGATGTGTAGCACCCCGTCCCATCGCCGTGCGCAAAACAAACTAAATTCGGCGGCAGAGCGGTACACCGCTCAGGATGAAATATCCCATCTCTCCGAATAGGCAAACTAATGAAACTAGCTGCACTGAAGGCTGTTGACTCAACCCAAGAGGAGAGTCGAGAATCAATACTTAAGTTAAGAGTAAGATACTTATCCTAAGTATTAGATTAATACATACATTGGATTATAAAGGCAAGTAAGAAATCCAATATATGTTCTCAAATATCAACATTTCTAGTATGCTGAATACAGTACAATACTAAGTATAGTAATATAATATCAGAGTGCAGAAGCTAAAGCAAAACATTCAGAATACATTCATCACAAAATAATATTAAGCATTCATCTCATAAAATAAAAGTAAAAGTGCATCCAGAATTATTACAAACTGTTTACTAAATAATACAGAAGTAAAGTCTAAATAATGAACTGAAATAAAAATAGAAAAGTTATAAGGCTGAAGGAGGGTCCACTAAGGCTCCACATACACCTCTTGGATATCCTGAGAGTCCTCCTATCTTGGCTCAACCAACTGCTCAGGATCTAGCAAATTGCCGCTTACCAAAAGTACCTCGTGTTAGACAAGAAGTCTAACACATTGAAACTAAACTAAGCAATTCTAAAATAGGTGCAATGAAACAGTAAAGTAAATTAAATTATAGAAAAACTATAAAGGTAACTGAATAATTGAAACAATGTAAGATTGAGTAATATAAATTGGAATTGTAAACTAAATGCAGAAAATAATGAAAAACAACAAAAACATCGAAATTGTGCTATATGCCACTAAATTCATACATCCAAATATGACACAATACTGTATGATACTGATATGCAATTGAACTACCACTGAACTGCTATGAGTCATACAGTCCAATGTCTACATACATCATATTGGGAAATTTTACCATGATGTCTCAACATCTTGAATTTCCCTCACTAATGTATGCAACATTCCATAACTCATAATTCATCACTGATACTCATACATCATGCTCATGCTCATTCCTCTATACCACATGACTTAAATCCAAAAATTCAGAAATGCTTGAAATCCGATTATGAATCAAATATCTCCATTATGCAGAATCCTGCTAAAAGGATTCTGACTCCTAGATTTTAACTTCAATAATTAGTTTTACTTAGTATTTTACTTAAAATCATTAGTTGGAAGGATTGTATATACATATTCGGTATGTTTCCAAGAAAGGTGGATTTAACACTTAATTTGTTTAAAACTACTCTTATTGAAGCGCACTAAGATAGGAGACAGACTCCAATCGCAGTTTATATCTCAAA
Organism: Gastrodia elata; assembly: GCA_016760335.1. Taxonomy (NCBI): domain Eukaryota; kingdom Viridiplantae; phylum Streptophyta; class Magnoliopsida; order Asparagales; family Orchidaceae; genus Gastrodia; species Gastrodia elata. The sequence continues at coordinate 43,686,755 of CM028680.1, read as the reverse complement.
TAAAATTGTTAAATATTCTACTTACAAGCATACCTAGTGTCCTAAAAAGGGTGACTTAAATTACTTAGTTTGCTTAAACTTGCACATATCAAAGCGCACTAAGATAGGAGGCATAACCCGATCATAATTTATATCTCAAACTAAGGATTTAAGTCCCTAATTATAACACTCTTAAGATTGATTGATTTACTCTAAGCAAGATTGTATCTACCTATGCCCGCAGGATAGCACAAAGATAAATCTTACTTGGAGTGACTCAACAATTCCTGAATACTACTGGAGTGATCCAACAATATGGATATACACTACTATACTCAACCTATAATCTGAGTTTAGTCAATTCAATTTAATCATTAAGGATTTATCCAACACTGTTAATCCTTACTATAATTGGGTGAGTCCTACACAAGGCTCCAAAGATGTGACCAAGAGGTCACTCAACATGGGTTACTTCCTCATGGAAGTATCTCAATCTAATATCTTAGGTGTATTTTACCATAAGGCTTAAGATCAGCTTCTAAGGATAGGGAGGATCATCTATGTTTTTACCACAATATGTCACAATAAGTCTTTCTTACCTCAAGGTGTAACATTCTGTAAGGCTTTTAAACATTTTAAAGCACTCCTAATGTAAGACCCATATGATCTCACTCTTTTGCCACTTAATTTAAAGATTCAAGGCTTACTTACTATCTTAGATGAAAGTGATTAATTTAGATGGATAGATCCATTTAATCATACTCTATTTTATAATTATGGGATGAAATTAAAGGTATTATTCAAATTAGGTCACTTCATAAATCAATACAATTTTATTACCCATCTTATGCCAATAGTCTTATATAAGAGAAGATCAAAGATCTAAAGCTTAGATTAAGATGATTCAATCACATAACTTTATTATTAATCATATCACATCTAATTTAATGATTTAAGATCAATACAAAATTAGATGCATTATTGAAATAATGTCAATTGGATTATCTTACAATCAAATCATTTGATTAAGTGATTAAGGATTTCAATCTTAATCCGATTAACTAGGGTTTGACCCTTAATTTTTACCCCAATTAAGATTAATTGTTTCCTTATAGATCAATGGCAAATCAAATAGATTGGAGGTGTATTATTAATGGCAACCAAGATCTAGATCAAGTACTAACCGCTTGATTAGAATCTTAAGATTTCTTAAGATTAAAAGGGTTTAGTTATTATTTTATGAAACTACGAATTGAAGTTGCATAAGAGAGTGTATTTATTTTCATGCTACTATTATAAAAGCATAATAATAGAAATTTATAGGAATCAGAGGATAATTAGTGCTAATCAAACCCTAAATCAAGATACATGGATTAGCACCTAATTACAAATCCAACCCTTAGAAATTCATGATACTTGGCATTTACATTCTATTTATTCATGTGAATAATCATAAACTGAGTTTTCTAAATTTGGATTATCAAAAACCCTAATTTTCACTAATCATGCATTTACAAGATTAGGGCATAACTAAGAGCACATAAATTAAAAAATTAAACCACCTAGCATATACATTCTACAAGGCATAAGAAGCACAATGGCACAAAAATCATGCAATTTGGCAAGTATACATATTGATCAACACTAATTTAGGTCTGCAATAATTAGGCTAATCCAGAAAATCAAACCATTAAATGTGTAATATTATTTTATATTTTGGACTAGTGGAGCAAAAGTTAACACATTAATTTAATTTGCATTTTTCCAATTTCATTTCCTTATGGTTGGATTAATTAGATTATTTTCCTTAAGAAAAATAAATCCAATTAATTAGATTTATTAAAATGGCTAGGCCCATTAACAAAAGGCGCGGGTCATCCCGACGGATGCTTGATTAGGGAAACCCTAATCAGCCAATTCCCGTGCATCCAGACCATGGCATGCCCAGCTGAAGGTTGCTGCACCATCACCATGGCTCGATGCACCGGTAGAGACCAAAAGCCCCAAGTGAGATGGTAGAGAACTGCCAGACCTTACTCTCCTGAGAGCTCCCTCAATGGAGCTAGTGTGGGGAGACAATTCTCTCCATAGAGGCTATGATTTTCCTAGGGATTGATCCCTACACCTTCAAGGAGGTGTGGCAGATCAAAGCCCGTGGGCCTGAGGGTTTGAGGTGGGTTGGATCGCTGGGTCCTTACTCAGACCCAGGCCATTTTATAGACTTCACCCGATCAATTGAATCAATTGATTGGGACTATCCTAAGGAGCAATTACATGCGCAATGAGTTCGATTCAACAATACACAAGCATATGAGTCAAAAGGAGAGAAGTCTAAGCCACATTGGCTCTGACCGAGTAAACTAGAGTACCTAGTTTGACAGGGAAGCTTGCAGATGATGAGTGGAGCAATCTAGAGAATTAGATGAGCTTCAGTAGAAAGCAAGGGGTCCTGAACACCAGGGCACACCCACTATCAGCGGTACGCAAGCACTAAAATGCCTGAAAAGAGCTTAAGCAGACCGCAATTACGATTAAGGGGAATACTCTTATTGATCAGCAAGCCTTACCTAAGGCAAACTTGAGGCTATTTATAGCCTCAAAGGGAAATTGGGAAGCTTCCATAAAGTTGGATCGGGCTGGGGAGGCTCGAGAGATCAGGCCATGGCCGAGCTCTCAATTTTCCAAATTGAGCACGATTGAGTCACGAGGCCCGATTGGGACCAATATGCCATTGAGGGATGATCCTCGATGGCATGCTGAGGTGGAGCAGGCAGTGTGGGATAGGCCAGGCTATCCGGAATCCATAGGATTTCTTCTATCGGGTGCGTGCGAGGCAAAGATGAAGATCCACAGTTGCGGGAGGGTTTGGAGCCGTCTGGTTGATTGATCAAAAAGGTGCGATGGTCCTAATCCTCCAAATACTATTGACCGGATCCGATTGAATCCACGCCGTAGGATCCATGAGACGTATCTAACGGTAGATTCACATTTCCACGAATCTGAATACTAGCCTTCGGATTAATAAGCTGCAAGGTGGATATGGCGGAAGAACCACTGTCATGGATTCTAAGGGAGGAGAGGGCTACATAAAAGAGAAGGAGAACTCTCCAAAGGTGGAAGAACTTCAATTGCTAAGGAGAAGAAGGGGGAAAGGCAGCACTACTAAGAGAAATGACTAAGAACAAGAAGAGGGAAAATCTAGAGAACTCCATCAAAGGAATTTTCCTAGTAATCTCTAACTATTGTCTTTGTATTTTTCTTTGTTCATCATGAAAGGGTCTTTATCCATGTATGTGTTCTTCTTTATCTCAAGTGTAATGGAGAACTAAGACCCCCATTGGGGACGGTTGGGCCAATCCTATATGTCATGTAAGGGACTATTATGTATGAAAATTTCTTGAAGCTTCAAATTTGTGAATTAAATGACTTATTAAAGAAATAAAAAAAAAACAACTATTTGTGGACTTAAAAGTAGACCATATGATGAAGGAACTAAATGACATCAAGACTTAAAAGTGTTGTGCTCCATAGCTCACTCTTAGTTTGGAGCTGGAATCATGAGTGCATAGGAGCTTAGAACTATGTGAGGAAGTTCTTGAGCCTAGTGCACCTTGATCTATGCCCAACTAAGGTGTTGATGCGTGTGAGCTAAGACCCACTAAATAAGCTTTGCAGCTTAGCATAGGTGATGGGAGGAAGATAACTTGTTGAGATCTCATGTGTGAAGTGACATAGCACATTGAGCCATCTCCTTATCCAAACCGCACATGACACACATGATGCTCTTAGTGGATTCAATGCTTGTAAGATCTTAAATAAAGAAACAGCTCTCATTTCTATAATCCAGAAATGAGAGGAAAATAAATAATCTAAAATCTTAAGAGGGTCTTCGTGTTGAAATAGAACCGATTGTGTGTTCATTTCATGCACGAAATATGAACTTGTAAATCTTAGAATTAAACTCTAAGGAGGATAATGTGCACTTGAATAAATTATATAAAACTAAGTAAGAAAATAAAAAGGGCAATGCTTGAGGAGTTATCCTACATGAGTCTCTAATATTTCATGTGGGAGAGATCCAATTCTCCTCTCCTTTTATCATAGTTACTTTCTACCAAGACTTGTTGTGCTTGTTTAGGAACCTAATCAACAAAATACGCATTATTTAAACATTATTGACCGTAGATATACCTTAGTAACAAAACACCCAATTCCTTGAGGGGGATAAATTTTGGAACACACATTCCAAATTATTACTTTAGACCATATACACTTGCGTGCAAGCGCAGATGTGTATTATACGTCTGTCAAGTTTTTGGCACTGTTGTCGGGAATGGTAATTGTTTTGTATTAAGGAGAATCTACTAGTAAATAGTGATTTAAACAAGTCTCTTTGCATATATATATATATATATATATTCTTATTTCTTTAGTTTACTTTTCTTTTAATTTTCATAATTTTTATCTTATTATTTGGAGTACTCAAATTTCATGGGTGTGCACAATAATAATCAAAACTCGTGTATTTGGTGTGGGGGGACACATTCAAGTTTTAATTGTACTACAAACAACCCTTTTGCACCTTCGAGAACAAAATCTATTAATGACATTAAGTTTGATCATAACTTACAACACAATTACACTCACTCTGATATGAACTTTAACAACATAAATTGGATAAGTGAGCAGTCTTGTTTAGAAGAATTGGTGGAAGATTCTAGTTTTTATGTGAACAACAATTTGCACAAAATTGAACCAACCTTGATTAGGTATGAGTTTAATCTGGAAAATCAAGAGCATATAAGGAAATCAATTGAGGCAAAGCTAGAATTTATATTACAACAATTAGCTAATCCCATCCGAGAAATTTTCATAAATGAATAGACAAAAGATCGAGCTGAAGAAGTGCTGATTTGTAGGGAAGACACTTTAACTAAAAAAATAATGAAAATGAGAAAGAGTTGGAGTATCAATTTGAATTGGACAATTTGAAAATGCAACAAAATTTTTAAACAGAAATAGTTGATCAGTTGCAATCCAAAAATTATGTCTCCTAAACACCTCAAATGCATCTACCTCAATGTTTAACATTAAGTGATGCATTATTTGAGGATAAGCAAGGTAAATTAACTCAAAATAATGAAGGTGTTGAAACTATTTGTAATATCTCAAACCTCAACAAACCACTAAGCAATATTGATGATTATTGTGTGTAATTTGATTTTGTTGAGAAATGCATTGATGTTACTCTGAAGGAAATTGAATTTCTTGCCTTTTTACAAAATGAAATTGAAAATGATGAATTTGATGAATTTGATGACAAACATAAGGCACAAAATAAAAAGAATAAAAATAGAAATAAAGAGAAAACTATTGTAAATTAGAGGACACAAGCTGGGACTGGAAAGAAAAGAATAGTAGAGCTATTATTCATAACGATTACATTATTAAACAAGCTCGTACTCATCCTAAGGCCTTAATAAAAAATTGGAAAGAACTTTTAAATGGATACAAACTATTTTTGGTCAGGCTGAGGGCATTAAACTAAGCGCTGGTTGGAAGGCAACCCAACAAATAATTTTATGTTTTTGTTTGTTTCAGATTCTAAGTAGTACATGTGTGCATCAATATAGGAGAAGGAGTCTCGAGCATGAATGCAGTAATGACAATTTGTCATTAATCATATCAGGTTATTTTATTCCTTATTACTCCTAGTAAAGTATGTTCATTTTGCCTTTTTGAAGAATAAATTATGGATTTTTACATTTTCCCAATTTTTCTATGCTGTGTATGGACTAAATGTTTTCTAATTCCTTCAAAAAATTGAAAGTTACAAGAATATTAATGAAGAAATTGAGTATCAACCAAAGTTAGCTTAACAAAAAATGACTATACTCTTCAATATCATTAAATCATCTAAACAAGGGAATAATTTTAGGTTGAATCGAGTCTCCAATAATATAAATCAATTCTAAGGACTAAGTGTGGGGGAAGGATTATAAATCTAAAATTGGTGATGAATATTGAGTGAGCAAAAGTGTGTGCTAGGCTCCTGTAGGACTTCATGTTCACCAAGATTTGGAAATGGGATGAAGAAAAATTTCTCTCCCTTAAAGAAGAAAAAGAAAGCAAAAATAGGGATGAAGAAACATGTCTCTCCTAGGGAAAAATTGAAATAAGATGAAGAAAAATATTTCTCTTAAAAAATATTTTAAATATCTTTGTGATTCATAAGATGTAGCACATATGGCACAAACTTCTTGATTACTCACTACCATCCTAGTTCAGTAATTCCAAGGAACCTCCTCCATTACCAGCACCAAGCATTACAAACTTAAAATTTGAGACTAGTTTATCAACCTTGGTTCATAACCAAAGTTAGAAAAATTTAAATGATGCCAAATGTTCTTGTCATCTCGGTTAAGCATGATCTTTGAATTGCAATCAAACTCACATTAACATTACTTATAGACTCTCATACCTTAGAAATAAAAAAAAAAATCATTTTTGAGCTTACTTGAGAATGAGCAAGAATTTAAGTACGGGGGTGTGATGAATCCATAATTTATATGCTAAATAAAGTAAGAAGATCATTCATATCCCAATTTTAAACATCTTCCTTAATCAAATTCTACCTATTTTTTAAGAGAAATACAAGCTCAGCAATTTTTGGACAAATCTGAAATGTATCTGCAAATTAAGGAAGAAAACCGCTGCAGTGCACCACGGCGTTCCACAGCTACTTGCATACAAAAACTTTTAAAGGACATTTCTATTTTCTGGAGCATTTTCACTACAGTGCGCCATAGCACGCCCTAGCGCAGGAGAGCTTGCAGGACATAATAGCTATACTGCACTGCAATAGGCATGACTTAAAACCGCTACAGCGCGCTGCAGCAAATGAGTTACGGGACTTGATCGCTACAGCGCGCTGCAGCACAATACAGCGGGCGCTGAATTTCTATCTTCTCAGAGCATTAAATGCAGTTGAGATTTGACCCAGAATCTGGATCTTGTCTTCCAGCCATTTTTCCAGACCTGCTGCTTGATATTTAATTGGGAGGAGGTAATTTAAAATAAAATAAAAGAATAAAAAAAGGGGAAAAGAAGTTGTCACCTCAAGCTACACTTGGTTTGGCAATCAGATTTCAGAAGGGCTGAAAATGGATGTGCACCCCTCCTATAAATATAGTTCTTCATTTCCTTAGAAGGGGTTCCCAATTTGGCTTACAAATTCTAATGGAGGAGAGGGCTGCATAAAAGAGAAGGAGAACTCTCCAAAGGTGGAAGAACTTGAATTGCTAAGGAGAAGAAGGGGGAAAGGCAGCACTACAGACCTAAGATAAATGACCAAGAACAAGAAGATGGGAAATCCAGAGAACTCCATCAAAGCAATTTTCCTAATAATCTCTAACTATTGTCTTTGTATTGTTTATCATGAAAGGGTCTTTATCCATGTATGTGTTCTTCTTTATCTCAAGTGTAATGGAGAACTAAAACCCCCATTGGGGAGGTTTGGGCCAATCCTATATGTCATGTAAGGGACTATTATGTATGTAAATTTCCTGAAGCTTCAAATTTGTGAAATAAATGATTTGTTAAAGAACTAAATAAAAAGGGACTATTTGTGGACTTAAATGTGGACCATATGATGAAGGAACTAAATGAAATCAAGACTTAAAAGTCTTGTGCTCCATAGCTCACTCTTAGTTTGGAGCTAGAATCATGAGTGCATAAGAGCTTCTAAAATCTTATGAGGGTCTTCGTGCTGAAATAGAACCGACTGTGTGTTCATTTCATGCACGAGATTTGAACTTGTAAATCTTGGAATTAAGCTCTAAGGAGGATAATGTGCACTTGATTAAATTACATAAAACTAAGTAAGAAAATAAAAAGGGAAATGCTTAAGGAATTATCCTACATGAGTCTCTAACATTTCATGTGGGAGAGACCCAACTCTCCTCTCCTTTTATCATAGTTACTTTCTACCAAGACTTGTTGTGCTTGTTTAGGAACCTTATCAACAAAATACGCATAGTTTAAACTTTATAGAATGTTGATATACCTTATTAACAAAACACTTGATTCCCTGAGGATGATTAATTTTGGAACTCACATTACAAATTATTACTTCAGACCACGTACACTTGCATGCAAGCGCAGGCGTGTATTAGACTTCTATCACTTTCCCTTGTTATTGCTAGCTAGAGCAATCCTACTAGTCAGTTCTTACTCTTTTACTTTACTTTGTTGCCTTTGCACTCTTTCTTACCCTACTTGTGATGGTTAGTGACAGACCTTAATTTCGTGTATGCGCTTACACGCAAGTGTACGTGGTTCAAAGTAATAATGGAATAGTAAGTTCTGGATTTTATTGTCTTCAGGGAACGGTAGTTTTGTTACTAAGTTATATCTATATTCAATAATACTAAATAATTTGTATTTTGGTTTTGATAGTTCCTAATTAATGAGTGCAAATAACTTAAATGAAGATACCATTAGATTTAGATGGAGGAGTTAGGATTTCATCATGTGATTCATTAAGGACAGGTGTTATAATTGATTAATGCAGTTTTAGGTACTTGTTATCTTGCTAGAAAATAAGGTGAACATTGTGTTCCTTAGATTGGTTCTCTAATTCTGACAAGTTCAATTCTAGTGCACAAGGTGAACATACTAGAGTTCTACCTCAACTCATAGATTCTTATCAGATCACATTGGATTTATTTAAAACTCCTACGTCTAAGTGATCAAAAAGAAATTTCTAGTTATGTGATCTCACAAGCATTGATTTCCACCAACTAGCTTCTTGTGCTTCATACACAGTTTAGCTAAGGAAGCGGACTCATCGGATCGCATGGACTATGTCACATAATCCATGAGTTCTCAATGCCCTCTTCCTCCCTTAATGAATCATGAGCCACAGAGCTTGAGTGGTGGCTCTTGGCTCATAGGCAACATTCTCTAAGATGAGCTCAAAGGGTTGCACAATTAGGCTCAAGAGCTTGTAACATAGCTCTAAGTTCTAACTGCATACACACCTATGCTCTAGACTAATTGGTGAGCATTAGAGCATAGGATGATTATGAATTAAGTCATTTCTTCTATTCCAAACATGAGGGGTTTTACTGAAGAATCCTCACGCAATGACGTTATGTCGCTGTGAGAACCTTTATGTGGATTCCTTCTAGATCTAGACTGCTTAGATGACTTAATGATTTTCATTAATAAACAATTTTTAATTCAATAGAGACTTGCAAATGATCCATGTATTCATTCACAAGCACATAATATAGATAGAAAATTAAGCACATCTTATTCATTGCAAAAAATTTAAAGAAACACCTTATATAATCTGTACTCATCACATGATAACATCCCAACCCTCCCCAAGGAGGGATTAGCTCTCCATTATAGTAAGAAAATAGGAAGATACATACAAAGAACAGAACCTTTTCATGGTTTAAACTAAAAATAAAATCAAAGATAAGTTATAGACAAATACTAGGAACTGTCCTTAGCATTCAATGGATTTTCCTCTTAGCTTTTGCTCTTTCTTTCCTTCTAGCTCCTTTGAGTGATCTCCTTTCCTTCCCTTATATGCACCTCTTCTCCTTCCCTAGTGAGGTCTCCTTTTCCCTCTCACAGCAGCTTCTTTTAAGATTCAAAGAATGTCAAATTTTGGAACCCTGCAATAGTCTCAATTGGCAGTTTATATAATGATCTCCTCAGCCCATTATCTTAAATTTTGCCTCCTCTTTCCCTTCCTCGAATTCATGGTGAGTAATTAAACTAGATTCCCTTATTCTCTTGGAAGATAATAGATTTTAATGTGATTTTAGTTTCCAAATGGCTGGGGAAGGCCAATGGTTTGATTTTCTGTCTTCCCTAGGTTGTCATAAATGCAATGAAATAGGAATTTCTGTGGCTGGCGCTGTGGTGCACTGCAGCAATTTTGCTATAGAATTAACTTTATAAGGATGGCTACTATGGCGCGCAGTAGCGCTGAGCTCTCGGGAAGACTCCGCTCAAGCCCTGTTGGGGGTTTCTTTATATCTTTTCTTTTAAATATTTTTATCCCTGTTGATTCGCTACAGTGCATGGTAGCATCGAGCTCTCTGGTTGGACCCACTACAGCACGCGGTAGTGCTAGTGTCTTGGGTTGAGAGTGTTGGGGTGCACTGTAGCGAGGTCTTCTTAATGAATGCTAAATCTAGATTTGAACGGTTCCGCCACGGTGCGCGGTAGCGCCGAGCTCTTGGGTCGATTCCCTGCGGTGCGCTACAGCTTTGAACTCTCGCATTCTTGAGCGTGCTGTGGCGCGCTAAGGTGCGCTATAACGGTTCTTCTCCCAGGCTTGCAGTTGGCTCCCAAGTTCCTTAGTTTTTCTTCATCTGCTATAGTGTGTTGCAGCGGTTTTTCTTTCAGAATTCCACCATCTACTCTACAATTGCATTGTTGTCTTAGTTTACCTGAAACTATTCAAAGTCATATCAAAGCATACTGTTCTAAGGAAGGATTTGTATGTTTTTCTGCTTTATTATGCATTCAATTTTGGATTCATCACTTAGCACTTCTATTACTTTAATTGGTTATAAATGGTTAATGTGATATCCTCTTAACAAATAAATAGTTTAGTTGACCATGAATGTGCTTAAACTTCTTAAATTTGGCCACTTATAATTCTTTTTTGGCTGTGCCTTGCTGTATTAAATACAAAATTTGGTAGACCATGAGCTTGGAGTGAACTTTATACCTGAGGTAAATCAGATCTAGTAGTTACAACTTGAAGCCTTTACTTTCCACAATTTCTCTTACTTTATGCATCCGGTGAGAACGAGTGTCATTTCGTTTAAATATTTGTATAAATTTAATTAACTCTTGATCTTTTACTTTACTACTGTATGCTGTGTTTTCTCTTTCTTTTCTGGATGGCTGGAATGTTTTATATTTTCTTAATGTTAATGCCTCTTGTTTTTCTCTTTAGAGAACCTAGGCTCCTCGTAGTGCTTAATATTGGATTAAGATTCATTACTCCAGTATTAAGTACTACAATAATTCTTAATAATTTATTAGATTTCTGATCCAATATTGGAGTCATTACAGTTGGTATCAGAGCAGGTTTGAAGAAAAGGAAAATTAGAAGTATGAACAAATTTGCATTCCAAGCATACAAACAAACATAAAAAGGTAAAGTATATGCATCAATGACTTAGTATAGCAAACTCACTTAAGGAATTAGCTAATAATTAAGTGATAAATAATAGTGTTTCATAGATAGATCAATTGAATTAGATCGTTCTATCCAGTTTCCTTATCTATTATCATTCAAGATCTTTTCAAATCTTCTTAGTAAGATGAATTTTAAACCAAGAAATATTGTCATTCGTGTTGAGGAGACAATGAACTCGCAACTCTTCTTTAACTTTAGCAAAGATCAAGACTTTGATAGAGATGGTAAGGAACTTGATGGAATTGTAGACCCGAGCATCTCAAAGAGCACTCAATCCACCAAATCCACAAACCTTCCATGTTAATCCTCAAGTAGCATCATGTTCAACTGTGGATGGATTGCTTTCCTTTCTCTGACTTAATCCTCCAACCTTCATCGAATCTACTTCTTCCTTTGAGGCAGTGAAATGGCTGAATATTGTTAAGAAGAATCTCTTGAGCATTAGGTGCCCTAGCAGCGAAGTTATCCACCTAACTACTCACTTGTTCTTCAAAGAAACTAGATCTCAGTAAGATAGTGAGCTAAAATTTCATTTCGCCGGAGTAAGTATAGAAGGAATTTCTTGGGAGGAATTCAAATTAATATTCAGAGAAGAGTTCATTCATCCTTCAGCCTAGTGGATAATAGAAGATGAGTCAACCAGTTGACTCAAGGCTATAAGTTAGTCTAAATCATAAAAAGGAATTACGAAAGCTATCAAGATTTGCTTCTGATTTGGTATGGGCTGAAGGAATTAGGTGTAATCATTTTCACAAAAGTTTGGAAGACTCGATTAAGGATCATTTTGTATGTTGTCACTATAGTAGTTTCTCAAGGCTACTGGAAGGTGCAAGGCTGAGAACACCATCAAGTGTATAAAAGGCTAAGGAAGAGATCCTTATCTTCCATAGAGAATTCTGAAGAAACCCATGAGATTAGAACTCAGTCACCTCAAGCTTCCCATATGACTAAAAAATTGTAGCAACAAGTAAAGAAAGCACCCAAGTGCTCAAGATCTCATCCTTATAGAAAGTGTTACCAGTAAATAAGAAAGTGCCTTCCCTACAGAAGACTAGGTCATGTGTATTGGAATTGATGTGCTCATTGGACTGTAGATAGCATAAAGATCAACTATCATCCATCAGTCATAAATACAATTCCTATTAGATCTCTAGCACCAGCTCTTACAATCAGGCCTTCCCCTATGGCAAAATCATTTCCTATTCTAAGGAGTAATCAAAAAGGAAAAGCAATCAATCCACTTGTTGCTCTGCCAAAGATGCATGCTCTCACTTCCATTGTCACGGGTGAAGGGAGTGAGGCTGCATCTGGTATTTTTGCAATTTTAATATATTAGGTTCCCATTCATTCTTATCTTAGCTTATTGGAATCTCTTAGACTTTGTTGTGGAGCATTAAAAATTAAGTTATTTTCTTAATTAGGGCTCAGATATATGCCTTGTTCATTTTTTGCTTAGATAGATTCGTAAGAAGATTTCCATAGTATATTATTAGACCTTATTAGAGGTAAGATAGTTAGATTATTCCATGCTTAAGCATAGTAATAAGAATATGCCATAGCAATTAGGTAGACTTTATTAGCATTAAGATAGCTAGCTTGTTAGGTTCCTATCTAAGATGATAGTTAGGACTTTAGATTTTAAGTGATTAGAAATCCTAACTCTTATGTGCTTAGATTCTTATGTTAAGAGACTTGAACACTATATTTGGGATTGATCTCTTGACTCCTATTGTTAATTGATGATCAAGGTTGGGTTGTAGTGTAAACAAGATGATTGATTTAACCCAATTCACTTCATTAGGAGACATTGATTAATTGAAGTTAGAACTTGATGAGTTCTATTGCTTTGACTTTTATAGGACCATTCAGCTGAGTTTATGATAGGTATTAGGATCTTGTGGATCCTGAGTTTGTGTATACTTAATATAGTTTAGAATGATAGTTTCACCAATAATAGAAAAGTGAATTACAAATATAGATTATGAAAATTTTGCTGCAGACAAGCTTACAGAAACTATATTTGTGTCTATTTCTATAATATTATTGAATGGAAATAAGATGTAATTGTTTTTGAAGAAGTCCTTCTAGTGTTCGAGCACAAAAATAGATATTACCCTTATAAATGGATAGATTGAGCTTAGCTTAGTGCCTTACCTCCCTTAAAAATAGGCTTGACCCTAGTCATCCTATTAAGCACTTTAGTTCCATTGTAGTGAGCCCAATCACTTATTTAAACCTAGGAACTCTTAGTGCTTTAATATGAAACAAGAATCCTGTGGTTAGAGTACCTCCACTTAAGTTTCTCTCAAATAAGACTACTTTAGAATGTAGTTAACTAACTTATTTAGTTGATTGATTTGGATTTTCAAACCCTAAGATTTCTTAAAGAACTTAAGGCTATAAATATTTCATGTCAACCTTCTAGTTAAGGACCTTTGCTACAAGTCTAAGTCTGATAAATTGATGAGAATATGAAATTAACAATGAGTTAAGCTTCCAACTCAACTTAGAATATAATACTTACACCATTATTTCCATTTAGATAGCATATATTGAATCTTAACTTATAGGGCAGTGAATTGTAAATCTTCTTAGATCTTGTGGTCTACTTAAAATATTGTAAAGAGATTCTTAACATAGCCTTTGTGCCTAAAGAAGACTTAGAAAATTTTTAGAATGGAGACATCTTAGGAAGTTTAGTGCCTCCCACTTAGACTCAAGGATTAATCTAAGTAATGAAGTGCAACCTACTTAGGATTATATAAGCAGCCTTAACATGTTAAATCTAGAATTTAGAGATTAATCCAAGTAGTTAAGTGAGATCTTCTTAAGTAAAATATAGTTCGCCATTATGAGGGTGAAGCTTAAGATTTATTTAGAAATATTAAATACCAAACTAAGTCCAAATAGTGAACTTAAATGTGAAGAAGGATTGGAACCATAAGGTTTTGAGCATCTAAGTTAGAACTAAGAGACTTCGAATACCTTAAGTGAGAATCATCAATTTAAGAAGTAGGACTTAATGTCCATATTATTAAGATTTAGAATCTCTTAGATTGAGCAAGTCATTAAGTTAAATCTCGATATTACCTTAAGAATTGAAAAGCTTAGGAATCCTTTAAGTTCTTAGTAATGGAACTAGACTTAGGATCTAGTGATTGTAATTCTAATATTAAAATCGTATGATTAAATAGAAGAACATGAATGATAGATTAATAACCTAATGTGAGTCAAAATTAAATAATGATAGTTTAAGTAATGTCATTCCTTTAGTCCTGCCTTATTAGTCTAGAAATTTAATAAAACTATCAAGTCAAGGATTAGATTAACATTATAATACTAGTATCATATCTAAGACTAAAACAATATAACCAATTTGATGATTGAACCTTCCAAAGCATAGAACCTTTAAGATGTTAATCAAATAGAATGCTAAGAAGAGAATATTAACTTAAGTATTTGACTAGTATAAGTTAAGAGAACCCTTTATTTTAAGGTTAGTGTTGCATTAAGCTTAGTAGCTATAGAGTCTTATAATTAAATCCTTAAGTAGCCTAAGTTATAGGGATCTAATAGCTTAAGTAGTATACTAGTGATACCCTTAGCATCTAAGCTTGAGTGTTACAATAGAGTAGAGATGTCGGTTGTTAGTTAGATGCTTGATGTTTTAGAAATAGGATAGGATGCTTATTTGTAAGAACTTCAGTTTAACTGTAAATTATTTTGTCATATTAATAAGACCTTATCAAAGCATTATTTTCAAAACTCAATTAATTATATATTACTATGTATCTATTGATGAAGACATTTGATAAATGTCAAAGTTTATTTAAGAGCTTGATTAGCTCCAATCATAAGGTAGATAACTAAAGTAGATAACAATGAATATCACATGGTTTACAATTAACTTTGAGCATTCTTGAATGCTGTAAAACTATGAGATTAAATCCTTGAATACATTCATTAAAGGCATTATTCATAACTTAAATATATAACATTTATTTATATCTCAGAGGATAGTATGTGGGCCCAATAAGAGTTCTGTCAATCCAATTATCTGGGAGGATTATCTGTGGGCCCAACATGAGGTCTGCGAATCCAATCATTTGAATGAAAAATAAATAAATTAAATACTATAGTCCTTTATGACTATTTTCACTTTTCTAACATTCTTCATGATTGTGGATGTTATATCATAGTCTTCTAGCTATATTTACTTAATCCTTTATGACTATTTTTCCTTACACTCAGTCCTTAATGGCTGCTTTCACTATGCCCTCAATCCTTGAGACTGAGACTGCTTTTACTTATATATATATATATATATATATATATATATATATATATATATATATTTATGTATGTATGTATATATATTATAGGTTTACCTATATTTTCAGCTCCTTTTCTTACTTCTTACTTTTGCTTACCTTACATTACAGTCTTTACTTATGGAGTGTATAATGCTTCACTTACATTTTATGCTTTATTTCTTTTAGTCATTAATACATAGCATAATTTTCATTAGACATACAAATACCAATTTATGCTTTTATATGCACTTTATTAGTTTCTAGCATTTTTAGGATGTATACTTTCCTTTTTGTTGCAGGTATGAGCAAACCTACTAGTGAGTTCTTACTTATTTTCTTTGTTGCTTTTGCACACTTTCATACCCTACTTGTGATGCTTAGTGCTCCGCTTACTTTAAATGGTTGTAAATAGCTAATGTGATATCTACTTAACTTATAGATATATTGGTTGCCCTAGAATATGCTTAGACTTTTTAGTCTAACCACTTATTTTGACCTTTTTGGTTGTGCCCTATCATATTAAATTCCAAATATGGTAGATCAGGAGCTTGGAGTAGATCTTGTACCTAAGGTAGATCAGATCCAGTAGTTGCAAGCTTAAACACTTTTCTTTCCGTTGTTTCTTTTATTTTAAGCATCCAGTGAGGATGAGTGTCATTTTATCTAAATGTTTGTATAAATTTAATTAACTTCGAATATTTTAATTTATTATTATGTGCTGTGTTTTCTATTTCTTTTTTGGATGGCTGGAATATTTTTTGTTTACTTAATGTTTATGCCTCAAGTTTTCCTCTTTAGAGACCCTTGGCTCTGCGTAGTTCTTAATAGTGGATTAAGATTTATTAATCCTATATTATGTGCTACACTAACACCAAATGTTGCATTGGGTTTCTGATTCGAAATTGGAGTCAGTACATGCACGGCCCTAATGGCTGTGGGTATGAACAAAGTAGGCGTACCTTTTAGAAGTTATGGCAGGAGTGGGTGGCAGAATGGCCACCATGCAGGAACTTCGCTACTAAATGGTTGGGGGAGAAAAGCTTGACCACTTATTGAACGGATAATGGCGACTCCATCGATCGTCTTCTCATTGGTGCAGGTGAAGAAATGGTGGCCTTCTCTGCCATAAGTGATGGCAACATTTACCATAAGGATGGGGTCATTTGTACACTCGGGCCTCCCCCAGTGTTGGTTGACTTCAAGGTTGTAGACTCTAGCCACCTTATGGAACTTGAAAGGTTCTCTTCTTGCAGGGCTGAAATTTGCTTTTCTCTTCTTCTCCATTTGGGCTTAAAAGTGTTCTTGCATTCTGGCCATTTCAACAAGTACATAATTATGATAAACTGATGGGAAACTACATGTGCTCAAATCAAATCTTAGAGTCCTTTTAGAAAGTGATTGCATCTGGATGCTTAGACCTCACTAGATTAACTACAAAATTCAGCTACAAAAGAAGCATAGAAATCATCATAAGTGATGATGTGTCATCCTTTCTTGCACTTTCACTCTAGCTTTGACACGTCAAGAATCACCATTTATTTGCTGATCCACCAAGCAACAATCCCACAATTTGAAGATGATAAACATTGAAATAAGTAGTCTCAAAGGGCAATTGTTACGCGATCTAACATTCTCATGCAATAACTGAGAGATTGGTTCCTCGAAAGTTTGGGCACCCCAAAATATTATCCAGAACTTCAACAACAACGAATAAGACCCCACTAATAGTTCTACTGTAGATCATGCCATCTTGAAAGTCAACCATCCAAAAGCATCATATAGCTTAATGTAGTGATTGAATCCAAAACAAAAGTTCTCCATTCCTGATTTGCTTATTACATATTAGGGTTTTTCATTTTTTTTTCCTTCTTAGTTGAGCTTATTTAAGCATCTTTAAATTATTTAAGTTCGTTCAAAACCCTAAGGTGTCCTTTTTTAGAAGTTCCTTATTTTCACTTTTTGAGATTCATTCTGATGAACCAAGGATGATGCTTTTATAACACTTAGTGATTGTGATCATAACTATTTTAAAGAATAGATCATAAGGAAGATAGAAACACTTTCATTTTCATATGATTCTTCTCTGATACCAACTATATTGTTCCGCTCCATCACCACGCTCAATAAAAAGATTAATGAAATACTTAACAGCTGGCTAGCAGGATGGTGTGTTACTTGGGAAGGCTGAACCTCCCCAGACCTACATTCTACTGCTAAAAACTAATACTAAAGACAAGTAACATCCTTATCTTAAGTATTAGTTAAGATACCTATACACATTTGATTTAGTAAAAAAATAATACATACGAAATGTTTGCGAGTACTTTATATAAATTTCTTCTTGCTCACATCACAATACTAAGTGTTGACTCCATGTAGTCGTTACGTAACTAAATAAGAAAGCATTCATTTCAGAAAAGAAATAGAAAACACATCCATAGTTAGTTCTTACAAACCATATATTAAATAAAAGAGCAGTAAAAGAAATCTCTCATCTCACAACTAAATGATATACTAAGAAAGAAAGTAAAAGTTATGTCACCTACTACTCCTTTGAGTTCTCATGGGTCTTCTGAATGGTCTCTTCAAACTGCTCAAGATTTGACATTATCAGTTTCATAATGCCAGGGCCCCAGCCAAAAAAGAAAAAAGAAAAAAGTGTTAGATATTGAGTCAAAGTAAAATAGAAATCTACTACAGAAAACTGAAGTAAATTGAACTGAAATCAAGTACTAAAAACTGAAAGTAAAGCAAAATTATAACTGAGTAAAAGAACTGAAAGTAAATCAATTATAAAATAACTATAAACTGGACAAAGTATGTGCATCAATACAGATTGGATACATCATTCCATTCTGAAGTAAGAAGAAAAAAAATATCATTCCATTCATACAGTCTGAAGTGAGAAGAAAAAAAATAAAGGTACAAGCAAAATATCATTCCATTCATATAGATAAACATAGAAAGGTAAAGTATGTGCATTAATAACTGAGGATAACAAACTCACTTTAGTAATCAATTAATAACAGAAGCAACATCAAATAGTGCCTTATGGATACATCATTTACTTTATATCATTCTATCCAATTCCCTTATCTATTATCATTCAAACTCTTGCCAATTCCTTCTAATAAGATGAATTCTGAACCCAACACTCCCATTTCCTCTATCGAGAAGATGATAAACTTCAGCTTTTCTTCATTTTTAGATAAGTTCAAGACCTTGAAAAATATGAAGAAGATACTGGTGGAATTGTAACATCGTGTAACTCTAAGAGCAATTGAACCACCTTGTCCCAAAATCATCTATGTCAATGCTCAAGCAGCATCAAGTTCAGTTATGGATGGATTCCTCCAGCCTTTTCTCCAACTCAATCCTCCAACCTTCAACAAATCTACTTCTCCCGTTGAAGTGGCCAATTGGTTTGAAGAAAATTGATTAGAACCTTTTAGGCATCGAATGCCTTAGCAGCAAAGTTATCTGCTGAACCACTCACTTATTCATCAAAGAAGCTGAGTATTGGTGGGATAACAAGCTAAGATCTTGATTTGCAAAAGCAAAAGTTGAAGAGATTTCTCAAGATGAATTCAAATTAGTTTTCAATGAAAGTTTATTCTTCGGTCTGCTCAGTCATTAATAGAAGATGAGTCGATCCAATTGACTCAATAAGATAAGCAAATCCTAACTTATGAAATGGAATTTAGGAAGTTATTAAGATTTGTTCCTGATTTGGTGTGGACTGAAGAAGCTAGGTGTTGTCATTTCCTTATAGAACTAGAAAACTCGATTAAGGATCATCTTATATTACATCACCATAGTAACATATCAAAGTTATTGGAAGGTGCAAGATTTCTAGAACATAATCAAATGTAGAAACAACTAAGGAAGAGATTAGAACTCAACCACCTCAAGCTTGCCAGATGGTACAACCACTTTAACAACAAGTAAACCAATTACCCAAGTGCTCAAGACCTCATACTTATGGTAAGTGTTACCATCAAGGCATTAGGTGCTACACTAGTGGAAGGTCTGGTCATAAGTGTTGGATTGTCAAGCCAATTAAACTGTGGATAAGATGAAAATCAACTATCATAAATCAGCTGGAAATCAAATCCCTATTAGATCTCTAGCTATAGCTCTTGCAATTATGCCACCCCTAGTGGGAGTAATCAGAAAAGAAAAAGCATTCAATCCACTTGCAGCTCTGTTAAGGGTGCATGCTCTCACTCATGTTGCCATTAATGATGGCAATGGGGCTGCATCATACATTTTTGCACATTTAATCTCTTATTTTTTGTTCATTCTTAATATAGCATCTTGAAACCTCTTATCCTTTGTTTGGAGCATTAGGAATTAAGTTAGCTCCTTAATTAGGAAATAGATATATGTCTTATTAATTTTCTCGCTTAAGTAGGGAAGTAAGAATATACCTTATTAGTTAAGTAGATTTTTTTATTAGAACTATGATAGCTAGCTCATTTCCTATTTAAGATAATAGTTGGGACTTTAGTCCTTAAGTGATTAGAAATCCTAATCTTTATGTATTTAGAATCTCAAGTTAAGGGACTGGAACACTATATTTGGGGTTTGATCACTTGACTCCTAATATTGATAGATTATATCAAGATTTGGTGGCAGTGTAATATGATGGTTCATTTAAACCAATTAACTTCATTAAGTAACACTGATTGATTTAAGTTAGAACTTGATGAGTTCTAATGCTTTGACTTTTATAGGGTAGTACATCAAATTTTGCACTGGATAATTGGATCTTATGGATCCAGAGCTTCTGTAATCTTAGTTTAGCTAGAGCAATTAAATTAGAATGATAGTATCATTAATAATAGAAATGTGAATGACAAATATATATTCTATAAATTTGGCTGCAGGCAAGCTTATAGAAACTACATTTGTGTTTGTTGCTTCAATATTATTGGGTTGTAGTAAATTGCATTAGTTGTTGAAGAAGTCCTTGTAGTGTTCATGCATTAAAAGAGACATTACTACTCTTATCTCCAAATACCAATACTGATCATTGGTAAAGGTTGAACACTATAATTCTGGTGAGCTTCTTAATCCATCAGATATCCCCAAATGGAAATGGTCTGACATTTCTATGGTTTTTGTTATAGGTTTACCGAAGTGTGTATTTGGAGCTGATGTGATTTGGGTGATTGTCGATATATTCACAAAATCAACACATTTCATTCCATTTTGCCAAATTGATTCTGTAGAAAGGTTAACCAAGCTTCATTTTTAAGAGATCAGTCATCAGTTCGGAACACTAAATTGAAATCATTCAGACTAAGATGACAAATTTACATCTAGATTTTTGGTCAATTGTTAATCAAGACCAGGGACCATCTTTGCTTTGAGTACTATTTTTTATCCCCATATTGATGGTCAATTTAAATGAGTAAATCAAATTCTGGAAGATCTCTTGCATCATTGTTTTTTAGATTTTGGTGAATCTTGGGAAGATAACCCTGCCTTAGTCAAGTTCACCTACACTTATAATTATCGATTTAGCATCGGTACTTCTCCTTATGAAGCTCTCTATAGTATGAGATGCAATACTCCTGTAGCCTAGAAAAAAGTGGGTGACACTCAGCTATATGGATTCTATGGTTGTCGAAGTGGCTATTAAGAAAGTTTTTTCGATCAAGCTTTTTATGTTGGCAGCAAATGATAATCAGAGGAAATATCACAACACTTGCTACCGATCCTTAGAGTTTCAAATTGGGCTGTTTTATCGATTTGATTTTTCAGATAAGAGATATTTATCTCTGATCTAATCTTTATAATTATTTAAATATTAGGGCGTAAAGAATGACACTTCTTTTAATAGGGGTTGTCTGTAACAACCTGAGATTTTGTTTTAGACCTCCAAATTAGGTGAAAACCATCTTTATTAGACTACTAATAGCATTAGGAGTTTGCACATGAATCTTAGGGCAATTTGGAGATCATTTGTTGTTGACACATTCTTCAAGGAATTTTGATTATCCTAGAAATTTTCCTTTTTATTTTGACCTCCAAATCAATATCGGAGTACGACATTGATCTTGTCACCCCCGATTTAGTTAGAGGTGATATTTTGGGAACTTTTGGAAGTCGTCAAATTTTGCCCAAATATTTTAGTATATTTAAGTGCTTAGAAAATTAAGATAATTAAATTGATCTTCGAAAGAAATTCAACTTCATTTTTTAGTTCCTCACTCTCAAATTAGATAAGGGTGAATTTTTGAGATTTTTTTGGGCTCATTTGGTTGTCCAGTTTTTCTTATTTAAATATATAATAATAGATAAATATTTAACTATAATTTGTTAATCCATCTGGCTCTTACGATGTCGACCCATCATTTGATGAAATGGTAGGGTCGATCGCATCCATCAATAAACTAGCAAGTTGGGATTGGATAGCTCTAATACAAGCTCTATGCATCATCTCAGTCGTACCCTACCCATGATCGCACAGGCACGTAACGGCACAGGACATTCCCTACGACATTGTTGGACTCCTTCTCCCATTCCTTTTAGAGATTTGAATCCTCCAATTTTCCTCCATTTTTGGCATCTAGAAGTCTGAGGTCAAAGTCGGTTGTTCAACAGTGTCTGCAGCCAAAATTTGTGGAAACCCTAGCTAACTGACTGTAAGAGCAAGATATTTTGATTCCTACTAAATTCTTTGCGATTTCAATTTCAAATTGTTACATCTAGCTATTTCATCTACAATGGGTATCTATCGTGTCCCAATCGGGCTCTATTGAGGTCGATTGTAGTTTAATTTCAACATTTATGCTATAGTAACCTACAATACGCCCCGCCCATCAACATTCTAATACCAAGGATTCGACCTTGCTAGCAACTGAGGTGACCCTCGACGAGGGATCGGGTATCGTTCGAAACGTTGGTGGGCTATCTTCCGAGGACCATTGGAACCACTTTTATTTTGATGGTCTTGTTCTATAGATGAACACACAAGTGATCTAAGTTATAAGAATCTAGTAGCTTAACTAGTGCATCAGTGAGTCCTTTAGCATTTAAGCTAGAGTGTTCCTATAGAGTTGAAGTATTGGTTGATAATTAGATATTTATAGTTTAGAAATATCATAGGATATTCATTTCTAACAACTTAATCATATCTAAAACTTTTTTTGTCACATCAATAAGACCTTAATTAAATTCTTACTTTTAAAACTCATTTAATTACATATTACTATGTATCAATTGATGGAGACATTTGATGAATGTCTAACTTATTTGAGGAGCTTGATTAGCTCCAATTATAGAATAGATAACTAAAGTACATAATAATGGTTATCCAATGGCTTATAATTAGCTTTGAATATCCTTGAATGGTGCAATGCATTGAGACTAAATCCTTGTATATATTGATAAAATAATTGTGCATAAAATAATTTTATAGCACTTACTTGGAGTTTCATATGGTGGACTATGCGAGGGCAGGCAATGGTGTAATAAGGAGACCTCACATATCCAAGAGGGGGAATATGTGTGATATGTGAAGCACCCTAATTAGATGTGCTTAACTCGTCACTTATTATGTGCTCACATAATAGATTGCAAGAAAAATAACTTAAATACTATAGTCCTTCATGATCATTCGGACTTTTCCCACATTCTTTGTAATTGTGTATACTTTATTGTAGTGTTTTGACTATGTATACTCTGTCCTTTATGACTTCTATTTACTAAATCTTTTATGATTGTTCTTACTTTATACTCAGTCCTTGAAATTGAGATTTTTCCTTACTTGCATATATTATAGACACCTGTATTTGCAGCTTCTTTTCTTACTTACTTACTTGTAGTGTATGTTGTTATTACATACATTTATTCTCACACTACTTTCACTTACATTACCTAGCATATGTCCATTTGTACATATCTTTTTATTATTCTTATTGCACATTTATTAGTATAGTTGTACCAATTTTCCTTACATACATAGATGATCCAGGTTGTAATAACTATCATCTTTTTACTACCTTATAGCCTTTTGATTCTTGCTCACAGTCACTTACTTTACTTTACTAAGTTTACTTTCTTTTTACTACATTAAGCTCTGCTAGATTAACAATTGTAAATTACCAAAGTGATATCCACTTAAATTGCAAATATATTAGTTGCCCCAAAATGTACTTCAACTTTATAAGTCTAATCACTTATTTTTGTTTTATTGGTTGTGCCCTACCGAATTAAATACCAAATACGGTAGATCAAATCAGTAAACGTAACTATAAGCACTTTTACTTTCCACAATTTTCCTTTACTTTATGTATCCCGTGAGGAAGAGTGTCCTTACTTATAAATATTTGTATAATTTTAATTAACTCTAGATGTTTAACTTTACTATTATGTGTTGTATTCTTACTTTCTTTTTTGGATGACTAGAATGTCATGTATTACTTTGTGTGATACATCTTGTTTTCCTCTTTAGAGACCCTTGGCTCCTTGTGGTGCTAATTAGGGAGTTAAGAATCACTAACCTAACATTAAGTACTTCAATAATGCCTAATGTTTGATTGGGTTCTTGATCTAATATTGGGGTCATTACAGTTAGTATCAGAGCAGGTCTAAATAAAAAAGGAAAAAAAATAGAAGTATAAGCAAAATATCATTCTAAACAGACAGACAAACACAAAACGGTAAAGTATGTACATCAATAACTGTGGATAGCAAACTTAATTTAGTTATCAGTTAATAAATAAAGAGACATTGAATAGCATCTTATAGATAGATCAGTCACTTTAGATTGTTCTAACAAGTTCTCTTATCTATTCTCATTCATAGTGAACCAAACACACCCATTTCCACTATCATGAAGATGACAGACTCCAAATCTTTTTCATTTTTCAATGAGATCAAGACTTTGAAAGAGATGATGAAGATCCTGGTGGAGTTGCAGAATCAATTAGCTCCAAGAATAGTTGATCCACATAGTCCCAAAATCATATATATCAATCTTCAAGCAGCATTAAGTTAAGCTGTGGATGGTTTCCACCATGCTTTTACTCGACTCAATCCTTCAACCTTCAATGAATTTGCTTATCCCATTGAAGCATCCATTTGGTTGAAGATAATTGAGAAGAACCTTTCGGGCATCAAATGACCTAGCAGCAAAGTTACTGACCTAACTGCTCACCTATTTGTCGAGGAAGCAGAGTGTTGGTGGGATAACAAGCTAAGATCCCATTTTGGAGAAGTATAAGTTGAGGAGATTTCTCAGGATTAATTCGAATCAGTTTTCAAAGAAAAGTTCATTCCTTCCTCTACTCAATCATTAAAAGAAGATGTGCAATCTAATTGAGGCAATAAGATAGTCCTAACCTATGAAATGGAATTCAATATGCTATCAATATTTGCTTTAGATTTGGTGCTGATTAAAGAAGCTAGGTGTAGTCATTTCCTTAAGGAACTTGAAGACTTGATTATTGATCATCTTGTACCCCATCACCATAGCAGTATCTTAATGAAATATGATGCAAGGTTGATAGAACACAACAAAGTGCATAAATAGCTAAGGAAGAGATCCATATCTTCCTTTGAGGATTCTGATGAAGCCTAGGAGATTAGAACTCAACCACCTCTAGTTTACTAGAAGACTCAGCCACTGCAGCATCAAGTAAAGCAATTACCCAAGTGCTCAAGACATCATCCTTGTAATAAGTTTACCATCAAGACAATAGGTGCTGCACCTATAGTAGGTCAAGTCATAAGTGTTGTGATTCTCAAGCCCATTGGACTGTGGACAAGGTAAAGATCAATCATCATCCATCAGCCCAAATTCTATTCTCTATTAGTTCTCAAGCTATAGCTCATGTAATTTTGCCTCCTCTAGTGGCAAAACTAGTTCCTACTCCATGGAGTAAATAGAAAGGAAAAGCATTCAATCAACTTGCTACTATGTCAAGGGTGCATGCTCTCACTCCCATTGTCACCAATGAAAGCAATGGGGCTGTGCTAGGCATTTTTGTAATTTTAATCTCTAAGTTTTTATTCATTCCTATTTTAGCTTCTTAAAATCTCTTATCTTTTCTTTAGGAGCATTAGGAATTAAGTTAGTTCTTTAATTAGAAAATATATTGGTGCCATGTTAATTTTTATGCTCAAGTAAAGTAGTAATAAAATGCCATAGTAATCAGATAGATTTTATATTTTATAACTAAGATAGCTAGCTGATTTTCTATTTAAGATAATAGTTAGAACTTTAGTCTTTAATTGCTTAGAGATCCTAATATCTTTGTGTTTATAATCCCAAGTTAATATACTTGAACACATTATTTGGGGTCTGATCTCTTGACTCCTAATCTTATTAAATTATATTAAGGTTGAGTGGTAGTATAAAATAAGGCAATTAATTTAAGCCATTTGACTTCATTAGGCAACACTGATTAATTTAATTTATAACTTGATGAATTCTAATGCTTTGACTTTCATAGGACCATACATCAAAGTTTATACTATATAACAAGATCTTATGGATCATGAGCTTGTGTATTCTTAGTTTAGTTAGAGTGATTAAATTAGAATGACGGTATCATCAATGATAGAATAGTGAACAATGAATTTAGATTATGTAAATTCGGCTGCAGATGAGCTTACAGAAAATACATTTATATTTGTTCCTTCAATATTATTAGGTTGTAGTAAGTTTCATTAGTTTTTGAAGAAGTCCTTATGGTGGTCGTGCATTAAAAGAGACATTACTGTTTTTATCTCAGAGTGCAAATCCTGATTGTTAGTAAAGGCTGAACATCAGAAGCCTAATGGACTTCTTAAGCCATTAGATATCTCCTAATGGAAATGGTCTGATATTTCCATATATTTTGTTATAGGTTTACCGAAGGGCAAATTTAGAGCTGATGTGATTTGTGTAATTGTCAATATATGCACAGAATCATCTCATCCCATTCCCTTTTGCCAAATTGATTCCGTTGAAAGGTTATCCAAGCTCCATTTTTAAGAGATCGTTTGCCTACTCAGAACACCAAATTATAATCTTTCAAATAGAGACATCAAATTTACATCTAGATTTTTGGAGCTGTTTAGCAGGACCTAGGGACCATCTTAACTATGAGTACTATTTTCCAATCCTATACTGATAAAATTCTACAATATCTATTGCATCTTTGTGTTTTAGACTTTGGTGAATCATGGGAATATCACCTCACCGTAGTCGATCTCGCCTACAATTATATTTATAAATACAGAATCGGTATGGCTCCTTATGAAGATCACTATAGTAGGAGGTGCAATACTCTTGCAATTTGGACCAAAGTCGGTGACACTCAGCTATATGGATTATGTGTTGGTGAAAGAGACTATCAGGAGAGTTCTTCTAATCAAACATTTTATGTGGGCAATGCAGGATAGTCATAGGAAATATCGCAGTGCTCGCCACCATCCCATAGAGTTTCAAATTGGGTAGTTTTATCGATTTTATTTTTGAGATTAGATATATTTATCTCTGTTCTGATCTTTGGAATTATTTAATTATTAGGGTATCAAGGATGACACCTCTTTTAAGAGAGGAAGTCTGTAATAATGCGATGGTTGTTACTAGTTTTAGACATCTAAATTTGATTAAAACCATTGATAGTAGACTCCTAATAGTATTAGGAGCCTGCACAAAAGTTTTGGTATGATTTGGAGATCATTCGTTTTTGATGCATTTTTCAAGGCAAATTGATTATCCAAGAAGTTACCCATTTTATTTTGACCTCTAAATCAAAATTAGAGTTCGCCATTGAGCTCGTCACACCCAAATTAGGTATGGGTGATATTTTGAGAGCTTTTGGAGGTCGTTGAATTTTCCATGAATATTATATATTCAAGTGCTTAGAAAATTAAAATTATTATATTGATCTCTCATCAAAATTTCAACTTCAATTTTCAGTTTCTCACCCTAGGTTTAGCTAAGGGTGAATTTTTGAGATTTTTTAGCACTCGTCTGGCTATCCAATTTTTATTAACTATATAAATAATATTTGTTAAAAATTTAATTTTAATTTATTAATCCATTCGACCCTAAGAACGTTGACCTGTCGTTTAATCAAATGGCATGGTCGATTGCATCCTTCCGCAAATAGACCAGTTGGGATCTGATGGCTCCAATGCAAACTTTGTGCATCATCTCGGCCGTACCCTCCCCATGGTCGCATGCACGTGCAAGGGTGCGAGCCATAACCTCGATGCTTTGGACTCTCTCTCCCATGCCTTTTATAGCCTCAATTCCTCAGTTTTCCCTCCTTTTCTGTCAACAACAAGTCTGATGTCAAAGCTGGTCGATCCGTTGATAGCACCTTCGAACAGAATTCATGCAAACCCTTGCTAACTGCTAGTAAGAGCATCATCCTCCCATTCCTATTGAATTACTTACAATTTTTAATTATTACGTCAAGCTATTTCATATACCTAGGGTTTCTATCGAGTCCTAACTAAGCTTAATTGAGCTCGGTTGGAGTTCAATTTCACCATTTTGGCAACAGTAACCTACAGTATACCTCGTCCATCCGCCTTCTAGTACATAGGGTTCGACGTTGCTGGTGACTAAGGTTGCCCCCTGTGATGGATCAGGTACTGTTCGAAAGGTGGGCAGATCGGCCTCCGATGACCACTTGATCCACTTTAACTTTAATGCCGTAGTTCTGTAATCGCGGTTCTCATTGTGATTTGGCGCAATTCGGGTTGACCTACCAACCCGTGCAGGCCTGGCCCATGTAAGCTCGAACATCACATATCCAACCCGTTGGCCATCCCAGCCAGTGTACGCGCGACAGGGCCCGTGAGCGCAAGTTCTACGATTGCGTGTGGCAAACAGTAGGGCTCAATAAATGGATTAATACTTTAAATAATTTAACTATTTGCTAATTAACTCAAATTTTATTTGTTTAATAACCTTGAAAGCACTTATCCATGTTATGCAAAATTATATACCATTCTAACCAAAAAAATACAAGGAACAATAATATGATATTAAATTCTTAATTTGATGCTTAATTTTGCTAATCACAATTTCAATTAATTAATTTATTAATTAATTAACCTAATCTTGCAAATGCTATTCTTAGCCCATTTTCTTTTAAATTTGATGATCCAATAGTCCATTTCGATCACAAAAATGTGTAGGACAATAATATGATGTTAAATTATCAATTTGATAGCTAATTTTGTGAATGACAATTTATGTTTCATTAAGAGTCATTAAAACCTCGATTGGACATTTGATGTCCATTTGACTTTACTTAGTGTCATTATATTTATTATGATATGAGTAAGTTATAGCCACTATGTTTTTAAATAAAAGAATATTAAATTACCAAAGTTTGGGTTTTGCATGTTCAACCCTCCTAATGGCTAAGACACCTTAGAAAACATGCTTTAAGTCATATTACAACATTATATGGCATTTTGAGTAGGAAAATCCCTAGAATAACCTACTCCTAGTTTAGTGTTAGTAAACTAAGCTGGAGCCTCTTCATGGAAATGAATTGACCTTCTAATGCATGATAGAGTGCGTAAGGATTGTAGTTGTTCTAAAATCTAGGGTGGATTGGACTAGTTAGCTCCTTATGATTGTATGAACCATTAGTAAGGACCTTAATGGCTAGATTGGACATAGGCCAATTCCCCACATTCCTTAATTGTAGGATTGATATTAGTCAATGCATTATGTAACTTAGCGATATTGACTCACTTTAGTGGCCTAAGCACTTAGCTATACCATAGGATTTCTAGTGCCTTGAGATGAACTTAAAATTTATGACTTTGGATTCCTTTACTTAAGCACCTTGTTATTAAGCCTATATTAGATTGTGGTTAGCCAATTTCATTGGTTGTTGATAAGAATCTTCTAACCTTAAGAATACTTAATGAACTTAAGGCTAGAAATCCTTCATGTAAACCTTATAGCTAAGGATCCTTGCCACTATTCTAAGTCATGTAAATTGATGAGATTAAGAAGTTAGTAATGCCTCAAGCTCCCAATATAACATAGATTAGTACTTACACCATCATTGCTATTTACATATCCTTAAATGAATCTTAACTTGCAGGGTAGTGAATTGTAGATCATCTTAGATCTTATGACCTACTTATAAAATTATTAAGTAATTATTATCTTAGCCTTTGTGCCTAGAAGAAAACTTAGAAGATAACTAAAATGGAGACTTCTTAGGAAGTTCAATGCCTTCTACTTTGGCGTAAGAATTGATCAAACTAGCAAAATATCACTTACTTAGGATTGTTTGTGTAGTCACATCATGCTTAGAGCTGAACCTAAGTAGTCAAGTGCTAACTTATTAGCATAGTGTAATTAGTCATTCCATTTTAAGTAAGATGCTATGGTTTTTTTAGAAGAACTAAATGACTAAACAAAGACTAGAAGGGATATTATATAATAAGGAGGATTATAACCTTAGGGCTTTGATCAGCTAAATAAAACTTAGATTAGGAATCTCTTAAGTGTTAACCATCATAATAAGATCTAGGACTTAGTGTCCATATTAATTAGGCTTGAAATCTTAGAATCACTTAAGAAGAAATATTATTAGATTAAAAAATTTATAGAATGATTAAGTATTAAAGATAAAGCTATATATTGCCTTAAGTATTAAAAGGTTTAGTTCTTTAAGTTCATAATAATGGAACTAAAGTCCAGATCTTAGTAATTGTAACACTAATATTTGGAATATTAGGATTTAGAGAAGAATGTCAATGTTAGATTAATGACATACAGTAAATACAAGTCTACGCTCACTTGCAAGTGTACGTGGTCCGAAGTAATAAGTTAGAATGGTTAGATCAATATTAATATCGTCCACAGTGAACATTGGTTTTGATACTAGCTTCCATCTTCTTTCAAAAATGTTTAGAATAATTGTTTTTTGTTGTTTTAGTTTGGTTCCTAGATTAACAATACAAAGCACTTAATTTAAGATACTATGTAATTAAGGAGAGAGAGTTAGGTGTTTTATATGTGACTCGTAAGGACTCGGTGTTGTTATTTTTGACATTGCAATATGCATAGTGATTTTACTATGCCTAATCAAACAAGTGAACTTTGCCATCCATAGATTGGTCCTCTAATTCCCACAAGTTCAAATTTAGTGCATAAGGAGAACATTATAGGGGTTCGACCTTGGCATATAGATTCTTATGAGATCATACTTAATTTAATTTTGATTTCCTACAATTAGGTTACCAAGACACTCTTTTAGTTCATTGATCCCCCAATCTTTGATTCCCATTAATAAGCATCATGTGCTACACAAGCGATTTAGCTAAGGGAGAGGATTTGTTGGGCCCAATGGACTATATCACATCATCCATGGGTGTTTGATGATCTCTCCCTTCTTCTACTTTGCTAAGCTGCAGAGCATGATTACAGGGGGCTTGGCTTACAAGTTTCCACTTCTCGGATGAGCTTAAGGAGTGGTACTAATGGGCTTGAAAACTTGTCACATAGCTCTCAGCTCTATTACCAGCACTCCTTACTCTATTCCAATTAGTGAGCATTGGAGCACAAGTCTTTTAATAAAGATTTATATTTGAAAAACATTTCAGGTATTTAAATTGAAATAAAAGAATAAGTAAATTTAAACCCAAATTTTATTCATTATAACTTCAATATACAACACCATACTCTTTATTCAGCATATAAATTCAGCCAAACCCTCTCCAAGGAGGGTTTAGCTTTCCATTACAGATACAATACTGCAAGAGATACAAAAGAACATGAATATTGACATCAGTTCATAGATAAAGAAATAAAGATAGGGATGAGAAATGAAACTAGGAACAGCCCTAAATTACTGGGGTTCTCTTGGTTCTTCTCTTTTCTATTCTTTTGGTCTCCATGTTTGTTCGCTTCTCTTTCTTCTTGAACTTGCAAGGTCGATCAAAAGCTCTTCCCTGGAGCGCTCTCTCTCTTTCTCCAACAACAACCTTTTTTAAAGTCTTAAGATTTTGAAAGAAATGGGAACCATTGTATGGCCTAAAAATGTTCCTTAAATAAGGAAGCTCTCATCCCTTTTGCATTAATCTTGAGTGACTTTTCATCTCCCCTTGATTTAATGCAAGCCATTTATGTTTTATTCCAATAATCCATTGGAATTCAGTGAACTTTTAAAATTAGTTCGATTTTCAAAAGAGTCGGGAATGCCAAAGTTTGAATTTATAGCCTTCCCAATGTTATTAATAATATTGATTCTGGGCATTTTTGTGTCAGTTGCTACAGTGCACTGTGGCGTGCTACGGCGTGCTGCAGCAATCACATCATGCTCTATTGAATTTGGCTCCAAGTATGTTGTTCTGTTGAATATTCATCATAGCACATTGTGGCATCTTCGATCCAAACACTATTCCGCTGTAACGTGCTGTGGCAGCTTTGATCCAAACATTATTCCACTGCAGCACGCTATAGTGAGTCGAGTTAATTCATATTCTCACCACAGTGTGCTGTGGTGGTTTGAGTTTCCAATTTTATTGTTCAATTAGTTCTTGTAATATTTTAATTAATATTATTGAAATGTCACTGTGGCCCACAGTGGCACACTACATCGATTATCTTCCAGGCTGTGCAGATCAGGTTCCAGGTCTCTTTCTTTTACTCATCTGCCATGGCCCGCTATAGCGCGTTGTGGCCCACTGTAGCTCGCAACTGCAGTTTTCATCCAGAAATTTCTCTTTTAGCTCCAACTTGCCTTTATTCCAATTTTTCCTGAAAATCTTAGAGTTCTATTCAAAGTATGCAGGTTCATATAGTGTTTTGCATATTTTTACCCACTTATTTTAATATAAATCTTGGGTTCATCACACCCCACATTAAAATTCTTGCTCATCATCGAGTAAGCTCAAAGTGGATTTTATGATTATTAGTTATGGATTCAATTTAGGATGTTAATGTTAAGTTCTTATGTCACTAAATTTTGCCTTAAGTTGGGGTGATTTTTAGAATTCCAACCACTGCTATCTTCCTAATTCAAGTTCCAAGCTCTTGTTCCTTTCTAGTTTTCAATCTCAAATGGTTAATGCTTAATCTTCATTAAAGGTGGTTATTTACCTTAGGATTTTCAACACTAGATAGGCATTGGTGAGTAACAAGAATTTTGTGCCATATGTGCTCCTTCTTATGAATCACCAAGAACAATAACATTTATAGGAGAGACATTTTTCTTCATCTTATTTTCTCATATTTTTCACTTTGGGAGAGATATTTTCTTCATCGCTGATTTTGTTTATGATTTCTCTTTTTTTTTTTTTTTTTGCTCAAGGGAGAGATATTTTTCTTCATCCCTGTTTCAGTTCTTTTGTGATCATTAAGTCCTTCGGGAGCCTAGCACACTCATATGTTCACTCAACTTTTGCCAATTACTGGTTTTAGTTCCTTAGGTTCCCCACCCCCATACTTAGAATTTAGCATATGTTCATTTTTAATCCTTGAAAACTGAAATTCACTCAAGCTTTTTACCTTAATTTGGAAGTGTAGGGTTGTTATGCCAATTGATCACCTTAGGTTAAGCATAATTAGTGACTTAAGATTTTCCATTTGAAGTTCATTATTGAATCCATGTAGTACTTTTTTCAGAAAATTTACTTGCAATAAATTCACAGCAGCAATGAGGGTGCAGCCATCCAAAATTTATTTATTGAAAGGGAAAATACAGCTATCGAAAATGAAAATTAAAAAATATTGAAAGCGAAAACAATACAATCTATACATTCATTTTGATCTCCTTCTTCTTATTCTTCCTTGTCAATGTCTCGATAAGTGTAATCTGCTAGCTAGTCATTGTCCGGGATGGGGTCACCGATGAGGGGCTACGGTTGCCCGAATCCATTCGGTCCTCCACACAAGCTCCATTCTTTGAATATTGTTCCAAGAGCATTGTGGAATTCCGTTTGGAATTCACACTGCCAACTGACTTCACTTTTGATGAAGCTCATGCCATATGCCATCGAAAGCCCCAAGTCCCATTGATGCGCATACATATGCATCATCATTTTATCTGCCACAGTCTGGCCAATAAAGGTTGAAGCTTATCCTTCCTCCCCCCTCCTCTTCTTGGCTCGCACCCCCTCGTGGGTGTGGGCACTCAGATTTGTAAGATCTAGAGGAGCATGGGGAGGATTCATGACATCGGAGGGTAGGATCTTTACCCCTTGTTCCTCGCATATTCTTGAAATTAATGATCTGAATGCTAGTGCAGCGCAAGGCCCGGTCAGGGCGTTCTAGAGCTACTCCATTATAATGCTAGAGATGTGAATATCTCCAGGCCATTGCAATGTGCATAGGAGCAGCGCTCGTGGCCAGGTCACCTCGCTAAGATGCCTGGAAGGCATGACGAAGTTAAGGACAAACACATGCCAATTATTACTCAACTCTGTTAGGAGTTCTTAAGGAATGTTTCCCAAGTTTCCTCTCCTTCCCGCATCTGTGCGGGTGATCTCACTTGCAATCACAGCCCAGTCATATTGGGAGGCTAGGAGTTGGAGGTAAGAATAGTCATCTACCTCTCATAATATATAAAGTCATTCAATTTGTCAGTTCCTGAATTCCACGCACTTACCCCTCACTATAACTTTATGCTCTACACATTGATGGTGTTGGCATAAATCTCCTATATGATGGAGGGGTAAGTCATGTGTGTGGGGTTTATCAAGTGCTCCCATGCCCTGTTCATGATTTGGTCAGGGTTCACCAGGTATGGGAGCCTGAATCCCTGCTCCGGGATCAACTTCTGCTTGGATATCACTTGGTTGAAGCATTATTCAGCTTCAACAAAATTGAACTTCTTTTTGTTTTATGCCCCACCACCTGTGGGGCCAACGGTTCCTTTGCTTGCGATCGATTGCTTTCTGGAAGACATTTTCTCCAAGGGTTGAAGTAGTGGTGAGTAAGAGAACTAGAAATGGGTTGCTGTTTAGAAAGAAATGAGGGCTGAGGTGCTCAGATTTGTCAAGAGGTGCAAGCCTCATCCTCACCATAAGGATACTTGAATAGATGAAGGAATTCTAGAAGTCTTTAAATTAATAATCACATTAAAGCAAGTTTATGGTTGGTTAAAGAAGGTCTCATCACATGCCATCAATGTGATTTCAGTTTAGTTTATAAGGGAAAGGAAAATATAGCTTTTCAACCCCAATTTTCAGATTTAGAGTTCCAAGATGAGTTGTAGCGTCACTCACCACCTTGGGAATTCAATGTAGTAAATTCTGCTCCAGCAGTGCGCCAAGCGCTGCGGTGTGCGGTAGCGCACCATGGAGTGCTATAGCATCTTGGGGCTTGTAAGAATTTTGCATGCGCTGTAGCATCGGAATCTACTGCGGTGCTCTATAACGACTGAATTCGCTGCGGTGCATTGTGGCGGATAAATCCGCGACAAGGCGCTACAGTGCATTTTGAAGCTTTTTTTTTTTTTTTTCAGAACTCTTTATATTCACTAGATTTAAGTTGTTCATTCTAATTAAACTACTCCTATGTTCAAAATCAATCAGCATATTGGGTTGCCTCCTAAGAAGTGCTTGGTTTAACATTGTCAGCCCGATGCTATTAAGTTCAAGTGGGTTTGGAGTTTATGTTTGGTTTTCTTTCCTAGATATTAATACTACATGAGTAGGCACAAGCATGGCCTGTGCTCAAGCTCATGATTACATTTGTGGCTTTATCTTACACCCCATTTTTGGAAGTAGGCATAGGAACTCTCTTTTTCTTTCTTTTTCCTCTCCTAGTCTTTTTATTTTTATTGCTCTCCTTAACTACTCCTCCAAATGAGGTGCTAGGATTCTTTTCAGATTTATTACTAAGAGCAAGATTTTCCAGATGGAGGGTTTTACATAAATCTTATTTTCTTACTCCCTTTCTTAGTTCTAACTCCATTGCCCTTTGTTTAAATAAAGTTGGTTTTAGATCAATCACCTCCTCTCTCCCTCAAATCTCAAAATTCATTAATCCCCTAACCACATCTATAATTGCCTTAGTGCTAGCAAGGATGGGTTGTTCAAAGATGATAGTGGAATTTTCAATTCATCTATCCCATTTACATTGAACAAAATCAGTTGGGACAACACAACTTCCTAGCCCCACAAGCACATTTATTACCACTCATAAGGGGGTTAATGATTCCAAGATAGCAAACTCTAAGATTACAGGAGTACTCTCCATCCATCCTACCTTAAGATGTTCATATAAATGGTAGGGCATGACATTGACTGAGGTTCCTAGGTCACACAAGGTATCTATAAAAACCTCACCATTTATTGCACATGAGATGTTGAGCCTCCTGAAGTTCTCAAATTTAATAGTGACACACATCTTATTCTAATTTATTCTTACTTCTTCTTCTACCACTAAATCAGTTCTAGATTTCTCACTTTCTTTATTTTGGTGGGTACCCTCAATTCCCTCGGAATGTATAATGCTCACCATTTCCCTAGGGTTCACTTTTG
Organism: Gastrodia elata; assembly: GCA_016760335.1. Lineage (NCBI taxonomy): Eukaryota > Viridiplantae > Streptophyta > Magnoliopsida > Asparagales > Orchidaceae > Gastrodia > Gastrodia elata. Next base: position 43,650,755 of record CM028680.1, on the reverse strand, counting down.
TAGAGCTGGTCAAAGCTCCATGCTGATGAATGGTCAGCTATTTGGAGATCTACCCAAGCTAAACTTCTATGTTCCTAATAGATGCCTCTATCCCTTGGATTGAAGCATCGTGTCGGGTGATCGTGGTTTTAGTTCTACGCATAAACTGGATTTTTTTAGCCTTGAAAGCATTGAAGGCTCCCTCCAAGTTTGAGGATTGAGTTTGGAAGTTGTTCCCATTGTTATATCCTTATTTATTTAATTAATAACCCCCATTAAAATTCCCCATGTTATAATTACTCCAAGAGAAGTTTGGGTGATTTTTCCACCTAAGATTATGGGTGTTGGAGTAGGGATTATCCATTGCATTATTTAGGTTGGCATTGTCTTTTTTTTAAAAGTTTACTTGTTCCATTTGGGAGGGGGTGAATGGATTATTAAAGTTATAATTTTCACTAGGGTGATTCCCTCCACACAACTCACAATATATTTCTTGGACGTTGTATACACTCATGTTCTATGTTTTGTTATTCAATGCATTGATTTCATTTTGCAAAGCTAAAATTTGATTTGTGTCATTTAATTAGTTAGCCTCTAGCTTTTTTGGATTGAGCCTCTCAGTAGGCTAATGATAAGCATTAGTAGCCATCTCCTTAAGAAGGTCAAAGGCCTCCTCTTGAATCTTACTACTTAGGCATCCACCTGAGGCTGCATCTATAAGTGTCCATGTGGGTGCATTCAATCTATTATAAAAAATCTGCACTTACATCCACAATGGAAACCCATGATGGGGGCAGTGCCTTAAGTAGTCCTTAAAGTGCTCCCAGTCGTCATATAAGTTTTCATCATTTTGTTGAGAAAAACTTGAGATCTCATTTCTCAGCCTAGCAATTTTAGTAGGTGGGAAATACTTAGCTAGGAATTTCCTAGCTAAATCGTCCCAAGTCCTAATAGACTCACCAGACAGAGAGCTGAGATAAATCTTTGCTCTATCTCTCAAAGAAAATGGGAATACTCTCAACCTAAGGGTATCATCCGACACACCATTGAATCAAAAGGTAACTTATATTTCCAGAAAGTTTGAAATATGTGTATTCGGATCATCCGAGGATAGACCACTAAATTGATTGTTTTGGATTTAATGTTAATGGCTTAACTTCAAAGTTTTTTGCTTATATGGGAGGTCGAACAATTGTGTTTGGGACTCATATTGTTGGAAGTGCATACTCTCTAAAGGGTCTTCCCTTAACATTTACTAATGACTCTAAAGAATTGGCTTCTAAATTTTGGTTTGTAATTGGTGGTTGGTTCAGATTTGTATGTTCTTTCCTAGCTCTTAAATATGTTCGTTCAATTTTGGGATCAAAAAGCAATTCAATACAAGTTCTCCTACTCATACAATTCAGAAATTCAACTAGTAAGAACAATTACTTCAATTAGATTTCATAGTTTAGCAATTATAAATTTCAACGCATAGAATTCAACAATTTAATTTTAGTAGTGAAAGCAACTAAGTTACATCCTAGACTAGCACTACAAATCAGTGATTATATAATTATAGGAAACTGAAATAATACATATGCAAAAAGTAAAGTCTAAATCACTATTTACTTAAAGATTATACTTAATACAAAACAAAATTGTTCCCCTGCAACGGCGCCAAGAACCTTGACAGATAAAAAATACACATCTGCGCTCATACGCAAGTGTACGTGGTCTGAAGTAATAAATTGGAATGGTTAGTCCTGGATTAAATCATCCTTAGGGAATGGTGGTTTTGATACTAAGTTCGATCTTCTTTCAAAAATGTTTAGAATAATCATTTTTTGTTGTTTTAGTTTGGTTCCTAGATTAACAATACAAAGCACTTAAATTAAGATACTATGGGATTAAGGAGAGAGAGTTGGGGGTCATTATGTGACTCGTAAGGACTTAGCATTGTAACTATTATCATTAGAATATGTATAGTAATTTTACTATGCCTAATCAATAAAGTGAACTTTGCCTTCCTTAGATTGGTCCTCTAATTCCAACAAGTTCAAATTTAGTGCACAAGGAGAACACTCAAGGGCTTCTTCCTTGGCATATAAATTCTTATGAGATAATAATTAATTTAATTTCAATTTCCTACATCTAGGTTACCAAGACATTATTTTAGCTCATTTATCCCACAAGCTTTGATTCCCACCAATCAGCATCATGCGCTACACACGCGGTTTAGCTAAGGGAGAAGATTCATTGGGCCCAATGGACTATGTCACATCATCCATGGGTGTTTGATGATCTCTCCCTCCTTCTACTTTGTTGAGCTACAGAGTATGATTGGTGGTGGTTTGGCTCACAAGCTTTCACTTCTCGGATGAGCTTAAGGAGTGGTGCTAATGGGTTTGTGAACTTGTCACGGAGCTCTCAGCTCCATTGCCCTCATTCCTTGCTATATTCCAATTAGTGAGCATTGGAGCGTGAGTCTTTTAATAAATATTTATATTTGATAAAAATTTCAGGTATTTAAATTAAAACATAAGAATAACTAAATATAAAACCTAGATTATATTAATTGTAACTTCAACATACAACACCATACTCCTTATTCAGTACATAAATTCTGGCCAGCCCTCTCCAAGATGGTTTAGCCTTCCATTACAGATTTAATACAGTAAGAGATATAAAAGAACATGAATATTGACATTAGTTCATATATAAAGAAATCAAAATGGGGATGACAAATGATTCTTGGAATATCCCTAAATTTATGGGGTTCTCTTGGTTCTTCTCTTTCCATCTATTTCATTCTCCACGTTCCTCCACTTCCCTTCCTTCTTGAACTTGCAAGGTTGATCTGAAATTCTTTCCTGGAGTGCACTCTCTCTTTCTCCAATAGCAGCCTCTTTTAGGGTCTTAGGATATTGAAAAAAATGAGAACCATTGTATGGCCTAAAAATGTTCCTTAAATATGGAAGTCTCTGTCCTTTTGCATTAATCTTGAGTGACTTTTTATCTACCCTTGATTTAATGCAAGTCATTCATATTTTGTTTCAATAATCCATAGGAATTCAGCAAACTTTTAAAATTATTTTGGGTTTCAAAAGGTTGGGGAAGGCCAAAGGTTGGAATTTGTGGCCTTCCAAATGCTATTATTAATTTTGATTCGGGGCATTTCTGCATCGGTCGCTATGGCGCGCTGTGGTGTGTTATAGTGATTCGCATCTGGTTCTGTTAAATCTGACTACATGTATGCTATTTTGCTGATGATTCATCGTAGTGCGCTGTGGCAGCTTCGATCCAAACATTGTTCTGCTGCAATACGCTGTAGCAGCTTTGATGCAAATACTACTCTGCTGCAGTGCGCTGGAGCAAGTACAGTTAATTCAGATTCTCGACTCAGCGCACTGTGGCGGTTTGAGTTTCAAAATTCACTATTCAATTAGTTCTTATAATGTTTCAATTAATGTTATCGAAATATCACCGTGGCCCACTCTGGTGTGCCACAGCGGTTATCTTTTAGGCTGTGCAGGTCAGATTCCAGGTCTCTTCTTTTTACTCATTCACCATGGCCAGTTGAAGCATGCTGTGGCGCGCTACAGTGATTTTCATCCAGAAATTGCTCTTTTTGCTCCAGCTTGCCTTCTTTCCAATTTTTCCTTAAAATATAAGACTTATAATCAAAGTATGTAGGTTCATATAGTATTTTATATGTTCTTACTCACTTATTTTAATATAAATCTTGGGTACATCAATAAGTAACCTAATGTGAGGTGAAGTTAGATAATATTAGCATAAGTAATATCAACCCTTGTAACAACCCATCCCGTTGCCACATGCAATTAAGGAAATTTAAGAACAACTGGCTGCGGAACGGTGCGTTACTTGGGAAGGATTGCTGAACCTTCATGAATATCTACTAACTGAATTGCTGAATCTCAACCCCATAGGAGAGTTGGAAACTAATCCTTAAGAAAAGTGTAAAGTCCTTGTCTTAAATAATAGATAGAATACTTATGTGCATTGGTTTATGAGTGGGTTGAAATAAGAATCCAATATACATGAGTGTTATCATTTCATTTATGATGATCACATCAGAATACTAAGTATACGTTGTAGTAAGTATAGAGTTTGGAAGCTAATAGCCTTCATCCAGATCATTCATCACAGAAACTAAGTAAATCATTCATCTCTGAAAGGAAATAAAATACATCCAAAATTAAAGTTATTACAGACAGTTTGCTTTAAATGAAAATACAAAAAATTGTCTCTCTACTCGCAACAGAAATGTAAGCTAATGTAGTAAAGTAAGAGTTGAAGCAGTGTCCACTAATGCTCCATGAAATCCTCCTAGATCTCTTGTGAAGCCTCTAGATCTTGCCCCACAAGCTGCTCTGGATCTGGCAAATTATAGGATACCAAAAGTATCATATGTTAGATAATAAGTCAAACACATCGAAAGCTACTCTAAGCAGTTATAGTTATATATGGTTTAACATTTAGGTAACTAAACAAAATTATAGAAAAAGACACTAAATTAGCTAAAAATTCAAAAAATAGCACAAAACATAAAGTAAAGTATAGTAGGGGCTGAAAACTAAGTACCGAAAACAGAAAGCAGTAAGAAAATAAAAACTGAATATATACTGAGATAAAAATGTGTTGTATGCTACTGGATAGACGCATATGTATCTGAATATGCCACAAAATTGTATGCCATAATATTGATCAATTTGGTAAAATAATAGCATTAGGAGCTAAGCAAGATATATGTTTGGTCTCCTAAAACTTAGCTCCCGATGCTTACTAAAACTTCAATATTAATAGCATTAGGAGCATATTATAATAAGTAAAATAATAATGTACAAAGCTACTAAATCATCAAGTATTATGATTAGATATATTAGGAGCTAAGTAAGAAAGTTCAAAATTGTTGCATATACTCACATGCATAAATCACTCCAACAATAAATGTGCTTAGAAGCATAATTTTATTTTCATGGAGAAATTTTTTTGCATGGGAAAAAACTAAATAAGGTACTATGATTAACACCCATACATGCCTTACGCACACCTAGATTCATGAACAAGGTTCAAATATATGTAGGTTGACTTATTTGAATTTGGATCCACCCATTTTAAATAAAGATCCCAATGTTATGCTCTAAAGCACCTCTAATAATGATTTATACTCTAACCTAGTACCACTAAACCTAAGATTTAAAAGCTAATCATATGATAAACCTTGAGACAAGAATGACTCATCCCTATAATTTTTAAATTAGGGATTAGGTTTTGAGGATAAAGCCAATTAGTCACCTCCCTTGGGCTAACTCAAGTTCAACCCAATTCTAAAGCTTAAAGCCATTATCATGGAATTATTTGTGCTAAATCAAATGAAAGTAAAATCAAACTTTGTTATTAAGAAACCCACCCCCTTTTTTCCCTTCATTTTGGTTGGGCTAACTTAAGTTAACCAAAGTTAACCCAACCTCCACCGAGTCCCACTATGCTTGGAAGATGTGGTCCATAAAGCATCAATGAGCTGCTGCCCACTTGGCAAGAGACTCTAATAAATAAGAAGGTAAGACTTTTAATTTGCTTATCTTGACAATCAAATGGATTTGCTTTAAGAATATTGATCATGCTAGTTTGATAGAAAGGCTAAAAATAAAATAAATAGCATGCAAATGAATATTAAAAACCCAGATGCATTAGCTTTGAATTTAGCCAGCACAAGGAACCTTAAAATCTAAGAACACCTTCTGAATAGCTAAGTACCACCTTTGTAAGAATATTAGGCACATGAAAAGTTAGGATAAGGTTGGCATAAAAAAATAGGATAACAAAAGAAGAAAAATATTACAACCCCTAATCATGTATACTTCTATTGTTATTACTCTCCAGGTGCCATACCCAAAACTTTCAAGATGCCATCAATGTGGAAGAATGTATCAACAATATGAGATTTTCCTCCTAAAATCAATCCTAGAGTAAGCCTAGAAACATTTAGCCAACAATATATCTTAGAGGAAACATTTGAAGTAGGGCAAAAATGAAGCCATAAAAATGTTGTGTTGTGAGCTATTAACAATATTATAGTAGTATATGTGCTATATATCCTTTGTATAGCCTAGTATTACATGATGATTTTAGTAGTAACTAGAGACTGTAAGTGTATTTAGATTATCTACTAAATCCATAATTATTCCCCCTAGGCTCATGAATAAGGATCTCATGATCAAATAAAATGAACCTAAAGCATACTAAATTTGATAATATATACAAATATTAACAATTCCAAAATTGTGAGAAATTTATAAACTCAAGAACTACACAGAGCTCTCTTTGTTTTCTGTCTTCTACAAGTAGAAAGTATGCAAATATTCATATTTATAATTATTTCTTGCATTCCTAATTGATGTTAACTAAGATTGTAAGATTTCTCTTGAAACATGTTTTGTATTGTATGAACTACTAGCTAATATACTTTATACAAACTATGTTGCTAACACTGATTGAACAATACATGAGTTGCATAATCAAAAATTTATACAATTAATATTATATATTCAACTACTGCTATTAAAAAATAAGTGGTAAAGCATTATTAAATTAGCTATTGATTTCAAGCAATAATATCTTAACTTTATTCTCAAATGGTTCCATGACTACTAAAATATGAATCAAGTATAGCTACTCTAATAAAGCTTTGGTGTTGTTCCATGTCTATAACATATTAATTTCATTTGATTAAATACAAGAAAAAATATATATTTATATTACTTTTGTATTTTTACTTTCATTTCCACCATGATTCTTACTTAGTTATATATTACTTAAATATCCCTATAATTATATCATTCTAATTCAATTTAATTTAGTTCAATGGCACCTATCATATGTCAAGATACGCATCATTAAAAGGATGGTGGCATGAAAATAATTCTTATGTAAGGAAAATTATGCTTGATGGGCTGTTATAGTAAGATCCCTAGATTCTGCATAAGGAGAGATACTCAAAAGAATTTGGTGAAACATTGAAATTTAAAGTCGAGTAAAAAATTAACATAATGTTAGCACTACAAAAAATTTGAACATTTCAAGAAGGATTGTTTTGCTCCAAAAAAGTTGGAGGTGAAAACAAAAAGAAAAACCTATCAGTAAATGTCACAACATAAGAAGATTAGTATACACTGATCTTGTCTCTTGTTAGTTTCGAGTTTTGGGTTGTGACCTCGTGTTCATTTTTTTATGCACCCCCATCAATGGAAAGTCTTAATATTTATACCAAAGGTAATTTGAGGAAGTCTACATTGGTGATGGCAATGTGTGCTACATAATAGGCAAGAGTGATGTAAATATCAGAATATCGAATGGGTACGTATGGATGCTAAGGAATGTTTGACATGTCCCAAGTCTAAGGAGAAGTTTAATTTATATTATCCAGTTAGCCCATGAATGCTACAATACAAATTTCACATGGGATTCCTAGAAATTGACAAATGGTGCTCTTGTTATAGCACATGGGAATATGGATGGATCATTTTATCTAATCAATAAGGTGTCTATCTCTATGGTACCAAAGGCTCAGTCACATGAGTGATAAAGGCTTAAGATCACTACAATCCAAAGAAAAGATTCCTAGGTTGAAATCAGTTGATTTAGAATTTGGCAAAACCTATGTATATGGAAAATAAAATAAAGTAAGTTTTTCAAGGAGTGGGAGAGATTTGAAGCCTTGAAGTTGTGGGGACCAGCTTCGACACCTTCCCTTGGTGTAGCCACCTACTTTGTCACACTCATTGATGGACATACTAGATTGGTATGTGCATACTTCATAAAATAAAAATTTGATGTATTCAATTTGCTTAAGAAGTGGTTAGGCTTAGTTTAGAGTGAGACATGATTGAAGCTCAAATGCCAAAGATCAGATAATGGCAGTGAATATTATGGTAAAAAGTTTAAGGAATTCTCTGCACTAAATGGAATCAAAAGTGAATTCACTATTTCAAGAACACCTCAAGAAAATGGTGTTGTAGAACAAATGAATGAAACTCCTACAAAGTGAATCAAGACCACGAGACTACATGCAGGATTGCTAAAGCAATTTAGGGCATAGGTAGCAAATACTGCAGCTTATCTGATCAATAGGGGTTCTTCAATTCCATTGAAATAAGGGATTCTCAATGAGTCTTAGAGCAGTCAAGATGGTAGTCTCACTCACCATAAGGTATTTTGTTGCTCATCATATGTATATGCTGATGTAGGTTCGAGAAGCAAACTTGATTCAAAGGCAATTTGGTGTGCCTTCATAGGGTATGGAACATGTGAATTCAGCTATAGATTATAGGATTATCAAAATCAAAAAAATTTAATAAATTTGAGATGTTAATTTTAATGAAAATGAAATTTTTAATGATAGTAATGGTGCTTTGAGCAGTTCATCAGAAACTTCGGGTGATTTGCCAAGATATTTTGAGACAGGTGATGATGATGATGCCGAGTAGACTGAATAACAATAACAATCTCAAAATGGTGGGGATCCTCAGACATGTGCTCCTAATTTGAGGAGATCCACCAAAATCTTATGACCTATACATCGGTACTCTCCTTCCTGACATTATTTGTAACTAACAGACAGTGGTGAGCCAGATTATAATGAAGAAGATCTTCAAGTTGATGATTCAATCAACTGTGGGTCGGCCATGGATGACGAGATGAACTGTAACAACCCTAGGTTGTTACCCTACTAATCTTTAGCATAATTAATCCTAGATTTCAATACCATTGCTTTTAGAACATCAAAATAAGCCTATCCTGAAAATTTGAATTCAATTGGATTTTTCTAAGTCCAAGATGACATTTTAATCAGTCTAGATGCCCTAATTTAGACCTAACATATTTTGATCTCAGAATTAAATTCTGATTGTATTTTTGAATTCCTCACCCTCAAATTAGCTAGGGGTGAAAGTTTAGTGCAACTTGGAAATCATTTAGGCCATAATTTGTATTTAGTTAAAATGGGTTAATTGCAAAAAAGGGTTCCTAATCTTTCTAAATTAACGACCGAGATACGCTATGCGAACCACGGGCGATCCGCTGCTGAGCCCGAGTCACGCGACAATGGAGTCCCGCAAATCTAACCATCGTGCTTAAATAATCAATGGTTAGGATTAGATACTGCGGAACCGCGAATCAGTCCGTCAGATGCGCCCGTGAATCCTACGACATGGATCAAATCAGATCCAGTCGTTAGGATCTATAGGATCAGGACTGTCGTGCCTTTTTAATCGATCAATTAGATGGTTCTGGACCCTCTCGCGACTGTGGACCTTTGTCCCCACTAGCTCGCGTGCCCAACCGAAGATCTCCCATACTGCTAACTGCCCTCCCTATCCCCCACTCGCGCCTCTAGCTCAGCAAGCCGTTGGGGATCCTCCCATTATGGCTAGGTACCCCAATCGGGCCTTGTGGCCCGACCGAGCTTGAATTGGAAATTCACGAGCTCGGTCATGGCCCGACCTCTGAGGCCCTTCCCAACTCGATCCATTCCTCTAGAAACTCCCCCCACTCCCTAATGAGGCAATAAATAGCCCCAGCAATGCTCCATTTGATCCTTGCTGATCAATTGAGCTCTCTACCTCTTCCACCATTGCTGATCACTCAAGGTTGCGTAGGCGATCCCAAAAGCTTTGAAACATTGATAGTAGGCTTTTTTGTGTTCAGGATCCTTTGCAGTGTTTGGAATCTCAGCTAAGCCCAGTCGTATCCCTAGTCGATCCTTCTGAGTCTAGCCGTGAAACCAGGTACCCCCAGTTGTAAGCCTTGAGCCAATGAGGCTTGAGTTCATCTCCATTTGACTTGTATTGCTACATTTTGTTGAATTGAACCTAATGCTATTGTAATTAAACCGTGAGATAGCCCCGATCGATCAAATTGATAGATTGGGCTAAGTTCGTAAAGGAGCCTCAGGACCGAGTAAGGTCCCGGTGTTCCAGCCCACCTTAGGCCCTCAGACAAAGGGGCTTCGACCCGTCTCACCTCCCTGATGGTGTAGAGATCAAGCCCTGGGTATGCGTGGCCTCTGTGGGGAGAATTGTATCCCCACAGTAGCCCCATTGACGGAGCTCTCGGGTGAGTAAGGTCTGGTCAACCTAGACTACCTCACAGAGGGCTTCGGGTCCCCTTCGACGCGCCTGACCACGGTGAACGTGTAGAGACCGTCGGTTGGTTGTGCCGTGGTCAGGATGTGCCGAAATTGGCCGATTAGGGTTCCTCTAATCGGGTCCTTCCGTCAGGATGGGGGATCGGGGACAAAGCTTTTGTGCGGGTCGGGCCGACCTATAACCCGCGCGGTGCGATAGTCTCGGGTCCTCGGGCCCTAGTCGACCCACATGTTTTGGTGAACGGGCTGAACCCATTTAATTAATATCTGATTAATTGGAATTGTAATCCTTATGGAAAATAATCCAATTAATCCAATCATAGGAAATTTTTTAAATAAAAATGGAGAATGTATTAATGAAATAACTTTTGATGCACTAGTCCAAACCTTATGATATTATATATCAAATTAATTAGAAAATCCTCAGGAATAATAATATAAAATAATATTGAACATCTAATGGTTAAATTTATTGTTCTTAATGTTTATATTTCTTCTGCCGAAATGCCGCTGCAGCCCGCTGCAACGGGCCATTTGTAAGTTTGGGCGCTGCCACGCGCTGCAGCGCCAGATGGCATTTTTCGCCTGGATGAAACCCATAAGGCCTATTTTTAAGCACAAATACTCTCAATCCAATGAATACTATGAGCGTTCTGATACATTTCCATCAACACTAATATCAGTACAAACGAAACATCCTAACTACATGAAAAATGGTGATGAATGGAAGGGTGTACAGAATAGACGAAAATAGAGCATTTTTCTATGATGCTTTTAAGACCCTTAATGGCTTCCATACATACTTATGGACTTCTAAATATTTATTCAAGCTTTGTAACAACATAAGAAAGATAAGGAGAGGAGCAAAAGGGTACAAGGAGGGTAAGCAGATGGTTACCTTAGCCTTTAGGAAAGGAAGAAGACGAAGTGAACTGTGTTTTCTTCAAGTCCTTGGAGAGAAGCTTGTTCCTTTAGCACAAAAGAGCAATGGAGAATAAGAAGAAGAAGAAGATTCAGCAAGAAGAGGAAGAGGGCTATGCTTTTACTTAATAAAGGAGGAGAGGGAGGAGGGAGGCTCCATTATGACCTATGGGAGCTAGGGGAGCCATCATGAACTTAGGGGCATGGAGGCATAGCTAAGAGGAGAGGAATGGGATGGCCAGCCAAAATTGTAAGAGGAGCTAATAGGATTCATTAGGAAATTAAGGGAAATTGCAAATTGGGGACTCAATGACTACTTAATTATTTTCCTTAATTATTTGAAAAAATTCATATTTTAGAAACGCACTCTGAAAAATCCCAAAAATTCACCCCTAGCTAATTTGGGGGTGACAATCGTAATGGCGAAGTCAGATTTTGAAGCCGAGGTCAAATTAAATACCTCAAATTTCTACTTATTCAAATATTAAAATGTTCCAAAATAATCGATTGAGCTCTGAATTGCTCCAAACCTTCAAGGTTTGGTTCTAATGACTAGATGAACTCAGTGGAATGATAATTAAGACATGATTATGCTTAAATTAAGCTGGGTAACAACATTTGGTTGTTACAGGAGATATTATAACCTTTCCAATCATAGTTTTCTAGACACACTAAGACTTTACTCACCGCACATCATACTAACTTTCAAATAAGCACGATCTCCAACTTGGATCTCTAATGGATGATGACAAAAATCATGATATTTACTCTATCTATTCACAGTTGTCATCAATTTATGCTTAATTAAAAAAACTTTTCTAGTAGTCTCCTTGATCAATTTGAAACCATAAAGTTGAGAGTCTCCTACTTCAATCCAAGCAACAGGAGTTGTACATCTCCTACCATAAAGTGATTCTTAAGGAGCCATGCCAATGTTAGATAGATAATTGTTACTGCAGGTGAACTCAACTAGGGCTAGGTGATCTTCCCAAGATCTACCTAAATCAAGAAGACAAAGATGTAGAAGATCATCTTAGATTTTATTAATTCGCTCAATTTGACAATCAGTTTGGGGATAAAAAGCAGTACTCAAGGTTAAGTTCATCTCCAGTTCTTGCTGAACAATAAAATATAATCTAGAAGTAATTCTCTTATCTCTATTTAAAATAATACAGTTTGGCATACCATGAAAATGGATGATCTCTTTGATGCAGAGCTTGGCTAACTAATGGATTGGAAAGAAATGAGATGATTTGGTGAGTCTGTCGACAATCACCCAAATCAAATCAGAACCAGATATACTCTTCAGTAGACTCATAATGAAATCCATGGAGATGTCAGACCAGTTCCATTCAAAAATAACTAAGTGCTTGCAAAGTGCCACCACGCCTCTAATGCTCAGCCTTAACTAAGGAACATAAATGACACTTGGAAATGAAACAACAATGTTTCTCTTCATGCTAGACCACCAATATGATTTCTTCAAATGCTAACACATCTTACAACTACTAGGATGAACAGTGTAACCAAAGTTTTGAGCTTCTGATAGTATTTAGAATTATAGACTTTTATGAATCCATAACCTCACTTTTTGAAAGATCACATCATCAACATCAAGTCGTAACTCGGATCTCTTCCCAGATCAGAATAACTAGCATCTTCTTTCTGAGCTTTGACAGTCCATGACCTCGAAGTTAATTCTGACTGAATAGCAAATAACACAGTGTGCAAATCGACTCTTTCAATCTTTCAAAAAACTTTGATCAAAGATTCATTGCTACAAAGAAAAGTCAAAGTCGCTTTGCGATTAAGGGCATCAGCTACCACTTAAGCTTTACCCAAATGATAATGGATTTCCATGTTGTAGTCATAATTTAACTCTAGCCATATATGCTGAGAACAGCTAAGTTCTTTCTGGGTGAAGATACCCAATAAATATCTCACAATTAACTCCGTACAAGTAGTGTCTCCAAATTTTAAGAGCAAAAAACTACCCCAATAAGTTCAAGATCATACGTGAGATAGTTCCTATAATTTGGGTTAAGTTGTTTAGAGGCATAGGTTATTACTCAATGATATTGCATTATAACACAACCCACTCCTACCTTAGAGGCATCAATATAAACCTGAAAATCTTTACCCCCTTGAGGTAGTACAAGAACCGGCACAAAAGTCAACAATACTTTTAATTTTTGAAAAGCTTCCTCATAGGCTATGCTCCAGATATATGGAACTTCTTTTCTAGTTAACAGAGCAAATGATGCAGAAATTTAAGAGAATCTTGGAAAAAACCTTTTGAAATATCCATTGAGTTCTAGAAAACTGCAAATATCAGTTATAGATTTAGGTTTCACCCACTTTTGACAGCTTGGATTTTCCTTTGGTCAACTCTAATGCCTTCAACATCAATTACATGACCCATAAATGCCATAGAGTTGAGCCAAAATTCACACTTCAAGAACTTGGCAAATAACTTATACTCTCTTAGCAACTCTAGAATGACATGCAAATGCTTCTCATGACCACCAACTAACTTAGAGTAGATTATGCAATCATCATTGAAAATGATAACAAAATTGTTGATATAGTCTTAAGAATTTGCTGCATCAAGTCCATAAAAATAGAAGGAGCATTTGTCAGTCCAAAAGATATGGCTTAGAACTCTTAGTGTCTATATCAGGTAATGAATATAGTATTGGGAATATCTTTATCCTTATCTCAAATTTGGTAGTATCCTGATCTTAAGACAACCTTGGAGGAGGCTTTCGCTCTGGCGAGCTGATCAAACAAGTCATCAATTCTAGGGAGAGCATACTTGTTCTTCACTGTCACCTTGTTAAGCACACGATAATCATTACACATTTTCATCGATCCATCCTTCTTTTTGATGAACAAAATGGGAGCTCCCTAAGGAAAAATTCTTGGATGAACGAAACTTTTTTCAAGTAATTCTTATAACTCCTCACGAAGCTCCTGCAATTCTTTGGGTGTCATTCTATATGGGGGTTTGAATTTGGGCTGAGTTCCAGGGATCAACTCTATAGAAAACCCTACCTCACATAAAGAAGGTAGTCCAGGTAAGCCCTCAATAAACACATGTAGGAACTCCCTAACAATGCTGGTATCTTCCAAGTTTCTATCTTCTTTAACCTCATCGATTAAAGTTATAAAGATCGCATAGCAACCCTTACTAATGAGACTCCTTGCTTCATTTGCATTAATAAGTGATGAAATTAAGCCAAGTTTACCTATAAAGACCTCAGGTTTCTTTCTTACATTGAGGAAGACTTTCTTTAGGTATTAAGTCTATTACGGTGTTGAATTTACTTAACCAATCCATGCCTAGAATTATGTCAAAATTGTGATCGGCATGACAATAAGGTTAGAATGAAAGAGTTAGTTACGAATTGGAATGTCTACCAAACAGAACTTATTTGCGCATATTTCAGCACCAGATGGCATCTGCATTTGTAAGGCATTACCCAGGTTGAAATACTGAAAATTAAGGGAAGTAGCATAGCTCTCGAACATAAAAGAGTGATTAGCACTCATATCGAAGAGTGTGTCATAAAATTAATTTTTAATAACTAGAGCTCCTATGGTAGGAAAGATAAAATTCTAATTACAACTAATGCAATTTAAAGAAGGAAGTATGAGAAATAAACATGCAAGAAATGAAAGACTAGATAAATAAAATTAAATGTAGGATGTACCGGTGATGAAGTTATTGCCATTTTCAGCAACTAATGAGGATAAATCGTACACTTGAGGTACAATGGAATATTGGGAAACAGCCTTGCCCTTTACAACTCTACTGGCCTGCCCTTGCCTTTGCGTAGGTGAAGGTGCTCCTTTCTGGCCTTGGGCACTTCCACCGGTTGAAGGAGGCATCAAAGCAAGAGATAGCACTTGGAAGTTGATGGGAGTAGGATTCTGAATAGCATGCTGGCAGTTGATTCACACTTTATCCACCATCTAGATCACTTTAAAATCCCAATAAAGATGATTGACCCAGCTACAAATGTAGCATCGACTGTCGGTGTGGTAACAGTTATCATATGGATGCGGTCTAGTACATCAAGTAACAAGTCTTCCCTGCTGGTTCTAGCTTGAAGTAAACTGGAAGACTTTTGGTCCATGAGTATGATTCCTCTTGATCAGTTTTGACCTAAAATTGAGGATGTGAATGCTTTTTGAGCTTCATTTTAGCATGATGATGCTCAAACTTCCATGCTCCTTCTTGAAGCTTGGGAAAGTCATCATGGTACTAGGACATCAGATGACTCCTTATGGAATTCTTTAGACCCTTCAAAAATCTACTACACCTAGCCATCTCAGAACATACTAGATTAGGGGAAAAACAAGATAATTTTATAAATACAATCTCATTTGCATGTACAAATCAATTTTCTTAAGTGAGCTGCATGAACTCATCCTCTATAATGACCCGGGCAGAAGGAGGAGTAGATTCTTCGTGAAAGACTTGCTCAAATTTATCCCAAGCGAAATCATCCATGCTAACATCAAAGAAGCGGGCTTTCAGGTCAATGTTCCACCAATACTCTACCTCATCATGAGACAGATGAGTGGCTAGATGAATGTGCTCACTCTTCAGACACTTAATACTGGCCAAGGTTTTCTCAATTACCTTGAACCAGTTGGTAGCTTAAATATGGGAAGCATGGCGAGTGAACGTAGGAGGGTTTAAGTGTAAAATGGTGAGAAAAAGGCATCCACTATAGGACTAGGAATCGGTTGCGGACCAACATGAATTCTTTGAAGTATTGGGGAAGCAGTTTGAGGTGGAGTAGGAAATGATTGAGGTGGAACAGTAAATAATTGTGGTGGAGTTGGAGATGGATGAGATGGGGTACTAGCTGATACCATTCTCTCTATGGCACACATTTGAGATTCAATCATCACTTTCATCATATCCATAAGGTTCTTCATTTTTTTATTTGGAGATGGAGTGGTAGAAGCAGCTTCCCATACCACTAAGAGAATAGAGGTGTCTATAAGAAGAGAAGAGAGATATGATTTTGGAACATTAAAAGATTTAGGAGATATAATATGAAAGATACTAGGAAAATAGAAATAAGATAAAAGCTACTATACAAAGGCTACTATAAAAGAAAACTAGTACCATTATCCACAGAACATTGTATAAATATGATTTCAAAGTTCTCATAGATTGGGGAATGATGGAGACATCCACTCTCTCGAACGAGTCAGTAGAAGGTGCCATCCCACCACTCCTCGGCGTAGTTGTCGAAGAGTTGTTCCAAAACTCTAAAGTGAATGTGATCGGGGCAACCAATTGCTTCAAACGTCTCAGTGACACTGAAAAAACATTCCCTTGCTAACTGAAAAATGCTATCGCCTCGGAATACATAATACTTGAGAATCTTGTTCAGGACATTGCCTCTAGCTTGAGACACTCCAATGTACAATCTACTGTACTTAAAGCAATTCAAATGATCTTCCTCCCAGAATTGAAAAAATAACATAGAATAATAATTTAGGTATGACTCTCAATCTTTCATCTAAGAGTCGATTTAAAATTCAAGTTATATTTAGATTAAATATTGAAGTATTAAGGCATTTACTATCCGATGGTTACCTTCTTAATTATTTTTGCATTTCTGTGTTAATTGCCTTGGATAAGTGGATATTATCTTAACTTAACTTTTGCAGCATCTCTCTGATACCAATTGTAATGACCACAATATCAGATTACGGATCTAATGCGATACTAGAGCATTACCATAACCCTTAGCACTGGATCAGAAGGAAACCAATCCAAGATTGAGCGCTATGTGGCCATGAATCATTGTAAGGGTGTAAGTTAAGGAATGAAGTATACAAGAAGAGAAATATGGAAGTAGAAAAATGCATTCTATCCACTATCACATTAAGTAGTTTATAATGAAAGTAAATCTACCACAAAATAAAGTAAAAATATTGCAAAAACTAAATTATTACAAACTGAATTTAAATAGTAATTAAAGTAAATTCTTGACAGACCTAAAATACAAGTCTGCATTTTTACGCAAGTGTACGTGGTCTGAAATAATAAGTCAAAATTTTGAGTTTTCGGGATTTATCGAACCATAGAGAATTGGATGTTTTGTTACTAAGGTGTATCTATTATCACTAATGTTTAAGCTATCAATGTCTTGTTTAAGTTGGTTCGAGAACAAGCACGACAATCACAGTAGTAGAAAATAAGTCAAATAAAAGGAAGAGGAGAGTTGGGTTTCTCCCACATGACATGATAGATACCTAATATGTGATGATTCCTCAAGCATTTATCTTTCGTTTTTCTTGATCTTAATCAAGTGCACATTGTCTTTCCTTGAATTTTATCTCGAAGAATTACAAGTTCAAATCTTGTGCACAAAATGAACACACAGTTGATTCTATTTCAGCCAAAGATCCTTATAAGATTTCAAGGTTTATACATTTACCTCATCTCTTGATCATGGAGATGAGGGTTGTTAATTCTTAAGATCTTATAAGCATTGATTCCACTAAGAGCATCACGCGTATCACACATACTTGAGATGAGGGATTGATTTCATTGGGCTTAATGACTATCTCACCTCGTTCATGAGCACACAATTATTCCATTCCCTCCCTCAATTATGTTGAGCAATGGAGCTCAATTAGTGGTTCTTAGCATCACATGCATTAACTCCTTATTTGAGCTTAGATTAAGGTGCACTAAGCTCAAGAACTTTCTCATATAGTTCTAAGCTCTCATGCACTCATAAATCTAACATCAAACCAATATCAGCTATGGCGCATAAGACAACTTAGTTCTTGAGTTAAGAAGTCTTTTTCCTTTGGTCCACATTCAAGTTCACAAGAGTCTCTTACATTTCTTTAGCAAGTCATTAAATTTACAATTTTTATTAATACATAAGGAAAACTTCATACATTTCATAGTAATTATCAAAACATGGGGGATTGCCCGAACCCTCCCCAAGGGAGGTTTAGCTCTTCATTGCAAAAGAGATGAAAAAGAACACATACATGGATAAAGACCCTTTCATGATCAACTAAGAAGAGAAATTACAAAACAAGAGTTTAGAAAATATAAGGAGCGTTTCTAGGGAAGTTCTCCGGATTCTTCTTCTCCTTGCTTGAAGTGCCTCTCTTAGGTCCTTAGTGCTACCTTTCTCCTCCTTCTCCTTAGCAAGTTGAGTTCCTCCACCCTTGGGGAGTTCTTCTTCTCTTCTATGCAGCCCCTCTCTTTACTTAGGTGAAGTGAGCAATTTTTGGATCCCTCCTCTAGTCAAGAGGGGAGGTATTTATAGATGAGGGGCTGCATACTCATACTCAAGATCAAAACCAGCAATGCCTTTTAAAAATTCTGAGTAATGATGGCAAATTCCAATTGATGGGTTAGGTGACCAATATTTTCTATTGTTTTATCCTTCTCATCACATCAAAGAGACTATTTTCCATATAAAAATAGAGCTACAACAGAAGGAATGATGGCTAGAGATAAGAGGCTATTTTTCAATGCTTTCCCCCACACATAGTTTATAGCATTGATTAAAATTTTTGGAGATTAGATTTACCTTAATTCATTCCTGAGTTAAAAAGTTTTATTGCGATCAATGCATTTGATCACTTTTTTGTTAAGCACCCTTTTATTTAATATTATTTTCTTTATCGATATTTTTGTGACTTTCATTTCTTGAAAATTCAGAAAAATTTGTAATACTAGAAAGATTTGGGAATATGTGAATCCAAAATTTCATTTCTCAAAAACAAAATAAACACACTAAAGGGAAAAGTACAAAAATAACTAATACAAACAAAAAGAAAAGATACAACCTATTTATTCTTGGGTTGCCTCCCAATGAGCGCTTGTTTTAATGTCTTAGCCCGACATGAGAAAGATTTTTTATGTGATACCCTCATCTGGAAGGTCCTGAAGGGTCCATCCTCCCTTTTCTTATAAAATTCCTTCCTCCAAGTATAACTTCAGATGATTCCCATTTACCTTAAAAGTGTCATCATTGGAAGCGACTTCAACTGCTCCATGAGGGAAAACCTTCGTGATAGTAAATGGTCTAGTCCATCTTGACTTCAATTTTCTTGAAAATAATCTTAATCTTGAGTTAAAAAGTAGTACTTTCATTCTAAGTTGAAAATGTTTTGGCTTGATCAACTTATCATGCCATTTTCTTGTTTTCTCTTTATACAATTTTGCACTCTCATAGGCGTTTAATCTAAATTCATCAAGCTCATTTAATTGCAGCATTCTTTGTGCACCTGCTTTTTGGGAGTCAAAGTATAATTTTTTAATTGCCCAAAAGGCACAGTGCTCTAATTCTACTGGAAGGTGACATGATATTCCATAAATAAGCTAATAAAGAGACATTCCTAAAGGGGTTTTAAAGGTTGTTCTATAAGTCCACAGGGCATCCTGAAGTTTTGAAGTCCAATCCTTTCTATTTTGGTTCATAGCTTTCTCTAAAATTCTCTTAAGCTCCTTGTGTTTGAGACTTCAGCTTGCCTGCTAGTTTGAGGGTGGTAGGGAGTACCCACCTATGTCTCACCCCATAGCTTTTTAAGACACTTTCCAACTGCCTATTATAGAAATATTTTCCTCCATCACTGATTAAGAATCTGGGCATCCCAAATCTAGCTAAAATGTGCTCCTTGAGAAATTTAATAATAGATTTAGCATCATTGTTCACACATGCTAATGCCTCAACCCATTTGGATACATATTCAACCACCACAAGAATATACACATTGGTTTAGGATAAGGGAAATGGTCCCATGAAGTCGATTCCCCACACATCGATTAACTCCACTTTAAAAATTCAATTTAAAGGGAGCTCATCCATTTTGCTTAATTTCCATCTTCTTTGGTACATATCACAACTTTTGACAAAGTCGGCATCATTTTTGAATAAATGGGGCCAAGAGAATCTGGATTGAAGCACCTTTGCAGCCGTTCACACAATCCCATGGTGCCCTCTATAAGGAGATGTGTGACAATGATAGAGAATATTTCTAATATCAGAGTCAGGAACACATCTCCTTAGGAGTTGATTATTACAATATTTGTACAAAAAAGGATCATACCAAAAGTAATTTTTGATGTGAGAAAAGAATTTTTTTCTTTGTTGGTTACTCATGTCTTTTAGTATGACTCCTCCTGCAAGGTAAGTTGCAATGTTAGCAAACCAAGGAGAATAACTTGAAGCCACAGCATAAAGCTTCACATCATGGAATGAATCACTAATTTTAGTCAGCTTATCCTTATCAAGGTGGGTCAATCTATAATTGATCTGCAAGCACATTCTCACTCCCTTTCTTATCCCGAATTTCAAAATCAAATTCTTGCAAGAGCAACACCCAATGTATTAAGCATGGTTTTGTTTCTTTCTTTTGAATGAGATACTTAATAGCTGCATAATCAATATAAATAATAGTCTTAGACCCAATGAGATAAGACCTAAATTTAGTGAAGGCAAAGATGGCAACTAGGAGCTCCTTTTATGTGGTAGCATAATTTCTTTGAGCATCATTTAGGAGCTTACTAGCATAATAAATTGAATAGAAGGTTTGTTCCTTTCACTGCCCAAGGACAGCACCAAATGCAAGGTCACTCGCAACACACATAATTTTAAAAGGTGAATCCCAATTTGTAGTAGAAATGATTGGAGCAGAGATTAAAGCATTTCTTATGGCATTGAAACCTTTTAAATAATTTTTATCAAAATTGAACTCGACATCCTTCCCTAGTATTCTATAGAGCGGCAAACTTATGTTGGAGAAGTCCTTGATAAATCTTCCATAAAAACCTGCGTGCCCAAGGAAGCTTCTAATTCCTTTTACATTGATGGGCAGGGGAGAGTTTTTCAATTACTTCAACCTTTGCCTTATCAACTTCTATCCCTCTCCTTGAAATCAAATGATTAAGAACAATACCCTCTTCGATCATAAAATGGCATTTTTCCCAATTTAAAATTATATTTGATTCTTCACATATTTTTAAAACCTTTCCTAAATTGATTAAGCAATGATTGAAAGAGCTCCCGACAACTAAAAAGCCATCTGTGAAGATTTCCAAAAATTCCTCAATCATGTCAAAAAAAATAGCCATCATACAACATTAAGGTGGCTGGAGCATTGCATAATTCGAACGATATTCTTCTAAAGGCAAATGTCCCAAAGGGGCAGGTGAAAGTAGTGCTTTTCTCTTGGTCTTCAAGTGAAATAAGGATTTAATTATATCTTGAATACCCATCAAGAAAACAAAAATAGGGATTTACTACCAATCTATCAAGCATTTGGTCAATGAAAGGAAGAGGATAGTGGTCCTTACGAGTGGCTTTATTTAATCTTCTATAATCAATACACTCTCCATCCGGTCACAATTCTAGTGGGGATCAGTTCATTGTTGTCATTGAGAACAACTGTCATCGCACTCTTTTTGGGAACCACATGTATGGGGCTTACCCAAGGACTATCAGAAATTGGAAAAATGATTCCAGCATTTAAGAGCTTAATGATTTCATTATAAACTACATCTTTTATGTTGGGATTTAATTGTCGTTGGGGCTCAATTGAAGGGTTGGAGTTATCCTCCAAAAGGATTCGGTGCATACAAAGAGTTGGACTAACTCCCTTCAGATCAGCTATACTCCAACCGATTGCTCTCTTGTGCTCTTTTAAAACCTTACATAAAAGAGTTTCTTGATACTGAGTTAACAGGGAGGAGATTATTACATGAAGAGATTCTTTTTTCCCTAGATAAGTGTATTTTAAATGTGAGGGAAGAGGCTTCAATTCTAATTATAGAGGGAAGATTATAGAAGGGTGAATTATTTTCCTCTCTTTAACCAATTCCACAGTCACTTCCGTGTCCGTGGGATCCTCATCTTCCTCACTTGCTAATAACCCTCTTCTTCCACATCTCCCATTAACCATGCTTCTTCTATTAAATTGATTTTCCAATAATCCTCATTGGGTTTAGATGGGTGTCTCATAGAATCATTCACATAAAATTTAATCTCCTCATCCCTATATCACAACCTCAATTCCCCTTTATCTACATCAATCAAAGTTCTTCCGGTGGCCAAGAAAGGTCTGCCTAGAACAATAAGAATTTCTTGATTTTTATCTTCCATATCTAATATTATGAAATTTGCAAGGAAGATGAACTGTCAACCTTCACAAGCACATTTTCCACAATTCCTAAAGGGGATTTGATTGATCTATCGATGAATTGGAGGAGAATAGAGGTGGGTTTTAAGTGATCAATTTCTAGCTTCTTTAATATGCAAAATGGCATCAAATTTATGGACGCACCTAGATTACAAAGGGCTTTTTGAAAAGATTGGTTTCCAATAGTGCAAGGGATAGTGAACTTCCCGGATCCTTCTTTTTGATGGGAATCTTCCTCTGATGGATTGCACTACCCTCTTCTGTCAATGCCACAGTTTCCCTTTCATCAATTTTTCATTTCTTAGAGAGGATATCCTTCGTAAACTTGGCATAACTAGGAATTTGTTCAAGAGCTTATGCGAAAGGGATATTTATATGAAGAGTTTTAAACATTTCTAGGAACTTGTGGTATTGGACATCAAGTTTCTCCCTAGCCATATGCTGAGGATATGGTATATGAGGAATTTCCTTAAGTTGATCTCTCGATTCTTCTTCCTCCTCCTTTTCCTCTCTAGTTATTTCTATATTTTCATGATTTCCATTTCTCACATCCGGTCTGGTAATTTTTCCACTTCTTAGGTTTTTCCACTTCTTAGGGTTATTGCGTTCCCTGACTCCTCTTTGTACTTACCAATGACTCCCACTAATGAAGGTTGCTCTAACTATTTTATGATTCTTTTTTAGCTTTTGTTATATTCTTTTTACTGACTCTTCTTGCCTTAAAAGAGTGTGTTCATGCCTATTTTAGATGGCATCAATTTTATTCATGAATTCGGTTGTGGAGGTTCTAAGTTCGATAAGCGAGTTTTCTAATTTCTCTCTATTCCTTCCATGATTCATAATTACATTGACATTTCTTAACTCACCATCTTCCTCCTGACAAGAATTTACATACCCACATTCTAGCTTTTTAGTGAGTTGAGAGATTTGCTTTTGGAGCTCAAGGATTTGTTATGAATTTTCGAGTGAGTTATATTCATTTTTATTATGGTGATCATTCTTATGGAGAGGCCATTGGTAGGCATTGTTTGCCATTTCTTCCAAGAGGTCGTAAGCCTCCTCTTGGATTTTACTACTTATAGAGCCGTCGGCAGCTGCATCGATGAGTGTCCTTGTAGGAGCGTTCAAACCATTGTAAAAGGTTTGTAGTTGCATCCACAAGGGAAAGCCCATGATGTGGGCAATGCCTTAGGCATTCCTTAAATCGGTCCCATCCACCATAGAGTGGCTTACCTTCCAACTGAGTAAAGTTGGTTATCTCAATTATCAGTCGAGCAGTTTTTGCCGGAGGGAAATATTTGGCTAAGAATTTCTTAGCCAAATCGTCCCATGTCCGGATCGAATCACTTGGAAGAGAGCTGAGCCAACTCTTGGCTCTATCTCATAAAGAAAATTGGAAAAGCCTTAATTTAACCGCATCTTCAGAGACATCATTAAATCTGAAGGTGTCACATATTTCAAGAAAAGTTGAAATATGTGAATTTGGATCTTCAGTGGCTAATCCCCCAAACTGGTTATTCTGAACCATACATAGAGTGGAAGATTTGTTCTCAAAGTTATTAGCTTCTATATTAGGCCTTTCAATTGCATGGGGGATTCCCCAAATAGTGGGAAGTGCATAATCTCTTAGTGCCCTCCCCCTAGGCACTCCTAATGGCTCTCCTAATGGCTCTCCAAGATTTTCATTATTATTCTCCATAATGGCTTGTTGGCTTAACAAAATGTTTTGTTCTCTCCTAGCCTGCAAGTAAGTTCTCTCAATTTCAGGGTCAAAAAGGTAATCCGTGCAAACTCTTCTACACATACACAACAATAATTAGGCTATCAAGAACAAATATAGCAATAAGTTCAAAGATTCAATAATAAGAAAAGAAAGTAGAAAAGTATATTTTTAGTACCTATAACAAAAAATCAAGAATTAAAAGTATATGCAAAAATGCTTAAATCACTAGTTACTTATAGATTATCCTTAATACAAAATAATTTGCAATTCCCCGGCAACGGCGCTAAAGACTTGATAGACCTAAAATACGCGTCTGCTCTTTCACGCAAGTGTACATCGTCTGAAATAATAAGTGGAAAGTTTGAGTTTTCAGGATTTATCGAATCACAGAGAATTGGATGTTTAGTTACTAAGGTGTATCTATTATCACTAATGTTTAAGCTATCGATGTCTTATTTAAATTGGTTCCAAAACAAGCATAAAAATCACAGTAGTAGAAAATAAGTCAAATAAAAGGAAGAGGAGGGTTGGGTTTCTCCCACATGACATGATAAATACCTTATATATGATGATTCCTCAGGCATTTATCTTTCATTCTTCTTGATCTTAATCAAGTGCACATTATCTTTCCTTGAGTTTTATCTCAAAGAATTACAAGTTCAAATCTTGTGCACAAAATGAACACACAGTTGGTACTATTTTAGCACAAAGATCCTTATAAGATTTCAGGTTTATAGATTTTACCTCATCTCTTGATCATGGAGATGAGGGTTGTTAATTCTTAAGATCTTATAAGCATTGATTCCACTAAGAGCGTCACGCGCATCACACATAGTTGAGATGAGGGATTGATTTCATTGAGCTTTATGACTATGTCACCTCGTTCATGAGCACACAATTATTCCATTCCCTCCCTCAATTATGTTGAGCAACGGAGCTTATTTAGTGGGTCTTAGCATCACACACATTAACTCTTAAGTTTAGCTTAGATTAAGGTGCACTAAGCTCAAAAAATTTCTCACATAGTTCTAAGCTCTCATGCACTTCTAAATCTAGCATCAAATCAAGGGGAGCTATGTAGCATAAGCCAACATAGTTCTTGAGTTAAGAAGTCTTTTTCCTTTGGTCCACATTTAAGTTCACAAGAGTCTTATACATTTTTTTAGCAAGTCATTAAGTTCACAATTTTTATTAATTCTTGAGGAAAACTTCATACATTTCATAGTAACAATCAAAACATGGGGGATTGCCCGAACCCTGCCCAAGGGAGATTTAGCTCTCCATTACAAAAGAGATAAAAAAGAACATATACATGGATAAAGACCCTTTCATGATCAACTAAGAAGATAAATTACAAAACAAGAGGTTAGAAAATACTAGGAACGTTCCTTAGGAAGTTCTCATGATTCTTCTTCTACTTGCTTGAAGTGCTTCTCTTAGGTTCCTAGTGCTGCCTTTCTCCTCCTTCTCCTTAGCAAGTTGAGCTCCTCCACCCATGGGGAGTTCTTCTTCTCTTGTATGCAGCCCCTCTATTTACTTGGGTGAAGTGAGCAATTTTTGGAACCCTCCTCTAGTCAAGAGTGGAGGTATTTATAGATGAGGGGTTGCATCCTCATACTCAAGATCAAAACCAGTAATGCATTTTAAAAATTATGAGTAATGATTGCAAATTCTAATTGATGGGTGAGGTGACCAATATTTTATTGTTTTATCATTCTCATCACATCAAATAAACTATTTTCCCTTTAAAAATGGAGCTACAGTAGAAGGAATGATGGCTGGAGACAAGAGGCTGGTTGGGGGCTTTATCCCAGCCGCAATTAAAACATCCGTCAGACCAAAAAATTGGCGGCCTACAGCTCGCTGCAAGCGCGGTCTGGTGAAAACAAATTGCACAGAGGCCCGCTGCAGCGCGTGATTGTGCCAGCATTTTGCAAAATGCTCCACTGCAGCGCGCTGTAGCGCCAGTATTTGCAAAGAGGCCCGCTGCATCGCGCGATCGGCATTTCGCAAACTGAACAGCTGCAGCGCGCGATCCCACCCGCAGTTCGCAAATTGGACCGCTGCAGCGTGTGATCGTGCCTGCGGTTTGCAAACTGGAAGCTCTTGTCCCTGCCACAATTAATACATCTGTCAGACTGAAAAATCGACGGCCTACATCGCGCTGCAGCGCGCTATGGCGGAAACAAAATGCTAAGAGGCCCGCTGTAGCGTGCAATCACGCCAGCATTTTACAAAATGCTCCACTACAGTGTGCTGTAGTGCCTTTATTTGCAAAGAGGCCCGCTGCAGTGCGCGATCATGCCCGCATTTTGCAAATTGAATTACTGCAGTACGAGATCGCACCTGCGGTTCGCAAATTGGACCGCTGCAGCGCACGATCGCACCCACGGTTTGCAAAGTGGACCACTGCAGCGTGCGATCGCACCCTCGGTTCCCAACCTGAACCGCTGCAGTGCATGATCGTGCCCATAGTTCGCAAACTGAACCGCTGCAGTGTGCGGCAGCTGTTTTCCTTTAGAAATTTTGGAAAATTCTCCAAATTGCGCGGAATTCATTGGATAGGCATTTTTTCTGAAACAGATAGACAAATTTGGATTATGGAGCAATTTTAGTATGAGAAATAAATGAATTTTTTTTTTTATTTAGGGTATAAATTATGGATTCATCAATTCTTTTGCTCACTTAAAGTAATAAATTGAAAGGTGCGTAAACAAAATTCTTTAGATGGTACTAGTGTCCTAAACTAGAACCTTCTCCACTATCCA
Organism: Gastrodia elata; assembly: GCA_016760335.1. Taxonomy (NCBI): domain Eukaryota; kingdom Viridiplantae; phylum Streptophyta; class Magnoliopsida; order Asparagales; family Orchidaceae; genus Gastrodia; species Gastrodia elata. Next base: position 43,624,018 of record CM028680.1, on the reverse strand, counting down.
AAAAATGCTGCTGGTCTATCATATTTTTAATTTATAAAATATGATAGGGAAGAGCCAAAATAAGAGAAAACAAGTGATTAGACTAAAGAGTCAAAGTACATTTTAAGATTGGCTAAATTTTAATAACAGTTTAGCTGGATATCACATATGCCAATTTACAATTAAGTACTAAAAATGGAGCATTTAAAGCATCAAATTAAAGGTGTAATAATTGTAAAGAAGATAGTAAGTAATATAAAAGTAAAAATTCACAAGTAGGTTTTCTTTGCCTTCATCAATAAGTAAGGTAAATAGCATCCTAATACGACTAGAAACTACTAATGTGCATATGAAAGTCTACAATGAAAGCATGAATATGTTCAATGAATATTATGCAATGTAAATGAAACTAAAGTAGTGAAGCTAGAAAGTAAGTAAGGTAACATACACTGCAACAAAATGAAACTGTAAGCAAGTAAAGTTAGTACAATAGGTGAAATTGCATAGTAAATAAAGTAAGAAGAAGGTTAGATTCTTGGGCTAAGAAGGCATAGTCAAAGAGTATAAAAAGTAAGCATAGCTCAAGGGCTATGATGAGTTCTCACAATCAATAAGATTGTGATAACTCAAATATTTAATTTTTTCAAGTTATTTTAAATATTCCATACTGCAGGCAAAGTTACAGAATGAACGAGGAGTTAAGCACATCTTCCTAACTAGTAGTGATGCAAGAGGGCTACCTTTATGGTGAATTAGGTATTTAAATATTGAATCAATGGGTAGGATAATGTCTAATAATAATTTTTGGAGATTGTGGTGGGTTGGTTATGGGCTTAGAGTGGGCTATCTAAAGAGAAGCCAAGACTAGTCCAAATTAATTCTTGTTTGGGCTGATTCAAAATATCCCTTTTGTAGGTGGGGTTTTAGAGGGTTAAAGGGCAGGAAATAAATTTACATAGCTAGCCTAAGATGTGTAGTTTAGATTTGGAGTAGATAGCTAAGTTTAATGGTGTTTAGATGGGTGTTGAGGGGTAGGGAATAAGACTAGGTCGAGCTATTTTCAGATTTAGCTGCAGAGGTTGTGGTGGAGTTTGGAGTGTGATTGAGAGATTAGTTAATGATTTAATTATTTTAAAGGATACATAAGATGCTGGAGAAGATGTGTGGATATGGTTAAAGGTTATGAGAATAAGATTATAGTTACCAAGAAAAATATAAATAAGATAACAACCTAACTCACCAAAGATAGGAAATAAACTTGACACCAACAAGCACCAAGCAACTGTAGCTATTCATCATATAATTCTTTCATTCAAGTTACTTCATTACAATACATTTTAGTTCATATTTATAGGAACTATAAGTCTTTTGACTTATGAGGTTTGGAGGGAAAATGGGAGGGAAATTTTGGATGGAAAGATGGGTAGTTGGCAATTAGTAAGGGAGTAACTCCAACTACTTACATTAAATATTTTCCTCTTGACAAGGCTGGATAAACATGCTGCCTTAATAAATAAAAAAGTACAATAGTAATGAAAACAAAATATAAATGGTAAGCCCAATATTTGGGTTCTTTATTAGTTTTGATTAGGCCCTTGTAATTGGGCCCACCTTCAAAATCTTCCATTAAACTTTAGCCACGGATCTTGTTGTTAGGCCATCGATAATATTCTTAGAATGTGATAAATACATCAACTCCTCGTAGTCTCAATTGAACTTTTCAATGAAGAGTTAAAATCCAAGTAAAGTTTTACTAATTGTGGGTATATAGCTTCCAAATCAGTATGTGTTATCCATGTGTCTTCTGTAGGTAGCTTATCCTTCCAACGAATAAGAAAATGATCATCTTCAGAAAAGGAGCCTACTCAGTGATGATGTAATCAATATAAAAAAGGATGAAGTTTGCCTGCAAGGTACTATATCTCTTGCTAAATAGTCAGACTGCGCAAGTGGAGGTTTGTTAACTCCCTCATATGATAAAATATCTTCAATATTAATAATAGTATGAATTAGCATATTATTTGGAAAATTAAGGTGATAACCCTTAGATTCAATTTTCATAACAATTTTGAAAGGGCCACAAGCCCTTGGATGTTATTTCTTATATTTGGTGTTCTTATATCGCTCGAGGTGGATGCAAATCAAAACATAATCACCTTCCTAAAATTTTTAATTGAATTTTTATGATTTGCCTTTGATGCATATTTTTCATTACTTATGGTGATTTATTATCTTACAAAATCATGAAGGCCTTGAAAATCTTTGGCAAATGTGAATGCTGAATCAGAAAATGCATGAGAAGGAAGGGTGGCAGCATCAATTGGCAGTTTAGGAATATGGCCTTACACCACTTCAAATGGAGATGTTTTGGTTGTTCAGGAAGTACTGCTATTTTATGCAATTTTAGCAGTAGGTAAATGTAAGTTCCAATTAGCTATGCTTTTTCTAGCGAGGAACCTAAGTAAGTTTCCTAAGCTTAGATTGAAAGCTTCAGTTTGACCATCCGTTTGGAGGTGAAAAGTGATGAAAATTTCAATTTTGTCCCAAGAAGTTTCCATAAGGTCTTCCAAGAGTATGAGACAAACCTAACATCCTAATCTAATTCAATAGTTAAAGAAAGGCCATGCAATCGCATAATTTCCTTAGAGAATAATTTTGTAGTATGGGAGGCATCATTAGTTTTAGGGAAAGGTATGAAATGGACCATCTTAGAAAATCTATCAACAACTGCAAACATGCTATCTTGACTATGTGCTGTTCGGGGTAACCCAAGAATAAAATCCATTGATAAATCTTCCCAAGGCCTATGAGAAACAGGCAATGCCATGTATTGGCCATATTTTTGTTTAGTAGCTTTAGCCTATTTGCAAGTTAAATATTGAGCTGCTAGTTTTTGAATATCTCTTTATAAGGAAGGCCAAAAAATCTATCAATCAAGTATATTGTTTTATCCTTTCTAAAATGGCTAGCAATTCCTCCTAAGTGAGTTTAAAAATCAAAAACTACCTAAGAGAAGACCTAGAAATGCAAAGTTACTTTCCTCAATAAAAAGATACCCATTAATCACATATTATGTTACATTTAAGGTTAGAGCTTTGTCCAAGTGCTCCATGTAAATCAGAAAAAACTCTGGCACACTGGGTACTCATCTCAAATTTATTCAAATTCAAGAATTTTGAACTCTGAGGAAGAGATGGTTATTGCCACCCTTGATAATGTGTCAACTGGTTTGTTTTCAATTCCTAGTTTATGTTTAAGGACAAATAAATAATCTTGGAGAAACTCAACCCATTTGGCATGTCTATGATTTAACTTTCGTTGAGTATTGGTAAATTTAAGGGCATGATGGTGTTTGAGTTAAGAACAAAGTCATTGTGTAAAAGTTAGTATCTCCAATGCATTAATGACTTGAATGACAGCCTAAAATTCCTTATCATATGTTGAGTTTTGCTTCTTTGCATCATTAATATCTCACTTAAGAAAGAAACATGATGATTTTCTTGATATAAAACTCCTCCAATTCCAATTCCAGACGCATCACAAGTCTCTTCAAAAGTTTTAGAAAAATCAGGGAGTCAAAGGACTATGGTTGTTATCATTTCTACTTTAATTTGATCTAAAGACTTTTGATCAGTTGGGGTCCAACAAAACTTGTCTAACTTCAGTTTATCAGTAATTGGTGCTACAACAGTACTAAAGTTTCTAATTAATCGCTTATAGAATATTGCGAGACCATGAAAAAAATTTGCTCTTGAGATTAAGTATAACATGTCATCTAATCAAGGAATGGGGAATTGATATTTGATAGTGATTTTATTGATAGCTTGACTATCGATGCAAATTCTTGATGTTCCATCCTTCTTAAAAGTTCTTATTGTTGTGACCTCACAAGAACTAAGACTATCTTATATAAATCCTATTTCAAGTAACTTAGTGACTTATCTCTTAATTTCTGCATGTTCTGTGGGGTTCATTCTATAATGAGGAAGGTTTGGAAGTTGTGAACATGGAACTAAGTTTACAGCATGTTGGATGGGTCAAAGTGGAGGTAATTCATTTGGGAGTTCCTCAGGAGCAATTTCTCTAAATTCAAAAAGGAGAGGTAAAACCTCTTTAGGAATGGAAATCTCATTAATATTTAAGTTAACTTCTTTTATATATAAAAGGGAAACATTGGTCAGTTCATAAAATACTTTTCTTAAGATTCCAAATCTCATTGAGCTTACATCAAATGTTGAAGAAGAATAAGTAAATAAGCTAGAACTAGGATTATGTATAGGATCCCTTATCATGAACAGTTGAAGCTTTGCTCCTTTCTTGATAGTGGGTTTTAGTTGAAGATCAGATTTTGGTTCATGTGGTGCTACAGATGGTATATTCTCTAGTGGTTTGACTGGAAAAAGTTTGATGGTTTTATTATTATGTTTAAGGACATATGTGTTCTCTCTACCATAATGAATTACACGAAAGTCATAAAGGCTTTGTCGCTCAAGTAGAATATGAGCATTATCCATATGGAGCACATCACACCAAATCTGAACCTCATAACTACCAATCATGATAAGAACAAAATATCAACTAGTGAAGGAAGCAAAGTAAGGTATAACTAACATGATGGGTTGGGGATGAGGTTCAATTTTTAAATTAGCTCTTGATATATCATTGGTAGAGATAACATTCATTACACTACCTCCACCAATAACTAACCTACGCCTTCACTCATTGCACACAATATACATTGTAAAAATATTCCTTCTCTAAATTCTTCTTCATTCTTAGCTATTGTAAGGCATCTCATTACATTAATTTGAGGATTGTCCACAAATTCTTCATCTGATAATGGGGTATCAACATAAGCTTCTTCTAAGGTTTCATCTATAAAGTTATGTACTTCATCTAACAATAAGATTTGTGCCTTACATTGGTTCTACATGTGACCTCTCTTGTGACATTTGAACAAATATTATCTTTGATGTCATTAGAGCTTCCCTCTTTGGGTGGATAATTTAAGCTAGAGTGTGGAATGGGTCTGGTAGTTGACTTATGATTTGATTTATATTTCATGTTCATGCATCCTAGGATCAAAGGAATCTACTATCTTGGTCAAGTTCTCAATTTGGTCTTGGGAAATTGACTTTGGAAAATGATAAATTTGAGAAGGTATAATAGAAAATATAAATCAAAAAGCAATGTGAATTGTAAGTTCTTCCAAGTGAGGAGGGGGGACTTGGCCACTTATGACCCAAGCTCTCCTTAAACTATTCACGCTCTTTTGACAAAGATCTTCTTAACTTCGCGATAGACTAGGTTTTATACAAGTATATTATTATGCATACAAGTTTAATGCAAGTAAAAGTTTTTTTTTCTAGATTTAAAATCGTTATTTTCTTAAGGATTACAAATTAATTTAAGTGATGGAAAATACACAACTAATATTACCACATATACCAAACATAGAAAGTAAAGAAGTCCATAAAATTTTTTAGTTTGTAGTCAGGTAAAGGCTTCAATATTAATTGAAACACTAACATTCCATATTTTAACTCAAGTAAATATTTAAGGTATGTTCACACAAGGATATTGTCTAAAACATATAATGGTGCTCACTAATTGAAGTTCATGCACACACTGTAGACTTGAAAGTAATATGACAAATTTCTAAGAAATTAATATGAAAAATATTAAGTCATAAAAAGGATTAGCTTACCTTACACTTGTTGGCATGACTCAAAATCTTGTGGAGAATATTTCACCTAAATTTATTCCTCATGTTGAAATGCTTTTTTCTTGTTTTTGGTTTTTTTTGCTTTCCCAACCTCGCTCTAATACCAAATATGATGCTAGTGGGCTACCTTTTTGTTGAAACTGGTCTTTAAATATTGAATAGATGGGTAGGATAATGTCTAAGGATGATTTTGGAGTTTTTGGTAGGTTGGTTATGGGTTTAGAGTGGATTATCTAAAAAAAGCCAACACTAATCCAGATCGAGCCTAGTTTGGGCTGATTCAAAATATCCCTTTTATAGGTGGGGTTTTAGTGGGTTAAAGGGCTGGAAAAAAAATAAAATAGCTAGCCTAAGAAGTGTAGTTTGGATCTGGAGTAGATGGCTAGGTTTGATGGTGTTTTGATGGGTGTCAAGGGATAGAGAATAAGACTAGGTCAGCCTATTTTCATATTTGGCTATGGAGGTTGTGGTGGAGTTTGGAGTGTGTTTAAGAGATTAGATAATGATTTAAAAATTTTAAAAATACTTAAGATGCTAGAGAAGATGTATGGATGGTTTGAGGTTATGAGAATTTGAGTATAGTTAGAAAATAAAATATAAATAAGATAACAACCTAACTCATAAAGATAAGCAGTAAACTTGACACCACTAAGCAACAAGAAATATGAGAGCTATTCACCACAAAATTTATTCATTCAAGTTACTTTATTACATTAAATTTTAGCTCATATTTATAGGCACTACAAGTCTCTTGCCTTATGAGCTTTAGATGGAAGTTTAGGAGGGAAAGATGGATAGTTGGCAATTACAAGCCTCTTGTAATTGGGTCCATCTTCAAATTCTTCCCTTGAACTTTAGCCATGGCTCTTGTTATTGGGCCTTTGATTTTAATCTTTGAATGTGCTACATCAAGAAAGGAAAGTGGGGGTCTCATAGAAAAATAAGCACTCATATTCCTCCTCTAAGATATGTGAGGTCTCCTTATATCCCCCTTAAGCCTGCCAGCCATCGCCAAGATACCCCTATGTTTTATTATGAGTATTTTATTTATGCACAATGTCTCATATGCATATTCAAGGTTGTATTCTCAAAGCAAAGCATGCATTCAATGAATTTAAGAATATGTGAACTATCTGATATCCAAAGTTGTCTAATGTTTAAATTATTAACTTAATGAATGGAGCAGATTAAGCTCCCAATTGACTTATAGATATTGATCTCCGAATCAATTGTAAGTATTACTATAATTGAATTAGGTTTTGGAAAATAGTAGTTTGATTTAAGTTTATGAAATGACAAAATAATTTATATGTATATTAATGCAATATGATACAAATCCCACACTTATTCTAAATCATATAATTAGTAATGGTTACTAGATTCAAGGATTAAGGAACTAATGGACAAAAGAAAAGGTTAAGCAATTACTATATTTAAGGAAATAAAAGTTAAAGGTTCACTACTAAAATTTATCTAACTAACTTGCAATTGAAAGGAACTAGCCTAATCAATCACTATATTATTTAGGAATATTCTAAGAAAGGTCAAAGTTAATGGAAGAGGAAGGATTACAAGCTGCTAGTTCTAGTTCACTAAAGCTTATAGGTTATTGAAGCTTATAGGACATCTAAACAATATTAGGGAATTAAATAACACATATAATTAAATGTTGGAATCTTAAAGTAAGGATTAGGAGCAAAAGGGAATGATTGCTAAGTTAAATTCTAAGTATTGAAAATTAGTCCTAATAGGTTCACATAATATAAGAAGATAAATACTAAAATTAATTATACTAATTGGGAGGGTTAACTAACTAACAAATGGAAAATACACATCTGCACTTGCACACAAGTGTACGTGGTTTGAAGTAATAAGTTGTCGAAGTGTTGGTCCAAAACTTTGAAGTGAACGTGATCGGGGCAACCAATTGCTTCAAATGTCTCTGTGACACGGGAAAGACATTCCCTTGCCAACTCAAAAATGCAATTGCCTTGGAATACATAATGCTTGAGAATCTTGTTTAGGACATTGCCTCCATCTTGAGACACTCCAACGTACAATATATTGTTCTTCAAGCTATTCAAATTATCTTCCTCCCAGAATTGAAAAAAGAACTTAAAATAAAAATTTAAGTCTGACTCTCGATCTATCATTTGAGAGTCAATTGAAAATTAAACATATATTTAGATCAATTATTGAAGTATTAAGGAATTTACTATCTTATGGTGACCTTAAATATTTTTGCTTTTCTATGTTAATTGCCTAGGAAAAGTGGATATTTTCTTAACTTAACTTTTGCAACCTCTCTCTGATACTAACTGTAATGACCCCAATATTAGATTAGGGATCCAATGCAATACTAGAGCGTTACCACAATACTTAACACTGGATTAGAAGAGAACCAATCCAACCATTGAGCGCTATGTGGCGATGTTTCTTTGTGAAGGTATAAGTTAAGGAATGAAGTATATAAGAAGAGAAATATGCAAGTAGAAAATTGTATTCTATCCACTATTCAAACCAAGCTTTTTATAATGAAAGTAAATATACCATAGAATAAAGTAAATATATTGCAGAAACTAAATTATTATAAACTCAGTTTAAATACTAAATAATGTAAATTCTCTTGCTCATTTAAGGCAATAAATTAAAAGGTGCAGAAGCAGAATTCTTTAGTTTCTACTAGTGTCCAGAACTAGAACCTTCTTCACTATCCAAAAAATGGTACTGGTGTATCATATTTTTGGTTTATAAAATACATTAGGGAAGAGACAAAAAAGTGAAAAGAAGTGATTAGTCTAAAGATTCAAAGTACATTTTAAGTTTGGCTAAATTTTGATAACTGTTTAGTTGGATATCACATATGCCAATTTTACAATTAAGTATCAAAAGTAGAGCATTTAAAGCATCAAAGTAAAAGTGAAATAATTATAAGGAAGACAATAAGTAATAAAAAAGTAAAAATTCACAAGTAGGTTTTCTTGAGCCAGCATCAATAAGGGAAAAAGCATCCTAATAAGGATAGAAACTACTAATGTGCATATGAAAGTATACAATGACAGCATGAGTATGTTTAATGAATATTATGTTGTGTAAATGAAAATAAAGCAGTGAAGATGGAAAGCAAGTAAGGCAGCATACACTGCATGAAAATGAAGCTGTAAGCAAGTAAAGTACAGTACAATAAGTGAAAGTATATAGTAAATAAAGTAAGAAGAAGCTTAGTATAACAACCCTAAGTTGTTACCTTGTTAATTCTCAATTTAGTCAGATATTAATTTTGATCCCCTTTATATTTAGAATATCAAGATAAGCTTATGCTGAAAATTTGAAGTCAACTGGACTTCTCTAAGTCTAGTTATAGTTTGATCAGTCTAGAAGCCCTAATTAAGACCTAAAATATTTTGATCTCATTATTAAAATTTGATTGCATTTTTGAAATCCTCGCCCCCAAATTGGCTAAGAGTGAAAGTTTAGTAAAATTTGGAGATCATTTAGGCCATAATTAAATTTAAATTAAAATGGTCTAATCGCATTCTAAGGTTTCAAACATTTCAATTTTGCAAATTTACCTTTAACTAATTAAAATGGATGGGATCTGCTGTGTGGACTACGGGCGGTCCGCTGTGGAGCCCGGGTCGCGCGACAGCAGTGCTTCCATTATATCTACCTGACAGACAGAAATAGACGTCTGTGCTTGCACGCAAGTGTACGTGGCCTGGTAATAAGTGAAAAGTTTAGTTTTCAGGATTTATCGAACCTCAGGGAACGATTGTTTTGACACCAAGTTGTATTTTCTTTCACTAATGTCTAAATGCAAATTTGGTTGATTTTTGTTGATTCCTAATTAGCGATACACAAGACTTTGAGTAAAGATATGATTTGATTAAAAAAAAGAGAGTTGAGATTTTGTTGTAATACATGCAAGGGTTGGTTATATAACTTCATTAATTGAATGTAGACGTTCAAATTATTTGCTTGATTAAATCAAGTGACCACCATTGGAGTTGGAGTACCCTCCAATTACATTGGAGCAAGATTCCATTTACCATATGTCATGCACTTCACATGCAGTCTAGCTGGATGGGTGGATGCATTGGGTCAAGGATTCTATCACATCATCTATTGAAGTTCCCAATGTCCTCTCATCCCTTCTACCTTGCTGAGCAGCAGGGCAGAGTTAATGGAGAACTTGGTTCTCAAGCGTCAATCTTTTGGGTGAGCTATTAAGGGAGGGTGCAAGTGAGCCTTGAGAATTCTGTGATGTAATTCTCAGCTCTACTCACACTACCTTCCTTGCTAATACCTAATTGATAAGCATTGGAGCACAAGCTTTTTTAATTAAATTACTTTAGAATTTAATTCATCCAAGCATTCATTCAATAATAAATTTAACAACACAAACAGTTTTTCATTTTATTTAAATAATGTCATCATACAACCAATATATCCCTTACATAATTTCACAACTACATCTCAACTCTCTCCAACGGGTTTTTAGCCTTCCATTACTAAGCAAGAAAGAATATATACAAAAAAAAGTGAACTTCACCATCAGTTCACGGGATGAAATTAATCAAGGGAATTTAGGAGAACTACAAGGAATCACTTAGAGGTTTTCTGGGGTTCTCTTTACTTTCCTGTACTGTCCTCTTGAAGCTTCACCCTTCATCCTTTGTTGTCTTCCCCTTCTTCTTGTTATTGGTCCTCTCATTCCCTCGGAGAGTTCTCCTTCTTTCTCTTCCTATAACCTTTCTTCTAGGTCTCGATTAGCAAAAGTTGGAACCCTTTCAAGGTCTGAAGTTGGCCCTTAAATAAGGATGCACTGAGCCTCAAAAGCTTTTAATGTGTGACATTTCCTCTTCGTTGACTTAATTCCCATCCCTTTTAATGTTTCCATCTATTTAAACCTATTGGGATTCATCAGAGATTTATTGTATCTATTTTCAAGAGACTGGGGAGACCAAAGGTCACATTTTTGTGGCCTTCCCCATGCTCCTTAATTGTTATTTCTACAAATTCTGGGCTGTCCACTGGCAGCGCGTTGCGGCAGCAGCATTTCAAATACTATTCCGCTGTGGCATGCTACGGCAATTGCATTTCAAATCCTGTTCCATTGCGGTGCGCTGTAGCAGTAATGCTCCAAATGCTTTTCCTACATGTAAGTTAGTATTTTTTGGCTCGATCACTGCAGCGTATGCTATGTCACTTTGCGGCATGCCACAGTGGACAAGTTTCGGGACCGCTGTTCAATTTGTTTAACTATAGTTTTACAAAATGAACGTTTACCTGCTGTGGCATGCTACGGCGTGCTATAGCGAACAAAATTTGCAGGATCACGGTTCAATTAGTTCAACTATAGTTTGATAAAATAAAAATTCACCCGCTGTGGTACGCTACAGCAGATAAATTTTGCAGGATCACTGTTCAATTAGTTCAAATATAGTTTGATAAAACAATGATTCACCTGCTACGGCGGAGAAAGTTGCGTGACACTGTTCAATTACTCATTTATATGGTTTTAATTTATCCTTATACATATGACGTTGTGGCACGCTGTGGCAGGCCGTGGCGGCCTACAGCTGTCTTGCTCCAGGTCTGCAATTTTGCTTCCAGGTATGGCTTTTTTATTAGACCGCCACGGCGTGTCGCACGCCGTGGCGCGCTGCGGCAATTTTTGTCCCAGAATTTGGTGAATCAGCCCATGCCGTCTGTTTTCTTCATTTTCCTAAAAAAACATCATTTTCTACTCAAAGTATAGTGAAATATCTGGTGATATGAATGTTTAAACACTTGCTATAAATTCTGGCTATATCACACCCCCACGCTTAAATTCTTGCTCGTCCACAAGTAAGCTCAAAGAAATGTGATTTTCTGAATTTGTCTTTGTCTAAGGATTCAATGTGTTAAGCTAATGTATCATGCAATTAGTTGTAAAGCATGCTTTAGTCAAGAATTACTTCATGTCTCCCAGTTTCTACTACCCCTCAAATAAAGTTCATATTTTTACACTTCATTTGGTTTCCAATCAAAATGTCATGCTTAATGTTTTAATATGGGGAGGTGATCCTGAAATTCTAACCTTAATAATGCAATTGGTGAGTCTTTTGAGTGTTGTGCCATGTGTGCCCCTTCTTATGATTCACAAGGACATCTTAACATTTTTGGAGAGATATTTTTCTTCATCTTAAATGTTCACTTGCTTAGCTTGGGAGAGATATTTTTCATCATCCCTTTATATATTTATTTTTTCTTTTTTCAAATTCCTTTTAAAGGGAGAGCCATTTTTCTTCATCCCTTGATGTAGTCCTTGTGATCACTAACTCCTACAGAAGCCTAGCACTTCAAATTGTCTCTCACCTCTTGCCACCTTAGTTTAATTCTCAGATCCCCACCCCCACACTTAAACCTTGCACATTTCATTTTAAGTCCTGGAAACCAAGCTTAATAGACTCATGAAACTTAATAAGGGATGTGTAAGTTGAGTTCATTTTTATCCTTATCTCAAACATGCTTGCATCTTAATTCTACACCATAATTGACATTGAATCTCGAACTTGATTCCATTCAGAAAATTTATCTTTAAGTTTAGTTTTAGCAAAAATGAGGGTTTGCGAAATACGAAATTTATTTTATTGACTAAAATCAAAACTACAAAACAGAAAATAGAAAAATTAAAACACAAAAAATAGGAAATAGCACAACCTTATTAATCCTCAGTCGCATCGTCCCCTCCCTCATAGTGATATGAATAATCAGTCAGCCAGTCATCTTTCAGAAATAGTGCTCTAGCGGGAGGGCACGGCAACCTTGACCCATCCAGTCTTCCACACAAGCTCCATTCTCGGAACATTGTTGCGAGAATTTAGTGAAATTTTGTTTGGAATTCGCATTGCCATCCACTTCTCCTTTGATGAAGCGCATGTCACGTGCCAAGGGGATGCCCAGATCTCAATGATGCGCATACATGCGCATCAACATCCTGTCGGTTGACGTTCGGCCAGCTGATGTGGATGCTTCACCTTCTTCCCCCCTCATCTGCTTAGCTTGTGCCCCCTCTTGGGTGCGAGCGCTGAAGTTTGTCAGTTCTAGAGGAGCACAGGGTGGAATCACCACATTGGTCGAGAGGAGTTTCACCCCTTGGGCTTTGCAGATTCCTGAAATCAACGACCTAAAATCAATAGAAGCACATGGCCCAGTCAAGGCGTTCCAGAGCTGCTCTTTTATAATGCTAGAGATGAGAATATCTCCCTCCCTTTGTAATGCACAAAGGAGCAGCACCCTTGACCGGGTTACCTTGTTGAGATGCCTAGATGGCATCACAAAACTGGTGATGAACACATGCCAAGCATTGTTCGACTCTATGAGGAGTGCTCGAGGAATGTTGGCTAGGTTCTCTCTCCAACCATAATCAGAGCAGAAACTCTCACTTGCTATTGCTGCTAGATCGTATTGTGAGCTCTACGGGTCAAAATATATGCAGCTCTCTACGTCAACCACTATATAAAAACCTTCGATGGACTTGAGCCCAAACTCCATAGCCCTACCTCTCATAAAGATTTTATCCCCCACCATATTGATCGTGTTGGCGTACACTTCCTGCACTATAGAAAGGTATGTGAAGTTTGTGGGACTCATAAAGTGGGTCTACCTTGGTTCAAAATTTGGTTTGGATTTACAGGGTAAAGGAGCCCAAATCAACACACTCAGGAATCAGCTTCCTTTTGATAACTACTTGATTGAAGTGTTGTTCAGCTTCAACTGAAGAAAACTGTATTTTGTTGAACACCCCTCCAATTATGGAGGTTGAAGCTCCCTTGCTAGCAACAATTTTCTTTCCTAAAGACATAATTCTCTTGATGATACTAAGGAGGGATTGAGAGTATTAGTTTTTGAGAATAATTGAAGGGATCTAGAGCTGAAAAGTTCAGGTTTCAAAGGAGTGCACCTTCAGCCCACCCCTCTAGGCCCTTTTATAGAGGATTGTTCAAAAAATTTGGAAGGTTTTAGTTAAGCACACTTATGGCACATTAAGACTTAGTCAAAGATGGATTCAATGCATGCCATAAGTGTACTTGATTTTAGCTCAAAGAAGATGAAAATTTTCAGCTTTTACAACACATTTGGTAGTTTGTGAGTTCCAAGGCACGCTGTAGCATCATTGACTGCATTGGGAATTCAAGGCAGTTAATTTTTGTTATGACGCGCTGCGACGCGTTATGACACTCTTGGACCGCTGCAGCGCACTGTAGCAATGAAATCCGCTGCAGCGCGCTGTAGCGGGTAAATCAGGTGTGGCGCGCTGTGGCGGTTTTCAAGCAAAAAAATTTCAAAAATTAAGATCGACTTGTAGAGGAAATAGTTTTTGGTTTTGATTAAATTATTCTACTCCTAAAATAGGATTTAAGGTAAAAACAAAAAAATGGATTGGGTAGCCTCCCAACAAGCGCTTTGTTTATTGTCGTTAGCCCGACACGTTAAAGGTTAAGTTGGATTTTCATCCCCAAAAGGTTTTCTTGCCCAAATTTTAAAATGAGATGAGTGAGCACCAACGGAGGTTGGGCTCAAACTCATTCATTCTCTGCTGGTTTCATTTTCTACCTCACCTTCCTTGTTGACAATGGGGGCTCCCTTTTTTTTCTTTTTACCCCTCCAAGTTTTTCTCTTCTTCTTTCCCCCCTTTATGTCATTTCCTTCAAATAGGGTATCCTGGTGATTGGCATAATCTACAACACTCATTATCTCTTTCTCTTCTTCCAACTACTTATTTACTTTCTCCCATTTTGCCTTTATAATTCTTTTTTTAAATAACGATGGCATTAGATCAATAACTTCCTCTAGATCTTTAACTCTTACTATCATGAGTCCCCTCTCAATATCTATGATAGCTCAGGAGCTAGCTAAGAATGGCTTCCCAAAAATAACAGTGGAGTATTCACTCTAGCTGTCCTATTCTCAAACTACAAAATCTGTGAGGATCACAAAACTTCCTATTCCGACTAGGACTTCTTTTATAATTCCCAAAGGGGTTTGCGATGCAAGAATAGCAAATTCTAGAATTAGTGGTATCTCAACCATTCCCCTTATTCTTAGTTTGGTGTAAATGTGCCATGGCATAGCATTCCCCGAAGCCCCTAGATCACACAAGGAATCTAAAAGGACTTTGCCTTCGATTATGCATGGAATATTCAATCTACCGGGGTCATCATTTTTTTTGTTGCCACTATCTGCATTCTATTATTTAGATTAGGATTACTTATTGGTACCTTCTTTTCCTCATTATTATGATCGATGCAGTTCATCTTTTTAGTGTCTACATTTATAGCACTCACCATTTTTCAGGGATTTCATTTTGTTGAACTAGGGAGCATACCTTGCTGTCTAGTAGACAGCTGTTTCGAAATTTGTCCTAATTGAACTTCAATGTTTCCTAATGCTACATAAATTCCTTGAATTGAGGTTTCATGGCAATTCATTGTTAATTCAGTCCTTTTCATAAATTGCATTGTCTCAGTTTTAAATGCCCAGAACGATTCTTCTAAACTTACATCTTATTTATTAATCTGATTTTTATTATGCCAATTGTTTCCATTGTGCATTGGCTAGTTTTATTGTAGAGTGTCAAGGTTTTCTTGAGCATTCCCCTCACTCTAAGAATAGTTAGGATGATTTCTCCATCATGGATTGTATGAGTTAGAGTAGGGGTTGTTATGGGAGTTGTTGTTCATGTTATTATTTCTCATAAAATTTACTTGTTCCATTTATGAGGGGGCAAATGGATTATTTAAATTATAGTATTCACTATTGTGGCTTCCCCTGCACAACTCGCAATTAGTAAGTATCATGAACAGCACTAATATTCATTGTCTCAATTTTATTAGTTAGGATTTCTACTTCCCCTTGTAAGGAGGCCAATTGGGT
Organism: Gastrodia elata; assembly: GCA_016760335.1. Lineage (NCBI taxonomy): Eukaryota > Viridiplantae > Streptophyta > Magnoliopsida > Asparagales > Orchidaceae > Gastrodia > Gastrodia elata. Next base: position 43,608,393 of record CM028680.1, on the reverse strand, counting down.
TGATTCACTTAGATTGTTCACCTCCTTTTTGGTAGAGTTTAGCTGCTCAGTTGGCCATTGGTATGCATTGTTAGCCATTTCCTCAAGGAGATTAAAGGCCTCCTTTAGGGTTTTACTACTTGATGATCCTCCTGCAACTGCATCTATGAGGGTTCTTATGGGTGCATTTAATACATTATAAAAAGCCTACACCTACATCTACAAAGGTAACCCATGATGCGGACAACGCCTTAAGTAGTCTTTAAATCATTCCCAGCCATCATACAAGTTCTCACCATGCTGCTGAGAGAAGTTTAAAATTTTATTTCTCAACCTGGCGGTCTTTGCGGGTAGAAAATACTTGGCTAGGAATTTCCTTGCCAAGTCATCCCAAGTCCTTATAGACTCCCCAGGTAGAGAACTAAGCCAAACCTTAGCTCGATCTCTCAGCGAGAATGGGAATAATCTCAATCTCAAGGCATCATCGGATAACCCGTTGAATAGGAAGGTGTCACATTGTAATAACCCAAGTGTTGTTAGCCATCAATTAGTGATCTAAATGACTCTAATCCTTTTCCATTAGTGTTATAATAGTATTAGGAGTCTCTAATTTAAATTTTGTGTGATTTGGAGATTGTTTGGCAATTTCCAATATTTCCTAGTTTTCTAATAATTCTGAGAATGCCTAATATATTTAGACATCAGAATCGAAAATGGAATCCACCATTGGACTCACCACACACAAATAAGTTAGGGGTGGTGTTTTGGAAGTGTTTGGAAGTTGTCAAATTTCCCCTGAATTTTTTAGTAATATTTAAATACCTAGAAAATTAAGATAATTAAATTGACCTCCAATCGAAAATCCGACTTCATTTTTGAGATCCCCACACCTTAATTAAGCAAGAGTGAATTTTTGGGATTTTTCGAAGTGCGTTTAGTTATTTAAATTTGATTAATATATAAAGTATAATTAATTAAATAATTAAAATAAATAAATTAATATATATAATATAATTTAAATAAATTTTAACATTTAATTTTCAGACCATGCAGATCCCATGCGTGAGTCCAACATATGAGACAGCCGCGCGACTTAATCCGGGACGTTGGATTCAATTGATCCAAATCAAACAGCGCTGATCTAAGCTGGCAGATCCAGCCGTTGGATCAGCGCTTCGATCCAATGGCTTGGATCAACTCCCTATATACCCTCTTGCACGATTGCCAGATGCCAAGCGAAGGACAATCCTAACTTCCATCGTTCCCACTCCATCCATTAGACCTAGGGATTATCTTGGAGTCGACATTTTGACTCTTCTAAGTTTCCATAGTGCTGTTTGAGGGTGCTGGGTGCTGCGAAAAGGGAATCGGTGCTGCAACTTTGCCCTAGTCTTCTCTCGGTGTACGCAAAAAGGAATGTGCTCTCCAGGTACCTATCCTTACATTGATTGTCAAATTGATAATGCTAGACCTTATTCCGAGCTTCAATCTCTCGATTCTGACCTCATTTAGGCTTTATCGAGTCAGATTGATCGTGTATGGACCAAATCGTCCATAGTTGCCTCTAGGGTTCTGATTAAGAAACCTAGGGCACCATCTTTCTGTCTCTAGGGTCGACCCCATGAACCTATTTTAGGCACATCGGGTTGGTCTTGGCATGAACTTCATGCCGGTATGCGGACCTTCGGGCATGGCTACCTGGTTTGGCCGTGTGTCCTAACCATAAGGAACCTGCTTCAGGAGCCTTACAGGGACAAAGTGGCTCGGTACTCCGCCAGCTTTTGGTCCAGGTATTCGTTTTGAACCGGGCCGGTTCGTGGGGGTGAACCGCGCATTCCCGTGTTGACGCACGGCGTTTGCTGGTTCGTCCACGTGTCTGACAGTGCACACAAGTTGATGCGCTGTTAGCCGTCTTCGTGCTTTTCCGCACCACTGTCTTACCTCAATCTCAGCGCCTTCAATTTTTGTGCAATTTGATTATTAGCAATTATTGCTGACTGATTTATTAATCTTTTCAGAAATTAAATAGTGTAATTAAATGTTAATTTTTATTTATTTAATAACTTTAATTATACTCATCCAAAATATACAATATTATATACCATTTTAATCACAAAAATAAGTAAATCAATAATATGCAATTTAATTTCAGTTTTGACAAATATTTTAATGGGTTAATATTTAGGAGTAATTAATTAATTACAATTTAATATTCATCATTTCATGTGATCTAATTTGATCACTTAAGATCCAAATTAAATGATCAAATAGTCCATTTCACTCACAAAAATGTAAGGAATAATAATATGAAATAAAATTTAACATTTGAACCCTAATTTTCTTAATCGCTTTTTAACCTAATTAGGAGTCATTAAAACCCTAATTTTACCAAAGTTGTCCAAATTTGACATACTTAGTGTCATTCTTCTCCTTATAATATAAGGATTTCATTTGTATATATAAATCATTTCCATTGGACAATAATTTAGTATTTTAGGTTTTTGACTCTTATTTAGTGTTATTATGGTTCCATATTTCTAGATAGCATGTTTTAGGTTTTATAAAACCCTAGGATATCTAACATGTCACATTTATTATCTCCCTTACCAATTAGATTGCATTTATATGAGCTTAGTTCTCAACTTTCTATTAATGTGAATTAATTGCCAAGTGCTTAATTTATATTTTAACCATAAGGTAGAAATCCTATGATTGATTTGTAATTGATCTATAGTTGATCCCTAGATCTATTAGTTACACCCATTAAGAATAGATAGTCTTAATACCTTAGTAATTATAGATTTGTGAATTAATTAGATCTAGCTTTAGTGATTAGATTAAGACTTAGTTTATTCATCCTAATCCCTAAAGCCTTTTCTTGATTATTTTAAGATGTAGTAATAATAATCCCTAACTTACTTAGATTAGTTTAGGAATCTTATTGAATTCCTTGAAGATCAACTAATAGTATACTTAGAACTTGTAGTTCTTAAGTTTTATTAATTAATTACCCTAAAACCTTCCATTATTTAAATTAGCTAGATTAACACTTGTTTGATTAGATCCTTCAAACTATAACCTAGCTAGTGAACCCTAATGAACTTTAGTGAATTTACATTAGTTCTAATTTCTTAAGTTAGATATTTTCTAATTTTAATCTCTTCCTACTAGGCACCTAAACTTTGATTTAATTATTGTAATTAGATCTTATAGTTTAGGATGAGATTAAGAGCTAGTTTCTAATAACAATAATTGTACTTATAAATTATTTTGTCATATCATACTAAATGAATTGAATCTACTACTTTCAAAATCCCAACTACTATTATATTACAAATAACTTGAGATCAATATCTCAAAGTTAATTGGGAGCTCAATCAGCTCCAATCATTAAGTAGATTATTAAAATTAAATAACTTTAGATATCACTTAGTTACAATTATTGAATTTCCTTGAATGCTTGCTTAATTTTGAGCCTAATTCATTGAATCATTCAAAAAGGATATTTTACATAAATAAAACTTTCACATTAAAATTACTAGGGGTCTATATGGTGGATCAGTCTAGGGCAGACTGAAAATGGAGTAATAAGGAGACCTCACATTCTTAGAGGGCGAATCTGAGTGTTTTAGGTTGACCCCACTTTTCTTTAGTTGTTAAATAGACTTGTTTAACTCCTCATTTCATTTTGAATATGCCCACAAAATGAGTATAGATTAAATTAACTTTAATTAATAAACATGTGAGATCTTCAATCTTATAGATTATTAAGACTCACCATAGCTTTTAGCTATGTTACTTTCCATAGTTCTAGACTATGTGAATCTTAGGTTAATAGTCTAAGATCTTCCTTCAACTTCTTTACTATGCATTTTCTATGATTTAGAACTATACTTTACTTATTTACAGTTTATTTAGGTTACAATGAATATTATAAAATTTCATTTAAATGTGTCACTATTTATTTTCCTTACTTAGCATAAGTTCATTTGAACATATACATGCTTTACTTCATTTACTTTCATGTGCACATTAGTTTATTTCTAGCCTATTTAGGATGATTTTACCATTGTTCGATTTGCAGGCTAGGATGTATTTCAGTGAGTATTCTAACTCACTTGCTTTTCTTACTTAATTTTCCTTACTTGTATGCTTGCCATATTGCACCCATGCTTGTGCTTACTTTGTAACTAAGATGTGATATCCAATTATAACAATAATATATTTAGCCAATCTTAAACTATACTTAAACTATTTAGTCTAATTGGATTTTCTATTTCTTGGCTTTGCCCTATCACATTTAAATGCCAAAATATGATAGATTAGGTATACTTGGAGGCTAGTGGAGCTAGACCAAGTGCTAAAAATTAAACTGCTTCTGCTTATTATATATTAAAATTATAGCTTATTATAAACTTCAAATGAGCTTACAGTTTCTTCTTTTCCTTTAAGGTTTACTGTTGGTTTGTAATAATGCCATTTAACTTACTTTTACTAAGCTTTGTTGGAGCTTAGTTATATTTAAATGCTTGTGATGAATGAATGGATGAATGTATTGAATGGATTAATGGTTATAAATGTATAAAATTTGCATATTAATTAAGTCTTTAGTTGCATAATTACTTAGAATGTTAATGGGAATTAGTTGCATATTCAAATGTTTATACAATTGGAATTTAGTGTCTTATCTAAGTATTAATCCTTTCATGTATATATGTGAGTATTGAATGTTGTGAAAAAGCAAACCTTAGGGTAGACAATTGTTACACATGTGATTTTCTCCCTTTAAACTCTTAGAATTATAAATGAGCAATCGTATGAAATGGATTGAACTCTATTTTAGAATTATAAATGAGTAATCCTATGAAATGGATTGATCTCTATTGTAGAATTAGAAATGAGCAATCCTATAAAAAGGATTGAACTCTATATTAGAATTGGAGTTAAAATGGATTGAATGCATGTTAGTTTACATTGTCTTTTCCTTTAAATTATAACTTTCATTAGAATGGAAGTCTTGCATGTCTACCTTGCAGGTGTCTCCTTAACCATTTACAAAGGAGACTCTACCAAAATTTTTAAGAAAATTTAGACTTAGAATAATTTGGTAAAAATGTAGACATTTAATTTACATATTAATTACTCACTAAATATCTAGAAATTCATGGTTAAGGTTGCAAGTATTTATTTCAATTGTTTTAAATTACAAACTCATGTCTTCTTACTTATAACACATGCTTAGTCATATTTCATTCTCACCTTTTGAATCCATATATTGTAATCCTAATTATAAATTACTAAACACTATTTATAATTTCCCTTCCATCTAAACTTATGTAACAACCCAAGGTTGTTAATCACCATTTAATATCATAATTAACTTCAAATCTCCTCTATTAGACTTTAACTAATCATTAGAAGCAAGTCCACAAGTTTAGGTTCAGTTTGAAATCAAATAGGAAGAACTTTAATTTCAGATAAATATTTAAATAAGGAAAACAAGCAAATTAATTTGACCTCAGATTAAAAATTGGACTTCGTTATTGCGTTCCTCACACCCAAATTAGCAAAGGGTGAACTTTTGATAAGTTTTGGAGACAGTCAAAATTACTCGATTAATATATTATATTTTCAAAAACCTGAAAAATGAAATACTTAAGTTGACTTCTGATTAAAATTTTGACTTAATATTTGAGTCTGTTAAGCCCAATTTAGCCAAAAAGCATTTTTTCAAAAATTCATTCAGATTTATATTATCATATAATTCTAATTAAACAAAATTTCTAAATTAATCAAATAACACAATATATATATATATATATAAATATATATATAAGCATATATATATATATATATATATATATATATATATATACATAGATATATAATTCAGTTATAACATTTTAGCGGCAAACCCTAATCCTCAAGTTCCTTAGCACGCAACCAAGCCTCTCATCCTTCGAGCGGCGAATGGAACGAAGGGAAGACGCGCTCAACTGAGACATGAAGCGATGACACGTGGCTTCCACCGCTTGTGTAAGCCACTAGTTGTCTGCTTAGATATCATGATCATCAATACGAAGTCATCTAGCCGCAAGATATCTTGATCATCAATGCGAAGTCATCTAGCAGCAAGTTGCAAGGCAACCGGCCAAAAGTTCCGACCTAGGTAAGAGTCAAGGCCATACTTATTCAATCTTTATCTAGACCCTCGATACTTCATTGTTCACAGTGAGAATTGCAAGCAATAGGCATCGAAAAGGGTGATATCCTAAAACCTAAAGCTGTGAGGAAGGTACCTCATTCAATTTTTGTTCCCTTCTTAGTATCATCTATTGATACCTTAGGATTTAAAGATGTTGATCAAAGATTAAATAAGTATGATTTAAATAGTTACAATTCTTCCTAATTCCTTTAGAACTAGTATTTTATACTTTATTAGGTAAAATTTTACTTGTGTAAATTCGATTGCTGTTATAATTAGTTGATGATTAAATTTGCTAAAATTCACCTTTAGAGGATACTTTTGTAAGCCTTGGTCTCAATTATTTGCTAACTTTTTAATATTTCTTGTTGTGGAATTATACATCATTGAAATATTTACTATTTAACACCATTCAATTATCATTGTAGTTTTACAATGATTTACTTATAAAGCTTTCAAACTTTGATATTTCTAAATTTAGTTGCTAATATTGCCAATGTACTGTATCGAATCATCTTTTAATAATTTCAAAGATTCAAATGAATTCTAAATTTAATTGAAGTTCAAGGATTTGTGGTAACAATTACTATAATTTGGTGTTGAATATACAATTTTTATAGATTTTGGTTCCTTGCAATCTAATGACCCATAGTATTAATGATGATCAATATTTTTAGGTCGTATGTTATGCAAGAAGAATGAGTACCTTACCTTCTTAAGAAATCATCTCTTAAGACCTATGTTCTAATCTCCTAAAGGCATGAATGTATTTTAGTTTTCTGTTAAATATACTAAGTATAAATTGGGAAGCTCGCCACTAGAGTGTTAAGTATGGAAATTTTAATGCATATAAGTAAATAGCATTTTTTATTGTATCCTTTTTAACCTTACGATGGAATAGAGCTATAAGAGTCAAAGCCATTCATATAATCCCAAGAAAGAATGTGGCATCTGAATTTATAATTTTAAATGAGAGTTGAATTAGATGCCATTTCTCTGTTTATTTGGAACATTTTCATCTGAATATGATTGTTTTGTGTGTTTAGGACTTAAATGAGCAAGTACATTTTGTGCGTGATCTTTATATATGACATGTATTGAATTAAGTGTTGATTGCATGGAATTAGCTGACTAAGCCCTGTATAGGCTGACCATATGTGGTTGAATGCTTTCAAGAAGTGATGTTTAAAGCAAATTTTTTGTTATTTAATAGATAATTGCATGCATAATCACTTAATAAGTTATTTAGGAAATGTTTTAAGATAAGATGCATGAGAATGTTATGCTAAAAGTAGATAGTATTGTCCAGAAGTGAGTTTGTAATAAGTATGCTGCTTAGAAATCAAAATATGATAATCACCTTAAAAGTTGAAAGTTCCAAATATTCATTAGTGTAATAATCAATGCTATTTTATTTCAATATACATCCTATCACTAATAGACAACAATTTATAATTACAAAGTTTCGCTTTTTCAATAAAGATATTTTTGCTTGGTTTAACTTGCTTGGCTCTTATATAAACTGTATTTTTTATATTGTTTCCATTTTATGTAATGGGGAAGGTTTGGGCTTGATAATCAGCTTAGCACAAGATTGGATAACCATTCATGAAACACTAAAAGAAGCATGTTACTCTACTTTAAATGATAACTTTATAATTCAGTTGACCTTACTTCTATAGCATCTAGAATAAGGAATGATATTGCATTTCAATTTAAATCTATGATGATTATGTTAAGTAGTCAGATAATATGTTGTTTTTTCTTCATTATGTATCATGCAGCTTTGTTTAGAATTGCATCTCAAATTTCTTCTTAATTTTACTGTTAACCCTTGATAATTAAATGCAAAATTATGTTAGTGTTCTTGGAAATCATTATTAAGCAACTCGTTATCATCCGAAATTAACTATTAAATAACCAAATAATTTCAGAATTTGACATGCCCAAGATGTATAAATTCAAGTTAAGTATTTAAGATGTTCAACTCAAGCTATATTTATTGATTGCCAACAACTTCTAATTGCTCGTATCATTGTATTAACTACAATCTATTCATCGCCTTCTTGACTGGATAGTGTAATCAAAATTGAAGATTGAAAATTACATCGTGTCATTTTTCACTATTCATATGGTTCTAAGCCCAACATCCATCCATATGAATGCATTCATCGACGTTTTAAGTAATGTAAAAGGAATGCTTTGTTATCATTATATTGTTTTTCCTTAGAAGATAATTACTAGCCACCTTAATCGATTAAACTACATCTGAAGGAATTTAGATTTTCATACTTTAAACGAAAGTTCATTTTTTTTATCTTTTCTTCAAGTCATATATTCTCATACCATGATTACAATTGTGGCAACATATTTTTTTTCATGGTTGTGCTTGATTTTTTAATTCGAAGTTGAGATTGTTTATGTTAAGATCATTTTTTACGGTTCGATAGTAAAACTGCAGCTTCACTTATGAGGTAATTATGTTCTTTTTCTTAAAGAGAATGCAGATAGGGATAGGTTTATCTTGTTATATATATATATTTGAACGTGGTTATATATTACTGCTATGAATGTGCACTTCTATTTAAGAAAATTACGTACTCCACCTGATTTTACTCCTCAGTATAGCTTACAATTGATCAGAGATAATCTAAGGTTTTAAAATATTGAAAGGATGTGTTTTTGATTATTTTCTAAATATGTTCATAATTTTTTTTTTCCTGTAATTGTGCCTAAATTCTTGAATCTACTTATTTTGCCTAAATATTTCAAAATTATTCATAAAATATGTACATTATTATTTAGATTTTAGCTTCTTAAATTGAATGTTTTACTGCCCAGAAAAGAAAACATTAGAGCACTGCCTAGAAGGTATAAGATCAGTACTGAAATTTTTATTCATAAACACAGCTGAAATTTCAAATTGTAGTGCTGTACGGGCTTACTTGATTAAATTTGCTAAGATACTTCTGCAAACCTTGATCTTTTTTAGTTGCCAGTTAATTAAAATTTCTTGTTGTGGATTATACATCTTTGAATTGATTGCTATTATGAATTTAACGCCATTCAGTTATCAATTTAGTTTTTATACAAAAACAGAATAGATGTACCATTTAGTTTCAAGCTATTGCTGCAGGGATTTCATTTATATTATGCTTTTGATTATAATTGATTTGTATTCATGACTGTTATCAAGTATTTGACTTTATACTTATGACTGTTTGAGTTAAAAGAGTCTCTTTTGTATCATCATTTTATTTTTGTAGACTCTCAACTTGATGACATGAATTTATTTACATTACTTGAAATTATTTACATTGCCATCATTTCATTAAGGTTTAGCAAGCCTAAGTATAAATCTATTTTCGTGTCTCAAATCAGTTTTGAGTCAAGATTGAATCGAATTGAGCTGTTCAAAATTTCCTTGAAATATAATACTTTATTTTGTATAACATGTGTATGTATAATTATAATTTGAAGTATTTATGTATGCAAAATATGATCAACACAGGCACTATAAAAATCAGATTTCATTCATGCTTTTAATATTTCAAGTTGCATCATAAAAGTACAACAAGCAAATTTATTAATATTAGACACATTAAATATTATGATAAATCCAAAAGCATATGTAATCTTACTAAAATAGGGGGCAAGAAATGATATATTCTTAGTTAAAACAATTATCATAGATATTGAAGTAAATAAAACTAATCATTAAGTTCTATTATTATTCTTTAACACCAAGCAAAAATCTCTATGATTGTTTGCATGCAGATAAACTCTAAGTACAATTTGATAATTTTCATACAGACATTTGTTGGTTTAGATTTCACAACATGTGATTAAGCAGAATTTTGTATTTTAAATCAAACAAGAATTTTACATATATATATATTACATTTTTTTTAGCTGCTTGGATTGATGCATGTTGAAGAAGAAATTTTGCTATTACCTTAATATTTTATACGGTAAGATTTGAAATGGTATTATAAATTTTTTAAAAGTATGTAATGCTGTTTGATCATAACTTATAGTTGTTGTAATTTGTTTAGAAGTAGTTTATAACTGCTGTGGACTATTTGAAAAATGTTGGAGGTGTCCGGGGTTGTTTGGAAATAACTTGATAGTTTTTGGGGATAATTTAGCAATTGTCTGAACTGTTTGATGACTCTATGCTAATTGGTGGGTAAATTTTATAGCTTAACATTAGTTCAGTGGTGCTAAATTCCAGCAATGTTATTGTAATTACTTGCATTAATTCTAGAATATCTATAAACTTAAGATGGAAACTTAGAAATTTAACTTAATTTCAGTCGATATGTGTTGAGGAAGAAGAATATAAACTTAGAAACTTGCACAAAGCTATACATCGATATAAAAGAAGATGTAACTTAATTTCTACAAGTTAATATGAATTCATAAATCAAAGTGGCTGACCCATTATTTGTACTACATATTTCATAGCAATTCATTAAATGTCACTTTAAGAATGATTGGTGCACTTCTTATTTTGAATATAACACTCTCTTTAAGATGAATTATTTCATTATTTGTGCTCAGTATTAAATTTTCCAGTATGTTATTCAATATTTAAACTCATATACATATTATATTTATTTAAGAAAAGTAGTTCTTCTTTCCTCTCTCTTATTGTCATCCCACAATTTGGACGGCCTATATGTGGGGAACCATTGTGAATATGTAATCATTAAGATAGTTAATAGAAAGCAATGGATATCACAAAGTTTATAATTCCTTGATAAATCCCTTTTACTGCAACGTATTGAACTTAAAACCATGGATCATACAATAAGATTTTATACATATAATAAACATTTTATAAAATATTTCAAAAGGGTCAATATAGAGGATTTTAGTACAGCTATCATTAAGCCTGGGCAGGCTATCAGTATATTCAGAGACCACATAATTCCTTTGAGGGGGAATGTGTGTATTTACAGTTGACCCTATTTACAGATAAGTTGAATAGACGTAATCAACTCCTCGCTTGTTCTGCGCCCACAGAACAAAATTCTAAGATAAATAAATTATGAATTGCATTTCTCACAATCTCATTGATTGTGGATGACATATTTAGTCTTTAGACTGATACGATTTATAGCATTTTAAATCTTTCAAAAAAATATAGTTCCTTTTCTTACACTGTTTTTCTTACTTAGCATACAAATTCATTTGAACATATTCATGTTTCCCTTTATTTTGCAAATATTTCAAATGCTATACTAACTTAATTATTGCAGGATTGATAAAAATACTCTAGCATTGTGAGAAAGTTGTCTTACATGCCCTCCTTACTATTTTCATGCTTATTGCACCGCTTATTTCTTAAATTGTAAAATGTTTAATGTGATATCCGCTTAATTAATGTTTCGCTTACCTTTAAAATGTACTTTGACTTTTAAAGTCTAACCACTTTTTTTTTTTGGCTGTGCCCTACCATATTTAAAAACCAAAATACGGTAGATTAGGAGCAGCAGTTAAAGAGGAGGCTGAGCAATAATTGGGAGAAGATAATTTACTTTTATCTCTTTATGTGAGAATCAGCTTTACTTATGAACATTTGTGAATTAAAAATATTTTGTGATGAGTGTAAACTATTCTTTCATGTTGTTTGAAATTTTATATTATAAATGAGAATATTTGAGTTAGAATAATTGAATTTCCTTCCCCCCATAGATCCTTATAAAATAAGGTAATGTCTAACAATGAGTTAGAATCACCAAACATAATATTAAATACTATCGTAACACTCATTATTAGATTATTATATTTAATCTAATAGTGAGGCATTAAAGTTGGTATCAGAGAGTAGATTTAAGAAATAAGAAGGAAATTTGATATCTAAATTAAATGTTCATTATTTAAAATGAAAGAATATGTTTAAGCATCTTTTTTTAAGCAACTTAGCTTAAAGATAATATCATATTAGACTATGATCTTTTAAACATTTTAGAGTATCAATCATGAATAAAATTTAAGTATTATTATCTCAGAATGAATCCAGACTCAAATCCTCCCACTCTTGTTAAAAGGACAATACCATTCACCTTATCGTCACAATCTGGTGAGATGAAAACCTTCATTGAACTAGTTAAAGTTATAGTAGAAGCGCAAATTCAAGTTGCACAAAGAGCCAACATTCCTCCTGTCATCCAAGTTACGCCTCAAGCTCCATCCTCTTCTTTTATGGATGAATACTTACAAGCATTCCTCTGTTTAAACCCTACCTCCTTCAATGGATCTGTACAACAACCTATAGAAGTGTTAACTGGTTGAGATCCATGGATAAATACTTGACAAGTATAAAGTGTCCCACTAGCAAATTGATTTGCTAAACTACTCATTTACTCTCTAAAGAAGCTGAATTTTGGTGGGAAGATGAACTAAAATCCCACTTTATGGGAAAGGCAATAGAGGATATCACTTGGATGGAATTTGAAGAAGCATTTAGGGATCAATATGTTCCTTTTTCAGCACTGACAATTTTAGTAGATGAATTAATCCAATTGACGTAGGGCAATCGATCAGTTCTTCAATATGAGGTCGAATTTAGAAGACTTTCTCATTTTACTCCTGATTTAGTAAGATCTGAAGCTACGAGGTGTAGCCATTTTCTAAAGGGGTTACGAAATCCAATCAAAGATCATTTGGTGGACCAACATCATACAAATTTTGCAGACCTCCTAGAAGGAGCAAGATTAATTGAGCATCATCTCATTCAAGAAGAGCAGCAGAGGAAGTCTTATCCCCAAATTTCAAAAATTAAAGAATTTAAGCGTAGTAGGCCTGTTCAGCCTAAAGTTTTTAATGTGCGGCATCATAATCAACAGCAATAATGCCCTCATCAAGCCCAACATTTTAATCAATGTAAAATACCTCATCTGTATGGTAAGTGTTATCATCAAGGAGGAAGATGCTTCGTCTGTGGTCGAATAGGGCATCATTTCTGGGAATGCCAGGCTAGTTGGATAGTGCATTGAGTTAAGATTAATCAACCTCAGAATACTCCTCCAACAAACTATCCAACTACCAAAACACCTCCTCCTACTCAGATTACTTATCATAAGAGGCCAAAGCCTAAATATTTCTCATACGAATCCAAGAGATACTCAAAAAGGAAAGGCAGTCATGCAAACTTACCGCCAACCAAGAGTATTTGCCCTGACTCCTGCAGTTGCTCAGGAAGATAATGAAGTTGTATCTGGGTAAATTCTAATTTACTAAGAAAAATTTATTTTACAGTCTAAAAATTCCCAGCATTTTATTTTGCCATTTTTCAGGCACATTTCTTATAGAAAATCAGTCTTGTCAAGTACTATTTGATTCTGGCGCAAGCCATTCTTTTAGTTCTGAGAAGTGTGTTCACGGTTTAAAACTTCTACAATTTAGTTAGGAAAGTTAATACAAGTGCAAATGCCTTCGGGAGCTGAATTTTGTGCTAATAAATTTTGTTTGTTAAAAATTCCTATTGGTAATTAAACTTTCGAAGCCAAACTTATAGTTATGTAAATAGTTAATTTTGATATCATACTTGGTATGAACTGGTTAAGTAAGTTTGAAGCAGTAATAAACTATCCCAAAAAGAAAGTCACTGTAAGAATTGGAGAAAAGACTGAAACTTTTGCTGAGAAATTTGGATTAAGTGCTTCTCTAATAAGTGCAATAAAGGCTCAGAAATTAATTGAATCAGGATGTAAGGCTTTCTTATTAACACTTATGGGAGAAGTGAAAGACCCAATACCAGTTGAGGAAGTTGAAATAGTAAAATAATTTCAAGATATATTTCACGATGAATTACCTGGTTTACCACCAATACGAGAAGTTGAACTTTCAATTGATTTAGTACCTGATACTCAACCAAAATCAAAAGCACCTTATCGTATGGTGATGTATCCATAAATTATATCTAAATAAAGGGGAAAATTCATCTATTTAAGATCTTTATGCTGTTCCTAAAATCAAGTTTTTCTATCTTTTCCAGAGAAATGGAATCCAAAGGTGATCTAAGGCATTTCTACAGGTTCTTAAAATTTACTATAGGAAAACTGCTACAGCGCGCTGCAGCATGCGACCGCGCGCCGCAGCGGGCTGCAGCGGAAATATCTAAACCTTGTGAAAAATAATTGAACATTATTTTTGGCGGAATGCACCGCTACAGCACGCGGTCGCATGCTGCAGTGATTTGCCGTGGAAATGCTTGACTTTATAAATCGGGACGCCCAACTAATTGAACAGTGTTTTTTGCGTAATTCACCGCTACAGCGCGCGGTCGCGCGCTGCAGTGAGTTATAGCGGAAATACTTGACTATATAAATTGGGCAGCCAAAGTAATTGAATAGTGTTTTTCGTGGAATTCACCGCTACAGCGCGCGGTCGCGCGCTGCAGTGGTGTATAGCAGAAATACTTAACTATATAAATTGGGAAGCCAAATTAATTAAACAGTGTTTTTCGCAGAATTCACCGCTATAGCGCATAGTTGCGCGCTGCAGCGGTCTGCTGCGGAAATATTTCTAAACTCTATAAAAGCAGAAAAAGGAACTAATTGAATAGTTTTTGCAGAATCAACCACTACAGCGGGGGACTTGGCTAATATTCTAGGGACCAGGGTATGCTAAAGCACGCCGCCACGTGCTACAACGCGCTCCAGCGCGCTGCCGCAGCTCGCCAAATTTTTTCCCAGACACTGCATTTAATGCGGTTGGAGACATGACCTCTATCCTGAATTTTGTCTCCAGCCACCATTTCCTGCAGTAGCCATTTTTTTGTTAAAAAGGGAAGATTTGAGGTGATGTTTTGGGTAAAGAAATGAGATATTTGTCACCTCACCATTAATGGAAAAATATTGCAATGATGAAATTAGAATTATTTATGGAAAATCTGGTTACAAATGAAGAGAAGAATTCTACCTCCCCCCTCCTATAAATACCCCTCCTCTTGACTAGAGGAGGGTTCACAACCTTAGCAAAAATCCACTAAGTGAGGAGGAGAGCCAAAGGAAGAGAGAACTCCCCAAGGGTGGCAAGCAAGCTTTTGCAAAGGGAGAAGAGGAAGAAGGCAGCACTAGCGACCTAAGGAGAGGATAATTAGAAGGAGAAGAAGAATTCCGGAGAACTTTTACGGAGCTTTCCTAGTATCATCTAAACTCAATCTTGTATTTTCTCTTTAGTTGACCATGAAAGGGTCTTTATCCATGTACGTGTCTTCCTTATTTTCTTGTGTAATGAGTAGCTAAACTCCCCTTGGGTAGGGTTGGGATGAAGTCCCATTTTGCATGATGTAATATTAATGTATGAATGTTTTCCCTCAAGCCTAATGTGTTTGTGATTTTAATGCCTTACTAAGAAATGCTCATCTAATTAGTCCTGATGTGTTTATGAGAAAAGAACTAAAAAATCCAAGATCTAATTATCTTGTGCTCCTTAGCTCACCTTAGGTTGGATGCTAGATTTTGAGTGCATGAAAGCTTAGAACTATGTGAGAAGGTTCTTGAGCTCAATGCACCTCAATCTAAGCTCAACCAAAGAGTTGATGCAAGTGATGCTAAGACCCATTAAATGAGCTCCTTAGCTCCACATAATTGAGATTGAGTAATAAAGTGTTGAGTGCTCATGAACTAAGTGACATAGTCGTTGAGCCCAACATGTGATTCTCTCATCTCAACTATGTGAGATGCGAAGTGATGCTCGTAGTGGAAAATCAACACATGTGAGATCCTAAGATTTGAGAAAATTTAGACTCTCCTTGAATAAAAAAAAATGAATTAACTTTAAATCTCAAGAATCTTATAAGAATCTTTGTGCTAAAGTAGAACTGAATGTGAGTTCATTTTATGCACGTGATTCAAACTTGTAAGCCTTTGAGCTAGACTAAAGGACAACAATGTGCACTTGATTTCAGTTAAATTAAATGATAAAGCTTGAGAAACAAAACTACATGAGTATTATATCATTGCATGTGGGATGGTCCCAACTCTCCTCTTTCTTTAATCTTACTATTTTACTTAGTGAATATTTGTACTAATTTTAGACCAACCAACCAATACATACTATAGCTTAAACATTAGTGAGAATAGATATACTTTAGTGATAGATCAACCAATTCTCTGTGGTTCAATAAATTCCCGGGAAGTCACACTTTCCACTTATTACTTCAGACCACGTACACTTGCGTGCAAGCGCCGACGTGTACTTACAGTCTGTCATATGGCTCCCAAAGAATTATAGGAGTTACGTAAACAGCTATATAAGCTACTAGAGCAAGGTTTTATTAGACCCAGTATGTCCCCATGGGGAGCTCTGGTGTTATTTGTTAAGAAGAAAGACGGTTCATTAAGAATGTGTATTGACTATCACGAATTGAATAAAATATCAGTAAAGAATAAATATCCTCTTCCAAGAATTGATGATTTGTTTGATCAACTATCCAGAGAAAAGATTTTCTCCAAAATTGACTTAAGGTCAGGATATTATCAAATCAGAGTAAGAGACAATGATATACCAAAAATTGCATTTAGGACCCGTTATGGGTATTATAAATTCTTAGTCATGTCTTTCAGATTGACTAATGCCCCATCTGTATTTATGGACATAATGCAGTGCATTCTAAAACCTTACCTTGATAAATTTGTCATAATATTTATTGATGACATCCTTATTTATTCCAGAGATAAATTTGATCATAAAAAGCATCTCAGCACTGTTTTGCAATTATTAAGAGATAATAAACTATTTGCTAAATTCTTAAAGTGTGAATTCTAGTTAAATTCTGTAGTATTTCTGGAACATGTTATAGATGCTGAAGGAATAAGAGTTAATCAGAAAAGATTAGTGCTATCCAACAATGGGTTCAACTTCGAACTATAATCGAGATCAGAAGTTTCTTAGGCCTTGCTGGCTATTATAGAAAATTTGAACCAGGATTTTATTTGATATCTTCTTCATTAACTCAATTAACAAAGAAAGATATTCAATTTATATAGAATTCTGATTATGAAGAAGCTTTTCAGAAGCTAAAGTAATTATTAATAATAACACCAGTGTTAGTTTTGCCACAAGAAGGAAAGGACTTCTAAGTTTATACTGATGCTTCAAAATCAGGACTTGGATGTGTTTTAATGCAAGAAGGTAAAGTCATAGCCTTCGCTTCAAGATAGTTGAAGCCAAATGAGAAAAACTACCATGTCCATGATTTAGAAATGGCAGTTGTAGTTCATGCCTTGAAAATTTAGAGACATTATTTGTACAGAGTAAAGTGTGAAATATTCACTGATCATCAAAGTCTTAAGTATATCCTTACTGAAAGGAAGTTAAATTTTAGACAAAGAAGGTGGCTAGAATTTATCTGTGATTATGATTTAGAAATACTTTACCACCCAGGTAAAGAAAATGTGGTGGCAGATGCTTTAAGTAGAAAACAGTATTATCTTCTTTGATAACTAGTAGTTTGCTAATAAAAGACTTTGAGAATTTAAGCATTGAACCTATTGCATATGTAGAATTAGAAGTATTATTAGTCAAGTTTAATACTAAACCTTCATTAAAGGACAGAGTTACAGAAGCTCAAAAGCAAGATAAGAATTTTGATAAATTTACAATGGATATAGAAAATAATAAAAAACCTAAATTAAAGATAGAAAATGAAATTATCTTTTAAGGATACAAAATGTTGGTTTCTAAGAATCTTCAATTGGAAATTTTATTAGAAGCTCATAACTCCGGTTATACCATTCATCCAAGGAATAGTAAGATGTATCAAGATCTTAAGAAAATATTTTGGTGGCCAGGCATGAAGAAGAACATAGCAACAAATGTATCAAAGTGCCATTCTTGTTGCTTACTTAGTAAAAGCAGAGCATCAACGACCTGGTGGACTCCACAAATCATTAGAAATTCTCGAGTGGAAATGGTCCGATATTTCTATGGATTTTGTTATGGGTTTACCAAAATGCAGTTCTGGAGCAGATGCTATTTGGGCTATTGTCGATAGGTTAACCAAGTCAGCACATTTTATACCTATTCGTCAAACTAATTCAGTGGAAATATTAGCAAAAATATATATTAAGGAAATTATTCGCCTTCATGGTACGCCAATTTCAATTGTTTCAGATCGAGATAGTAGATTTACCTCCTGTTTTTGGCAAGCAGCTCATCAATATTTGGGAACTAATCTGGCTATCAGTATGGCATTCCATCCACAAACGGATGGATAAACAAAAAGAGTAAATCAAAATCTTGAAGATCTATTGCGTCTTTGTGTATTAGATTTTGGTGGAAGTTGGGAAGAGCATCTTGCCTTAATTGAATTTGCCTATAATAATAGTTACCAAGCCAATATAGGCATGGCACCTTATGAAGCACTTTATGGCAGAAAATGTAATACTCCACTTGCATGGACTGAAGTTGGAGATGTTCAATTATTCGGATCTGAATTAGTTAAAGATACAAATAAGAAGATTCAATTAATTAAGTCAAGGATAATAACCGCTCAAGATAAACAAAAGAAATACCATGATCTTTGTCATCGTCTCCTTGAATTTCAAGTTAGAGATATAGTCTATCTTAAAGTTAGTCCTATGAAAGGAATACAACATTTTGGCATTTCTGGAGAGTTAAGTCCTAGATACGTAGGACCATTTGATATTATTGCAAGAGTTGGGACGTCAGCTTACCATCTATTATTACTCGACATCTTTGCTGCAGTTCATAATGTTTTTCATGTAACATCTTTAAGGAAATGGTTAATCAATCTAGAACTACAGATTCAAGTCACAAAAATCGATCTACATCCAGATTTAACTTTTGAAATCAAACGAGTTGAAATATTGGGGAGAGATCTTAAGCAGTTAGAAGCCGTAGTATTCCCATGGTTAAGATTCTATGGCATAATCAATCAGTTAGTGAAGCCACATGGGAAAGAGAATAAATAATGTGAAAGAAATTTCCAAAACTGTTCATATAATTAAGGTATTCTTCAAACTCTTAATTATTTGTCTCCTTCTCACTTTTATTTAAAGTTGAGTTGGATGTTGAGGACGACACCTCTTTTAAGAGTGGGAGTCTATAACAAATCAAGGTTGTTAATCACCATTTAATATCCTAATTAACTTCAAATCTCTTCTATTAGACTTTAACTAATCATTAGAAGCAAGGCCACAAGTTTAGGTTCAGTTTGAAATCATATAGGAAAAACTTTAATTTCAAATAAATATTTAAATAAAAAAATGATGAATTTAATTTGACCTCAGATTAAAAATCGGAATTCGTTATTGCATTTCTCATACCTAAATTAACAAGGGTGAACTTTTGATAAGTTTTGGAGACAGTCAAAATTACATGATTATTTTATTATATTTTCAAAAACCTGAAAAATGAAATATTTAAGTTGACTTTTGATTAAAAATTTGACTTTATATTTGAGTCTCTTACCCCCAATTTAGCCAAAAAGTAATTTTTCAAAAATTCAGTTAGAATTATATTATCATATAATTCTAATTAAACAAAATTTCAAAAATAATCAAATAACACAATATATATATATATATATAAACATATATCTAAATATATATATATATATATATATATATATATATATATATATATATACATAGATATATAATTCCATTATAACATTTCAGCGGCAAACCCTAATCCCCAAGTTCCTTCGCATGAGACCGAGCCTCTCATCCTTCGAGCGGCGAATGGAACGAAGGGAAGACGCCGCTCAACCGAGACATGAAGCGACGACACGTGGCTTCCACAAGCTGTGGAAGCCACTAGCTGTTTACTTAGATATCTTGATCATCAATGCAAACTCATCTAGCTACAAGTTGCAAAGCAACCGACCAAAAGTTATGATCTAGGTAATAGCTAAGGCCATACTTATTCAATCTTTATCTAGACCCTCGATACTTTGTTATTCACAATGAGAATCATGAGCAGTAGGTGTCGTAAAGGATGATCTGCTAAAACCTATAGTTGTGAGGAAGGTACCTCATCTGATTTTTTTTTCCTTCTCAGTATCATCTATTGATAACTTAGGATTTAAAGATGTTGATCAAAGATTAAATACGGATGTTTTAAATAGTTACAGTTATTCCTAATTCATTTAGAACTAGTATTTTATACTTTATTAGCTAAAATCTCACTTGTGTAATTTGGATTGCTGTTATAATTCATTTATTATTAAATTTGCTTAAATTCACCTTTAGAGGATACTTTTGCAAGCCTTGGTCTCAATTATTTGCTAACTATTTAAAATTTCTTGTTGTGGAATTATACATCATTGAAATAATTACTATTTAACACCATTCAATTATCATTGTAGTTTTGCAATGATTTACTTATAAAGCTTTCAAACTTTGATATTTTCAAATTTAGCTGCTAATATTGTCAATGTACTTTATTGAATCATCTTTTAATAATTTCAAAGATTCAAATGAATGCTAAATTTAATTAAAGCTCAAAGATTTGTGGCAATAATTACTATATCTTGGTGTTGAATACACAATTTTTATAGATTTTGGTTCCTTGCAATTTAATGACCCATAGTATTAATGATGATCAATATTTGTAGGTCGTATGTTATGAAAGAAGAATGAGTACCTTACCTTCTTAAGAAATCATCTCTTAAGACCTATGTTCATAATGGCATGAATGTATTTTAGTTTTCTGTTAAATATACTAAGTATAAATTGGGAAGCTCACCACTAGAGTGTTAAGTTTGGTAATTTTAATGCATATAAGTAACCAAAAAAAAGTTTTGTATCCTTTTTAACCATAGATGGAATAGAGCTATAAGAGTCAAGGCCATTCATATAATTTCAAGAAAGAATGTGGCATTTGAATATATAAATTTAAATGAGAGTTGAATAAGATGCCATTTCTCTGTTTATTTAGAACATTTTTAATTGAATATGATTGTTTTGTGTGTTTAGGACTTAAATGCACAAGAACTTTTTGTGTGTGATCTTTATATATGACATGTACTGAATTAAGTATCGATTGCATAATTTTAGCTGACTAAACCCTGTATAGGCTGACCATAAGTGGTTGAATGCTTTGAAGATGTGAAGTTTAAAGCAAATTTTTTGTTATTTAATAGACAATTACATGCATAATCACTTAAGGAGTTATTTTGAAATTGTTTTTAGATAAGATGCATGAGAATGTTATGTTAAAAGTAGATAGTATTGTCCAGAAGTGAGTTTGTAATAAATATGCTGCTTAGAAATCTAAATATGACAATCACCTTAAAAGTTGAAAGTTCCAAACATTCATTAGTGTAATTATCAATGCTATTTTATTACATTATACATCCAATCACTAACAGACAATAATTTATAATTACAAAGTTCCGCTTTTTCAATAAAGATATTTCTGTTTGGTTTAAACTTGCTTGGCTTTTACTTAAACTGTATTTCTTATATTGTTTCCATTTTATGTAATGGGGAAGGTTTGGGCTTGATATTCAGTTTAGCACAAGATTGGATAACCATTCACAAAACACTAAAAGAAGCGTGTTACTATACTTTAAATGATAACTTTATAATTCAGTTGATTTTACTTCTATAGCATCTAGAATAAGGAAGGATATTGTATTTTAATTTAAATCTGTGATGATTATGTTAAGTAGTCAGATAATATGTTGTTTTTTCTTCATTATATATCATGTGGCTTTGCTGAGAATTTCATCTCAAATTTCTTCTTACTTTTACTATTACCCCTTGATAATTAAATGCAAAATTATGTTAATGTTCTTGGAAATCATTATTAAGCAAGTCATTATCATCCGAAATTTACTATTAAATAACCAAATAATTTCAGAATTTGACATGCCCAAGATGTATAAATTCAAGTTAAGTATTTAAGATGTTCTACTAAAGTTATATTTATTGATTGACAACAACTTCTAATTGCTCGTATCATTGTATTAACTACAAATCTATTCATCGCCTTCATGATTGGATAGTGTAATCAAAATTTAAGATTGAAAATTAAATCATGTCATTTTTCACTAGTCGTATGGTTCTAAGCCCAACATTCATCCATATGAATGCATTCATCTACTTTTTAAATAATGTAAAAGGAATGCTTTGTTATAATTATATTGTTTTTCTTTAGAAGATAATTACTAGCCACCTTAATCAATTAAACTATCATCTGAAGAAATTTAGATTTTCATACTTTAAATGAAAGTTCTTTTTTTTTTATCTTTTCTTCAAGTCATATATTCTCATACCATGATTAGAATTGTGGCAACATATTTTTTTTCATGGTTGCGCTTGATTTTATAATTCGAAGCTGGGATTGTTTATGTTAAGATCATTTTCTTCGATTCGATAGTAAAACTGCAGCTTCACTTGTGAGGTAATTATGTTATTTTTCTTAAAGAGAATGCAGATAAGGATAGGTTTATCTTGTTATATATATATTTGAACGTGGTTATATATTACTGCTATGAATGTGTGCTTCTATTTAAAGAAATTACGTACTCCACCTGATTCTATTCCTTAGTATAGCCTACAAATGATCAGAGATAATCTAAGGTTTTAAAATATTGAAAGGATGTGTATTTATTATTTTCTAAATATGTTCATTTTTTTTTTCCTGTAATTGTGCCTAAATTCTTGAATCTACTTATTTTGCTTAAATATTTCAGAATTATTCATAAAATATGTACATTATGGTTCAGATTTTAGCTTCTTAAATTTAATGTTTTACTGCCCAAAAAACATAAGAGCACTGCCTATAAGGTATAAGATCACTGCTGAAATTTTTATTCATAAACACAGCAGAAATTTCAAATTGTAGTGTTGTACGAGCTTACTTGATTAAATTTTCTAAGATACTTCTGCAAACCTTGATCTTATTTAGTTGCCAATTAATTAAATTTCTTATTGTGGATTATACATCGTTGAATTGACTGCTATTGTGAATTTAACACCATTCAGTTATCATTTTAGTTATTATACAAAAATAGAATAGATGTACCATTTAGTTTCAAGCTATTGCTGTAGGGATTTCATTTATATTATGCTTTTGATTATAACTGATTTATATTCATGGCTGTTACCAAGTATTTGACTTTATACTTATGACGATTTGAGTTAAAAGGGTCTCTTTTGTATCATCTTTTTGTTTTTGCAGACTCTCAACTTAATGACAGGAATTTAGTTACTTTACTTGAAATTATTTACATTTCCATCATTTTATTAAGGTTTAGCAAGTCAAAGTATAAATCTATTTTTGTGTCTCAAATCAGTTTTGAGTCAAGATTGAATCGAATTGAGCCGTTCAAAATTTCCTTGAAATATAATACTTTATTTTGTATAACATGTGTATGTATAATTGAAATTTGAAGTATTTATACATGCAAAATATGATCAACACGGGCACTATAAAAATCAGATTTCATTCATGCTTTAAATATTTCAAGTTGCATCATAAAAGTACAATAGGCAAATTTATTAAGATTGGACACATTAAATATTCTGATAAATCCAAAAGCATTCGTAATCTTACTAAATAAGTAGGCAGGTAATGATACATTCTTAGTTAAAACAATTTTCATAGATATTGAAGTAAGTAAAGCTAATCTTTAAGTTCTGTTTATTATTCTTTAACACCAAGCAAAAATCTCTATGATTGTTTGCATACAGACAAACTCTAAGTACAATTTGATAATTTTCATACAGACATTTGTTGGTATGGATTTCTCAATATGTGATTAAGTAGAATTTTGTATTTTAAATCAAACAGGTAACTTACATATATATATATATTTCATTTTTTCTAGCTGCTTGGATCGATCCATGTTGAAGAAGGAATTTTGCTATTAACTTAATATTTTATACGATAAGATTTCAAATGGTATTATAAATTGTTTAAAAGGATTTAATGCTGTTTGATCATAACTTATAGTTGTTGAAATTTGCTTATAAGTAGTTCATAACTGCTATGGACTGCTTGACAAGTGTTGGAGGTGTCCGGGGTTGTTTGGAAACAACATGACAATTTTTGGGGATAATTTGGAAATTGTCTGGACTGTTTGTTGACTCTATGCTAATTGGTGGGTAAATTTATTTGCTTAGTATTAGTTCAGTGGTGCTAAATTCCAGCAATGTTATTGCAATTGCTTTCATTAATTCTATAATATCTATTAACTTAAGATGGAAACTTAGAAATTTAACCTATTTTAAGTCGATATGTGTTGAGAAAGAAGAATATAAACTATGAAACTCGCAAAAAGTTATACACTGATATAAAAGAAGATGTAACTTAATTTCTACAAGTTAATATGAATTTACAAATCAAAGTGGCTGACCCATAATTTGTACTACATATTTCATAGCAATTCATTAAATGTTACTTTAAGAATGATTGTTGCACTTCTTATTTTGAGAATACCACTCTCTTTAAAATAAATTAGTTCATTATTTGTGCTCAGTATTAGATTTTCCAGTAAGTATTTAAGAATAGCAGTATTTCTTTCTTCTCTCTTATTGTCATATCACAATTTGGATGACCTATATGTGGGCAACCATTGTGAATATGCAATTATTAGGATAGATAATAGAAAATAATAGATATCATATAGTTTACAATTCCTTGATAAATCCCTTTTGCTGCAACGCATTGAACTTAAAACCTTGGATCATACAATAAGATTTTATGCATATAATAAACATTTTATAAAATATTTCAGAAGCGTCTATATGGAGGATTTTAGTACAGCAATCATTAAGCCTGGGCAAGCTATTGGTGTATCTAGAGACCACATAATTCCTTTGAGGGGGAATTTGTGTGTTTACAGTTGACCCTATTTACCAATAAGTTGAGTAGACTACTCAACTCCTCTCTTGTTCTGCGCCCACATAACATAATTACAAGATAAATAAATTATGAATTGCATTTCTCATAATCTCATTGGTTGTGGATGACATATTCAATCTTTAGATTGAAATGATTTACATCATTTTAAATTTTTCAAAAAAATACAGTTCCTTTTCTTACACTATTTTTCTTACTTAGCTTACAAATTCATTTGAACATATTCATATTTCCTTTTATTTTGCAAATATTTCAAATGCTATACTAACTTAATTATTATAGGATTGGTAAAAGTACTCTAGCATTGTGAGAAAATTTTCTTACATGCCCTCCTTACTATTTTCATGCTTATTGCACTGCTTATTTCTTAAATTGTAAATGTTTAACGTGATATCCACTTAATTAATGTTTAGCTTACCTTTAAAATGTACTTAGACTTTTAAAGTCTAACCAATTTTTCTTTTTTTTTTTGTTGTGCCCTACTGTATTTAAAAACTAAAATACGGTAGATCAGGAGCAAGGATCAGGACCTGCAATTAAAGAGGAGGCTGAGCAATAATTGGGATAAGATAATTTACTTTTGTCTCTTTATGTGAGAATCAGCTTTACTTATGAACATTTGTAAATTAAAAATATTTTGTGATGAGCGTAAGCTATTCTTTCATGTTGTTTGAAATTTCATATTATAAATGATGAATGTTTGAGTTAGAATAATTGAATTTCCTTCCCCCCATAGATCCTTATAAAATAAGGTAGTATCTATTAATGAGTTAGAATCACCAAACTCAATATTAAATACTATCGTAACACTCATTATTAGATCATTATATTTAATCTAATAGTGAGGCGTTACAACCTAAAACCCTCTTCTAAATCCTTTGCAAAACACAATATCTAATGATTTGGATTAGCTTTCTTCTAATCTAGTATTAGGTATTATGGTGACGTATCAATGTTGAGTTAAGTGATTCTCAATGTTGGGGTCGTCACACACTTATTTCCAGAAAAGTTGAAATATGTGCATTCGGGTCATCCGATGCCATCCCACTAAATTGGTTGTTTAGAATCATGTTTAAAGTGGATGGTTTTATTTCGAAATTATTGGCTTGTATAGGAGATCTAACAATGGCATCTGGAACTCCTTCATATTCTCTAAGCAATCTTCTCCTAGAATTTACGATAGGTTTTGCTGGGTTTATATCTAAGTCTTCCATTTGTGCATTCTGTTGGTTTAAAATGAATTGCTCTCTCCTAGCTCTCAAATAAGTTCTATCAATTTTGGAATCGTAAAAGAATTCGGTAAGATTTTTCCTACTCATGCAGTTAAGGTGTCACTAGCAAGAATAGGTTCTAGCAATCAATATTCAGCAATAAATATTTACCACAAATGATAGCAAAAATTTCAATAAGATAATATGCAATAATGTTTAGCACAAGTTATTTTTAGAAATTTTATTTTAAATTTTTCTCCAGGCAAGCAAGGAAAGTAATTACAGCTATGCAAGAAAATATGCACAAATTAGTTAGTTCCAAATCACTAGTTACTAGAAAATTGTACTTGATACAAAACGAAAACCGTTCCCCGACAACGGCGCCAAGAACTTGATAGACGAAAATACACATTTACGTTTGCACGCAAGTGTAGGTGGTCTGAAGTAATAAGTGGAAAGTTTAGTTTCCAGAATTTATCGAACCTCAGGGAATGGTTGTTTTAATACCGAGTTGTATTTTCTTTCACTAATGTATAGATGCAAATTTGGTTGATTTTTGTTAAATCCTAATTAGCAATAGAGTAGACTTTGAGTAAAGAAATGATTTGATTAAAAAGGAGAGAGTTGAGATTTTGTTGTAATACATGCAAGGGTTGGTTTTACAACTTTATTATTTGAATATAGACATTCAATTTATTTGCTTGATTAAATCAAGTGAACACCATTGGAATTGGAGTACCCTTCAATTATATTGGGTTCAAGTTAAGTGCACAAAGAGAACTACTTTTGGGTTCTCCCTTAGCACATAAAATCTTATGAGATAATGATCGATTGGTTAGATTTTGATTCCCTATGTCTAGGTTACCAAAGATATATTTTAATTATGATGGTCTCATAAGCAAGATTCAATTTACCATGTGTTATGCATTTCACATGCAGTTTAGCGGCAACAGCATTTCAAATAATGTTCTGCTGCTGTGCGTTATAGCAATTGTGTTTTAAATCCTATTCCGTTACGGCGCGCTGTATCAACAGTGTTCCAAATGCTTTTGTCATCATCTTCACCGACGATATCCTGATTTATTCAAGAAGCGAAGCTGAACAAGAAAATCATCTGCAGTTAGTGTTAGAATAGCTTTAAAGTCACAAATTATATGCTAAGTATTCTAAGTGTGAATTATGGATTGGTTTAATCGCTTTCTTGAGTCACATTGTAGATGCACAAGGAATCAAGGTTGATTAGAATAAAGTAAGAGCAGTTCAGGATTGGTCACATCCAAAGTCCATGACTGATATCAGAAGTTTTATGGGTTTAGCTTGTTACTAAAAAAAATTCATTAAAGGCTTCTCACAAATTACATCTCCTCTAACAAAGTTTACACAGAAAGCAGTACCTTTTGTCTGGAGTTCAGAATGTGAGAATACATTTTTAGCGTTAAAGGATGCTCTTTCTTCTTGCACTAGTTCGTGCCTTACCTAAGGAAGGTGTCAACTACCAAGTCTATACCGATGCATCTGGGATAGGCTTGGGATGTGTACTGATGCAGGAAGGAAAAGATATTGCATATGCATCTTATCAGTTAAAGCCAGATGAAAAGAATTATCCTATCGATGATCTACAATTAGCATTTATAGTTTACTCCTTAAATATTTGGCGACATTATCTGTACAGTGTCCAGTGTACTATATTCACGGACCATCAGAGTTTAAAATTTGTCTTGACTCAACATGATCTCAACTGTCGTCAAAGAAGATGGCTCAAATTAATAAGTGATTATGATTTAAGCATTCAATACCATCCCGGTAAAGCGAATGTTGTAGCCGATGCACTCAGTCGTCATGCTACACTTTCCTTCTTAATTGACTTATGTTCTTTGGAGGAAGAATTCAGAAGGCTCGATATCAAGCCAATTCATGGTGCTATGCCAAGTGAACTAATATCTATGAGTACCATAGAACCAATGTTTCATCAAGTTGTCTCCATCTCCCAAACAAATAATGAAGACTATTTGAAGTTCATAATGGAAATCAAAAGTGGTTGTCATTTTGATCTCCAGTTGTGAGGTAATGTAGTCTATCAAGAAGATCACTTGTGAACTCCTAAATCCATGCAAAAAAGTTATTTAAATAAAAGGCAATAATTCAGGTTATCAAGTGCCTCCCGATAAAACTAAGATGTACCAAGAATTGAAGAAATCATTCTAGTGGCCTGGAATGAAGAAAAGCATGGCTAAGTTCGTAGTAAAGTGGCATGCTTGCAGTCTAATCAAAGCCAAACATTAGAAGCTTGGAGGACTTCTCCATCCTATGGTAATTCTTGATTGGAAGTGGTTTAATATTTCTATGGATTTTGTGATGGGCTTGCCAAAATCTATATCTGGTGTCGAGTCAATCTGGGTCAATGTCAATCGACTAACCAAATAGCACAATTTATACCTATACATCAAATAGATTCCATAGAAAAGTTGGCGAAGTTGTATATCAAGGAAATCGTCAGGCTCCATGGAATTCCAAGGTTTATGGTATCTGATCGGGATAGCCGCTTCACTTCCAAATGTTGGCAGGCAGTGCATCAAAACTTGGGAACTACCTTAGCCATGAGCACCGCTTTTCACCCTCAATGAGATGGTCAAACAAAAAGAGTGAACCAAGTTCTAGAAGACCTTCTTCATCTCTGTATTCTGGATTTCGGAGGTTTTTGGGAAGATCGTATCCCGTTGGTAGAGTTTACATATAACAATAGTTTCTAGGCGAGTATAGGCATGGCTCCTTATGAAGCCTTGTATGGTAGGAAGTGTAGTACTTCCTTGGCATAGTCTGAAACTACTAGTATTCAATTATATGGCTCAGAACTAGTTGAAGAAACTAATCATAAAGTTTTGCTAATCCAGCAAAGAATTAAAGAAGCTCAAGATCGCTAGAGCAAGTATCATGATGCCCATCATTGTACGATGGAATTCAATGTTGGAAATTTTGCATATCTTAAAGTAAGCCCAATGAAAGGCGTATATGATTTCGGTGTAGCCCGGAAACTAAGTCCCCGTTACATCAGACCCTTTGAAAATCTAGAGAAGATTGGTTCTATAGCTTATAGATTGAAGCTTCCTGAAGATTTCTCTGTAGTCCATAATGTGTTCCACATCTCCTCTCTATGAAAATGTCTTCACGATCCTTCTCATCTAATTCAACTTTCAGCGGTATCTCTCCAGCCGGATCTTTCTTATGTGGAAGAGCCAATTAAGATCTTAGCTCATGATCAAAAGCAGTTGAGAAATTGCTCAATTATAATGGTAAAGGTTCAGTAGAGGAATCATTCTCTAGAAGAATCTATTTGGGAAATTGAGGCTGCTATTTGAAGAAAGTATCCCAATCTCTTTGAAGATCTAGGTATCTGTTAAATTCTGAATTTGTTATTTTGTTCTTGAATCTATGCATGGTTGTTTCTTCTCTTGCAACGATATTGAGGACGATATTATTGTTAAGTGGGTGAGTCTGTAACAACCCTAGGTTGTTGCCCTATTAACTCTCAATTTAGTCAGATATTAATATTGATCCCCTTTATATTTAGAATATCAAAATAAGCTTATCCTAAAAATTAGAAGTCAATTGGACTTCTCTAAGTCCAGTTAGCATTTTGATTAGTCTAGAAGCCCTATTTAAGACCTAAAATATTTTGATCTCAGAATTAAAATTTGATTGCATCTTTAAATTCCTCACTCCCAAATTAGCTAGGGGTGAAAGTTTGGTAAAATTTGGAGATCATTTAGACCATAATTCAAATTAAATTAAAATGATCTAATTGCATTCTAGGGTTTCCAACATTTGAACATTGTAAATATACCTTTAACTAACTAAAATGACTAGGATTCGCTGTGCGGACCGCGAGTGATCTGCTATGGAGCCCGTGTCGTGCGATAGCGGTTCTTCCGCCATATCCACCTTTCATCTTATTAATCAGATAGCTAGGATTCAGATCCGCAGAACTACAGATCTATCGTTAGATGTGTCTCGTGGATCCTACAACGTGGATTCAATCAGATTTGGCTGTTAAGATCTGGAGGAACAGGACCATCACGCCTTTTTGTTCGATCAATCAGACGGCTCCAGACCCTCCCACGATTGTGGTCCTTCATCTTGGCCTTGCCTGTGCCCTACAAAAGAAATCCTGTGGATTTTTGATAGCCTAGCCTATCCCCCACTACCTGCTCCACCTCAACATACCGTTAGGGGTCTTCCCTTAATGGCATATCGGTCCCGATCGGGCCTCGTGACCTGACCGAGCTTAATTTGGAAAATTGAGAGCTCGGCATGGCCTGATCTCTCAGGCCTCCCCAATGTGAGCCAGGTCTCTGGAAGCTTCTCAATTTTCCTCTAAGGCTACAAATAGCCTCAGGTATGGCTTCGGTAAGGCTTGCTGATCAATTGGTGTATTCCCCTTAATCGCCATTGCCTGTATGCTTATGCTCCTTCTAGGCGTTCCAGTGCTTGCGTACCGCTGATAGTGGGTGCGTCCTAGTGTTCAGGACCCCTTGCTCTCTTCCAAGGCTCAGCTAAGTCTCTGGATTGCTCCCTGCATCATCTATAAGCTTCCCCGTCAAACCAGGTACCTCGGTTTGCTCATTTTGAGCCAATGTGTCTCAGGCTTCTCTCCTTTTGACTCGTATCATTACATATTGTTGAATCAAACTCATTACACCTATGATTGCACCTTAGGATAGTCCCGATAGATAGATTCAAACATTCAGGTTAAGTCCATAAAATAGCCTGGGCTGAGTAAGGACCCAACGATCTAGCCCACCTCAGACCCTCTAGCTAGGTGGCTTTGATCCGCCTCACCTCCCTAAAGGTGCATGGATCAATCCCTAGGCAAATCATAGCCTCTGTGGGGAGAATTGTCTCCCCATAGTAGCTCCATTAAGGGAGCTCTCAGATGAACAATGTCCGGCTGATCCAGACCACCTCACTTGGGGAAGACAACCATTAAAAGTGCGTCTGGCCATGGTGAAGTTGTAGCAACCTTCAACCGGTCATGCCACAGTCTGGATGCATGGAATTGGTTGGTTAGGGTTTCCCTAATAGAGCATCTATCAGGATGAGGTGTTGGGGATGAAGTCACTGTGCGATGTGGGCTGACCCATGACCTGTGCGGTGAGACTATCCCGGGTCTCTCAAGCCCTGGCCGACTCGCGTCGTTTGTTAATGGGCCGAGCCCATTTTAATAAATCTGATTAATGGGATGTATTTTCCTAAAGGAAAATAATCCAATTAATCTAATGATAGAGAAAATTAATTACAAAAATGCAAATTAAATTAATGGGATAACTTTTGATCCACTAGTCCAAACTCTTTGATATAATAAACCCAATTGATCAGAAAATAATAAGGAATCAGAATATAAAATAATATTGCACTTTTAATGGTTGGATTTTTTGGATTAGCCTAATTATTGCATAATTTAATTATGGTTGATTAGCATGTATACTTAGCCAAATTACATGATTTAGGTGCCATTATTTTTCTTATGCATTGTAGAATGCATGTGCTAAGTGATTTAACTTTATGATTTATGTACTCTTAGTTATGCCATAATCTTATAAATGCATGATTAGTTAAAATTTGGGTTGCTGATTATCCAAAATTAGAAAACTCAGTCTTTGATTGTTCATATGAATAAATAGAATGTAAATACCAAGTTTTATAAATTGATAAGGGTTAGATTTGTAATTAGGTGCTAATCCATTTATCTTGATTTAGGGTTTAAATAGCACTAATTACCCTCTGATTTCTGCAAATTTGTATTATTATGTTTTTATAATAGTAGCATGAAAGTAAATACACTCTCTTATGCAACTTCAATTCTTAATTTCATTAAATGATAATTAAACCCTTTTAATCTTCACAAATCTTAAGATACTAATCAAGTGGTTAGTAGTTGATCTAGATCTTGGGTTGCCATCAATACTACACCTCCAATCTATCTAATTTTCCATTAATTTATAAGGAAATAATTAATCTTAATTAGGGTAAATTCATGGGTCAAACCCTAGTTTATCTAATTAAAATTCAAATCCTTAATCACTTAATTAAATGACTTGATTGTAAGATATCCAATTGACATTATTCCAATAATGCATCTGATTTAGTATTGATCTTAAATCATTAAATTAAAAGTGCAAAGATTAATAATGAAGTTATATGATTGAATCACCTGAATCTAAGCTTTAAATCTTTGATTTTCTCTTATATAAGACTATTAGCATAAGACGAATAATAAAAGTGTAATGATTTATAAAATGACCTAATTTTTATAATACCTTTGATTTCATCATATAATTGTAAAATTAGGTGTGATTAGATGTATCTAGCCATCTGAATTAATCACTTTTATCTAAGATAATAAGTAAACCCTGAGTATTTAACTTAAGTGGTAGAAGAATGAGATCTTAAGGATCTTATCTTAGGAGTTCCTTAAAATGTTAAAAGCCTTAAAGAATGTTACACCATGTGGTAGGAAAGACTTTTTGTGACATATTGAGGTAGGAATCTAGATGATCCTCCCTAACCTTAGAAGCTAATCATAAACATTGTGGTAGGATACACCTAATATATTAGATTAAGATTCTTCATGTGGTAGTAACTCATGTTGAGTGACCTCTTGGTCACATCTTTGAAGCCAAGTGTAGGACTCGCCCAGTTAGAATAAGGATTAATAGTGTTGGATAAATCCATGGTGATGAAATATAATTGATTGAACCCAGAGTATTAGTTGAGCATAGTAGTGTATATCTATAATGTTGGATCACTCTAGCAAAATTCAGGAATTATTGAGTCACCTTAAATAAGATTAATTTTTCTGCTATCCTGCAAGCTTAGGCGGATACGATCTTGCTTAAAGTAAATCATTCAATCTTTAGAGTGTTATAATTAAGGACTTAAATCTTTAGTTTGAGATATAAATTGCGATCGGGTTCAGCCTCCTATCTTAGTTTACTTTGATAAGTGCAGTTTTAAACAAACGAAGTAATTTAAGTTACCCTCTTTAGAATGCTAGGTATGCTTGTAATTAGAGTATTTAATAGCCTAGTTTGAGATATAAACTATGATCAGGTTCTACCTCCTATCTTAGTGCGCTTCGATAACTGCAGTTTTAACTAACCTATGTGTTAAATCTACTTTTCTTGGAAACCTACTCAATATGTATATACATTCCTTCCAACACATGGTCTTAAGTAAAATCCTAAGACTAATTATTGAAATTCTTGTCTAACACGAGGTACTTTTGGGATTTGGTAATTTGCTAGATCCTTAGCAATTGGTTGAGCCAGGATAGGAGGGCTCCTAAGAGATCTAGGAGGAGTACTAGGAGCCATAGTGGACCCTCCTTTAGCCTTGTCGCATTTCAGCTTTTATTTCAGTTCATTAGCTGGACTTTACTTTTGTATTTTTCAGTAATCAGTCTGTAATAATTCTAGATGTACTTTTATTTTTCTTTTCAGAGATGAATGCTTATTACTATTCTATAATGAATGTATTCTGGTTGTTTCCACACTCTGTTATTCTATTACTATACTTAGTATTGTGATGTGATTAGCATACTAGAAATGCTAATATTTGAGAACATATATTGGACTCCTTACTTGCCTTTATAATCTAATATATGTATTAGTCTAATACATAGGATAAGAATCTTACTCTTATCTTAAGTATTGACTCTCGACCCTCCTCTTAGGCTGAGTCAGCAGCCTTCAACGTGGTGAGTTCTTTTAGTTAGCCTATTCAAGGTGATGGGTTATGCCTTCCCAAGTGGCGCACCGCTCGGTTGCTGAATTTATTTTATTTTGCGCACAGTGACAGGACGTGGTGCTACACTTGGCCTATTGGGCTAAGAAGGCATAGTCAAAGACTACAAAAAGTAAGCATAGCTCAAGGGCTATGATGAGTTCTCACAATCAATAAAATTGTGATAACTCAAATATTTAATTTGTTCAAGTTATTTTAAATGTTCCATACAGTAGGCAAAGTTACAAAATGAGGGAGGAGTTAAGCATGCCTGCCTAATAAGTAATGATGCTAGAGGGCTACCTTTTTGGTGAATTAGGTATTTAAATATTGAATTGATGGGTAGGATAAGTCTGATAATGTTTTTTGGATATTGTGACATGTTGGTTATGGGTTTAGAGTGGGCTATCTAAGGGAAAACCAAGACAAGCCCAGATCGATTCTAGTTTGGACTGATTCAAAATATCCCTTTTGTAGGTAGGGTTTTAGTGGGTTAAAGGGCAGGAAATAATTTATTATATCTAGCCTAAGATATGTAGTTTGGATCTGGAGTAGATAGCAAAGTTTAATGATGTTTAGATGGGTGTCGAGGGGTAGGGAATCATACTAAGTCTGGCTATTTTTAGATTTAGCTGTGGAGGTTGTGGTGGAGTTTGAAGTGTCTTTGAGAGATTAGTTAATGATTTAATAATTTTAAAGGATACTTAAGATGATGGAGAAGATGTGTTGATGGTTTGAGGTTATGAGAATAAGATTATAGTTAGAAAGAAAAATATAAATAAGATAATAATCTAACTCACTAAATATAGGCAATAAACTTGACACCAATAAGCACCAAGCAATATGAGAGATATTCACCATAAAATTCTTTTGTTTAAGTTACTTCATTACAATACATTTAAGTTCATATTTATAGGCACCACAAGTCTCTTGCCATATGAACTTTGGTGGGAAAATGTGGAGGGAAATTTTGGAGGGAAAGATTGGTAGTTAGCAATTAGTGAGGGACTGACTCCAACTACTTACATTAAATATTTCCCTCATGATAAGGCTTACCAAATATGTGTCATAATTAATAAAAAAGTACAATATTAATAAAAATAAAAAACAAAAGGTTAGCCCAATATTTGGCTTTTTATTGGATTTGATGGGCCCTTGTAAATGGGCCTACCTTTAAATTCTTCCCTTACTTTAGCCATGGATCTTGTTGTTAGGACTTTGATATTATTCTTAGGATGTGATACATCAACTCCCATAATCCCAATTCAACTCTTCAATGAAGAGTTAAAATCCAAGTAATCTTTTACTAATTATGGGTCAAATCAATACGTGTTAGTGATGTGTCTTCTATAGGCAGCTTATTCTTCCAAAGAACAAGAAAATGATCATCTTCATCTTGATCATTAGGAGCCTACTTAGTGATGATGTAGTCAATAACTAAAAAGGATGGAGTTTGCATGCAATGAACTATATCTCCTTCTAAAAAGTCAGACTGCACAGGTGGAGGTTTGCTAACTCCTTCATATAATAAAATATCTTCAATATTAGTAATAGGATGAATTAGTATATGACTTAGAAAATCAAGGTGATAAGCATTAGATTCAATTATCATAAGAATCTTGAAAGGGCCTCAAGCCCTTGAATGTTATTTCTTATATTTGTGTTTTTATATCGCTCAAGGTGGATGTGAATCAAAACATAATCACCTTTTTTAAATACTTTAGTTGAATTATTATGATTTGCCTTAGATGCATATTTTTCATTACTTAAAGTGATTTGTTATCTTATAGAATCATGAAGGCTTCAAAAATATTTGACAAATGTGAATGCTGAATCAGAAAATGCATGAGAATGATGGTTGGCAGCATCAACTGGCAGTTTAGGATTATGGCCATACACCATTTCAAATGGAGATTTTTGGTTGTTTGGGAAGTACTGCTCTTTTATGCAATTTCAGCAGCAAGTAAATTTAAGTCCCAATAACTTATGCTTTTTCCAACAAGGCACCTAAGTAAATTTCCTAAGCTTTAATTGACAACTTCAGTTTGACCATCCATTTGGAGGTGAAAAGTTGATAAAATTTTCAATTTTATTCCAAGAAGTTTCCATAAGGTCTTCTAAGAGTATGAGATAAACCTAACATCCCGATTTGATATAATAGTTCAAGGAAGGCCATGCAATCGCACAATTTCCTTAAAGAATAATTTTGCAGTATGGGAGGCATCACTAGTCTTAGAGAAAGGTATGAAATGGGCCATCTTAGAGAATATATTAACAACCGCAAACATGCTATCATGAGCAGGAGTTGTTCGGGGTAACCCAAGAACAAAATCCAATGATAAATCTTCCCAAGGCCTTTGAGGAAAAAACAATGCCATATATTGGCTAGATTTTTGTTTAGTAGCTTTAGCCTGTTTGCAAGTTAAATAGTGAGCTACTAACTTTTTAATATCTCTTCTTAGGGAAGGCCAAAAAATCTATCCATCAAGAATATTATTTTATCCTTTCCAAAATGGCCAGCAATTCCTCCTAAGTGAATCCAAAAATCTAAAGCTACCTAAGAGAAGACAAAGGAATGCAAAGTTGCTTTCCTTGATATAAATACCCATTAATCACAGAATATGTTGCATTTAAGGTTAGAGGTTTGTCCAAGTGCTCTATATAAATCAGATGAAAGTCCAGGCACACTAGGTACTCATCTCAAATTCATTCAAATCCGAGAATTTTTAATTCTAAGGAGGAGATGGTTATTGCCACCCTTGATAATGTGTCAACTGGTATGTTTTCAATTCCTAGTTTATGTTTAAGGACAAATAAATTATCTTAGAGAAACTCAACCCATTTGCCATATCTATGATTTAACTTTTGTTGAGTATTGATAAATTTAAGGGCATGAGGGTTTGAGTTATGAACAAAGTCATTGTGTAAAAGATAGTGTCTCCACTACATTAATGACTGAATGACAACATAAAACTCCTTATCATATGTTGAGTATTGTTGGTTTTCATCATTCAACTTCTCACTAAGAAAAGAAATAGGATGATTTTCCTTACTTAAAACTCCTCCAATTCCAAACGCATCACAAGTCACTTCAATGGTTTTAATAAAATTAGGGAGTCAAAGGATTGTGGCTATTGTCATTAAAACCTTAATTTGATCTAAAGCCTTTTGAGCAGTTGGGGTCTAACAAAATTTGTATAACTTTAGTATATCAGTGATTGGCACTATAACAGTACTAAAGTTTCTAATGAATCGCCTATAGAATGTTGCGAGGCCATGGAAACTCCTTACTTCAGTAAACTTTTTAGGAGTTGCTCACTCCATAATCGCCTTAACTTTGGTTGGGTCAAGTTTTATTTCTTTAGATAAAATGTTAAAACCTAGGAATATCACCTTAGTTTGCAAGAACAAACAATTTTTAAAATTAATGTATAACTTCTCTATTTTAAGGGTCTTAAAAATTTGTCTAAGATGATTATGGTGGTCTACTTTACTTGGGCTAAAAATAAATATATCATCAAAATAAACCACCAAAAAGTTTCTTATAATTGGCTTAAGAACAGTATTCATCAATATCATAAATGTATTAGGTGCATTCAAAAGTCCAATTGGCATGACCAACCATTTGTAGAGTCCATCAGGGGTCTTGAAAGCTATTTTCAATTCATCTCCAGATCTATATCTAATTTGATGTTACCCACTTTTCAAATCAGTCTTAGAAAATAATTTTGCTCTTGGGATTAAGTCTAACATGTCATCTAATCGGGGAATGGGGAATTGATATTTGATAGTGATTTTATTGATAGCTCGACTATCGTTGCAAATTCTTCATGTTCCATCCTTCTTAGAAGTTCTTAGTGTAGGGACTGCACAAGAATTAAGACTATCATGTATAAATCCTTTCTCAAGTAGCTCAGAGACTTGTCTCTTAATTTTTGCATGTTTTGTGGGATTCATTTTATAATGAGGAAAGATTGGAAGTTGTGAACCTGGAGCTAAGTTTACGACATGCTAGATGGATCAAAGTGGTGGTAATTCATTTGGGAGTTCCTCCGAAGAAATTTCTCTAAATTCAAAAAGGAGAGGTAAAACCTCTTTAGGAAAGGGAATCTCATTAGTATTTAAGTTACCTTCTTCTATATTTAAAAGGTGAACATTGGTCGGATCAGAAAAATATTTTCTTAAGGTTTGAAATTCCATTGAGCTTACATCAAATGTTGAAGAAGAATGAGTAAATAAGCTAGAACTAGGATTATTTATAGGATCCATTATCACAATCAGTTGAAGCTTTGCTCCTTTCTTGATAGTGGGTTTTAGTTGAAGATCGGATCTTGGTTTATGTGGTGCTATAGATGGTATATTCTCTAGTGGTTTGACAGGAAAAAGTTTGATGGTTTTATTATTATATTTAAATCCATATGTGTTCTCTCTACCATAATGAATTACACTCAAGTCATAAAGCCATTGTCGCTCAAGTAGAATACGAGCGATATCTATATGGAGCACATCACACCAAATTTTATCTTCATAACTACCAATCGTGATAAGAACTAATTATCGACTATTGATGGGAAGCGAAGTAGGGTTAACCCAACTAATATGAAAGAGTTGGGGATGAGGCTCAGTTTTAAAATTATTTCTTGATATATCATTGGTAGAGAAATCATTCATTGCACTACCCCCACTAATAACTAACCTACACCTTCACTCATTGCACACAACATACATGCTAAAAATATTCCTTCTCCTCCAATCTTCTTCTTCATTCTTAGCTATTGTAAGGCATCTCATCATATTAATTCGAGGATCATCCACAAATTCTTCATCTGATAATGGGGTATCATCATAAACTTCTTCTAAGGTTTCATCTATAAAGTCATGAACTTCATCTAACAATATCGTTTTTTCCTTATATTTGTTCTGCATGTGACCTCTCTTGTGATATTTGAAACAAATAATATCTTCGATGTTATTAGAGCTTCCCTCTTTGGGTGGATAGTTAAAGCTAGAGGGTGGAATAGGTCTTGTACTTGACTTATTATTTGAATTAAGTCAGTTGAGCCTTAGTTTGTATTATAAAAGTTGACTTCTCTTTTTGTTCAACAAGTAGAGCATAATAGAAAGCTTCTTCTAAAGTTTGGGGATCAAAAAGTTTGACCTCATCTCTAATTTCCATTCTAAGCCCTATAATAAATTTATTAGCAGTATGCCAATAATTATCCCCACAACTGGTCCTAGAAACTAGATACTCAAAAGTATTTAAGTATTCTGTTACATAAAGAGAGCCTTGGCTTAGAGTCAGCAATTGTCCATCTAACTTCTTATCAAAGCAATTCTTTCATCTCTATCCAAGAAAGATTTATTCTTCCAAGCCTTTGTACTTTTGCTAAAGTGTTTGTCCAATAAATCTTAGCATGACTAGCCAATTTCATCTTAGCAAAACATACTCATTGATAATCACCCATTCTATACTAATCAAAGAAGTCATCCATTTGGGTTAACCAATCTAAGAATTTGTTTGGATCATGTGTGCTATCATAAATAAGAGCTTCAACTTTAATTATTATAGCGGCATCATTAAAATTATTAGTAACATATTGGTGGTTTCTCTTTTTTCCATTCTTAGGGTTTAGTTGTCTTTGATGAGGTTGGGGAGGTGGTGGAGCATGGGGTTGGTAATCACTTGCATCTATGTATTAGCCATCATCTTTCATAGGTGCATTAAGGTTATGGATAGGATATAGAGCATAATTTTTATTTTTTTACAAGAGGTTTAACATGATTTGCAATTGATCTTTAATTTCTTACATTTGAGTTTTATTTTCCTCATTTAATTCCATAGTCTTTGTTTCATGTTCACGAATCCTTGGATCTAAAGAATCTACTATCTTAGTCAAGTTCTCTATTTGGTCTTGGAAAATTGACTTTGGTGTCATTTTTTTTTTATAACGAAATATGAAGAAGAAAAAAAATGCTAAATTTGAGAAGGTAAAATAGAAAATATAAATCGAAAAACAATGTGAATTGTAAGTTAAAAGAACTTCTAGGTGAGGAGGGGGGCACTTGGCCACTTACAACCCAAGTTCTCTTTAGGCTTTTCACACCCTTTTGGCAAAGTTAAATTTAACTTCACAATACACTAAGTTTTATACAAGTATATTTTTATGCATACAAGTTTAATGCAAGTAAACTTTAAATGCAAGTAAAAGTTTTATATGCATGTTCAAGGCTATATTCTCAAAGCACAGCATGCATTCAAAGAATTTAAGAAAATGTAAACTATGTGACATTCAAAGTTGTCTAATGTTTAAGATATCAACTTAAAGATTGGAGCAGATTAAGCTCTCAATTGACTTATAGAATTAGGTTTTGGAAAATAGTGGTTTGATTTAATTTTATGAAATGATAAAATAATTTATATGTATATTAATGCAAAATGATACAAATCCTACACTTATCCTAAATCAAGGATTAGGGAACTAATGGAGAAAGGAAAAGGCTAAGTAATTATTATACTTAAGGAAATAAAAGTTAAGGGTTCACTGCTAAAATTTATCTAGCTAACTTACAATTGAAAGGATCTAGCCTAATCAATCACTAAACCATTTAGAAATATTTTTAGGAAAGATCTAAGTGAAAGGAAAGGAAGGATTACAGGTTACTAGTTCTAGTTCACTAAAGGTTGTAGGTTATTAAAGCTTATAGAATATCCAAATCACATTATGGAATTAAGTAATACATATAATTAAATGTTGGAGTCTTAAAGTAAGGATTAGGAGCAAAAGGGAATGATTGCAAAGTTAAATTCTAGGTATTGAAAATTAATCCTAGTAGGTTCACATCATATAAGAAGATAAGTACAAAAGTTTAATATACTAAATGGGAGGGCTAACTAACTAACAGACAGAAAATACACGTCTGCGCTTGCACGCAAGTGTACGTGGTTTGAAGTAATAAGTGGAAGGTGAGTTCCGAGATTTATCATCCTCAGGGGATGGTGTGTTTTTTTACTAAGTTATATCTACTTTTAATAATGTTTAAACAATGATGTTTTTGGTTTTGAATGGCTCTTATTCAATAATGCAAAGATCTTAAATAAAGATACTATTTGATAAAGAAGAGAGAGTTGAGTTTTCATCATGTGAGCTGTTAGGGATTGGTTATAACGCCCCTTCGCATCACTGGGCACAAAGTTAGAATTATAATCAGATTGGCGGTGGAGTAGTGCACCACTCTGGAAAATGAGCATAACTCATCTTCTTGAATAGGCTAAAGGACTGAGCCACGCTGAAGGCTGCTGAGTCGAACCTAAGAGTAGGATTGAGAGTCAATACTTAAGATAAGAGTAGAATACTTATCTTAAGTATTAGACTAAAATATACATTGGATTTAAAGAGGTAAATATGATTCCAATATACGTTATCAATATATCAGCATTTCTAGTATGCTGATCACATCACATTACTAAGTATAGTAGTATAACAGAGTGCGAAAGCTAAAGCAAAACATCCAGAATACATTCATCACAGAGCAATAGTAAACATTCGTCTTAGAAAAAAAGTAAAATACATCCAGAATTATTACAAACTGATTTAAAATATTTACCTTAAGTACTGAAAATAAAGCAGTGAGTAAAAGGTGGAAGATTGGTCCACTAAAGCTCCATGTACTCCTCTTGAATCTCCTGTAAGTCCTCCTGCCCTATCTCCACAAGCTACTCAGGATCTAGCAAATTGTCAGATCCCAAAAGTACCTCATGTTAGACAATAAGTCTAACACACCACAACTAACTAAGCAGTTCTAAAGTAGATGCAATAGACAGTAAAGTAAATACAACTATAGAAAATAATAGTAAAGGCACTATATAACTGAAACTGTAAAGACTAAGCAAAGTAAGACTACATCAAAACTGAATACTGAAAGTAAATGAAAATATCAAATGCTTAGAAATCAATGTGAAAAATGTCCAATGATGTACTATTTATCTCAACAATGATGCACCCAAATATGCCACAACATGGTATGCCACGGTATGTAACAGAACTATCACTAAAAGGCTATGAGTCATATGGTCCAATGTATACATACACCCAATTAGGAAGATAGTATGGTGATGCTGATGCATCCTAAAATTCTCCAGTCGATGTATGCAACATTCCGTAACCCATAATTTATCACTGATACTCATGCATCACTACTGAAATAATCCGTTAATCTCATGCTCATGTTCATGCCCATGCTTCTATTCTATATGAGTAAAATCTAGAAATCCACAAAACTTTGAACACCGATGATGAATTATAGGTCTCCACTGTGCAGAATCCTGCTAAAAGAACTCTGACTCCTAGCTTTTAGAATGATAATTAGTTACTTAAAGATCATTAGATGGGATAATTGTATACACACCCATTGGCAGTAATCATATTAATAAAAAATTTTCAAAAAATAGACAGTAATTAGTGCTAATCAAACTCTAAATCAATCCATAAGGATTTGAACATGACTACAAGTCTAGCCATCAGAATTTCATACAACTTGATACATAAGTTCTATTTTATCATACAATTAATCAGAGACTAAGTTTGCTAAAATTCAATGATTACAAACCCTAATTTTCACTAATCATAGTTTAATAAGATTAGGGCAAAAATTAAAATACATAGATCAAAAATATAAATCACTTAGCACATTCATTCTACTCTACATAAGAAAACTAATGGCACCCTAAACATGCAAATTGGTTAAGTATAATTGCTAATCCATCCTAATCTAGTTCTATAATACTTAGGTTAAAATAGATTATATGCTCAATATTATTTTATATTCTTTTTCCTGAGAATTTTCTGATCAATTTGATATATAATATCATAGGGTTTGGACTAGTGGATTGAAAGTTATTTCATTAATGCATTCTGTATTTTTATTTAATTAAATCCCTATGATTGGAATAATTGAATTATTTTCCTTAAGGAAAATAATTCCAATTTTTAAAATATTAATTAAAACGGGTTCAGCCCGTTCACCAAAACACGCGGGTCGGCCGGGGCCCGAAGACCCGTGACTGTCGCACCGCCCGGGTCACGGGTCGACCTGACCCGCACAGGGCTTCGTCCTGATAGAAGGATCTGATCAGGGGAACCCTCATCGGCTGATTCTGGTGCATCCCGACCAGGGCACGACCAACTAATGATTGCTACACGTTCACCATAGTCAGGCGCACCGAACGGGACCTGAATCCCTCTGTGAGATAGTTCGGATCGGTTGGACCTTACTCACCCGAGGGCTCCTTTAATCGAGCTACTGTGGGGAGACAATTCTCCCCACAGAGGCCACGCCAGACCCAGGACTTGATCCCTACACCATCAGGGAGGTGAGACGGATCGAAGCCCTATTGTCCGAGGGCCTGAGGTGGACTTGAACGTCGGGAGCTAACTCACCTGAGGCATTCCTTAAGGGACATAGCCCGATCCATCGACTCGACCGATCGGGGCTAGCTTAGGACTCAATTACAATGACAGTGAGTTCAAAACTACAATATGCATCTATACGCATGTAATAACCCTAGGTTGTTACCCTAGCTAAAACTAGATTAATTAAGTTAAACCAAGGTTTGATTTTGATTCCATTGGATTCAATGGGTCATTTAAACCTAAACCTAGAAGTTTGAAATCAATCAGAGCTAAATTAGAAAATTTGGTATTTTTGGCTATTTTTAAGCCTTGAGAAATACCTAAATTAATTTGATCTCCAAATTGAAATCTGATTTCATTTTTGAATTCCTCATACCCTAATTAGCTAAGGGTATATTTTTGGGCATTTTTGGAGCTCATTTGGTCCTAAATTAAATTTGGGAAATTTAGATTTATTGAAATTAATTTAAATAGTTTTAATTAATTAAAATTTAATTTTATTTAATTTTTATTTCTGTGGGAATTGCTGTCGGGACCGCGGCAGATCCGCTGCGGGGTCCCCATAGTGGTGCACCCGTTTCGGCCACTCGATTCCTCAGCACGCATCTCAACGCGCTAGATCCGACGGCCCTCATACCACGCGCTGTAATTAAATCCTAGCCACTCGATCGACAGATTAAATCGGATGCTCAAGGTCCTCTCCACGGTTTAGTTTATTAAGAAGCGCATCAGGCCGTCCATCACCAACCGCT
This sequence comes from Gastrodia elata, assembly GCA_016760335.1. NCBI lineage: Eukaryota > Viridiplantae > Streptophyta > Magnoliopsida > Asparagales > Orchidaceae > Gastrodia > Gastrodia elata. The sequence goes on along the minus strand of CM028680.1, from coordinate 43,564,205 downwards.
TTGCGAATCAGACGGTGGAGACGGGTCCAAGCACTGTGGATCATCTTCTCCACTCGCCCGTCTGCGCCTGGTCCCCCCCGACAGTGGGATCTCTCCCTGGCACGTGGCAGTACGGGAAATTCACTGAATTTCCTCTCTTGCCCTCGGCGCGTCCGTTTGGCCGGCTGCCTTCTTCCCCAATTGCCCCTAGCCATTGGCCCAAGCCATTTCCTTCGGCCCGAGCCTTATCCCCATTGCTGAGTCTTGGACACCACCCTTAGAGCTCCCTTGGCCTATAAAAACCTCCAGGAGATCACAGTGAGTCCCTTTGCTCACTGTGAACCCTCAATTCCTCCAATTGAAGCCTCTGAAGCCCCTGTCTTCCTCGGCAAATTCCTGGCAATTTTTGAAGGCTAGAACCGCTGATAGAGGGTTCGTCTGGTGTTCAGACCCCCTGTGCACCCTCGTCTAGCCTCCGGGAAGCTCAGGAGCACCTCAATTCCCCTCGGCTAAGCCCGCAGCTCGACCTCAGGTACAGCCTCTTCCCCATTAAAATTCCTTATGCTCGATTTCGTTCCTACCTTCTGAATAAGCTCTGGATGCCGTCTAGGTTACCTTAGCCACCTAGGGAATGCTCTGTGATTGTCGCCTGGGGCTAAGCCAGCTCGAGTCGATCGTATCGATCGACTGAGCTAGCCAGCGAGCCAATGGCTGAGTCCGAGTAAGGACCCAGCGATTGGCTGGGCTTCGGGTTATGATAGGTTGGGGTTTCGACAAGTCTAGTCCCCATGAGCGTGTAGGGATCAAAATCCTGTCGAATCGAGGTCCTTGTGTGGAGAATTTCCCCATCAAAGGCGACCTGAGATGCCTCGCAGAAGGACGTCTCGGGTGAGTCAGACCCCATCGATCCAGAGGGATCCAGATGGGGGTTATGGGTCCAATCGACGCGTCTCGACTCAAGGAACATGTAGGGATTGATTTGAGCCCCTGCCGTCGCCGGAGCGCCTAGAATTACCGCTTTGAAATTCGATGGGCTCGGGACCCGTCGAGAGGTAGAAGGCGAAGTCGCGGGTTCAGGGCCAGGATGACCCATGACCCGCGCAGTTCTGATTTTGGGCCGCGCCTAATTATCGAATTATTGAATAACATTTTTTTAATGGTTTTGAATTTAATAAATCAAATCCTATGATTCTAATTTAAATAAACATTTAGAATAAATTAATTTAATAACTTTAGTTATACAGATCCAAATGATATGATCTAATATACCATTTGAATCAGAAAAATTCAAGGAATCTGAATATAAAATAAAAGTTCAGATCTAATGGTTGGACTTAAAAATATTGGCTAAAACTTCTCTGTTCTTAAATAAATCATATAAAATCATCTAAATATCCAATATATGAGTTTAGGGGCTCTGATTGCTCCTTGTACCCTAAGGAACAATTCCAGACCCTTAAAATTAATTTTGGATAATTAATTTTCTTAATCACTCCTTAATCACCCTAATCAAGGATTAGCAAATTATACTCTAATTAAGCCTCTGATTTAGATGGGAATGGTTCCTAATATCATATTAGACCTAGTATAATCTAAGTGTAAGACTAGATTGCCCTAAAGTGTCTTAAATTTACTAATCACCCTAAGTGCCTTAATTAGGTGATTAGTGCTAACAAGATCATTTAGGTCATCAAAACCTAAGACAAGGGTGTTTCCCACTTCATTTAGTCATATGAAAGGTTTTAAAATAGATTAGAACAAATTTACAATAAAACCCTAGAATCCCAATGATAGCCTTAAGAGGGGCATTTTGGTCATTTTAGCCAAAATGTGATTTAGTGTTCTCTAAGGATTGAAAATTTCAGTAAACCACTATAACACAGATTGGAAATGTTCTCTGAAATCCTAGAACAATAATAATCATCAATCCATAAGGTCTCATTAATTCCTTAATTAAGATACCTAAACCTTAAGCATTCCTCATAAAGATCCTATGGTATTAAACTTTAAGTTTAATAATTGAAATGGTCAATTATCTCATTAATAAGTTCAGTTAAGATAACTTAAGAATTAAGTGTTAAAAGAAAAGTAATTGGAAATGTCTAAGTAAAATCTTAGCTTAAGGTCTAGAGTGATCAAAACTCAAACCCTTAGATCTTAATTAACCTAAGAAGGTCAAAATGGGTTTAATAATAATCTAATACTTGGAATTGTAAATTCTTAACCTTAATAAACTTCTTATAGTTAATTATGAGATTAGATCTAAAGAAAATCATAAATGGAAACTTTTAAGTCAAAACTCTAATTAGAAGTCTAAAGTGATCAAACTTCAGATCTTTAGATCTTAGATCTTAAACTTAGATCTTCAATTTGAATCAAACCACCTCCAATTGAAATTCTTTAATGATTGATTGTTTAATCTTTTGAAACCTTCCATGTGGGTATAGGATGATTCAATCAATAAGATAATGAAATTATCTTAAAGATAGAATATAGATCTTAGATTCTCAAGTTCTTAATTGATTATTTTATCTTATAATCAGTAGAATAGCTTTTCACTAAGATCTTAGTTCCTGAATCTTTCAACTTATAGGATCCTTTACCTTTGGGATTAAGTGAGAAACCTAGATCCTATTTTAGTATCACCTTGGATTTGGAATTTGAACTCCACATAGGGTTTAGGTTTTGAATTCTTAAATCTTGATTTATTTGATCAAGATTTAGGTAAGAGAGTGAAAAGTTCATAAAATTAGGTCGTTGATTTGCTTGCTTAAACTATATAGCCATCGCATGATTTTGGATTAGAACTTGTTAAGTTCTGATATTTAACTTTAAGGACGTAAATCTGAGATTCTACTCGATAGCTGGATGTTGGAGATCCTAAGCTTGTACCTTCTCAGTGTAGTTAGATTTAGTAATTAGACAACAACAGATATCACATAAGTATAGATTGATTCTCTTGCTTACTTTGACTAGATTGCTTTGTATACCTTGGATTTTGAGCTTTTACCTTTGAGCATAATAGGACAAACTTAGGATGATGCATCCTAAGCTAGTATTGAAATTACATATCATTCAGTTTTGTTTTGTCACAATTAGTAGAATATGACCTAGTTTAGTCTGCCTCTTCGGTAGTAGTATTGTATAGACTGGACTCAGACCTAGCATATTTGGATGACTAGGCTGGGGATTGATTGATTGATATTAGAGGCTCTGTATGGCTTATTGGCTGGTATGGCAGTACTTGGACTTAGGCATATTACTACTTTAGCTGAATTGTTTTGTTTTTGATTTACTTTTCCACATGCTTAAGTGGCCTTATTTTCAGTATTTGCTTGCTTTACCACATGTCTCAGTGGTTTCATATTTCATATATTGCTTTGCTTTTTCCACATGTCTCAGTGGCCTTCCTTTTTATCTCAATCTGCATGTTGTATGTATACTTTCATGGCTTAGATATATGTATGAATGGCATGTTTAGGATGCTAGAATTTTATCATATTCAGTGCTTGTGTTCTTTTATACTCAGCATGTTTTACTTCGATCATAATCATGTTAGGATCATGTTTATTCAGCAGCTGCAGTTATTTTTGCTTTTAGCCTTACATTGCTTATTTAGTGTTTTGTATATTACTTCACATACGTGTTGCACGCTATAAATGGATAATTTATAGTATTCCATTTCTTTCATAGCTTGTTGCACCCTTTACTGCTTGCATGTGTAGTTAAATTAAATGTGATATCCTTTAACATTCAGTTCATTTAAATAGCCTAAAATGTACTTAGATAATTGTCTAACTGTAACCTTTTTATTTTGTTGGCTGGGGCCCTGACATTTGTGATACCAACAAATGTCAGATTCAGACGTGTTCATGGGCAGTGTCGCTGAGGAGGAGCCAGTTCAGGAGGAGGACCTTCCAGCTGTTGTCTAGCTAGTTTTGTCTTGTTGATTCCAATGAGGACAAGAGTCTTACATTTTCAGTTATTCATTTCAGTTTGTAATAATTAACTTTCTGGATGTACTTTACTTTCTGCATTGTTATGAGTTAATATATTGCATTTTCATTTCCTACTATGTATGCTTGTAGATGTTACTCTATTTTATATTGCTTCCGCCACTATGATATTTATATTGATGAATGTTATAGCACTTGGTGACAAGTCCTTGCCTTAAGGCAAGTTAGGTTCGCCTAACTTTACTTAAGTTGGGGTTTTGCCATAGTTGGAGCACCGTACTTTCTTACTGTCAGTATGGGGCCCCACAACGCATCAAAAGAAGAAAGGTCTGAGCCTCATTGGCTCGAAACCAACAAATGGGGGTACCTGGTTCGACGGGAGAGCTCGGGACGATCGACTAAGGGTTCGGCTGACCTTTGTTGAGCCTTTAGATGCTGCAAAGGATCCTGAACACCAAGAGAGCCTACTGTTAATGTTTTGGGAGCTCCTGCAATTGCCTACGCAAGCTCAGACAGACCGTAATGGTGAAGAGGAGACACTGGAGAATTGAACTCAATTAAGCAGCAAAGGGGCAGAGGGAGGATTGTTGAGGCTATTTATAGCCTTAGACGAGCTCAAGGAAGCTTCTAGAGGGTTGGCTCAGACTGGGAAAGACCCGATAGGTTGGACTAAGGCCAAGCTCTCAATTTTACTAATTGAGCTCGGCCAGGTCACGATGCTCTATCAGGACTGATATGCCATTGAGGGAAGATCTCCAACGGCATGCTGAGGTGAAACAGGTAGTGAGGAACAGGCCAGGCTATCCAGAATACGCAAGATTTCTTCGGTCGGTCGCGGGCGAGGTGAAGACAAAGATCAACAACGCGGGCGCACTGTGGGCCGTCGGATGGATCGATCAGGACTGCGGAACAGTCCTGATCCTTCGGATCCTAACGGCCAGATCCGATTGAATCCCTACTGCAGGATTCATGGTGCGCATCTAATGGCTGATCCTCAGCTCCGTGGGAGCTAATCCTAGCCGCTGGATAGGAAGGCGCAATGGTGAGATGTGCGGGACTCCACTATCACGCGACCCGAGCTCCATAGCGGAAAGCCCGCGGTCCGTTCAGCGTATCCCGACCGTTTAAATGTGTATAGGGAAAAATTGCAATTTTAAATTGTTGGAAGCCCTAATATACAATTAGACCATTTTAATTAAATGTGAATTATGGCCTAAATGATTTCCAGATTGAACCAAACTTTCACCCCTAGCTAATTTGAGGGTCAGGAATCCAAAAATGCAATCAAAATTTAATTCTTAGATCAAAATTTTTTGGGTCTAAACTAGGGCATCTAGAATGACCAAAATATCATTTTGAACTTAGAGAAGTCTAATGAACTTTAAATTTTTAGGACATGCTAAATTTGATGTTCTATAAGTAATGGTGTTAAAATTAATATTTGATTAAACTATACATATAGCAAGGTAAGAACCTAGTGTTATTACAGACTCCCCCACTTAAGAATGATGTCGTCCTCGACATCATCCCAAGAGAGAAGACAACCAGGTAGGATTTTGAAGAAATAGAAATAAAATTCAGAAAGTTAAATGATATCTGAATTTTCAAAGGGACTGGGATACTTTCTTTTCATATTCGCCTCTTTCTCCCAAGTAGATTCTTCTAAAGGGTGATTTCTCCATTGAGCCTTTACTATTGGGATTGAGCGATTTCTAAGATGCTTTTGATGATGAGTTAAGATCTTAATTGGCTCCTCCGCATAAGAAAGATTTGGCTGGAGAGACACCGCTAGAAGTTGAATTAGATGAGATGGGTTGCGAAGACATCTCCACAGAGAGGAGATGTGGAATACATTATGGACTTTTGAGAAATCTTCTGGAAGCTGCAATCGATAAGCTGCAGAACCAATCTTCAATAGGAATTTCAAATGGTCCGACGTAGCGGGGACTTAGCTTCCCGGCTACACCAAAATGATACACGCCTTTTATCAGACTGACATTAAGATATGCAAAATTTCCAACATCAAATTCCAGAGTATGATGATGGGCATCATGATGCTTTCTCTGGCAATCTTGAGCTATTTTGATTCTTTGCTAGATCAGTTGAATCTTATGATTTGTTTCATCAACTAAATCAGAACCATATAGCTAAATACTGCCTGTTTCAGACCATGCTAATGGAGTACTTCCTTTCCTGCCATACAAAGCTTCATATAGAGCCATGCTAATACTCACCTAAAAACCGTTGTTGTATGCGAACTCTATGAGAGGAATATGATCTTCGTAGAAGCCTCTAAAATCCAGAATACAGAGATGAAGAAGACCTTCCAAGACTTGATTGACTCTTTTCATTTGACCATCTATTTGAGGATGAAAAGTGGTGCTCATGGCTAGAGTAGTTCCAAAATCTTGATGCATTGCTTGTCAAAATTTAGAAGTGAAACGACTATCTTGATCAGATACGATAGATCTGGGAATTCCATGGAGTGTGATAATTTCCTTATATACAACTTTGCTAATTTCTCCACAGAATCAGTTTGACGCATAGGAATAAAATGTGTTGATTTGGTCAGTCGATCGACAATGACTCAGATTAAATCGACACCGGATCTTGATTTAGGTAAGCCCATAAGAAAATCTAGAGAAATATCGAACCACTTCCATTCCAGAATTGCTAGAGGATGAAGAAGTCTTCCAGGCTTTTGGTGTTTGGCTTTAACTAAGTTATAAGCGTGACACTTTGCTACAAATTCTACCACACCTTTCTTCATTACAGGCCACCAGAAAGATTTCTTCAGATCTTGATATATTTTGGTACTGCAATGTACTTGGTAATCAGAATTGTGACCATCTACTAGAATCTCTTGATTTAGGAATTCATAGGCGATCTCCTTGATAGATTACCTTACCTCAAAGTTGAAGATCCATGCGATGACCACTCTCGATGTCTACTTTAAATTTCAGATAGTCTTCATCCTTGGTTTGGGAGATGCAGACATGGCGATGAAATGTGAGTTCAACTGAACTTATGGATATCAATGTGCTTAGCATGGCAGCACGCACTGGCCTGATTTTGAGCTTTCAGAATTCTTCTTCTAGAGAACTCGATAATGTCATAGAAGATAGAGTAGCATGATGACTGAGTGCATCTTCCATGACGTTTGATTTTCCTGGATGATACTGGATGCTTAAATCATAATCACTTATTAACTCAAGCCATCTTTGTTGTGCGCGCTGCATTAAGTCCATAAAAATGGACGATGCATTTGTTAAGCCAAAGGACATTACCAAAAATTCTTAATGTCCATCGCGGGTTCTAAACACTATTTTCTCCACATCTAGATCTTTAACTCGCAATTGGTGATATCCCGATCGCAAGTCTATCTTGGAGAAAACCTTAGCTCCAGATAACTGATCGAATAAGTCATCGATACGAGGTAGAGGATACTTATTCTTCATGGTTACTTTATTTAATTCCCTATAATCGATGCACATTCTTATCGATCCATCTTTCTTCTTAACAAACAAAACTGGCGCTCCCCGAGGAGATGAACTTGGATGAGTAAGACCTTTCTCCAATAGTTCTTGAAGTTGCTTGTTCAATTCTTGAAGTTCTTTTGGCGCCAAATGATATGGAACTTTTGATAGCGATTATTTTTCGGGAATTAATTCAATTGCAAACTCTACTTCTATAACTGGGGGAAGACCGGGTAGGTCTTCAGGAAAAACATTAGGAAATTCACAAACTATACGGTTCTCAGATATAGGCACTACTTTTTTCTTTTCTCCCAACATTGTTACGAGATACGCATTGCATCCCTTCCTGACTAGCCTTTCTGCTGTCATGGCATTGATTAACAATGCTTGGGTGCTAAATCTCCCAATGAACAATTTTGAATTACTTCCATTGCTCAAAGTTATCTTCTACTTTTGGCAATTAATGGAAGCACCATGTTCACTTAACCAATTCATGCCTAGGATTATATCAAAGTTTGCGATTGGCAATACATTTAATTTAGCCCCATAATTTTGTTCACCAATTGGAATATCTATCCTATAGAATTATTGGGACTATATACAGGCTCTGGAGGGTAACCCGATGCTCAACAAGTTAGCTAATCGATAGGTTGGTAGCTTAAGAGTCTTAGCCCAATTTTCTGATAAGAAGGAATGACACACTCCCATATCGAAAATGATGTTATAAGATTTATCATTTATTGATAAGGTGCCTATGATTTAGATGGCTTTAATAAGAATGGCTACTCAAACATTTGAAAGTACTGAAATGGTAAGGACTGATTACTGAAATAGTAAGAATTGAATATAATTAATTTTAGGCATACCTGAAACCACATCGTTGTCCATAGGAGCAGAGGCGGGAGTTAACATATATAACCTTACCGATGCTGAGGGTTGTTTGTTTAGAGGCCTTTGACCCAGACGATCATTGTTCGGCTTTTGTGCAGGTATAATTACTTTAGAGTTCTAAGTAGTAGCCAGCATTATAGCAGGAGCAGACTCTCGGCTGTTCTTTGGTTTTGCACAGAATGCTTGCTTATGACAGAAGTGATCGATGAGCACTCCGTCGATTGTGTTATTCTCATTGCATTCTTAATAGTGGTGGCCGCTATGACCACAAGTAAAACATACACCACCGAAGAGGTAACATTTTCCATTTCTCCATTTTTTATTTTTTCAATTTATACATCCTAAATTTGCATACATAATTTCAATACATCTCCCTTACTGTTATGATTCATATTCGTAGAAAAATTTCAGAAAATAGATAGTAATTAGTGCTAATCAAATTCTAAATTAATCCAAAAGGATTAGTACATGACTACAACTACAAATCTAGCCATCAGAATTTCATATAACTTGATACATAAGTTTTATTTTATCATACAAATAATTAGAGACTAAGTTTGCTAAGATCCAGTGATTACAAAGCCTAATTTTCACTAATCATGGTTTAACAAGAATAGGGCATAAATTGAATACAGAGATCAGAAAAATAAATCACTTAACACATTCATTCTACTCTACATAAGGAAACTGATGGCACCCTAACCATGTACATTGGTTAAGTATAATTGCTAATCCATACTAATCCAATTTTCCAATACTTAGGTTAAAATAAAAAATCTAGCCATAAGATGTTCAATATTATCTTATATTCTTATTCCTGGGGATTTTCTGATTCATTTGATATATTATATCATAAGGTTTGGACCAATGGATTGAAAGTTATTTCATTAATACATTTTGTATTTATATTTAATTATATCCCTATGATTGGAATAATTGAATTATTTTCCTTAAGGAAAATAATTCCAATTATTTGAATATTAATTAAAATGGGTTCGACCTGTTCACCAAAACATGCAGGTCGGTCGAGGCTCGAAGACCCGGGACTGTCGCACCGCGCGGGTCACGGGTCAGCTCGTCCCGCGCTGGGCATCATTCCGATGGAAGGATCCTTATAAGGGAACCCTAATCGGCCAATTTCGATGCATCCCGACCACGGCATGACCAACCAATGATCACTACACATTCACCGTGGTCCGGCGCACCGAACGGGACCTGAAGCCCTATGTGAGATGCTCCGGATCAACCAGACCTTACTTACTCAATGGCTCCTTTAATGGAGCTACTGTGGGGAGACAATTCTCCCCATAGATTCCACGCTAGACCCAGGGCTCGATCCCTACACCATCAGTAAGGTGAGACGTATCGAAGCCCCCTGGTCTAAGGGCCTGAGGTGGGCTAGAACGCTGGGACCTTACTCACCCGAGGCGTTCCTTAAGGTAAGACTTATCGACTCAACCGATCAGGGCTAGCTTAGGACTCAAATATGATATTAGTGAGTTCAAGACTACAATACACAACTATAAGCATCAAAAGAAGGAAGGTCCAAGCCTTATTGGCTTGAAACCAGTAAATGGGGGTACCTGGTTCAACAGGGGAGCTTGGGACGATTGATTGAGGGTTCGGCTAGCCTTAGCTGAGCCTCTAGATGTTGTAAAGGATCCTGAACACTAGGAGAGCCTACTAACAGCAGTTCAGGAGCTCCTGCAATTGCCTACGCAAGCTCAGATAGATGGCAATGGTGAAGAGGAGATAATGGAGAATTGAACTCAATTAAGCAGCAAAGGGGCAAAGGGAGGATTGCATAGGCTATTTATAGCCTCATACGAGCTCAAGGAAGCTTCTAGAGGGTTAGCTCGGGCTAGGAAAGACCCGAGAGTTCGGGCTATGGCCAAGCTCTCAATTAATTGAGCTCGGCCGAGTCACGAGGCCTGATCAGGACCGATATGCCATTTTGGTAAGATCCCCAATAGCATGCTAAGGTGGAAGGGTAGTGGGGGACAGGCAAGGCTGTCTAGAATCCGCAGGATTTTTTTGATCGGTCGCGGGCTTAGCGAAGATGAAGATCCACAGTGTGGGTGCATTGTGGGCCGTCTGATGGATCGATGAGGATCGCGGAACGGTCCTGATCCTTCGAATCCTAACAACCGGATCTGATTGAATCTGTGCCATAGGATTCACGGGGTTCATCTAACGGCCAATCGTCGGTTTTGCGGGATCTAATCCTAGCTATTCTTGCAATTTATGACATTATTCTTGCAATTTATAATGTTCTTGTTGTCATGTCAAATAATCAAGTGAGCATTGTGTTCCTTAGATTGATCCTCTAATTTTAACAAGTTCAAATCTAGTGCACGAGGTGAACACTCTAGAGTTCTATCTCAGCACATAGACTCTTATGAGATAGCATTTAAATTATTTAGAATTCTTACATCTAGGTTATCAAAATAGTATTTTAATTAGGCGATAACACAAGCACTAATTTCCACTAACTAGCATCACGAGCTACGCACGCAGTTAAGATAAGGAAGTGGATTCATCGAGCTTCTTAGCCTATGTCACATCATCCATGAGCACTTGATGAGTCCTCTTCCTCCCTTCATGTCTTCTAACTCATAGAGCTCTATTAGTGGCTCTTGGCTCACATACATCGACCTCTCAATTGAGCCCAGGTATGGTGCAGTTAGGCTGAATAACTTGTGACTTAGTTCTAAGCACTAACACACACATATCTATCTTTATGCTAATGGGTGATCCTTGGAGCCCAAGATAGTTTATGTTACTAAATAAACTATCCTCTTCAATCCTGAGGTGTTTCACACTGTGAATCCTCACACGACAAATATTGTCCGTGGTGAGGACCTTTATGTGCATTCCCTCTAGGCTTGAAGGGTTGGCTTACTTAGCATTATTTCATTTACAAACATTTTAAATAAGACAAGTTTTTAATCATTCCATAGCATGCATTCACAAGAATAATCTAGATAAACATTTAAGTAGATTTTTAATTCATTATAAAGAAAATGCATACATCCCCATTTGTCCTATACATTTCACTTGACTAAAGCCCAACCTTCCCCAAAAAGGGTTAGTCTTCCATTATAACAAAAATACAAATAGAAACATAGAAAGATAAGAACCTTTTCATCGTTCGACTAAAATGGAATCTAGAATAAATTTTAAGGAAAGTATTAGGAACAACCCTCTTGGAGGTTCTCTCGATTTTCCTTGGACTTCCCCTCTTCTTCCCTTCTAGCTCCTTAGTAGTAATCTTTCTTTCTTTCATCTAGCAATGGAACTCTTTCTTCTTCTTTGGAGAGGTCTGCTTCTTTTTCTCTTACAATAGTTTTGATTTTAGAACTACGAATGCTAAAGCCGGGAACCCTCTTTTTGTCTTGATATGTGGTTTAAATAATGCAGCCTCCTTCCACTTGTGATTGAATTCTACCATCTTTTTCGAATTCCTCCTTTATTGGCATGCAATGAATATTATTCCAATATTCCCTTAAGATGTTGCATGGAAAAAGTGGAGTTGGAGTTTCAACAGCTGGGGAAGGCAAAAGACTTTAATTTATGACCTTCCCCGTGTTGGCATTAATGCTTTCAACCTGGCTAGTATTACGGCGGTCGTTGTGGCACGTTGCAGCAGTTCTTCTACAGGCTTGTTTATAAATGAATGCTCGCTGTGGCGTGCAATAGCACCGAGCTCTCAGGTTTGGACCCGCTGCGTTGCGCAGTAGTGTCAATCTCTCGGGTATTGCCAGCTGCGGTGTAGGAGCGGGTCGCTCTTTGTTTTTATCTTTCTTCTTAATTTCTTACCGTGTTGATCCACTGCAGTGCGCGATAGCACTGATCTCTCTGTTTGATTCTGCTACAGTGCGCGATAGCGCCAGTGTCTCGGGTTTGAGACCGCTACAGCGCGCTATTGCGAGGGCTTATGAATGGGTATTGAGTATGGGTTCGGATGGCTCCACTATAGCGGGTGGTAGCGCCAAGCTCTTGAGTTTGGATCCGCTGCGCCCAAGGTAGCACCAAGCTTTTGGGTTTGATCCTTCTATCACGTGCAGTAGCGCTGAGCTCCCAAGTTTGGACTAGCTAGAGTGTGCTATGGCGCGCCTGGGTGCGATGTGACAGATTTCTTCCATATTTCTTATTTTTCCCATATATCAGCCTGGCTTATCATTTTTTCTGAAAACAATACAAACAAACATAAAACTCCCATTTTATAATGAATTTTTTTGAAATTGTTTCCATATTTTATTATAAATATTGAGTTCATCACACCCCCACACATAAGTTCTTGCTCGTCCTTGAGTAAACTCCAAGAGATTTTTCTAAATTTATTATGAGATTTAATTGTGAAACATTTTGTTAGTTGACTCCTTACTTAGTTGGAGTGATTTACAAATATACAACCTCTAATAAATTCCAAACTTAAGTTCCATTCTTTAATTGATTTTTCTAGTCTCCAATTTTAAGTTTTTAAAGCTACTTGTTAATTAGGGGGGGGGGAGTTCTCTAGAAATTTCTAATTAAGCTGGGCTCGAGTGTGTAATTTGAGAAATTTGTGTCATATGTGCTCCTTCTTATTAATCACAAAGAATAACTCGATTCAGGAGATATATTTTTCATCATCCTATTTTCTTAGATTTTCTTGCACTTTGGGAGAGATATTTTTTTTCATCCCTGATTTTGTTCTTTTGGAATTTTTGTTCAGCTCAAGGGAGAGATAGCTTTCTTCATCCCTATCTTAGTTCTTTGTGATCATAAAGCTTTATAGGAACCTAGCACATTTATTAGTTTACTCAATCCATGCCATTCATTAATTCAGTTCCTTAAATTTTTTTTCACCCCCACACTTTGACTTGTAGCAATGTTCATATTAAATTTTTGGAGACTTGATGCAACTTAAGATTATTACCTTATTTGGAAAGCATTATGGCTATCATTTAGTTCAATCACTATTTTATTAAGCAAGGATATTCTGACATTATTTTTCACCCTTTGTGTTCTTATTGAATCATGCATTTCTAACATTCCAGAAAAATTGTTCGTTTTAACCAAAAAATTTAGCAACATATGAGAGTAGATCAAATCCAAGATTTATTTATTGAAAAAGGAAAACAATATCACAAACAAAACTAAAGAAGAAGAAAAATAAAAAAAAAGGTAAGAGAAAAGAAAAATACAACCTTATTCCTTATCTTCTTCTTCCTCTTCCTCATCATAATTCTCCAGACATTCAGTGTTTAGAGGAGGTTCATGAGCTGGGGTTGTGGCAGCATAGCATCGTCAGGTCCACTATTCAAACTCCAGTTCAAAAACATCGTTCCGAGAGCTGATTGGAAATCATTTTGGAATTGGCGCTGTTTGGACAATTCGGCTTTACAGTACCTCATGTCGGTTGCGAAACTCTTCCCCATATGCAATTGGTAGTCCCTCATCCTATTCATTTATTTTTGTAGATTTTTTAATGAAGATAGTATCCTGGAGAAAGATGATGCTTCTCTTTCTTCCCCCATTCTTTTCTTGCTCTTTTTACCCTCTTGAAATCGCACGTTCAGATTATGGCGAGTAAGAGGAACACAATGAGAAATAGCTACATCACTGGGTATTACCTTAACCCCTTGTTCAAGGCATAACTTTATCATTAAAGATCCGAAGGCAAGTGTGGCGCAAGACCTAGTGAGGGCGCTCCAGAGCTGCTTGAAAATAATTTTTGAGACATGGATGTCTATAGGTGGTTCAATTGCAAAAGTGAACAGTGCCTGTGACCAAGTCATCTCGCTCAAATGCCCAGATGGCATGATTATGCTAGAGATGAGGACGTGCCATGCATTACATGAGTTCGTGAGAATGGCTCGTGGGATGTTGGCAGGGATCCTCTCCATCTTGCGTCATCTCGAGTGAGGGCACTCACAATGTCTGTCGGATTAATTTCAGAACTTAAAAAGGCCTGGTAAGAACACTCATCTACCACCCTCAGCAGATAGAACCGCTCGATCTCCTCAAGCCTGAACGTCCGAGCCTTCCATCATACAAAAACCTTATGCTTGATCACGTTAATTACATTGGCACACACTTCTTATGCATGGGATGGATGTGAGTTGGTCTACAAGGTGACTAGCTATCCCAACCCTAGTTGTGGACACTATGATAGTAAACAGGATAGGAGAGTTTAAATCCTCTTTTTGGAATGAGCTTCTGTCGTGATGTTATTCGCTCAAAGTGCTGTTTGGCCTACACCAAAGAGAAACTTTTTTGTTGAAGGATCCTCCAAAAGTTAAGGCTCCTGCATCCTTCACTACATTCTCCTTTTATGAGGCCATTCTATAGGAGAGGGTTATGAAATTTTTTGAAAGTGAAGTGTGGAATTTTGGATAGAGCAATAGTGCAAAATTCCCTCCTCCTCACATTGGTATTTATAAAAAACAATTCTAGAATATTTCCTTGTTTCTAATCACATTCAAAGCATGAATATGGATAGTTAAAGATTGATTCAATGTCATACAATTAATGTGATTAAATTTAGCTTTAAGTTTTTGTGAAAAAAAGACTTTTCAGCACTCTTATTTCAAACTTTGAGTCCCAAGGCATGCTGTAGCAACCCTTAGGGGAATTCCAAGTAGTCAATAGCTGCTTCCAGCCATGCATCAGGTCCTGTGGCGCGCGGCAGTGCGCTTGGGCACACTGCAGCTTCCTTATTATTAAAATTTTTGCTTAAGTGCTCAAGCCCGCTACGATGTGCTATAATAATGAAATCCAATGCAGCGCACCATAGCTACTAATTCTGCTGCAGCGCGCTGGAGCGAAAAATCCGCTACCGCGTGCTGTAGTGCTTACTAAATACATTTTTCCATATTTTAACTGAGCTTCCAAAAATCTTTTTATTTTTGCGATGGCAGGTTGTTTTATTTTATATTTTTTATAGTTTTCACATTTAGACTAATCAACTCCTAAGTTCAAACAAATGTAGCAAAAAATTACTTGGGTTGCCTCCCAATAAGTACTTATTTTAACGTCATCAGCACGAGATGCTTAAGATCATGAATGGCTTGAATCACATGGCCGTTTTCTTTTTCATATGTTTAAATTGCATGATTGAGCAGTAAAAGAAGTTGCACTCAAACTCATGATGTTCTCGTCAATATTATTTTCTAACCCCACTTCTGTAATTAGCAAAGAGGTCCCCTTCATTTTCCTCTTGCCCCTCCTTGTTTTCTTTTTCTTAAACATTTTCTCTTTTCCTTTCCCTTCTGATGAGGATCTAGGCCTACCCTTTGTTTCATTTTTGCTTAGGTCAAGGTTTTTGAGATCTAAAGCAGGGCATAAGTCTTCCTTCCTAAATTTTCTCTTCCACTCTAATTCTATGCCCTTATGCTTAAACAAGGTAGGCTTAAGATCAATAAGTGCGGCTCTACTTGGACCTTAATACTCATCCTCCCCTTAACCACATCGATTATAGTATTTGTGCTAGCTAGAAAGGGTCGTCTAAAAATGATAGTAGAATTTTTATTCCACATATCCCATTCACAAATTATAAAGTCGGTAGGGACAACAAATCCTCATAAACCAACGAGCACATTTTTAACTATTTATAAGGCAGTTCTAGAGTCTAAATTGGCAAACTCCAAGACCATAGAGGTGATCTCCATCCCTCCTAACTTAAGGTACTCGTAAGCATGATAAGGCATGATATTGATCGAGGCTCTAAGATCACACTAGGGATCTAAAAGAACCTCGCCCCCTATCACACACGGGATGTTCAACCTACCCGGATGTTCGCACTTCATAGCTACAAGTCTTCCATTTTCAGTATTTTCAGTCACTCTCTCAACCTCCAATTCAGAGTTGTTAATCTCAAATTAATTTCTAAGGTGGTTACATTCAATCCCATCATAGTAAATTACACTCACCATCTCCCTCGGATTCACCAGTCAAACTAGGGAAAGCTCCCTAGCATCGAGTGGACAGCTATTGGAAAATTTGTCCAAGTTGGATTTCAATGTTTCTGAGGGATGCCTCAATCCCTTGGATGGAGGCATCATAACGATTGATCATCAATTCACTTCTCCTCAAGAATTGTATGGTCCCTGCCTTAAATGCATTAAAAGCTCCATCAAGGTTTGATTGTTGGGATTGATTATAATTGTTATTATTGTACCCATGTTTACTTGCATTGCTCCCCCCATTATAGTTTCCATTGCTGTTAAAATTATTCCTCCAAGCAAAATTAGGATGATTTCTCCATCCTGGATTGTATGTAATAGAGTAGGGGTTATTCAAATTATTTTGATGGTGCGAAAGGGTTATTTAAGTTACAGTTTTCACTCGCATGTTTCCTCTCGCACAGCTCACAATAGATGTCCTGAACACAGTTAACATTCATGTTTTCAATCCTTTAATTAAGGGTAAGAATTTCATTTTGAAGAGCAAAAATTTGGTTGGTTTGAGTTATTTGGTTGGCTTCCCATTCTCCTTGATACAACCTTTCAGTAGACCATTGATAGGAATTGTTAGCCATTTCATCTAATAGTTCATAAGCTTCTTCCTGGGTTTTACTATTAAGGGAACCCCTGGCTATTGCATCAATGAGTGTCCTCGTTAGTGCGTTCAACCCATTATAGATTTTTTAAACTTGCATCCATTGAGGGAACCCATGATGTGGGCACCTCCTTAAGCATTCCTTAAATCTTTCCCAGCTATCATACAAAGTCTCCCCTTGAATTAGTTGAAATTGGTTATCTCAATTCTCAACCGTGCAATTTTTGCAAGAGGGAAATATTTGAATAGGAATTTCCTAGCCAAATCATCTCAAGTGCGAATAGAATAGCCCATAAGTGAACTGAGCAAACCATTGGCTCTATCTCTAAGTGAAAATGGGAAAAGTCAAAGTTTAACGGCATCTTCAGAAATGCCATTAAATTTGAATGTGTCACAAATCTCAAGGAAGTTTGAGAAGTGTGAATTAAGATCCTTTGTGGCTAATTAATCGAATTGGTTATTTTGAACCATGCTAAGTGTTGAAGGTTTGATTTCAAAGTTATTGCTTCTATATTCGGTCTAATAATCACATGAGGGATGTCTCTAATAGTAGGCAACACATAATATCATAACGTTCTACCCCTTGGTTCTTCTAATGGGTTTGCTTCTATGTTTTCCATTTCAGCTTGATTTCTATTCCATTAGTTTTGCTCTCGCCTAGCTCTCAAGAAGGTTCTCTCAATTTTGGGATCAAATAATATGTCAATATTATTTCTTTGATTGATACAGTTCAAATTCACCTAGTTAAAATAAGCAGTTAAGAAATCAAATGTATCAACGTAATTAAGCAGTTCAGTAATGATAACGAAATAAATTAAATTATAGTGTAAATTATCACTCCAATTAGCAACAATTATAAATACAGAAAAGTAAAAAGTATGCAAAAATAAAAAGGATTTAAATCACTATATACTTATAGATTGTACTTAATACAAAATAAAAACCATTCCCCGGCAACGGCACCAAGAACTTCACAAATGGAAAATACACATCTGCATTTGCACGCAAGTGTACGTGGTCTGAAGTAATATGTGAAAGGTGAGTTCTGAGATTTATCATCCTAAGGAACGGTGTGTTTTATTACTAAGTTATATCTACTTTTAATAATGTTTAAACCAATATGTTTTTGGTTTTTAATGGCTCCTATTCAATAATGCAAAGATATTAAATTAAGATATTATTTTGATAAAGAAGGGAGAGTCAAGTTTTCATCATGTGAGTTTTTAGGGACTGGTGTTGTATTCAATTCATGCAATTTATAAGGTTCTTATTACCATGCCAAATAATCATGTGAACATTATGTTCCTTAGATTGGTCCTCTAATTCCGACAAGTTCAAATCGAGTGCACGAGATGAACACACTAGGATTCTATCTCAGCACATATACTCTATGAGATCGCATTTAAATTATTTAGAATTCCTACATCTAGGTTATCAAAATAGTTTTTTAATTAGGCGATCAAATAAGCACTGATTTCCACTAATTAGTATCATGCGCTACTCGCATACCTCAGATATGGAAGTGGATTCATAGGGCCTTACGGACTATGTCACATCATCCATGAGCACTCAATGAGTTCTCTTCCTCCCTTCACATCTGCTGAGCCACAGAGCTCTATTAGTGGCTCTTGGCTCACATGCATCGACCTCTCTACTGAGCTCAAGGTACGGTGAAGTTAAACTCTAGAACTTGTACCATAGTTCTTAGCACTAACAACTAACATGCACATATTTAGCTTTATGCCAATGTGTAAGCCATGGAGTGCAAGATAATTTATGTTACTAAATAAACTATCATCTTCAACCTGAGGTGTTATACACTGAGAATCCTCACATGACAAATATTGTTTGTGGTGAGGACCTTTATGTGCATTCCCTCTAGGCTTGAAGTGTTAGTTTAATTAGCATAATTTCAATTATAAACATTTTAAATAACACAAATTTTCAATCATTCCATAGCATGCATTCATAAGAACAATCTAGATAAACATTTAAGTATATTTTTAATTCATTGCAAAGAAAAGACATACATCACCATTTGTCCCATACATTTCACATGACTACAGCCCAACCCTCCCCAAGGAGGGTTTAGCCTTCCATTACAACATAAATATGAAGAGAAACATACAAAGATAACAAATTTATCATCGTTCAATTAAAATGGATTCAAGAATAAGTCTTAAGGAGAGGACTAGGAACAACCCTTTTGGGGGTTCTCTGGATTTTTCTTGGACTTCCTCTCTTCTTCCCTTCTAGCTCATTAGGTAGTAATCTTCCTTTCTTTCTTCTAGCAATGGAACTCTTTCCCCTTCCATGGAGAGGTCTCCGTCTTTTTCTCTTACAATAGTTTTGATTTTAAAACTGTGAATGTTAAAGAGTGGAACCCTCTTTTAGTCTTGAGAAGTGGTTTAAATAGGGCAGCCTCCTTCTACTTGTGATTGAATTCTGCTAGCTTTTTCCAATTCCTTCTTTAATGGCATGCAGTGAATATTATTCCAATATTCCCTTGAGATGTTTCATGGAATAAATGGAGTTGGAGTTTCAACAGTTGAGGAAAGCAAAAGATTTGAATTTGTGACCTTCCCCATACTGTAATTAATGCTTTTAATCTGGCTGGTATTACGGTGGCCATTGTGGAGCGCTGCAGCGCGCTTAGGTGTGCTACAGCGATTTTGCTACTAACTAGTTTTTAAATGAATGCTCGCTGCGGTGCGTGGCAGCACTGGCTCTCAGGTTTGGACCCGCTGCGGTGCGCAGTAGCACCTATCTTTCGGGTATTGGCCTGCTACGGCGTGCAGGACCGGGACGAGGAATTCACTCTTATCTAAATGAGGGATGAGTAACTAAAATAAAATCTTATTTTTTATTGAAAGTCAGTTTAATTATCCTAATATTCTGAGTATTTAAATATTATTAAAATATTTGGGGAAATATCAACAACTTCAAAACATTCCTAAAATAACACCCCTCAGCTAATTTGGGGGTGATGAGTCTAATGGCAAACTCTGATTTTGATTCAAAGGACAAAATAAAATAGGCATTTTTAGAATTATCAGAAAAATTAGGAATATCTATAAATTTCAAACGATATCCAAATTGTACGAAGCTTGAGGTGAAGGCTCTTAATATTATTATAATAGTACTAGAAGTGAATTGGAGTTAATTAGGCTGCTAATTGTAATTTAACAACACTAAGGTTGATAAAATGGTGAAGCTCTCTTCTTGCTATCTTGGGAACGTTTGAACCCATGAATTACAATATTGCTCCTTCACTGTACTGCGCTAAAGCTTGATAAATTGATTTGATCAATTGAGACTCATCTTGAGACTTAGGGCTCAACATTCGATTCAATGGGATAAGGTATGCAGTTTGGAACCAAATTAAGCTAAATTGAGGCTCTCAATTCTGGTGGAGTGACTTATCCTCCATTGGACAGTCACTATATCCAGTTAGTGAGCCTTTGCTGTCTAGATTGAGCCTGATAATCCAAATCAATTCCATTCAATTGCTAAACTAACAAAAAAGCTTAAGGCAAAGTTTAGCCTAATTTTGAAGCCCAATTCAGCAAACACCGAGCTTACATATCTCTGGGGGGAAATGATGGATACCTGGTTGAGTCAAAGGAGGCCTCTAAGGTTTAGCATAAGGACCAAGATCTTTAGTGGGTTAATTGCACCCCAATTGGTAGGTCTGAACTCGAGACTGCACCCACTGATCAACTTGAAGGGAAATTGGGCACTACTCGGGTTAACTAGGACATTAAGGAGAAATGTAGCTAAACAGTGGCGAGCAGTGGTCAATTGATCTTTAAGAGAATTCTATAGTGAGTAATTGAACTCTTTGAGAGATTTACCAAGCTATTTATGCCCTGGGGATTCACTAGTAGATCGGGCTAGGCTCTCAGGCTTGAGCTCGACATTAACTGGCCCTAATTACCAAAATGGGTGTATTCGGGCCAATGTGGCTAGATGGAAGATTGGTGCTGCTAATGTCATTTGGTTAGAGAGCATTAGAAGGGGTGGGGATAGCTCAAACAGTAGGAGTATGAAGATTTGTTGTGGTCGGGATGAAGCAAAGCTGAGACGACGATCTCTAGGATCCGGAATGCTACTATCCAACTGATTGATCAAATGAGAAGCCACAATGGCCTTGATGAAGTGGATCGCAATGGCTAATCGTGGGCTAGATCATAGCCATTGGATCATGGTTGCGATTCGATGGCTATAGAGGATGCTGAGCACGGGTGAATGGGGTCCATCAGATCTAGGGCTAATAAATGTGTCAATAAGTTTATTTCTTATGCCATTTTGAAGATTTGATAGTTGTGATTAATTTAAGGATTTTAAATATTAATTAATTAAATTAATTAATCTAATTGAAAGTAAATATAATTTAGGACTAAATGACCTTCTAAAATTCTCAAAAGTTCACCCTTAACTAATTTGGTAGTACGGAATTCAAAAATGTAATCAGATTTTAATTTGGAGATCAAAGTATTTAGTTAATTTTCTGGGTCTAAAAATTGGCAAAATAACAAATTAGCCGAATTGAGGTCTGATGACCCTAAATTTTTAGCGTTAGGTCATAATAACTAACTAAGTCCAATGAAATGAGAATTAAGGGTTAGTTTTGCCTAAAATAACTAGGGCAACAACCTATAGTTGTTTCAAAATTAGACAGGGAATATCACTATAAATTTTTAACCAAGAAAAGTCATGGAAACACCTATTTACATTATTTTTCTTACATAATCAATAAATATATAAGGCTTCCATTATGCTTCAAGCATAACATGCCATGAATGTATTGGGAAGAACAAGCTAACATCAAGAAATATGCTATATTCTTATTCTATAGAAGAATATTGACCCATTTTGGAATATCTAAAATTGTCTTCAAAGCTTGTTGTTCTAAGAACCACTTAATCGATTTATTTCTAGCTTTGTTTTATGAAGAGCTATAAATTTTTTCTTAAGATGATTGTTCACAAATTTATAGTAAAACACTTGGAGATCATCATATAACTCCCTAGCATTCCAACATAGCACTTGGTATTTATTCATAAACCATGTGTATTAATATTTTGATGGGTATTCTAACATAGCACTTAGTATATATTCATAAACCCTATGGATTTATCTTTTGATGGGTATTCCAACCATTTTTGTTTCCTTAGCTAATCCAAGCTAAACCAAGCATTGTTTTCATTCCATTAGACTCTATGGATCATTTAAACCTAACCCTAGAAGTTTGAAATCAATCAGAGCTCATTTGATTTACAAATTAAAATCTGATTACATTTTTGAAGACCTCACCCCCAAATTAGCTAAGGGTAAAATTTTGGTAATTTATAGAGGTCATTTAAGCTTATTTTGGTTTTAATTAAAATTGGTTCAATTGTAAATTTGGGTTTATAACATTTCCTAAATACTAATCTATCCTCCCTCCAATGGTCGGATGCCTCCAAACCATGTGCGCCATCTGGATTGTTGATTCCGCGGCAATGATCCAATGGCCCACGCCCTTCGATTGGATCCATCTCATCTCAACCATTTCGCAATCCTGAGATGGGATCCAATGACATCTCGCCATCCGCCATATGTATCCCCGATCGCCCGTTAGATCTCTTGATCCAATTTGATGGCTAATCTAGCACCCATGCTCAACTATTAGCTGTCTAAGGATCAGGACCATTCTACTCTAACCAAAGATCAGCCAGACAATCCTGGAGACACCCGTGACTGTGGATTGTCTCTTTCCTCAGCTCGCGCTAAGCTAGTCTGCAACTAATGGGACATGTTAAGGAGGTCTCTGCAATCCTTTCCTTCACCTCCCAAGCACTCCCAGTTGAGGTCAAGGCCTGGTCTACTTCAAATGAGGTAAGTGCTGAAGCACCTTTGAGCTGAGCCAGTGCCATGGTTCTCGACCTCGACCACCACCCCTGTCACTCCTACACCTATAAATACCCATCTTGGAATCATAGTGGGACCATTTTCTTAATATGATTCTTCTATTTAAGTTTCTTCTCCTCCCATTCTCTTGCCAAATCCTGGCATTCTACCTGTTGCGTATCGCTAATAGAGGGTGTTGTCTGGTGTTTAGATCCCCTGCTAGCAGCTGCGAACCTCTGTAAGCTTCATCGATCTCGTATTTCTTCTATCGTGCCTTACTTCACCATTTCCAAGTATTAGCCTATCCCATTGATTCGTGTGGACTCGATATTCGATTAAGCAATCTAGGATAGCCTCTGTATATTGTCTAATTATCCCTAGCACCTTAGGATTCTGTGCACATGATTTGGATCGATTGAACTCGGTCCAGGTAGTAATTGCTCACAATCTGGACGGCATTGGTGCTCAATGAGGTTGGTGCTACCCCACTGAAAACCAGTCCTCAATTTAGCTCAAATCCATTTCAAACCTTCTTTCCTTAGACAATCAATCTCATTGCAACTTTCACCAGGGTCTGAGCTAGCTCTGATTGATCGTATCGAATGATTGAGCTAGCAGTCGAACTAGGAGCTGAGTCCAAGTTAGGACCTTGCTATCGGATGCACCCCAAGTGCATAACCTTGAGAGTTTGACTTGCCTCACCTCACTGATGATGTAGGGATCAAATCCCATCCCTTTGGTGGTCTCGGTGAGGAGAATTGTTCCCTCATAGTAAACTCTAAACATCCTCACTTAGGCCATTTCAGTAGAGTAGCCATCTAGTGATCCACTACATCCCAATTAGGGCTTCTATATCTAATCGATGTGTCCAGCCTTAGGGATCATGTGGCGATTAAGCCAATGTTCTAGCGTGCCCTCAGTGCAGAGAATTAGCCTCTAAAATTTCTTCTTTCTTCATCTTATCTAAGGAAAAGGTGGAGAGGACAACACTATCACGTCAGGCCGAGTCAGCCCAGGCCCATGCGGTGCGACATGCTGGCCCATCCAAGTCACGATTTGACCTGCACCTTTTGGTAAGCAGGCTGGGTTAATAAAATGAATTTTGGAATTAAATTTCTTCTATTAAATATTTGATAAATCTATTTAATTAAATAGCCTATGGTTTAATTAATTGAAAACATTCAAATTAATTTAATGAACTAACTTTGGCTATACTTATCCAAATGGTATATTTAAATATACTATTTTGATCAAAAAAATATAAGGAACAATAATATGCAAGAAAATTCTAGATCCAATGGTTAGATCTTCTAATTTGTCCTAATCTTTCTCTAATCTTAATTAGTGAATAAGTTATTTATTAAATGTTCAAAATTCATGATTAAGGTCTCTAATTGCTCATATGATAGAGGAGAACTTAACTATGCCTTTCAAATAATTTAAGATTTTTAAATTTATTAATCACCTCTTAATCACCTTAAATCTTGATTAGTGATTAATGACCTAATTAATCTTCTAATTTTGGTAAACCAAGTCCCTATTATCCTCTTAAGTATACCAGAACTTGCTTATGTATTTATATTCCAATAATAAACCTTAATTCCCTAATTACCTTCCTTAGCCTTAAGAAGTGATTAGTGCTAATTAATCTAATCTTGAGTTCAAACTTAAAGTTAAGTGCCTTATTTATCTTATTAGTTAATACTAAGCCTATTAGAACTGATTAGAGTTAAATTGGATGCTTAAATCTAAAAATCCCAATTTTAGCCTTATGAAGGCTATTCTGGTCATTTTGACCAAAAGTTTGTTTAAGAACCCTTAAACCATAAAAATGTCATTAATATGCTTTAAATCAGTAATAAAATATTATACGATCATTCATTTATCTTCTAAACATAGTTGAATTATCTAAAGTGCTTAAGGCTTAATTCTCTTAAAGTTCCCTTAAGTAAATCATAAAGAGCTTGAAGTGATCTTAATCTTGAATAACAAAATTTAACTTTATGAAACCAATATTAAATTGCTTATTAAAATTAATCATAATATTATTCTGAAGGAAGTGTCTTAATGAAAACCCTAATTCTAAATTTAATATGAAGTCTTAAGTGATTAAACCTAAGACCTAGATCTTATATCCTTAGTGATTATTCATAATAATCCATTTGATTGTACCATCTTATTCTTGAAATTCTTATTTGATTTAATCTTTTTGAATCCTTTTAGTGGGTTTACGTTGACTCAACTTATAAAATAATGTGATTATTCTACAGATTGATGTTAGATCTTATTATAATATTCTCATTTGATTATTTTATCTTATAATTATAGATTCAGTCTTTCTTTAAGATCATAGTTTCTTAATCTTTCTGCTTCTAATATTCTCAACTTTTATAATAAGTGTGGGTGTGAACCCTTAGATCCTTAGAAGATTTGCACCTTAGATTTAGGATTTAAACCTCAAATTAGAGTTTAAACCCAGAATCCTTAATCTTGATTCGCATAATCAGGATTTGGTGCGAGTTTTTAAAATACATTAATTAAGTGGTTAATTTGTTTACTTAACCTTTATAGTCATCACTTCTAATTATGAATTAGAACTATTATGTTCTAGTGTTAACTCTATGGTTGTAAAATTTGTGATTTTACAGGATAGCTAGATTTTGGAGGTCCTAAGCCTGTACTATCTTAGAAAAGATAGTACAAATTAAATTAGATAACAACATATAACTAATTAATTATCTAGCAAACTTTGATTATTGTTGCTTCACACACCTTGTGTTTGAGCCTTTTTCCTTGGACATATTAGTAGAACATAGGATATTTGATGAGTATACTATGTTAGATTTGAGATTGCATAAACATGATGTCAGTTAGTTCATTCTGTTCTCAGTACAGTAGAGTGTGTTCTAGCTTAGTCTGCCTCTTCAATTTAGTTCTTTGGATATAAATTAGACTCGAACCTAGTTTTGTTCTTGGTTAGGGGGATACATGTCTGATTCTATAAATTCAACTCGGCCCTAGCTCTATGCTCAGCAAGGGGGATACATGTTGAACTTTCTATACAGTGGCCTTATTTTGGCCCACTTCTATTATGGCAGTACTACGTTAGGCATACTTTTACCTTTCAGTTTAGTTCTAGTTCAGTGGCTAATTTAGCCATATGTTTTTCATGCACTTTTACTATTTTTTGTATGCTTTTATAATTCATTCAATTTAGTACTCTTAATTCAGTACTTGCAGATTTACGATGCTATCCTTATTTTAGCTTTCTTATGCTTCAGTTTAGATTCCATTTATGTAAATCAGCATTTATTCATATGATCATAAGCACATTAGGATGAGTTTACTTTAAGTATTTTTTAGTTATTATATATTTACTGTATTACCTTATTACAGCTTCTGGTTGAGGTATGTTAATTTACATACTTGCTTTATTTAGTTATAAATGTTAGTTTATAACTATTACGTTTCTTGTGGCTTGTTGCTCCCCTTAATTGCTTAAATGTTCTTTAATTATGATATCCTAAATATTCAGTTTCATTTAAATAAGCCTAAAATGTGCTTAGATAATTTGTCTAATTATAAGTTTTTCTTTTCTTGGCTAGGGCCCTCGCATTGTGATATCGATAATGAAAGATTCGGAGCTATTCATCGAGGTTTCTTCTGGGGAGGAGCTTGACCAAGAAGAGGATATTCCTGCCATTGTAGCTTAGCAGTCTTATTTTCAATAGTGAGGAGAGTGTTCCTTTTCTTTTAAATTCAGTTTGTAATAATTTCATATTCTGGATGTATTTACTTTCTGCATTGTCATATTAGCTGAGTTATTGTTTCTACTTTCCTTACTAAGCTGGGATGTGGATGTTATATTCTCTTATACTTCTGGTACTTTGATATTTTGATGCATGATCTTCAGTTTCAGGTGGCAAGTATTCTAAATAAGGCGGGTTGGGCTTATACCTGACTCGACTATAGTTGGGAGATTTGTCATAGTTGGAGACTGTATTCACTGTAATTATTTCATGGCCACAAAGGGTACGGGGCCCCACATTTTACTATCCTGATGAGTTACTATTTGTATCTCAAGAGATGAAGATTCTTAAGAAATTGAAGCTACCTCATTTGATATAGAGATCTTTTGGTTGGAAAAGGCATAACATTAAGACATATGTTCCCCTCTTTGCCTCGACAAGGACCCATTGCCTGATTTACGTTAGTATAAAATGCTTTTGTTGAGATTAATGGGATAAATTCAAAGTAATTTTCAAGCAAATTAACCATATCCAAATATTTGAACAAAATTTTTGGATTTAGAGAAGGCAAATTTGTTGAAGTCGAGTGCGCATTCACATGGTATGATTCCATCCTCTATCTACCAATAATAGATTTTGAAGAAACTCAACTGCAAATTCTAGTGTTGAATAAAATAGATAGACCTCTGTTCAAGTTTCCTTCTTTTCACATTTGCAAGTTTCATTTAAAAAGTAATGTTTTCACAAGATTCACATGCCTTAAGTATCCACTCATAATCAATCTTTTGCTTTACTTGAGCTCCAATAAGGTTTAGAGGAATTGTAACAGCCCTAGTGTTGTTGCTAATTATTAGGTAGCCTAATTAACTTCATTTCACTTAAAGTAATCTTATAATAGTATTAGGACCCTTCAGCTCAAGCTTGGTGC
This sequence comes from Gastrodia elata, assembly GCA_016760335.1. NCBI lineage: Eukaryota > Viridiplantae > Streptophyta > Magnoliopsida > Asparagales > Orchidaceae > Gastrodia > Gastrodia elata. Next base: position 43,536,790 of record CM028680.1, on the reverse strand, counting down.
AATTTGGAGATCGTTTGCAAATGACGAATATGTCTTATTATTTTAATCTATCTAAAACTATCTAATTTATTTTGATCTAAGAATCAAAATCAAAGTTTTCCATTGGACACCTCACCCCCAAATTATCTAGAGGTGGTATTTTGGGACCGCTTGAAAGATTGTCAAATTATCCTCAAATATTTTAATAATATTCAAATACCTAAAAAACTAAGATAATTAAATTGATCTCTGATCGAAGACCTGATTGCATTTTTGAGTTCCTCACCCCTCATTTAGGTAAGGGTGAATTTTTGGGATTTTTCAGACTCAGTTTGATTATTTAATTTTGAATAATTAAATAGGTATTATCTTTAATATACTTTTATTATTAATTATTAATTTTATTTAATCCTAAACCCTAATCTGTTCGAACATTTCCTTTCAGCCACATTATCGCATGTTGCTCCTGCATCAAATGGTCATCGAGAAAGAGTGTCTCGGGCTGTTGGATCGCCCTTTGGATCCAACATTCAGATCTCGCCCCTTGTTTATGCAATTTGTAGGGCTTGTTCACCTCTCATCGGTGCGATTATGTGTGATAGGATGGTGGATAGGGAGGCGCTATACATCCCTAATCATGCCCGATCGTGTGAAGATGGGAGGACAGTGGTGGTACTTCATTGGCCACCTTGTGGCCATTTTAGGCCTAGCTAGTGCCCCTTGTCTCATGCATTTTACTCCGTACACCTAGGACAAGATTCAAAAGCGTTTAAGGATTGTTAGAGCCACTGCAGCTTTAGTTTTTCATCGAACCCTAGCCTCCATCTCAGTGTTTCTCAGGTGTACGACACCCACTATTAATCGCTAACCTCTACTATAATGCATTAATTGTATACTTGCATTTGGTTATCAATGCTTATAGAGAAATTAATCTAGGTCAATTGAGCTCAAAAGGGTTTGATTTAGCCTCCATTGCACTTGGGTTTTCCTAACCCTAGTTAACAGTCCATAACTTAGGGCATCGCCTTGGGCGGATGTAGTTGTCGGCGAGTGAATCCATTGAGCCATGCATGTCAGTCATGGTATAAGCTTCACACCGACATGCGGGCTGCACTATGGGACCCCCGGGTTCAACCAGTAGGAAGAGTCCTAGCACACACTCTCAAAGTCACGATCAGGGAAGATGGTCCTCCTCTGGTTTCGGTTGTGTCTGGTTTGACATGCGCTTTCTTTATCGGGGTGCAAATTTCTCAAAGTTCACAAATCTTAGGTCGCACTCGCAGGATGACCCGTCAGCAGCCCATCATTGGAGCTACGCTGCATTTTTCGGACCTCGAGAATTAGATTCCCGCTGTCCACACTATCGTCTCCTCAAATTTTGTGCGCTGGTTTCAACGCTCTTTATTTCTGTGCTGGTGGTTAGTACTGATTTAGATGGTTGATTTAATTAATTAATCTAATTTATATGTTTACTTAGGACTTTTTGATTGCAAACTTTCCCTCTCCCATACACTTAGAACCTTCCAATGGAGTGCTTAGCAAATTTAGTGACTTAATGAGCTAGGATACAGTAAATCTAAGTTGCCTTAGTTAGATTATAGTAGTTAACCTACAATTTACACCTTTTAAGTTTAGTAAGTCTATAACCTTTGCTTTCCCCATTAGCTCCTTAAGCCTTGAATCTAGAAACCAATAAAAATTTTGTGGCTTAAGATTAGTGTAGAATTAACCTCAAGTTGTATAATTATATATATAAATTATTTTGTCATTTACATAAACTTAAATCAAATCACTATTTTTCAAACTTGATTTACTTATAATTTTACCTTAGATTGACTTAGATATTGATATGACGAAATCAATTGGGAGGTTAATCAACTCTAATAATTCAGTTAGATAATTTAAATCCTAGATGACAATGCATGTCACATAATTTACTAATACTTGCATTCCTTGAAATGCTACTTTGCTTTGAACTACAACTATGAATATTCATAAAGATATTGTGCATAAATAAAATATTTATAAATAAAACTTAGGGGTTTCATATGTAGGATGTCAAGTCAGGGCAGGCTACGGAGTAATAAGGAGACCTTACATATTCTTGAGGGGGAATGTGAGTGTTTGTTTTAGAGATCCTGCTTTACCACTTAGTTAGGCAGGCGGGCTTAGCTCCTCAATCATTCTATAATTTATGCCTGCATAACAGAAAACTAAAAATAGCTTGAATAATTACTCAATATATTATCACAATCTTATTGATTGTGAGTGTTTTTCATAGCCGTTAGGTTATGTTTACTTATCATTGTTTTTTGTTATGTTTACTGAGACCATGTGACTAAGTGATAGACAGAAATACATGTTTATGTTTGCATGCAAGTGTATGTGGTCTGAAGTAATAAGTGGAAAGTTATAATTTCTGAGATTTATCGATCCTCAGGAAACGGTGGTTCTGATACCAAGTTATATTTTCTGTTACTAATGTTTAGATGTCAAATTTTCATTGATTTTTGGTTCCTAGTTTAGTGATACAATTAACCTTAAATTAAGATACGATTTGATTAAAAAGGAGAGAGTTGAGAATTCATTATGATAGTTGCAAGAGTTGGTGATATAACTTCATTATTGAATGTATATTCTCAGTTTACTTGCTTTCTTAAATTAAGTGAACAGCATTGGAATCAGAGTACCCTCCACTTACATTAGGTTCAAGTTTAGTGCATAAATAGAACTCCTTCCTTAGCACAAAAACTCTCATGAGATCATGATCCATTAATTAGATTTTGATCCCCTACGTCTAGGTTACCAAAGGATATCATTTATTTCTGATGATCTCACAAACAAGACTTCAATTACTATGCATCATGTGTGTCACATATAGTTTAGCTAGATGGGAGGATGCATTGGGTCAATAGATTATGTCACATCATCCATTGAGTTTTCCAACATCCTCTCATCCCTTCTATTTTGCTAAGCAATAGAGCAAGGTTAATGGAGAATTTGGTTCACAAGCATCAATTTCTTGATAGAGCCGTTAAGGAAAGGTGCTAATGAGCTTGAGAATTTAGTCATATAATTCTCAGCTCTACTTGCACTACCTTCCTTGCTCTTACCCAATTGATGAGCTTGGAACACAAGTTCTTTTAAATAAAATAATTTAGATCTTAGTTCATCCAAGCATTCATTTCAACATAAAATATAAATGATAAAAGCAATTTTTCTTATACATTCAAAAAACTTCATCAGACACCATCATATCCTTACATATTCTTACAACTACATCTCAACCCTCTCCAAAGGGATTTTAGCCTTCCATTATTAAATAAACATAAGCATATATACAAGGAAAAGTGAACCTCACCATCAGTTCACAGTAGAAATAAATCAAGGGAGTTTAGGAAGAAATACTAGGAATCACCTTGAGGTTTTCTGGGGTTCTCTTGGACTTTTTGCTACCCTTCCTCTTGAAGCTCCACCATTTTTCCCTTGCTGTCTTCTTCATCTTCTTGTTCCTGGTCGGTATTCTATCGTTTGGAGAGTTCTCCTTTCTCCTCTTGCTACAGCTTTTCCTTTTAGGAATGTTTTTAAGACACTGGGGAAGGCCAAAGGTTGCATTTTATGGCCTTTCATATGCTGCAATTATTGTAGTTCTAGAAATTTTTGGATCATCCACTGCAGCACGCTGAGGCAGCAGTATTCCAAACACTATTCTGCTGTGGCGTACTATGGCTGCAAACACTATTTCCTGCATAAAGATCAGTATTTTTCCTTCGATTGCCACAGTGTCTGCTGCGGTGCGCTATAGCAATAAACCTTCGTAATAACTATTCAAACAGTTTACCTATAGTTTAAATGATTAATAAAATATTCCATTGTGGTGCACTGCAATAGAATTTTATTTGAAAATGCGGATCAATAGTTTATCTATAGTTTTATAAAATATTCCGTTGTGGCACGCTGCAGCGAAAGTATTTTCAAAAGCACAGTTCAAATTCACTTTTATATAGTTTAAATATTTCCTCATGAAATGACACTGTGGCGCGCTACAGTGAACTGACTTTCGAAAACACTACAATTACTCTTCTATATGATTTTAATTTAACTTCAGCTAAATGACGCTGTAACGCGCCGCAGCGCACTGTACCGCGCTGCAGTGGTCTTTCTTCCAGGTCTGCAGTTTGCTTCTAGGATCAGAATTTTCACAAGCCGCCATGGCACGCTGTGGCATGCTGTGGCGATTTTGACCCAAAATTTGATCATTCTATCCATGCATTCCATTTTCTTCATTTCCCTGCAAAAGTACCATTTTCTACTCAAAGTATATGGATATATATGATGATTTGAATGCTTAATGACTACATTTTTGCTATAAATTATGGATATATCACACCCCCACACTTATATTCTTGCTCGTCAATGAGTAAGCTCAAAATGTGATTTTCTGAATTTTATTTTCTATAGGGATTCAATGTAGTATGCCAATGTGAAATGAATGTAGTTACTAGGTATGCTCTAGTTAAGATTACTTCATGCCTTTCAATTTCTACTACCCCTCTCATCAAGTTCATATTTCTACTCTCATTTGGTTTCACATCAAAATATTATACTCAATGTTTTAATAAGGGAGAGATGATCCTAAAATTCAAACCTTAATGATGCAATTGGTGAGTGCTTGAGCATTATGCCATGTGTGCCCCTTCTTATGATTCCCAAGGAACATTTTAACATTTTAGGAGAGATATTTCTCTTCATCCTAAATGTTCAATTTTTTTAGCTTAGGAGAGATATTTTTCATCATCCCTATATATTTTATTCTTTTGGAGTTTCAGCTTTAAGAGAGAGCCATTTTTCTTCATCCCTTAATTTAGTTCTTTGTGGTCATTAAGTCCTATAGAAGCCTAGCACCTCAATTTCTCACTCACCTCTTGCCATCTTGGTTTTAGTTCTCAGATTCTCTCCCCCCTATACTTAAACTTTAGCTTATTTTATTTTAAGTTCTGGAAACCTAGCTCAGTGGAGCCTTAAGCTTGAATAAGGGGTGTATGATTGAAGTTCATTTTCCTATTAAATTTAAGCATACATGAATCCTAAGTTCAACACCATTGATTTTTGACATTGAACCCAGAAATTTATCTCATTCAGAAAATTATCTTCAAGTTTAATTAAAGCAAAAATGAGGGTGCGCTAGATACGAAATTCACTTTATTAACTGAAATCAAAATTATAAAAATAGAAAAAATGAAAACATAAAGTAGAAAATAGCACAACCTTATTACACACCAGGCTCATCTTCCTCCCCCGCGTAGTGATAGGTACAATCTGCCAGCTAGTCATCGTCCGGAAATGGTTCTCTTGCAGGAGGGCGCTGGCAACCTTGATGCATCTGGTCCTCCACGCAAACTCCACTCTTGAAACATTGTTCCCGGAGCTTCGTGTAATTCCGTTTGGAATTTACGTTGCTGAATCACTTCTCCTTTGATGAAGCACATGTCATGCGCTAAGGAGATGCTCAAATCCCGCTGATGCGCGTACATGTGCGACATCCATCTATCGGTCGATGTCCAGCCAGCTGACGTTGAAGCTTTGCCTTCTTCTCCCCTATTCTTCTTAGCTCGCACCCCCTCTTGGGTGTGAGCGCTCAAGTTTGTTAGTTCAAGAGGAGTGCAGGGCAAAATCTTAATATTGGAAGGGAGGAGTTTCACTCCTTGGGCCTCGCAAATACCTGAAATTAGCATCCCAAAAGCAATAGCAGCACATGGCCCAGTCAAGGTATTCCAGAGCTTCTCCTTTATAATGCTGAAGATGAGAATATCTCCCTCCCTTTATAGTGCACAACAGAGCAGCGCCCATGACTGGGTTACCTCGCTGAGATGCTCAGATGGCATAACAAAACTAGAGATGAACACATGTCAAGCATTGCTAGACTCTGTGAGGAGTGCTCGAGGAATGTTGGCTAAGTTCCCTCTTCATCCTAACTCTGAGTGGGTGATCTCACTTGCTATTGCAGTTGGGTCGTATTGGAAGCTCAGCAGATTGAAATAAATACAACTCTTTGCCTCACCCAATATATAAAGCCTTTCGATGTCCTTGAGCCTGAACTCTATAACCTTACCCCTCACAAAACTTTTATGCCCCGCCGCATTGATCGCGTTGGCATAAACTTCTTACACTATGGAGAGGTAAGTGGAGCCTTTGGAACTCACTAAGTTAACCCATCCCTGGTTAAAAATTTGATCCAGGTTTATCGGGTATGGGAGCCCGAATCCTCGCGTTGTTCTACTTCAATCGAAGAGAATTGTTTCTTATTGAACACTCCACCAACTGTGGAGGTCGAAGCTCCCTTGCTTGCAATTTTTTTCTTCCCTAAGGACATTGCTTTCTCTTAATGAGAAAAATAATGGGTTGAGAGAAATGATGCTTGAGAATAGTTGGAAGATGCTAGAGGTGAGGAGCTTAAGTTTTCAATGAGGTGCAACCTTCAACTCCCCCCCCCCTTAGCCTCTTTATAGGTGTTAAAAAGGAAATTTCTAGAATGTCTTAGATTAAATCACACTTATGGCACATCAATTCTTGAGATAGATTTAATTCTTGCCATAAGTGTGACTTGATTTATCTTCAAAAATAAATGGAAAATTTCTGCTTTTCAGCATAATTTGTAGTTTGGGAGTTCCAAGGCACACTGTAGCTTCTTTGACTGCCTTGGGAATCCAAGGCAGTCAATTTTTGCTTCAGATGGGCATTTTTAGTCGTGGCGCTCTGTGGCACCTTGAAATATTTGTGTTGAGATATCCGCTATAGCACACTGCAGCAACAAAATCCGCTGCAGCGCGCTGAAGCGATTGAATCCGCTGCAGCGCGCAGTAACAAATAAATCCGCTGTGGTGCGCTATGGTGGTTCTTAAGCCAAAAATTTTAGAATTTAATTTCACTTCAAGAATTCTTTTCACAAAAGATTTTTGGTTGTTTATTTATTTAATACTACTCCTAAAAGCAAAAACTTCAAACAAAATAAAAAGGGTTGGGTTGCCTCGCAAAAAGCGCTTGGTTTATTGACCTCAACCTGACATTTTAAATATCAAATTGGATTCAAATCCCTTTGTTGGTTTCTTCACCCATATTTTAGAATGAAATGAGTGAGAACCAACCAAAATTGGGCTCAAACTCATTAATTCATTGTTGGATTTCTTTTCCACCTCATTTTCCTTGTTAACAAAGGAATCTCCCTTTTTCTTATTTTTTCCTCTTCTAGTCTTTTTCTTCTTCTTCTCTCCCTTTGTGTCACTTCCTTTAGATGAGGTATCATAGTGACCAGCAGATTCTACAGTGCTCCCAATCTCCTTTTCTTCTTCCAACTCCCAATTATCTTTTTCCCATTTTTCCTTTATTATCTTCTCTTTAAATAATAAAGGCATTAAGTCTATAACTTCTTCTAGACCCTTAACTCTTACTGTCATGAATCCCCTTTCCACATCAATGATAGCTCAAGGGCTAGCAAAGAATGGTCTCCCAAAAGTTATAGTAGAGTTTTCACTCCAATTGTCCCATTCACACAACACAAAATCAGTGGGGATCATAAAACTTCATATACCTGCGGGGACATCCTTCACAATTCCTAAGAGGGCTTGATATGCTAGATTTGCAAATTCTAAAATTATTGGTGTCTCCTCAATACCCCTTACTCCTAATGTAGTGTAAATACACCATGGCATAACATCCACCGAAGCCCCTAGATTACACAAGCGATCTAAAAGAACTTCGCCTTCAATCACGCATGGGATGTTCAATCTACCGGGGCCCCCCTTCTTAGTTGCTACTCTATCTTTTTTTTTTCAAATAAGGAATTTTTATTAGTTTTCTTTTTTCCTCATTGTTAAGATCAATGCAATTCAATTTCTTAGTGTCTACATCAATTACGCTTGCCGTTTCTCTAGTATTTAATTCAGTTGAGCTAGGGAGCATACCTTGTTATTTAGTAGACAGCTGTTTGGAAATATGTCCTAATTGAACTTCAATATTCCTTAAAGATACCTCAATTTCTTGAATGGAGGTTTTATGACGGTTCATGGTCATTTCTGTTCTTTTCATGAATTGGATTATTTCTATTTTAAAAGCCCAAAATGATTCTTCTAAATTGGATTCTTATTTATTATTTTGATTTTGCTTATAAGAATTATTGCCATTTTAAATTGGTCGGTTTTGTTGTTGGGCATTGAAGTTTCCATGAGCACTTCCCTCACATCATTAAGAAATATAATGGACTAGATCTGATTTAGGATCTGAGTCTGAGATGCATGAGTTTATGGTTAAAAATTTTAGCCTTAACCTAAACGATAGATGTTAAAGTGTTAAACCCTAGTTTTAGCTCTTAGTTTAATAGGTACCTTAGAATGGTAAGAATTCATGGTTAGTGGCATTTATCTAAGAATATTAGGTTGAGTGTGTTGAATTAAGTAGGCAAATTAAGTAGGCAAATTTATAAAATTTTTGATTTAAGCCTAAGTTTAGTCTTAACATTATGATCTTAGGACTGCTAGTCTAAAATTTTACAAGATAGCAAGATGTTAGAGAACCTGATCATGTAAATTTTTGGAGTATATAGATCAGATAATGAGACAACAATGGATATCATATTAATTTATAAAAATAACCTTGAATTAACCTGATTGCCTCTTCATTTTAAGCCAATTCCATATGACATAATTTTTATGATTTGTGCATGAAAATAAAAAATTAGTAAATTTAGAAAACATTCAGCATTGGGTTCATTTCTGAACGGGAGACTGTGCATGCACATTACTACTAACAGGCAGGTTGTAGAGGAAATAAGGATAATTACACTCATTGGGAAGAGTTGTGCAAGTTTGAAGAACCCACACTTAGTCTTACAGATGTGCTTGACACCTCAATTGCTTTTGTACGTGCTCACTGATGCAAAGTAAACAAGATAAAAACAAGAATTGCATATGTATTTTTGTTATTTCAATTCAACTCAGTTCACTTCAGTTCTAGCGACGAGTGGATAGATATTTATAGATTAGTTTTGGCTTCATTAGCTAGTCAAATAGTGTAATTTACTTTCAATTTCATTTTATTTATGCAGATTTCTTATAAATATTAACTTCCACTACTATTTTATTCATTATTGTTATGATTATCATTATTACCTAGTAGCATGTTTGTATCATTACATACTTACAATAAAGTCTACTTAGCATATATCTTTTGGCCATATTCATATCAGGATTTATTTTAATCTATTATATCTATTTATGTCTAACCTTTTTAGCAGCTAGTAATAAATGAAGTATGCACTTTAGTTTATCAAGTTTTCTAGCTATAACTTGATACGTTATGACTTTACCTTTTATACTATTTAGCTTTTTTGTAGTTTCATTTAATTGCAAAAATGTGATATCCCTAACCATAAAAAAATGATTAATCAACCTATAATGTACTTAGATAATTATCTAGCATAATATTATATATATTTTTTATTTGGCTGGGGCCCTAGCATGTGAAACCAACATGCAAAATTAGAGCTATTTGAGAAGTCAACTGTCGAGTAGGGGCAAGTCATTGAAAAGGAACTAGCAGCTTAGTTTATCTTTCAGCTTTTAGCCTCCATTTAGTTAGAGAGAGACTTTATTTCTGCACTTTTATTCAGAATGTATAACCCTAACCAATTCTGGACGTATTTTATATTTCTTAGCTGAGATGCATATTTTTATTTTATTTTTGGATGGATGTAATGTATGGATGATTATCTTAGCTTCTGCACTCAACTATTGATTATTTTATATGTCAATATACTTAGTGACCAACTACCTAATCTTTATTGGATTAATATGAGTATTAATCTAATAATAGTTAAGGGTTGTCACAGTATTAATCTCATTCCATTGTATAAGAGAAAGCTTTGGCAGCTGACATATTTGAAATTGTGTGTCTACATGAACAAGTAAGTTCATGTTGTATGGAGTAATATAGAACCAAGTTCAAATTACCATTCGCATGGAATGACAAATTTTAGCTACTAAATACCTTCTTTTTTAATGTATATTTAAATGCTTGAAATAGTGATTTTATTTATTTTCTATAGACTAAGATTAAACTAACTTGTTGTGATTAATTAGAATAGATTGGGGAAAACTAGGTCGGAATGGAATAAATAGAATAATGCTTGCAATTTCTTATTTAGCTTGATATGAGAGATTTTCTTAATGTCCTTTTCATGAAGTTGAAGTTATCTATGTTCACTAGTGATGTCTCACACACATGTCTCTCTCATCCCATTCAATCCTGAGATATCATTATTAGATCTACTATGAGACCTCTTGACTTCAAATCTCTTCCTTGATTATGATGGTGTGATATAATTACTATGATACCCTGCTTAGTTCTATTCTAAACTCATTGAAGTTCCAAACTATCTCATAAATATTTTGGCGACCTAAATAACTAATCCCTTTCTATAAATTTTTTCTCTTTAATCCATTTTCAGAGCTAAAGGGATTAGTTATTTAGGTCCTTTGAACATCACACCTTTTATATAGTCTTGGGAGCTGAAAGCAGTTAATTAATTTGGTCCTATGAATATTTCCATCTTTTAACTGTTCTAGATTACTGTTCTTTCTGAACTGCGGGCTCTAGGGCACACTTGGGCACCTGTGGTTTGATCTGTATTGAATGTTCCAAGTTTAATTTGTATCTGAAAGCTTGATGTGATGCATTGTAATACCTGGCCCTTACAAATGGAAGCCAGAGTGTGTTGTAGTGCCTAGCCTTTGCAAATTTGCACTAAGGAATGTCATCGTACATGGTCTTCTATATCTTCAAAAATATAATCATTGCCATTTCTGTTAAATATTCTCTTAAGTGTTGCATGAACATAAAAACATACAAAAATTACTTGTAATAGATTCTAATCTAATCAAAATACACATAAATCAACATACAAAATTACTATAAATATGAGGCTTATAGTACCCCCACACTTAAATTATTGATCATCCTTGAGTAAGCTGAATAAAATAATATTATGATAAAAAAGACATTTATAATAATGAGAGCTAATTCTTATTAATTTTAGAAAGAATTTTAGTGTAGATCTAGTGGCCCAAATACTTTAATATATACGTGTGAGAATTTACTACCATACATCTTGTGTTTTATAAAATGCATTATCTACTAGCCTCAATTTTATCTACGTAATTTTCATGATTACTTTTGATCCAAACTAGGAAAATTGATAGTTGCTCAGTAAGGACTGATTGCAGTACTTATCAAGGGAAGTTCTTAAGTGCCATATATGCTTCTTCTCATGAAATATAGTGCACTTATTTATGAGAGAGACACTTTTCATCATACTTTGACAAAGCATATATATATATATATATATATATATATATAGTTCTTAAAAGCATACTACTCCCAATTCAAAACCAGTTAGACCTTTCTTCCCAGCTATAACTTCCCCACACTCACCTTATTTCATCATTTAATGAAGTTGAGAATCCATATTAGTTGTTTTTGAGCTTGTTTCATTTGACTCAATTTGGTCTAGTTTTTTTTCTATTTTGACATTCGTTATATATCCAATTCCCTTGAATTTACTAAATGAATTTCAGTTCCAACTCAGATTTTGAAAGATAGAAGCCTCATATTAATCACATCAAATTACTAGACATCATGTATTAATTCATTTACTTTAGAAAATAAGTAAGATTATTAAAGCACATATAGAATGAAACAAAATAAGGATATAGAAAAATATGACCTTTATTAAATTGGGTTACCTCCCAATATTGCTTTGTTTATTGTCTTTTGTCTGATCGTTACTTGCCTCAGTTATATAGATTTGCTTGAGCATCCTGCAGTAGGATGCTTTCCTTAACCTGTATAGATTCCTACTTAAAATATAATTTTAATCTTTGTCCATTTAATTTAAATATACCTTTCTCTAATGTTAGGTCAATTTCCCCATGAGGATAAACCTTAACTACAGTAAAAGGGCCAGACCAATGTGATTTATATTTTTTCAGGAATAACTTTATCCTAGAATTAAATAATAGTAGTTTCATCCCAAGCACAAATTTTTTGTCCTTAATCATTTTAGCATTCCATTTCTTAGTTCTTTCCTTGTAAATTCATGTATTTTCATAAGCGTTCAATCTTTTTTCTTCCAAGCCATCTAGCTATAGTATTCATCGTTCATCAACTTATTTTGAAATCAAAGCTAAGTTTCCTTACTTCCCAAACACTTTATGCTCTAGTCAACCGATAGATGACATGTCTTTCCATAAATAAGCTTACATGGGGACATCACAAACCAATTTTATACCCTGTCCAATAGGCCTATAAGGCATCATCAAATTTAATAGCACAGTCCCTTCTGTGAGTGCTTACAATTTTATTGAAATTTTGTTTCAATTTATGGCTAGACATTTTAACTTGCCCGTTAGTTTATGGATGATACGCAGTAGCGATTTTATGCTTAATACCACATTTTTGTTATGTGCTTCCAAATGTTTATTTTATAAATGAAGCCCTCCATCACAAAAAAATACCCTCAGTGTTCCGAAGCAGGCTAACATTTTTTTTTGGAATCCTACAGTGTTCTTTGCTTCATTATTTGTATATGTGATTGCTTCAACCTACTTTGAGATATATTCCACAGCTACTAAAATATAATTATTTAACAGAGTAGTTGTAAATGGTTCCATGAAATCTAACCCCCAACATCTACGAGTTCAACCTCAAATACCTTGAAGAGGTAGCTTGTCTCTCTTACTAATATTTCTTGTGCGTTTACGTTGATAGAAAATTTTCATATAGTTAAATGCATGTTTAAACAAGGTTGGTCAAAAGAATACAGATTACAAAATTTCTATAGTAGTTTTTTAATATCTATGATGTCTACCATAAGGTTAAGAATGACAGTGGAATAAACCTCTTTAATCTCACTTTCTAGTACACATTTTCTCATGATTTGATTAGCACAACATTTATAAGGAATATGGTCATACCAAAAAAAATATTTAACATTTGAAAGGAATTTTTACTTTTGCTAATACAAATACTCTGCAGGTAGAACCATGAAGGTTAAGTAATTAGCAATATCAGCGTACTAAAGTGGTTTTGATGTTGATATTACAAGAAGTTGCTCATTAGGGAAATTTTCAAGAATTTCTTCTATATAGTCATGCTCTTGATACGTTAGCTTGGATAGATGCTCTGCTAAAATGTTTTCGCACCCCTTTTTATCTTGGATCTCTAAATCAAACTTCTAAAGTAATAAAATCCAACAAATCAATCTGAGTTTTGCATCTTATTTTTGTAATAAGTTTTTGCTAGTTGAATGATTGATAAATGCAATGATTTTGGAGCCTACCAAATATGACCTAAATTTATCAAATGCAAAAACTACGACCATGAGTTCTATTTTTTGTTGAATAATTCTTTTGGGTCTCATTAAGTAGTTCACTTACATAGTAGATTAAATCGAATATTCTATTTTTTTCCTTGTCCCAAAACAGCACCTACAATTACATCAGTAGTGTCGCACGTAATTTCAAGAGGAAGTTCCCAACTTGGTGTTGAGATTATGGGAGCAGATGTCAATATTGCTTTCAATTTATTGAATGCATCAAGACATGCTATATCAAACTTAAACTCTACATCCTTTTCTAAAAATCTACACATTGGGACACTTATTTTTGAAAAATTCTTTATGAATCTTCTATAGAATCCAACATATCATAATAACCTTCTTTTATCTCTTACTATAAACGGGGGTGGAAGTTTTTATATCACTTTGATTATGGCTCGATCTACTTCTATTCCATTCATGGAAATCTTATGCCCCAAAATAATCCCTTCTTTTACCATAAAATGACATTTTTCCCAATTCAAACAATATTCAATTCTTAACACATTAAAGTACTTATTTATAGATTTTTAAGGCAATATCTTAATGTTGTTCCTACAACAAAAAAATTATCCAACAAAAATTCTAAGAAGTTTTCAACCATATCCAAGAAAATTACCATTATACATCGCTATGAAAGTTGCTAGAGCATTGCATAATCCAAAAAGAATCCATCTAAAAGAAAATGCACCATAGAGGCATGAGATTGTTGCTTTCTCTTAGTCTTATGGATCAATCAAAATCAGATTGTAACCACAATATTCATCTAGAAAATAGTAAAATGGGTGCTCAGCTAATTGGTCAAACATTTGGTTAATGAATGGAAGAGAAAAGTTATCCTTACGGGTAGCTTTATTGAGTTTATTGTAGTCTATATATTCTCTCCACTCGATAATTGTTCTTATTGGAATTAATTCCTTATTTTCATTAATCACAATGGTCATACCACTCTTTTTTGGTGCAACATGTATTGGGCCAACCCATGAACTAACTAATATTTGAAATATATTTCCTACATCTGATAACTTAATAATTTCCTTGTGCACAACTTCTTTAGCTTTTGAGTTTAACTATGGCTGAGGTTTGATTGAAGGTTTAAAGCTATCTTCCATCAAAATTCTATGCATGCACAATGTTGTACTGATTCCCTTGATATTTGCAATACTCCATCCTATTTCTCATTTAACATTTCTTAGCATTTTGCATAACTACTCTTCCTGGTCAGCTCCCATCAAAACTGAGATTATCACTGACAGAATGGATTCTTTACCGAAATAAACATATTTTAGATTTGATGGGAGAGGTTTCAATTTTATGTTTGGTGATTTCTTAATGGATGGAACAATTATACTTCTTTTTTTGATAACCTTCTCACAATTCTTATCTATTTCTTTTTCGCCATCACATTCATGAATTTTCTACTCTTCTTCCTTTAAATTTGGAATATGCGACTCTTCAAAATATTCTGCTCACTAGCAACTTTGATCAATTTTAATAGGGTGTTTCATAGCATTGCTTATGTTAAATTTTATATCCTCTCCTTCTTATTTTAAGCTGAGTTCTCATTTATTTACATCAATAAGTGTTTTTCTAGTTGATAGGAATGGTCAACCTATAATTATTGGAACCTCTTGGTTTTCTTCCTCCATATCCAACACAATGAAACTAGCCATAAAAATGAATTTATCTACTTTCACCAATACATTTTCTAACATTCCTACATGAATTATTACAGATCTAACTTCTAGCGACATTAAAATTGAAGTGGGTTTTAGGTTATCAATTCTTAATTCACTATATACATAATATGGCATAAGATTAACTGATGCCCCCAAATTACAAAGAGCCCTTTAAGAAGTTTGGTTTCCTATTGTGAAGGTATGGTAGAACTTCCTGGATCTTTTCTTTTGAAAGAAATTTTTCTTTACATAACAACACTACATTCTTCCATTAGTACCACAATTCTTTTATTCTCCACTTTCCTCTTCTTTAAATAGAAGCCCTTCATACACTTAGCATAACTAGACATTTGTTCTAAGGCATCAGTGAAGGGTATGTTTAAATGCAGTATTTTGAAAAGTTTTATAAATTTTTTAAATTGCATGTTTACCTTATATTTAGCCATGCATACCTTATGTTTAGCCATGCATTCAAAAAGAGGTATAGATGGGTGGTTATCCATTGGACCTTCTTTTGGTGCTACTTGAAGTTGTTATGTTTGCTCTTCCAGAGCTAATGATTTCTCTTATGAGGCTTCGACATCTCAAGAGTTATTTGTTGTTCATTCCTTGGTTGCTATAAATTATCAGAGTTGATGTTCTTCCACTACGCAATGTAAAGCAATGCCCTTGTTTTTGCCTATGTTCATTTTTCACTCCTACTTAGGCTAGTATTGATAACTATTGTTGAACTTCTTTGTGTTGAGCTTTTATTACTTCTACAATATTTTCTTGATCCTTAATGTCCCTTCATGTCTTCTTAATGTTGCATTAGTTCTATTCATGATGTTGGTTGTGTTATTTTTGAATTCTTCCATAGATCTCTCTTAAGAAGTTCTCTCACTCCCAAAATTTTGGTTATAGGTATTTATTAATGGTTAGTTTAAAAGGCATTGGGAGTTAGGATTATCTCTTAAGAATTTATTGTTTGGTGCTAGAGGGTGCAAAGGGGTTGTTTAGCTAACAATTTTCACTTAGTTGTGTTCCCCAGCATAGTTTACAAACTACCTCTTGTGCAACATTTGCACTCATGGCTGTCAAATTTTGATTTAGTAAGGTTATATCCCTTTGCAAATTTACTATTTGGTTGTTTTTTACTGAGTTGCTAAACTTTCTACTATTATGATACAGTCATTCAGTAGACCATTGGTATGAATTAATAGTCACTTCTTCAAAAAGATCATATGACTCTTGAGTTTTGTTATTTAAGGATCCTTCCGAAGATGCATCAATTAGGTGTGTTCAATCCATTGTAAACCATTTGAACTTGCATCCATAGGAGAAACCCATGATACAGGCATCATCTATAAAATTACATAAAGTACTCCCAACTATTGTACAATGACTCTACCCCTTATTGTGTGTAATTTGATAACTCATTTATAATCCAAATAATTTTGGCTAAAGGAAATATTTTGGTAGAAATTATCTCACTAATTCATCCTGTTGTGTTGTGAACTTGCTAATGGTGCTACGGTGCAATTCCAAGAGGTTCCGAGGCAACTCGGAACAAGGTGTGAGGTTCAGGAATAGCACAGGCACTGCCGTGCGCCCTGGCGCACAACTGTGCGCTTTAGTGCTCCTTCTCCCGAGATAGCGGCACTATCACATGCCATAGCGGTCAGCAGACATAGAAGTACGCATTAGAATGCAGTGCAGAGGAAATTGATGCTGCAACGCACCAAAGTGTCAGTCATTACGAGAGACAGGTGCTACCGCACGCTGCAGCGGTAGGCTAACACAGACCACGGTGCTACAACATGCCCTGGCGGCGAGCTACTTGAAGCCTAGGCACTACGGCGCATCGTAGCGCATGGCAAAATTTTGCTCCAGCTTCAAATTACATCTTAAGTAATTTAGAGGGCATTTTGGACCTTTTGAGGTTCAAATTTTGCTCTGACCTATGTGTGTTGGCATTTATGTTGGAGGCATTGGCTACTGTGAGGAGGAAATCCCAAGGTGAAGCCCGAAGGAAGCTGCAGTGCAAGAGAGCTCTTGCATATTGGAGAAGATACTCCTGGTGGTGGGTGCTTCCTCTCTTCTTTATATTAGAGTAAGAGCTTGTGTGTTTTCCTATCAAACATGAAGCTCTTTGTAACTTTGTACTTTTCAAGGTTCTTAGTGGATTTTTTCTATAGTGTGGCTCCGGAGATTTTCTTATTCTTGGGTTTTCCACAAAATTTTCTTGTATTTGGATGTATGTGTGCTTGAGCTTATTTATACATGCATGTGCTACGATGTACTCCTTGTTGTTTTGTGATTTTGAATTTGCTTGGAAACCATCAGCGCAACTCTAGTCCTCAATCAAGTGCGCTAGTCAAACTACTTTCACTGCTGAGTGTTCTCGGTGCTGAAAATATTACCAACACATCCTATGTTATATAATTGAATCACTTGATTGCAAAATTTACCAACTTTTAGCTCTATCTTTCAAGGAAAAAGGGAACATTCTCAGTTTTATGGCATCATTACTTAAATATATAACATATTTCTAAAAAGTTTGAGATGTGATATTAGGGTCCTCATTGGGCAATCCATAGAATCAAAGTTCTAGATCATTTGCAGGATTATTAGTTTGATTTAAAATTGTTGGATTGTATGCTCAGTCTAACGGTAACATTGGTTATTCCCCTTATAACAAGTAAAGAACAGTGCCTAAGGACTCTACCCTGATTATTTTAGTGAATCTCCCCTAAAATTTGGTCAGCCATATGTCTATTAATTGTATTTATCTTTGTCTTTTATCTAAGCCTGCTAATTGTGCGTTTAATTTATAGATCAAAAAATAACTTTTCAAATTTTCTGTGGCACATATACATCTCTACTTTTACTAAGCAAACCAGATTGATCAACTAATTTTAATTTCATAGTTATAATACAAGATTTTTTTGTACATAAACTTTTTTGAAGAAATAATGATAATAATAAGAAAATTAAAATTAGCATTAAGCCAAAAAATAATAGAAGCAAAAGAAATGTTCGAATCTCTAGTTGAAAATATTTCTTTAATACTAATCTACCGTTCCCTAACAACGATGCCAAGAACTTGGCTGACCTGAAATTTTATCTGTGTGAACATGCAAGTGCACATGGTCTAGAGTAATATAAGTTAAAATCTAGATTACATCCTAAGGGAACAGTGAGTCTTAACAACTAAATACTTTCTTTTATTACTTATGTTCGAATGACTAAAATTGTGATTTTGTTTATTTCTATCAGCTAAGATTACATTAACATGTTGTGTTCAAATAGAATATATTGGTGAGCATTAAGTCAAAATATATGCCATATATAGAATAGTACTTACAATTCATTATCCAGTTTAATGTGAGAGATTATTTTTTTATCTCTTAGTGGAGCGCAGTTATGTAGGTCCACTATGATGTCTCACTCACATGGATCTCTCATAATATTCAATCATGAGATCACCTTTAGTCAATCTCTTTTGAGACCTCTTGACTATAGATCTTAACCTTGATTGTGATGGTGTGATGTAACTATTATGATGCTCTACTTAGTTTTATTCTGAACTCATTGAGGTTTAATAAAATAACATAAATATTCTTGTGATCAAGAATAGCTCTGTAGATGAATTTACTACAAACCGTCTTATAAAATCTATTTATGTCGAAGTAGTAGACTACTTCTTAATTTAGATTATGAAAACATTAAGCTTTCACAACTAGTCTTACATCTAATTTATGAACCGAGGTTCATAAACGAGCAATTGAAGCTTTGTGATTATTTCAATATTTTATATTCTTTTTTTATTGTGAACATTTCATAATTGTTCCACCAGATAGATATTTATTTTGAGCGTTAATTTATTCTCATATTCTTACTAAATAAAGGTTATGTTTTGCATTGCACAATAAAAAATTTCAGATTCACAATTTTTGCCTAATCCTTCATGAAAGGGGGTTTAGGCTGCCATTAAAAATGATGATCATAGAGAAATAGAAATAAAGTACAAGAGAGACATTTTCCTTACAATACAGAGATTATACTAAGAAAGAGATACAATACAGTAGGAACTGCTCTTCGTGCTATCTAAATTGTTCTTTCTTTCTTTTTTTTACTCTAAAGCTCCCTTCTTTTGCTCTCAGGCTTCTTCTCTCTTTTTTGTGGCTTCCTTCTTTTTGAGAAAACTTTTAGGAGTTCTTGTAACAATGTTTGTACTGTTATCCATTATTAGGTAGTCAAATTAGCTTAATATAATTTATAGTGTATAATAGCATTTGGAGTCAACACCTGAATTTTGGTGTCATATGCAAACCATTCATTTTCGAGAATATTTTGAATAATTTAAATAACCTAAAGTTTTCCTAAATTATTATGACTTTCAAATCAAAATTGGAGTTCACTATTAAACTCTTCACTCCCAAATTAACTGGGGGTGAAATTTTGGAATTTTTTGGAAGTTATCAAATTTTCTCGAATATTTTAACATATTTAAATACTCAAAAAATTCAATTTAAAATCTCACTTTATTTTTGAGTTTTTCACCCTCAATTTAGCTATGGGTGATTATTTAGGAGTTTTCAGAGCTCATTTAATAGCTTAATTTTAATTATTAAGATTCAAAGAATTACTTAAAGTATTTAAATTAATTAATTTATATATTTATTAATTTCCAAACTGTCATTTAGTGTATAAATTAAAAAGGTGAAAATTTGTTGCTCCACACAACACATGAGATAGCGATCTCATGTGATCTGGATCACATAGTGTTTTTGCTCAGTCTATCAAACGATTGAGTAGCGACCCACTATGACCAATAACATTTAATCGTTTGATCGACTATTCAATCAAATGACCAGATCACAACAAGGTACTATTACCCTATCGTGATGCACTGAATCAACCACGATCGCCCTGGCCGCAAGAGGCTGTAGCACAGCTGCTCGTATAATCCTTCCCAATCCACAATAACCATCCCATTCAAATGCCAATCTCCTTCCCGATCCCTTGAGACTTTAAGTTGGAGCTGGGAGTTATCGTAGCATCCTTAGGAACTCACTGAATCTTCATTGTCTCAAATGATGGGTAAGCATTCCCCGTCACCTTTTAAGCTCAATTTTAGTATTTCACATTTTGTTATTGAATTTCAGGACCCTACGTATCGTTCCCTGAGCTCAATTGAACTCGAGTGCGGCTATCTGAGCTTAAATGGCTTGGTCTTGTATAGTAACATACAATGCCCGAGGTCCCTCAGTTCTAATACTTGGCTTCTCGACAGTCCCGTTCTCAATTGAGGGTGGCCTGGGTCATCCACAACCCAAGGAACCCAATGGGATCATCGGATAGTTGAATGGTCCAATGTGGAGTGGGAATCACCCCTCCACAATGAACCATATATTACCATAAACTAAAATTAGGGTTTTTTTTATTTAGGATAAACTAGTTAGAGCTTTTGGGTTCTACGAGTTGCTCTCATCATCATCATTCCAATGATGGGTCGCATGCTATCTGACTCAGTCGGAGTGAGGAGCTAGGTCAATCCCTAGCTCCCTTCTCTTAGCTTTGTCGAGGAAGAAGGAGAACAATGTCATGGTTCAGCCCGAACCACGACACTATGCGATTGAGTTGCATTGATCTGGAAACTTGTTGTTAGGGACTTAACTCATTGTTTAGGTATACTAAAATTTAAATAAGAACTCGAGGTTTAATTAATTTCAATTTAATTATTTAAATAACCTTTTTAAATACAACTCCAAAAATAACAAAATTGTATATCATTTTGATAAAAAAAAAGAGATGAACAATAATATATAATTTAATTTTTGATTGGATTACTAAATTAGATAAGAATATATATCACATAATTTACATCTAATTTGAAGTCCTTGTCTGTTGCTATTCTATGAGACTAAAAACTTGAACATACATACATATTGAGTGCATGAATAAAATCTTAAAACATTAAACTTTGGGGTTTCGTATGGTGAACTATAGTTTAGGGCAGGCTATAGAGTAACAAGGAGACCACACGTATCCTAGAGGGGGAATATCTGTATTATGGGAAACGTCTCTTTACTTGGTTAGACAGATGTGCTTGACTCCTCATTTGTTCTATTTACCCGTATAATAAAAAATTTCATAAGATAAATAACTTAACAATACTTTTATCACAATCTTATTGCACGCTGCTTGTCAGACTTATGACTACGCTTACTTATTATAGTCTATAACTATGCTTACTTAGTCCTTGTGACTAACTTCACTTCACTT
This sequence comes from Gastrodia elata, assembly GCA_016760335.1. Classification (NCBI taxonomy): domain Eukaryota; kingdom Viridiplantae; phylum Streptophyta; class Magnoliopsida; order Asparagales; family Orchidaceae; genus Gastrodia; species Gastrodia elata. The sequence continues at coordinate 43,515,436 of CM028680.1, read as the reverse complement.
TACTTACTTATAGTGTATGTTACTTTTCACTTACATTTATACTTACACTGCTCTCTTTTTAATGTCACTTAGCATAATTCCAAATTGACATATTCATGTTTCGCTTAATGTTTTGATAAGCGCTATAGTAGTTTTAGATTTTATAGGATGTATGCTTCCCTTACTTATTTGATGTAGGTTAAAGCAAACTACATGTGAGTACTTTACTTTTGTATTTTGCTTTACTGCTTTTACTTATTTTCATACCCTTTCATTTTTATGCTTAGTGCTCCGCTAACTCAAATAATTTTAAATGGCTAATATGATATCCGCTTAAATCTAAAATAAAAACTATGTAATCCTAAGTACTTAGACTTCTTGAGTCTAATTATTGGTATTTAGTTTGTTGGTTGTGCCCTATCATATTAAATATCAAATACAATAGATCAAGAGCATCTTGTAGAGCTAGGAGTTAAGACAAACATCAGTCATCATTATTTTGAAGATTTGCACCTTTTATTATTATTGTGAGGATGAGTGCATTTTATACCATTTTAATTTATTTGTAATATCTTTAACTTTGGATGTTCTTACTTTCTTTTCTGTGATGAATGCATTTTTATTATTCTTTATACGATTGATTTAAATGATGGATGTGGATGTTCTTATACATGCATACTATGCTCTTTCATGTTTATTACAATTTCGTTGCCTCAAATTAAGTCTTGGCCACATAGTACTTAATAGTGAGTTAAAGTTCTACTAATTCAGTGTTAAGTACTACGGTAACACCAAGTGTTGGGTTAGACTTTACTAACTTAACAATGGGTCATTACAGCTCTTGCTTTGGTGGTAAGGTTATTCTCTCATGAACTCTCCAAATGATCCCTCTTTTTATTTTTCTTTTCCTATAAATATCTTATTTTCAAATTCTCAGTCTTAGGGGTTGATTCAGTTAATTATCCCCATATTCCTTAATTAATTTTGTCTTTAATCAGTTTTGGGAGTTGAATGGATTAATTAAATAGGTCCTTTAAACATCGCCTCCTTTTATTTAGTCTTGGGAGTTGGGATTAATTAATTTAGTCATTTGAATATTTTCATATTTGAACCATTTTGGGTTATTGTGCTATCAGAACAATAGGCGCCAGAGCGTGCTTGGGCACCAGTGGTTAGGTCTGCATTAAATGTTCCATGTTTCATTTGTGTCTGAAAGCACACTGTGGTGTGTCGTAACCCCAGACATTCAAAAGTCGGAGCCAAGTGCATCATAGCTCCTAGCCTGCACAAATGCTCACCAGGGCATGCTATAGCGCATGACCTTCTATATCCTTAGAAATACAATTGTTGTCATTTATATTAAATATTTTCTTAAGTGCTGCAAAAAATCAAAACACAAAAAAATAACCTAAAATAGACTAATGTATAATCAAAACACACTTAAATCAACATGCAAAATTACTGTAAATATGAGATTTATCAGCAATCATGAACCCAAGTATTATAAACAATTTTGTGCAGGATTTATATTTTTATAGGATTATTTGTGTTATTATTTCATGTTTTTTATGCATTTCAGGATGAAAAACTTAATATAAAGACTTAAATAATAATCATGACTAGGATATGCTGTGTTGTGGAGACCATTGGGTCCATCATGGAGATGCTAATAGTGCTCTGATGAGATTCTAGGAGGTTCTGAGGCAATTCAAATCAAGGAGTGAAGTCTAACAACAACACAGGTGCTATGGCACGCCACAACGAAAATCGGTGCTGCAGCATGCCGCAGCGGGTTCCATTCCAAGATGTGGGCGCTACCATGCATCGCAGCGGGTTTCAACACGAGACGCGGGCACTACAGTGCACCGCAGTGGATTTTATTTTGAGACACAATCTGTGGGGCCCCATACTTTCCCGCGGCGACACTAATACTGATATTAGCATAATCGCAGGGAGTATGGTGCTCCACCCGTGGCAATCCCTAACTCAAGTAAAGTCAGGTAGGACCCAACCTGCCTTAAGCGAATGACTTGTCACCTAGAACTATGAACATCCATCAATACAAATCAAAGTGGTGGAAGCAAGAAATAATATAATATAACATCCACTCATAATATAGTATAAGAGAGTAAAAAAATAGTAACTTAGATTAAATACAGAAAAGTAAATGCATCCAGAGTTTAATTATTATAAACTAAATTAAATGAAAGAAAGTGTCTCTCAAAACCTCATTACAAGAAAGTAAATCTAACTAAAGAGCAGTAAGAAGATCCTTCTCCTGCACAGGCTCCTCTCCTACCGCACTGCCTACGAACAACTCCAAATCTGATATTTGCCGGTATCACAAATGCCAGGGCCCCAGCAAACAAAAGAAAAATGTTACAGTTAGACAATTGTCTAAGTACATTTTAAGCTATTTAAACGAACTGAATATTTAAGATATAACATTTAAAGGTTTTAAACATGCAAGCATTACTAGGTGCTACAAGCTACAAAGAACGGGATAGCTATAAACTAATCATTTATAGCTAATCAACAAGTATGTAAAAATAACATACGAAGCAGCAATTAAGTAAGGTGAGGGTAAAAGTAAAATAACTACAACTACTAAAATAAATGTGATACTAACGTGCTTATGATCATATGGATACATGCTGAGTATATAAAGAACACAAGTGCTGAAATAACATACAATTTTGGCATCCTAAACATGCCAATATTTAATATTAAATAATAAGAGTATTTATACAAGCATGTAGATTAATATGAAAAAGGCCACCGAGGCATGTGGCAAAAGTAAACTAAGTACATGAATGAGCAAAAGTAAGTCCACTAAGACATGTGGCAAAGCAAGTTAAGCACTAAAAGAAAGGCCACTGAAGCATGTGACAAAGCAAAACAAAACTAAAAACTAAATTGAAGTAGAAGTAAGCCTAATACAAAGTACTGCCATAACAGAAATAGGTCATACATGACCTCTGAACTTAAAGTTCAACATGTATCCATCCTAAGCATCCGCACAGCTAGGTCCAAGTTAAATTTATAGAATATGACGTGTATCCTTCCTAGACATCCACAGAGCTAGATTCGAGTCTATTTTATAACAAAACTAGAATAGAAAAGGTAGACTAAGCTAGGACATACTCTGCTAATTGAAAGCACTGAAAGAACTAAATGAATGCTATGCTTTTCAAATACTATCTTAGGATGTATCTTCCATTTCCTAAGTTAACTTATTATGCTGAAAGAATGAGGTTCAATATTCAAGGTGTGCAAAGCAATCAAAGTCAAAGTAAGCAGGAGACTCAATCTAAACTTATGTGATATTTGTTGTTGTCTAATCTGTCCAACTAACTATTCTGAGAAGATACAAGCTTAAGATCTCCAATATCCAGCTATTGAGTATAATCCCAGATTCACAACCATAATATTAATATTAGAACTTAGCAAGTTCTAATTCATAATCATATGATAACTATAAAGATTAAAGTAAATGAATCAATGACTTAATTATTATTATTTTCCTCTCTTAACCTAATTCTTGATTTAAGTAAATCAAAATTAAGGATTCTGGACTTAAACTCTATCTTGGTGTTCAAATTCTAAAAATCCAAGGTAGTATCCTAATAAGGATCTAGGGTTCACATTCAAACATAATCTAAATGAGCAATACCTTATAAGCTGAAGGATTCAGAAACTAAGATCTTAATGAAAGGTTGTTCTAATGTTATAAGATAAAATAATCATTAAGAACTAAGAATCTAAGGTCTATATTCAATCTTTAAAATAATTACATTATCTTATAGATTGAATCAATCCTACACCCATAAGGAAGGTTTAAGAAGGATTGAATAGTTAATCAAATAAGGAAATCCAAATGAAGGTAGTTCAATTCAAATGAATGATCTAAAGTCTAAGATCTAAGATTTGATCACTTTAGATCTAAACTAATAAGTCTAAGTTTAGAGTTCTTTAAAGCTTTTGCTTATACTTTCATTGAGACTATAGTTCATAAACAAGCTTTGGTAGGATAGCTAGGATTAGAAAGTTTAACATTAATATTAATTTAAGTTAAGTCTTTTATGAAGGGGTCTTAAGATCACTTAAGATCTTAAGAGCTTCCTTAAGGATTTTTAAGATTTAAACACTAAGATTCATTCAAGAAATGATACCATTTAGCAATTGATGTTAATGCATCTCATTACTGATTATTATTACCTTAATTGAGAATTCTAAGGCTTAAGGGTACTTAAACATATTTTGGTAAAAATTACCAAAATACCCCTATTAAGGCTAAAAATGGGATTTTAAGAATTACTCATCCAAATTGATCCAAGTCTATTTTAATGAGCTCCATTTTGGTTAAGGTAGTAGGATACACACTTATCTTTGGTCTTGGTAACCTAATCAGCCTAATTAGCACTAATCACATTTTTAAGCTAATTAAGGTGATTTAGGAAATTTGGGCATACTAGAATGATGCAAACATATTTAAAGACTCTACTATACTTAATAAAGTATTAGGAACTAGATTCACCAAAATTAGAGGTTAATCTAAGGCTTAATTACCTAATCCCAAATTAGGGTAATTAAGGAGTGATAATAAAATTAAGGTTCTTAATTACTTTTAATGGTCTACATAGGTTCTCTATGGTTTCATGTGCAATCAGAGACCTTAATTAACATTTTTGGATATTAAATGAATTTATTATGACATAAATAAAAATAGAGAAAGATTAGGCAATTATTTTAAATTTAACTATTAGATTATTGATTTTATTTTATATTAATATTCCTTGCAATTTTCTAATTAAAATGGTATATTGGATCATACCATTTGGATAAGTATAACTATTATTATTTAGATAATTTAATATGTATTTTTATTTAAATCAAAACTATATGTTTGATATTATTGACTTATTTAACCTAAGAAAAGTAAATCCAATATTAGTTACATAAGCCACGGCCCAAAACAAAAAGGCGCGGGACGGGGTCCGGCCCGACCCGACACTATTCATCTTCTAGCGGGGGATACCCGACAAAGGGGAGGATTAGGGTTAACTTCCTTCGATCAATTTGCTGTGCACAGAACACGCCACGCCTAGAACTTGATGGCTACACCTTCAAGGGTGCGAAACACGTCGACTGAACCCAAAATCCCCAACTTGGGTGCGCCGGATCGCCGGGTGCTACTCGGTCGAGACATCCTCTAAAGGTGCACCTGTGAGGATCGAATTCTCCTAACAGAGCTGACAATACGAGATAAGCTCTATACCTACACATTCAGGGATCGAAGGGGCATCGATTGGGCATCTAACTTAGTCTCGAGCGTGGAGGAATCAATGGGGTGCTACTCTTGGCATTTCACAGATGCAAGCTCGCTCTATGTCGATCGATCCCAGTTGCATCGATCGATCATATCGAGCCCAATGATTGCAATTAGTTTGCAATCACTTCATGAGGCTATAGAGGTGCAAGATAGGGCTCGAAGCCTCAGGAAAATGGTGACACTCTAGCTTCTTGAGGATCGTCTGCCAGTGCACACTCAGACGGGATTACGCCGTCTAGTCCATTGCCAGTCCCTGCAAAAGGACTTAGATGCTTACTACGAAGCTAAGATGAGGTCCTATCATAGCATCTAGGGTTAATTGAGTGTGAGTCAAGCTAAAACCAACTCCACAGAGGAAAATGGATCGGAGGCTGCACCTGAAGACCAAGGAATGGCCGTGACAGAGAGGGAACGACTAGCTCAAGAACTCTCCAAGCAGTCTCAGCAGCTACACAGGAGGTTTGAATGCCAGACCTCACCCTCTATCAGCTATACGCAGCAGATCTAGTCATTGAGACCGCTTAGAGCTTCAGGGGAAAGCAGCTATGAATTTGGGGTTCACAGTGAGCAAAGGAACTCAATGTTATTCCTAGGAGGTATTCATAGGTCGAGGGATGCATAAGGGTGGAAGTTGAGGCTCAGGCACAAGCGTGTAGTTCGGTCCAAGGGACATGATGGGTTTAACCGTCTGAGGGCAAAATGGGGAGAGCATTACCAACAGACCGTTGCACCGGAGGGCAAAGGAGGAAGAACGAGATACTTTCCCTTACTGCTACGGGGCTGGGGAAGGATCTAGTTATTGAGAGACCAGCGTACATGGGAGAGAACGGGAGGAAGATGAAGGTGAACAGGGCAGAGTCCTTGGCAGTCATTTGATCAAGCGACCATTGGGGTTTGACAGTCTGATGCAGCTCCTGATTAACAGAACCACGGATTAGATCTCGAGCATCGGATGGTAGATGCCGATCGAGTGGATAAGATTAGATCACGGTGCGGATGATATGAGTCGTAGGATTAGGTGCGTTAGGATGCGTGCTTAAGCACCCATACGGTGGATACGCTGCCCCACTGTTGGGACCCCGTGGCGGATCTGCCGCGGTCCCAATAACAAATCCCATGTTTATAAAGTTAATTATTTAATTATTTAAATAAATTAAGTCTTTAAATTAATTACTTAAATTCTAAAAATTTCCTAAATTCAATTTAGGACTAAATGAACTCCAAAAATTCCCAAAAGTTCACCGTTAGCTAATTAAGGCATGAGGAACTCAAAAATGAAATCAGATTTTAATTTGGAGATCAAATAAATTAGGTATTTTCTAGGGCTCAAAAATAGGCAAAAATACCAAAATCTCAATGCTCCGATTGATTTCAAACTTTTATGGTTCGGTTTAATTAACTCATTGAGTTTAATGGAATCAAAATTAGAACTTCATTTAGGTTAATTAATCTGAACTTAGCTATGGTAACAACTAGGATTGTTACACAAACGCTACCTGATAGACGGTAAATACACGTCAGCGCTTGCACGCAAGTGTACGTGGTCTGAAGTAATAGGTGGAAAGTGTGACTTTTCGGGAATTTATCGAACCACAGAGAATTGGTTGAGTTGGCACTAAAGTATATCTATTCTCACTAATGTTTAAGCTATAGTTTATATTAGTTGGTTGGTCTAAAAATTAGCACAAATATTCACTAAGAAAATAACAAGATTTAAAGAAGGAGGAGAGTTGGGCCCATCCCACATGCAATGATCTAATACTTGTGTGGATTTGTTTCTCAAACATTATCATTTAGTTTAATTGAAATCAATTGCACATTGTTGTCCTTTAGTCTAGCTCAAAGGCTTACAAGTTCAAATCTCGTGCACAAAATGAACTCACATTCGGTTCTACTTTAGCACAAAGATTCTTGTAAGATTCTTGAGAATTAAAGTTAATTCATTTTCTCCTTATTTAAGGAGAGTTTAAATTTTCTTAAATCTCAAGATCTCACAAGCATTGATTTTCCACTATGAGCATCACTTCGCATCTCATATAGTTGAGATGAGAGAATCACATGTTGGGCTCAATGACTATGTCACTTAGTTCATGAGCACTCAACACTTCATTTCTCAATCTCAATTATGTGGAGCTAAGGAGCTCAAATAGTGGGTCTTAGCATCACTTGCATCAACTCTTTGGTTGAGCTTAGATTGAGGTGCATTGAGCTCAAGATCCTTCTCACATAGTTCTAAGCGTCCATACACTCAAAATATAGCATCCAACTAAAGGTGAGCTAAGGAGCACAAGACTATTAGATCTTGGATTCTTTAGTTCTTTTTTTATAAACACATCAAGACTAATTTGATAGAAATTTCTTAGTAAGGCATTTAAATCACAATTACAGCATGCTTGAGGGAAAACATTCACACAATAATATTACATCATGCAAAATAGGACTTCATCCCAACCCTCCCTAAGGGGAGTTTAGCTACTCATTACACAAGAAAATAAGGAAAACATATACATAGCAAAAGACCCTTTCATGGTCATTATAAAGAAAATACTAGATTGAGTTTAAAAGTTACTAGGAATGCTCTGTAGAAGTTCTCCGAGATTCTTCTTCTCCTTCTAATTACTTTCTCCTTAGGATGCTAGTGCTGCCTTCTTCCTCTTCTCCCTATGCAAAAAGCTTGCTTTGTCACCCTTGGGGAGTTCTCTCTTCCTTTAGCTCTCCTCTTTACTTAGGCAATTCTAGCTAAAATTGTGAACCCTCCTCTAGTCAAGAGGAGGGGTATTTATAGGAAGGGGGGGGCTGCATGCTCCTCCTCATAAGCAACCAGATTTCTCCTTTAAAAATACTAAATTCATCATTGCATTAATTTTTAATTTAGGGTGAGGTGACAATAATCCCATTGTTTTAGACACACATCACCTCAAAGCTTTACAAAAATGGCTGCTGCAGGATATGGTGGCTGGATATACAACATTCAGGATAGAGGTCATATCTCCTGCTGCATTAAATGCTCTGACTGGAAAAAAATTCTTCGGGTCACTGCAGTGCGCTGTAGCGCCCTGTAGCGTGCTGCTGCATGCCTCGGTTCCAAGTAATTCTAGCTAAGTCCTCCGCTGTAGACCACTGCAGCGCGTGACCGCATGCTATAGCGGGGAATTCTATGAAAAATACTGTTCAATTAGTTCTTTTTCCTGATTGTATAGAGAAATATTTCCGCGGCCGACCGCGGTAGAGCGCGACCGCGTGCGGTAGCGGTGAATTCCGCATAAAACACAGTTCAATTAGTTGGGCAGCCCGAATTATTTAGCCAAGTCTTCCGCGGCAGACCTCTGCAGTGCGCGACCGCGCGCTGTAGTGGGGAATTCCGCAAAAAATACTATTCAATTAGTTGGGCGGCCCGAATTATTTAGCCAAGTCTTCCGCGATACACCGCTGTAGCGCGCGACCGCATGTTGTAGCGGTGAATTCCGCATAAAATACTATTCAATTAGTTGAGCCCCATTTAATAATCATAAATATTTCTGCGATACACTGCGGCAGCGCACGACTGCGCGCTGCAGCGGTGAATTCCGTAGAAAACACTGTTCATTTAGTTGATCCCCCATTTAATAATCATAAATATTTCCGCGATAAGCCGCTGCAAGCGCGCGACCGCACACTGTAGCTGTGAATTCTGCGAAAAATACAATTCAATTAATTGGTGCCTGTTTAATATGGTTTAAATGTTTCCGCTGCAGCCCGCGGTGGCACGCGACCGTGCGCTGCAGCGCGCTGTAGCGGAATAATTTGTTATATTTTTATAAAATTGCAAAAATGCCCTAGAGCTTCTTTGGAATCCATTTCCTGAAAAAGGTATAGAAATTTGATTTATGAACAGCAAAAAAAATCTTAAATAAATGAATTTTCCCCTTTATTTTAGATGTAATTTATGGATTCATCACACCCCCACACTTAAATTATTGCTCGTTCTTGAGTTAGCTCAAAATGATAATTTTTTCTATATTTTGAATGGATGAAAGTCACAATGATGTATTTGAAATAAGTATAAGTGAAAATATGTGCATGGCAACAAAAATGAAATGAACATTGTAGCAATCTTAATGTTATCAATTGAGTCACTAAAGTGGTAAGTCACTAAATCTCCAAATGTTTGAATTTCTTAATGCTTGAAAATAGGTGATGGGCTCCATATATTTTGGGTTTTTATACTAAAGACATGGTTTGGAGATTCTTAGAGTTGTGACATATGTGCTCCTTCTTATAAATCACAAAGATGAAAAAAAAAAATTAAGGAGAAATATTTTTCTTCATCCTTTCTTATTTTGATCACTTGGGAGAGATATTTTTCATCATCCCATTTTCCATAAATATTTTGTTCTTTTCATCCTTAGGGAGAGACATATTTCTTCATCCTTAACATCTTTATGATCATGAAGTCCTACGGGAGCCTAGCACACTCCATTTAGAATCCATTCCATATTCTTTTAGTTTAAATCCTATGCCTTCCCCCACACTTAGCTCAAGCATTTTATTTAAATTTTTGGAGATTTAGATTTTATTCCATTCATTCCTCAATCTCACATTTGATTGCATAATAATTCATTTAATCATTTTTTTTTTGCTAAGCATTATTTTACTTATATCTCATTTGATTTTTGCATTTTTGTGATTTTTATTTCTTCTGAATAATTCAGAAAAAATATGTCAACTAAGAATAACTCAATAAATGCAGGAATATGAGAATTCATAAATTGTAATCTCAAAAATAAAAGCAAACTACAATAAGGATAAAAAGAAAAAATGAAAAAGAACAAATACAACCTAGTTAATTTTCCTCATTCTCATCATCATCTTCCTCCGACACATACACCGTCTCGGTGGGGTAGTGCATCTCCGGTATAGGTGCACCGATGGGAGGCCGTGGCAACATGGAAGCGTCTGGTCCGCCGTGCAAATTCCAATCATCAAACAATATCCCTAGGGCTTCATGGAATTCTGATTGGAACTGGCGTTGTTGGGCATATTCCTATTTGAAAAATCCCATATCGGTAGCTAGAGCTTTACTAAGCTCTGCATTTTGATTGTGGAGGCGCATTAAGAGTTGGTTCGTGAGATGCGAATCAGAAGGTGCAGATGCTTCCGCCCTATGGCCCCTTCTTTTCTTGGGCAATTTCCATTCACTTGCCCAGTCGTTAAGGTTCGAGGGGTGTAGGGCAATGCTGGGGGGAACAATGGTGTCGGAGGAGAGGATCTTAACCCCTTGGGCTCGCATAACCCAGAAATCAAAGACCCGAAGGCCAATTCTGCGCAAGAACCCTTGAGAGCTTTCCAAAGCTACTCAAAGATAATGTTTGAGATGCAGATTTCACCTACCCTAACCAATGAGCACAGAAGGAGTGCTCGGGCACGGGTCACTTCAGTTATGTGACTCGAGGGCATAACATAGCTAGAAATGAAGACTAGCCAAGCACTACTCATCTCCATTAATTCGGAGCGAGGAATGTTGGCAAGTCCCCTTTCCCACTCGGTGTCATGATTGACGATCTCCGCAACAAGAGTGCGGGGGTCGAAGCAGAGAGTCCAAGAGGTTAGAGTATGAACAACAGCTTACCTCCGGTAACCCATAGAATTACTCAATTTGAGCAATTCCTAGGATGACACCCTTTCCCCGGTAGAAAATCCGCTGCCCGGATGCGTCTATTACGTTTGCATGCACTTCTTGGACAATTTCCGTGTATGTGGGAGCTCTCTTGGTCACAAACTCATGCCATCCTCTAGGATTAACCTGATCATGAGGGACGGGGTAGGCAACGCTGAAGCTTTGCTCCGGGATCAACTTCCTTTGGGAAGTGATAGAGGTGAAGCGGTGCTCGGCCTCCGCCGAGGAGAACCTCTTTGAGTTGAAAGCACCTCCGAATGAGGAAGCTCCAACTTCCTTCCTAGCAATGGCCTTCTTACCAGAATACATTGTGTGGGATGAGAGTTTTCAGATGATCAAGAGAATGAAGAAGATGAAGAGAAGGTGCAAGGATACCCCCCCATTCCCTCCTTATTTATAGCCAAAAAATCTAGGCAAGAGAAGATGGTAAAATGGTCTTCCCCATGCCATAATGTGGTGATCCATGTGAAGGGGGGGGGGGGCAGCTTTTTTAGCAACTTTTTGAATGCCTTAGGAACCCAAAGTTATGACTTGTTGACTGTATTTTCCCAAGGTAGAAAATCTAGGCAAACCACTGCAGCGCGCTATAGCGCGCTGTAGCGTGCGATCGCGGGTTAGGGTGCTCCCGGTCAGAAAATGGTTCCGCGGGTTGTCGCGATGCCATTTATGCGCAGGTCACCCGCAGTTGCACGCTAATGCGGTAGTTCCACTGCAGCGCGCTATCGCGGAATTTCCGCTGCAGCGCGCTATTGCAGACATTACGCTGTAGCGCAATTTTTTTTTTTTTTTTTTTTTTAGTGTTTGGGTTGCCTCCCAAAAAGCACTCTGTTTAACGTCTTAAGCTAGACTCTTTTAAGATTAGTATGATGGATCTGACAGTTTCATTAGGGTAAGGATGTTCAAGTGAGCACATCCCTCTTGGTGGCTCAAACTTTGTTCATCCTCAACCTTAATCGAAGGATCCCTCTTTCAACTTCATAATTCATGGGCTTTTTTTTGTTTCTTTTTCACCATCACATTTTCTCTTTTTCACTCCTTCCTTGCTTTGGTTTTCATACGAAGGAGTTGAGCTATGATCATAATTCCTTTCTTCCAACATTAGATTTTCAAGTACATCATCAACCCAAAGTCTTTCTTCTCTTACCCTTCTCATCATCTCATTTTCCATCTTTTTTTTCTTAAATAAAGTGGGTTTAAGGTCAATTAATTCAATTTTTCCTTTTATATTTGCGCTCATAAACCCATGACCCATATCAATAACAGCTTTCACACTCATTAGAAAGGGTCTCCCAAAGATAATCATGGAATTCTTATTCCATTGATCCTATTCACAAACCACAAAATTAGTTGAAACTATAAAACTTCCTAATTCGACTACAACATTTTTTATTATCCAAGAGGGGTAAGAGATTCTAAATTGGCAAATTCCAAAATCATTGAGGTATATCCCATCCCTCCTACCTTTAGATGTTCATAAATATGGTAGGGCATAACATTGACTGAAGCACCTAGATCACACAAGGGATCTATAAATACTTCATTTCTGATTATGCAGGGGATGCTCAACCTCCCTGAGTCTTCACATTTAGAAGCTATTAGCTTCTCACTCTCATTCCCAATTTTTTCTTACCCTTCCCTTAGCATATAACCTGTTGCACTCGTACTTTCAGTTTTAATTCCCCCGCACATATCTTCCGAATGTATCACACTAACCAACTCCCTGGGGTTTATTTCGGTCGAACTGGGTAGGGCCCCTTGCTGCCGAGAGGTCAGCTGCTTGGAGATCTGCCCCAATTGGGTCTCTATATTCCTCAGGGAATCATCTATCCCTTTAATAAAAGCATCATGGCCCGTGATATTCGCTTTTGTACGGCGCATGAATTGGATTGTTTTCGCTTTGAAAGAGTTGAAGGCCCCTTCTAAATTGGGGTGATGATTATTGTTGTTATTTCCACTATGCATGCCTTATTGATTGGATGAGCTTCCCCCATATTAATTTGCATTATTATTATTGTTACTCCAAGAGAAATTTGGATAGTTTTTCCATCCTAGGTTGTACGTGTTAGAGTATGGGTTATTAATCGAGTTGTTGTTTCTCAGGTAGTTTACTTATTCAGTATTAGTTTGTACAAAAGGGTTATTTAGATTGTAATTTTCACTGTTATGCTTACCCCTGCACAAATCACAATGCACCTCAAGAACAACATTAATATTCATTCTTTCTATCTTCTCATTTAAGGCATGTATTTCCTGTTATAACATCATTATTTGATCGAACTCATTTACCTTTAAAGCTTCCTTTTTTAACCTTTTAGAAGGCCATTGGTTAGCGTTGTTTGCCATTTCTTCCAAGAGTTTATAGGCTTCCTCTTGGGTTTTTCCACTAATGGATCCCCCGGCTGTTGCATCAATGAGTGTCCTCGTGAGCGTTCAAACCATTATAAAAAGTTTGAACTTGCATCCAGAGAGGGAACCCATGATGCGGGCAACGTCTGTGGTACTCCTTAAAGCATTCCCACCCATCATAGAGAGTCTCACCTTCCATCTGAGTAAAGTTGGTGATCTCAATTCTCAACCATGCAGTTTTAACAGGAGGGAAGTATTTGGCTAAGAATTTCTTAGCCAAATCATCCCAAGTACGAATGGAATCGCTCGGTAAAGAGCCGAGCCAACTCTGGGCTCTATCTCTCAGTGAAAAAGGAAATAGCCTTAATTTAACTGCGTCGTCGGAGACGCCGTTAAACTTGAAGGTATCACATATTTCAAGGAAGGTTGAACTATGTGAATTTGGATCTTCAGTGGTTAATCCTCCAAACTGATTATTGTGCACCATACTCAGCATAGCGGGTTTGATTTCTAAATTATGGGCTTCTATATTCGGCCTTACAATCGCATGGGGAATGCCCCTAATAGTGGGTAGAGCTTAATCTCTAAGTGCTTTACCCCTAGGCTCATCTAAGTTTTTCGTGAAAGTGTCCATCTCAATTTGTTTGTTTGATAAGTTTCGTTCTCGCCTAGCTTATAAGTATGTTCATTCTATTTCAGGATCAAACAGATATTTAGTACAGACTCTTTTACTCATACAAGTTTCAATAAAGTTATCAAAAATGATTTAGCAATACAGATTAAACAGATATATTTTGGAAATGAAAATAAACAAAAAGAAATATAAAATGTTAGCTTGATAATTACACTAGACAATGTAAAGAAAGAAGAAATAAAATTCAAATGTTTAAATCGCTAGCTACTTATAGATTATCTTTAGTTCAAATCAAAAACCAAATTCCCGGCAACGGCTCCAAAACTTGACAGACTGTAAATACACGTCTGCGCTTGCACGCAAGTGTACGTGGTCTGAAGTAATAAGTGGAAAGTGTGACTTTCCGGGAATTTATCGAACCATAAAGAATTGGTTGAGTTGGCACTAAAGTATATCTATTCTCACTAATATTTAAGCTATAGTTTATATTGGTTGGTTGGTCTAAAAATTAGCACGAATATTCACTAAGAAAATAACAAGATTTAAAGAAGGAGGAGAGTTGGGCCCATCCCACATGTAATGATATAATACTTGTGTGGATTTGTTTCTCAAGCTTTATCATTTAGTTTAATTGAAATTAAGTGCACATTGTTGTCCTTTAGTCTAGCTCAAAGGCTTACAAGTTCAAATCTCGTGCACAAAATGAACTCACATTCGGTTCTACTTTAGCACAAAGATTCTTGTAAAATTCTTGAGAATTAAAGTTAGTTCATTTTCTCCTTATTTAAGGAGAGTTTAAATTTTCTTAAATCTGAAGATCTCACAAGCATTGATTTTCCACTATGAGCATCACTTCGCATCTCATATAGTTGAGATGAGAGAATCACTTGTTGGGCTCAATGACTATGTCACTTAGTTCATGAGCACTCAACACTTCATTTCTCAATCTTAATTATGTGGAGCTAAGGAGCTCAAATAGTGGGTCTTAGCATCACTTGCATCAACTCTTTGGTTGAGCTTAGATTGAGGTGCATTGAGCTCAAGATCCTTCTCACATGGTTCTAAGCGTCCATGCACTCAAAATCTAGTATCCAACTTAAGGTGACCTAAGGAGCACAAGACTATTACATCTTGGATTCTTTAGTTCTTTTATTATAAACACATCAAGACTAATTTGATAGAAATTTCTTAGTAAGGCATTTAAATCATAATTACATCATGCTTGAGGGAAAACATTCACACAATAATATTACATCATGCAAAATGGGACTTCATCCCAACCCTCCCCAAGGGGAGTTTAGCTACTCATTACACAAGAAAATAAGGAAAACATATACATAGCAAAAGACCCTTTCATGGTCACTAAAAAGAAAATACAAGATTGAGTTTAGAAGATACTAGGAACACTCCATAGAAGTTCTCCGGGATTCTTCTTCTACTTCTAATTACCTTCTCCTTAGGATTCTAGTGCTGCCTTCTTCCTTTTCTCCCTTTGCAAAAAGCTTGCTTTGTCACCCTTAGGGAGTTCTCTCTTCCTTTGGCTCTCCTCTTTACTTAGGCAATTCTAGCTAAAATTGTGAACCCTCTTCTAGTCAAGAGGAGGGCTATTTATAGGAAGGGGGGGCTGCATGCTCCTCCTCATAAGCAACCAGATTTCTCCTTTAAAAATACTGAATTCATCATTGCATTAATTTTTAATTTAGGGTGAGGTGACAATAGTCCCAATTTTTTAGCCACACATCACCTCAAAGCTTTACAAAAATGGCTACTGTAGGATATGGTGGCTGGAGACATTATTCAGGATAAAGGTCATGTCTCCAGCCGCATTAAATGCTCTGACTGGAAGAAAATTCGGTGGGCCGTTGCAGCGCGCTGGAGCGCCCTGTAGCGTGCTGCTGCATGCCTTGGTTCCAAGCAATTCTAGCCAAGTCCTCTGCTGTAGATCGCTGCAGCGCGCGACCGCGCGCTGTAGCGAGGAATTCTGCGAAAAAAACAGTTCTAATTAGTTCTTTTTCCCGATTGTATAGAGAAATATTTCCGCGGCCGACTGCGGCAATGCGCGACCGCATGCGGTATTGAGGAATTCTGCAAAAAACACTGTTCAATTAGTTGGGCAGCCTGAATTATTTAGCTAAGTCTTTCGCGGCAGACCGTTGCAGCGTGCGACCGCGCGCTATAGCTGAGAATTCCGCAAAAAACACTATTCAATTAGTTGGGCGGCCCGAATTATTTAGCCAAGTCTTCCACGATACACCGCTGCCGCGTGCGACCGTGCATTGTAGTGGTGAATTCCGCATAAAACACTATTCAATTAGTTGAGCCCCATTTAATAATCATAAATATTTCCGCGATACACCGCGGCAAGCGCACGACCGCGCGCTGTAGCGGTGAATTACGCAGAAAACACTGTTCATTTAGTTGAGCCCCCATTTAATAATCATAAATATTTACGCGATAAGCCGCTGCAGCGCACGACCGCGAGTTGTAGCGGTGAATTTTGCGAAAAATACTATTCAATTAATTGGGGGCCTGTTTAATATGGTTTAAATGTTTCCGCTGCAGCCCACGGCAGCGCGCTGTAGCAGAATAATTTGTTATATTTTTATAAAATTGCAGAAATGCCTTAGAGCTCCATTGGAATCCATTTCCTGAAAAAGATATAGAAACTTGATTTATGAACAGCAAAAAATATCTTAAATAAATGAATTTTCCCCTTTATTTTAGATGTAATTTACGTATTCATCACTACCACGCGAGATACAAGCGCTACCATGCGAGATGCGAGCGCTGCTGCCCATCGCAGCGGGTTCCATCCTGGGAAGAAGACACTCGCGTGCACCGCAGCGATTTCCATCCTGGGAATTGGGGGCTACTGCGGGCTACAGCAGGTTCCAACCCTAGATGCGGGTGATATCATGCGCTGCAGCGGGTCCCATCCTAATAATCAGGAACTATGGTGCGCCGTAATGGGTGGCAGAGTTCTACTTTGATTCAAGTTACACCCTAAGTGAATTGGGGGGCATTTTGGAGCTTTTAGGGTCTGAAAATGAGTAGGGTACTTAAGCAAACAAGTTTGGAGGAGTTCACATGGTTGGTATTCTCAGTTTGGAAGCTTTGGCGGCTGTGAGGAGGGGATCCTAAGGTGAAGCCCTAAGGAAGCTGCTGAGTAACTAACCTCTTGCATGTTGGAGAAGGCACTCTAGGTGGTGCCTTCTTTCTCTCCTCTTCACATTAGGTAAGAGCTTGTGTGTTTCCTATCAAATGATAAGCTCTTTGTAACTTTGTACTTCAAGATTTCATAGTGTATTTGATGTGGTGTGGCTCTATAGTTTTTCCTATTCTTAGATTTTCCACATAATCTTCTATGTTTGGATGTTTGTGTGCTTGTGCTTATCTTACATGCATGTGATGTGTGATTTTCTGCTTGTGGTTTTGAGATTTCAAATTTGCTTGGTAATTGACAATGCAACCCCAGTCCTCAATCAAACACACTAGTAAAACTGCTTTACCAGATCCCCAACAATTGGCATCAGAGTGAGAGGTTACCTTGTTGGTCCTAGGGTTTGCTATTTGCGTAGAGCGATGGCTGACGAGATAAGACATAAGATAGAGAAATTCAACAGAATGAACTTTGCATTCTAGAAAATGCAGATGGAAGATTTTCTTTACTAGATGAAGTTATATTTTCCTTTGAAAGGAGATGATAGAAAACCTACAACTTAATTGACAAAGAGATGGAAGTTATCGATAAAACTACACTAGGTTTGCTTCGCTTAACATTATCTTCTTTTGTTTCTTTTAACATTGTTAATGAGAAAACTATTGTAGATCTCATGGATGCCCTGATGAGAATTTATGAGAAGCCATCAGCTTCAAATACAATTTTCTTAATGAAGAGATTGTTATATTATGGAGACCATTTAGTCCATCATGGAGATTCTAATGGTAGTTCCGGTGAGCTTCTGGGAGCTTATGAGGCGATTCAAAACAAGAAGTGAAGTCCAGCAACAACACAAGTGTTACGGTGCACCGCAGCAAAAATTGGTGATGCAGTGCATCGTAGCAGGTCCATCCCAAGATACAAGCAATTCAAAATGGCGGACGCTGTCGTGTACCGCAATGGCAGGCAATTCGAAAGGTGGGCACTACCGTGCACCGCAGGGGCAGGAAAATTGAAAGGAAAGCGCTATCACGTGTCGTAGCGGTAAGCAATTTGAACTAAGGGTGCGACTGCATGCCGCATCAGCAGGCAATTTGAAAGGAGGGTGCTACCGCGCACCGCAGTGGTAGAAAATTTGAGACACAGGCGCTAGGACATGCTATAGCTCTTAGCGGATTTCTACTACTATGAAGAAGATATCACAAGGTGAATCCCTAAGGAAGCTGTAGTGTAAGAAACCTCTTGCATGTTGGAGAAGACACTCCAAGTGGTGGCTACTTCTTCTTCTCTCTATACTAGAGTATGAGCTTGTGTATTTCTAGCCAATGGTGAGCTCTTTGTAATTCTGTAATCTTTAAGTTCTCATAGTGATCTTTTCTGTGGTGTGGCTCCATAATTTTTCTCATTCCTAGGTTTTCCACATAATCTTTTGTGTTTGGATGTTTGTGCTTGTGCTTATCTTGCATGCATATGCAGTGTGATTTTTAACTTTGGTTAAGTGATTTTGGATTTTCAAGGTAACTGTCAATACAACCCAAGTCTTCAAATCGAGTGCACCATCAAAATGCATCTAAAGCAGAGAGAGTGTGCTTGATGGTGTTTAATTTTTTTATCTCTAATAGAGATTGCTTAACATGAAGATGGCAGATGGCTATTTAGTGATTGAATACCTCAAAGTGTTCAACGTGGTGATGAGCCAATTAAGTTCGGTGGGCATCAGTTTTGATGATAAGGTCTGAGCTTTGTTGTTCCTCTGTCATTGCCGGACAGTTGGGATGGGCTGGTTCTAGCCATCAGCAATTCATAAGGAAATGCGTCGTTGAGATTCGACAACATTGTCAAGCTTTTGCTGAATGAGGAGGTGCAGAAGAAATTTCATGTGGAGGCATCTTCCTCATCAGTAAATGTTGAAAGAAAGGAAATACATACCGAAAGGAGACATAATATAAATAGGTCAGTGTCTCGATAAAGAAAATCGAGACCCAAAAAAGAAAAGTCGGATCACTAGAACTATGGGAAGGCTTGTCACTTCAAGAAGGACTGCCCTACCCTGAAGAAGCCAAGTGCTGGAGGTAAGATGATGAACCTTACCATAAATTTTCCAACTGAGAAGGATCAGGATGCATTGATCCTCTCACTTATCAACATGGAATCCTAGGTAGTGAACTCAGATGCATAATTTCATGCGACTCTGTCGAGGAGTGCCTTCAAGAATTATACAAATGGTCACCTGGGCAAAGTATAAGATGGAGATGATAAGGCTTGCAACATCAATGGTAAAGGTGATGTGGATGTTTAGCTACCAAGTGGCATAGTTTAGAAGCTCAAAGATGTAAGACATGTGCCATGTCTAAAGAGAATTCTGATTACGGTCACTTGGGCAAAGTATAAGATGGAGATGATAAGGCTTGCAACATCAATGGTAAAGGTGATGTGGATGTTCAACTACCAAGTGGCATAATTAAGAAGCTCAAAGATGTAAGACATGTGCCATGTCTAAAGAGAATTCTGATTTCTATGAGCCAGTTTGCCAGAGAGAGCTATAACACTTTTTTCATTGGAGACTCATGGAAGGTCACTAAGGGTGCACTCATTATTGCATGAGGCAATATAGAAGGCACACTTTACCTGAACAATAAAGTGTCTGATTCTATTGCAGCTGCAAAAGATATAGATGCAGCTCAATGGCACCAGAGGCTTGGTCATATGACCGAGAGGGGATTGAAATCCTTATACTCAAAGGGGAAGCTCCAAGGACTGAAGTTAATAGACTTTGATTTATGTGAAGACTATGTGCTAGGCAAACAGAAGAAGGTTTTATTCTCCAAAGTTGGAAGAGAGCTAAAAAGTAGGAAACTTGAGTTGGTGCATACAAGCGTATGGGGGCAAGCTCCTACTACTTGCATAGGTGGAGCCACATATTTCGTTACCTTCATTGATGACCATACAAGAAAGGTGTGGGTTTACCTTCTAAAACATAAATCTAATGTATTTTGTTGTATTTGGAAAGTGGTTCGCTTTGGCAGAGAATAAGACAGGATTGAAGCTTAAGTGCTTGAGGTCTGATAATGGCGGTGAATACTATGATAGGGAGTTCAAGGAGTTTTGTATCTTGAGAGGCATCAAGAGGGAGTTTACAGTCCCATGAACACCACAACTAAATGGTGTTGCAGAACAGATGAACATAACAATTACAGAAAGAGCCATGAGCATGAGATTGCAAGCGGGTCTCCCAAAGCAGTCCTGGGCTGAAGATGTTAAAACAGTTGTTTACTTGATAAATCGAGGCCCTTCTGTACCCTTGAATGAAGGGATTCTCAATGAATCTTGGAGAGAAAAGGAGGTGATACTGAACCACCTCAAGGTATTTGGCTACTCATCATATTTGCACATTGATGCAGGATCCGGGAGCAAGCTTGACGCTAAGGCTATTAAGTGCACATTTGTAAGTTATGGAGTGGGCAAGTTCAGTTGCAGATTCTGGGACAATTCAAGCTAGAAGATCATCAGAAGTAAGGATATCACTTTTAATGAAAGTGAAATGTATAAGGAATGTATTGCAGTCAAGACTGATTCTAGGGATTCTTCAAATGTTGAGCCCCGGCACATGGAAATTGATGATTGTGTTGAGCTAGATTTTGGAATACATGAAAAAGCTTAGGAGGGTGTCAATGTTGAACAACAAATACCCATGTTAACAAGATCCACAAGAGTCCAAGACTGCCACAGAGGTACACTCCGTCTTTATTTTACCAGTTACTAATGGATGGTAGTGAACCATAATGCTTGGAAGAAGCACTTCAAGTTGAAGATTTAATTAAGTGGGAATGCCATGAATGATGAAATGGCATCACTCGTGCCAAATAGGACATGGGAGTTGTCACTTCTATCAGCTGGGAAAAAGGCCCTTCAAAATAAGTGGGTTTACCGAGTGAAGGAAGAAACGAATGGGAGCAAGTGCTACACTACAAGACTTATAGTAAAGGGCTTCCAACAAAGGCATAGGGTCAACTATAGTAAAATCTTCACCCTAGTTGTAAAGATGACAACCATCAAGGTTGTGTTGAATATTATTGTAGTTGAGGATTTGCATCTAGAGCAAATGAATGTCAAAATTTCATTTCTTCATGGAGAGCTAGAGGAGGAATTATACATGCAACAACCTGAATAGTACAAGACTCAAGAGAAGGGAAAAGCTAAGCTAGTGTGCAAGCTCAAGAAGAGATTTTATGACTTGAATTGAGCGCCAAGGCAGTGGTACGAAAGATTTGACAGGTTCATGTTAGAATCGGGATATAAGAGATGTCAGATGGATCACTATTATTACAAAAGACAATTTATGTCCTCGTATATCATTATGTTACTATATGTGGATGAGATAAGGATGCGGAAAGAACTGATGTCAAAGGAGTTTGACATGAAGGACTTGGAGCTAGCCAAGTAGATTATTAGAATAAGAATCATTAGGCAAATAAATGCAGAAATTTTGAAGCTATCTCAAAAAAATTGTATTGAAAAGGTGCTGAGAAGATTTAACATGAGTGAGGCGAAGGCAGTGGGCACTCCCATATCAAGTCACTTCAGCTTATCAAAGGAGCAGATGCCGAAGTCTATAGAAGAGAAGGAATACATGCTGAAGGTTCTTTATGCTTCAGTAGTTGGGAGCTTAATGTACATAATGACTTGCATGAGACCGGATCATGCCCATGCAGTGGGAGTGGTTAGTAGATTCATGGGAAACCCAAGGAAGCACCATTGGGAGGTGGTCAAGTGGATCCTAAGGTATCTGAAAGGTACAGTGGGCAAAGCTTTATGCTTTCGAATATCTGACATTATTTTACAGGGCTATGTAGACTCCAATCTTGTAGAAGATGTTTATAGCTAGAGAAGCACCACGGGTTATATGTATACATTGGGAAGTGCAGTGGTAAGTTGGATCTCTAGGCTACAAAATATCATGTCACTATCTACCATGGAGGCTGAATACATTCTCATTACAAAGGCAAGTAAGGAGATAATTTGGTTGAAGAATGTAACATTTCATGCTAGGACTATTCACCTAGAGAAGGATGTGAAGCTCTACAATTTTAGCATGAAAGCTATTCACCTAGCAAAGAATGCAGCATTTCATGCTAGGACAAAGCACATTCAACTTCATTACCATTTCATCCAGACACTGTTAGAAGAAGGGTAGATCGGATTGGAGAAGATCCACTCAGTTAATATACTTGCAAAAGCTATAACAGCAGAGAAACTAAAGTTATGTGCAGCTTCAATTGGCCTTGGTATGTAAAGAGAGGGCAGGGGTAAGCCACACCACATTCTTAACAGATAAAAGAAGACAATGAAGAATTAAAGATGGAAGAGGGTGTGATTTCTTAAAGGTCTCCAAGTGGGAGATTATTATGTTATGGAAACCATTTATTTCATTATAGAGATGCTAATGATGCTCCAGTGAACTTTTGAGAGGTTCTGAGGTGATTCAAAATAAGAAGTGAAGTTCAACAACAACACAGGCGCTACGGTGGGCCACAGCGGAAACCAACGTTGTAGCGCACTGTATCGGTTCCGTCCCCAGACGCGGGTGCTGCCACACACCACAGCGGATTACCTCCCAAAATGCGGGCTCTACCACGTGCCACAGCGGGTTCCGACCAGAGACGTGGGCGCTACCGCGGGCTGTAATGGGGCCCATCCCGAGACCTAGGCACTATGGTGCGCCGTAGCGCCTGGCGGAGTTTTGCTCCGGTTCAAGTTACGCCCTAAGTAAATTGGGGGGTATTTTGAACTTTTCAAGGTTCCAAAATGGGTTGGGTACTTAAGTAAAGAAGTTGGGAGGAGTTCACAAGTTTGGTATTCTCAGTTTAGAGGTTACAGCTGCTATGAGGAGGAGATCCCATGGTTAATCCCTAGTAAAGCTGCTATGCAAGAAACCTCTTGCATGTTGGAGAAGGCACTCCATGCGATGGCTGCTTCCTCTCCTCTCCATAATAAAGTAAATTCTTGTGTGTTTCCTATCAAAGGTTAAGCTCTTTATAACTTTGTACTTTTCATGTTTTTAAAGTGATATTTTCTGTGGTGTGGCTTCGTAGTTTTTCCTAGTTTTAGGTTTTCCACATAATCTTTTGTGTTTGAATGTTTGTGTGCTTGTGATTATCTTGCATGCACGTGCTGTGTGATTTTCTACTTGTGGTTTTGTTTATTTTGAATTTGATTGGTAACCGACAATGCAACCCCGATCTTCAATCGAGTGCACTAGTCAAACGCTTTGCAGTGTGTGCCCGGTGTTCAGATCCCTGGCAGGATAATAATGCAGCATGCTACAGTGCGCCATAGCAAACCAAAGCTAAAAGGTCCATGCAACAGCACACCTTATCATGCTTCAAACTGAAAGCAAGGCGCTCCTGCGAGCTATAGTGTACTAAACCGAGAGGTTCGCGGTGCAGTGCACTGGAGCGCGCTTCTGACCAAAAGCACGGTGCTACCGCCTGATGCAGCGAACTCAACCCGAGAGGTCTGTGCTATTATGCACTATAATGCACTATAACATTTCACAAATAGGGAGCACATTGTTACAACGCGTCGGAGTAGACCCAAGACAAAGAGTTCGGCACTACAGTACACCCGAACGAGCCTAATATAAAGAGCTTAGCGTCACAGCATGCCACAGTGCTTGACGCACGGTGAGCATGGCACTAAATAGGGGGTAGATCCTTTAGGAACTATGTATTACCAATAGTTAGGAGTATCCCACATATAATAGTTAGACCTAATGCAGAAGCTGAACAATTTTGAGATAAATCTCCACTTTATAAATGGTCTAGAACAACCAATTTAGTGGGCTTGCTACTAAGGATCCAAACTCACAGATTTCTAATTATTTGGAGATATGTGATATGTTTAGATATAATGGTGTTACTAATAATGCCATTAGACTTAGGTTATTCCCAATTTCACTGCGAGATAGAGCAAAAAGTTAGCTCAACTCTTTATTTGGTGACTCTATATATAATTGGGATGATTTGGCTAAGAAATTCCTATCCAAATACTTCCCACTGTGAAGACTTTTAGGTTAAGAATTCAGATAGCAAACTACTATCATCATGATGGGAAAACTCTTTATGATAATTAGGAATGCTTCAAGGAGTGCCTAAGGCGCTTCCCTCACTACGGGTTCCCACAGTGGATGCAAGCGCAAACTTTCTATAATTGATTGAACGCACCCACTAGAACTCTCATAGATGAAGTAGCTGGTGGCTCTCTTAGTAGTAAGAATCAAGAGGAAGCCTATGAACTCCTAGAGGAAATGACTAATAATGCTTACCAATGGCCTACTAAAAGGCTAAATTCTAATAGGAGTGATGGAAAGAGTGTATCAGAATCCCCCAACATACTTGAACTTCAAAGAGAAGTAATAATGCTGAATCAAACAGTTTAGGAAAATGAGTGTCAACTTAGTTCAAGAAATAGTGTATGAATTTTGTTGTGGGGAACATGCAAACGAGAATTGCAATTGTAATAATCCTTTTGCTACCTCAAATACTGAACAAGTAAATTTTCTGAGAAACAACAATAACAATAATAACCTTTACTCCAACATCTATAACCAGGGGTGGAGAAGTCACCTAACTTTTCTTAGAGTAATAACAAAAATCAGCAAGGATACCTCAACAAGAATCAATACCAAACAAGGCTAACTAAATATTCTAATAATTCGCTAAATCAAAATCAAAAATAGCAAGAAACTAAATTAGAAGGATCCTTCCATCCCTTTAAAACTGAAACTCAACAGTTCATGCTGAGAACTGAATAGACCATATGAAGGCATGAGTCATCAATCCAAAGAATTGAAATGGCTCTTCAAAATATAGAAGTCCAACTAGGACAAATTTCCCAACAATTAACTAATAAGTAGCAAGGAACATTCCCGAGTACCACAAAATTAAA
This sequence comes from Gastrodia elata, assembly GCA_016760335.1. NCBI lineage: Eukaryota > Viridiplantae > Streptophyta > Magnoliopsida > Asparagales > Orchidaceae > Gastrodia > Gastrodia elata. The sequence continues at coordinate 43,490,382 of CM028680.1, read as the reverse complement.
TTCAAGGGAAATAGTGAGTGTAATTAACTTGGAAGATTTAGAGGGAAATTTGACATCAGTAGATGCTGGTGAAAAAATTGGACCTATGAACAATATATTTCCAGAAAACTATAATAATGAAATTGGGGAAAAGAAGAGTAAAAAATTTCATGCAACTAAAGATAAGAGTTTATTGACTATAAAGAAAAAGAGATCCAGGGAGACTGAACATCCCTTGTGTCATTGACAGACAAGTTTTTTTCGATCCCTTGTGTGATCTTTGGGCCTCTATCAATTTAATGCCCCCCATAGGTATCTTAAGGAATGTGTTGGTGAATCTAGAAATTTTCATGATCCCCACTATTTAATCATAAGTGAATGTGATAAATGGAATGAAAATTCTATAATTATATTTGAAAGGCCATTCCTTGCCATATCCCATGCGATAATTGATTTTGAGAGTGGATCGATGAAGATTAGAATTAACGGGAAGGAAGAAAATAGATCTCATGCCAGCATTAGATAGAGAAAGGAATCTATTTTTAAACTAGAAGAAATGGAGATGGATATATTAAATCATGTTGAGGATAGAAAGGAAATAGAATTGTCCTCAGATTTTGAATATAACAAATTAATGAACAACTAATCATGAGGTAGTGAATCTAGAAAGGATAAAACTAAAAGAAAAACAAGAAGAGGAAAAAAAAAGAAGAAAACCACTTATTCGCTAAATCTGACTTGAAAGATCTTTCAATTTATGATATAGATAGTTTGAGTTTGAGCACAATAGAACCTGCTAGTGCTCACCCGAACTCTTATAAAATTTGGAGAGAAATCCCATAGGGAAGCAAAAGGGGAGATAGCTTAAACTGGTCGGGCTGATAACTTTAAACCAAGCACTTATCATAAGGCAACCCAATGCTTTTTCCTTAGATTATTTTATTTTAGTAGTAGGCATTAATTTAGTGGTTAGTTTTGAATTTCTTTTCTTTGAAACCTGACCAAAAATTAGATAAAAATTCATTATGCATCATTTTTATGTGTGAACATGCTACAGCTCGCCACGGTGCATCTCCATGCTCCAGCACGCTGCAGCGCTCACCTAAAAGTAAGCGCTACGCTACAGCGTGCCACAACAGGTTTTACTCGAGAATTCTCGCTGAGCGCGCAATGCAAATTTTGCATAGCTGGGCAATAATTTATGGGGGAATTCCAATCGGTCAAACGCCTGCTGCAGGCACCCCCAAGCAGTCAACAGTTGAAAAAGATGTCAAAAATCCCTTTTTTTTTGTCTTCCCAATGACCCATTGATGACTCACACTTATGATACTCAATTGCATAGTTTTGACTATCCATTCAAGAAATGACACATGGAATCGAAGTTAGAGTATTTAATTCACATGATTGCCTATAAATAGCAGGGAAAGAAGGGCTATTTTTTTGTACCTCACTAAATTCCAATTTCTCCATTGCAAACTATAAGCACCAAGCATCCTGAATCAAATGAATTTTGGACGAAAGTCCACCATAAGCAAGGAAGCTGCAACCTCATCTTCTAGAGGCTATTTCGATCGCAAGAGGTTCTCCTTCTTAGAGGCTAAACAACGATATGTCCTTGTTACATCAATGAGTAGGCTTATCCCTGAAAAGGGGTTTGCCCCTCCTACCCTGTAGCTATAATGATGTAGTAAATACGGAATGTGAAAATTTGGTTAGAGATGTCTCCATCTCTCAGACCAAAGATGAAGACTATCTTAAGTTTAAAGCCCAAATTCAAAGCGGTCATTGCTATGATATCAGATGCGTGGATGGGTGATTTATCAAGAAAAAGTTCATGGAAAGCCATAATTATGGATATAAGGTCCACCCCGGCTATGGGAAGGCAGTAAATTTTGGGATTGAGTAGATAGATAAATTCTACGGACTAGGAGTGGCGGGAAATTACTCCTATCAAGAATATTTGAATGAAAGTTTTGATCCTTCTACTATCGCAAGGGCTCTCACCCATGGGGATACTAACTGGAGAGGGAATTTTGCCAACATACCTCGTGCCCTATTGATGGACACGAGCAATGCTTGGCACGTCCTCATCTCTAGCAGAAAAATGTAATTTGGGCATTTATGTGAGGTGACTCGAGCAAGATCCATTCTGATTTATACTACAGAGCGACCAGGAGATATTTATATCTTCGGTATCATCTTTGAGCACCTCTGGCAAGCCCTAACTAAGACTTGTATAGCCCTATCCTTTGGATTCTTAATATCCAGAAACTACCTCGACCATGGGGTAAAGGTAGGTAATAATGAACTAAAAATTCCTCCCTACGCTCCTTTTACTTGCTTAAACCTGTACACTCACTTCTAAGAAGGCAAGAGGAGCAAGAAGAGAAGGCAGGAAGTAAGAGAAGCATAAACTTTAGCAAGAATAAATTCTAAATTTAAGGCTATTCAAAAAGAAGTCGCTAAATTACGGGAGTAACACAGACATACCGGAAAGTGTGGAGACGAAGACATGAAATATAGTAAAACTGTCATCTACCTACAATGTAGGTACAACCATGACTTTCGAACTATTCTTGGAGAAATGCTTAAACATTGTAATCTTCACGGTGGTCCAGGAGGATCTGTCTTTCCACCACATCTAATAATTGAGCCTCCCCCAAATATGCCTTGGCCTGACTATGAAGAAGATGAAGAAGAAGGAGAGAAGGAGGAGGAAGATGAAAAATAAACATATTATAACTTTTCTTGTTATACATTTCTTTTGCATTTTGGTTTAATTTTCTTAGTGAAATCTACTACCACCGTAACTTGTGCTCATATTTTTGAATCAAATTCATAATATTTTTTATGAATTTGAATTTACACAATTGAACTTCAACTATTGATATAAAATTTTTCTTAAATTCATTATTTAACAAAATATGTGATTGAGTAATATAATAATTCTCAATTATTTAGGTTCCAGTGATATTTGCTTTAATAATTATCTAGTATCCTTAACTAAAAATTTGTGATGCTTGAATTTAAGTGGAGGGGGGGGACTAGGGGCTAGTATGAGATAAATTAAAAGATAGTCAAATCGAGAAAGTGCTAGGCTTCTGTTGAACTTAATGAATGCAATGAATCAAAAATAGGATTTATAGTAAAAAAAAAAAAGAAAGGTGATAGATTGCAAATACACGTTTGCGTTCGAACGCAAGTGTACGTGGTCTGAAGTAATAATGGAATGTAAGTTCAGAGATTTATCGTCCACAGGGAAAAGAGTGTTTTGTTACTTAGGTATATTTACTTTTAATAATATTTAGACAAATGATGTTTTGTGGTATTGTTAGCTCCTAATTAATAGTACAAAGTTCTTAATTCGAAAATATTAGTTTGGGTAGAAGGGAGAGTTGGGTTTTATCATGTAAATTGTTATGGGATTTGTGTAAGTACTTGTATTTATCAATTTTTAATGAGACTTGTTTACATGCAAATTATAATCAAGTGACAATACTGTTCCTTAGAGTGTTCTCTAATTCTAACTATGTCACTCCTAGTGCTCAAGATGAACTCAAGAAGGTTCAATCTCGGCATGTAGGCCCTTATGTGATCAATATTAGTTAAATCTGATTCTTACGTTTAAGTTATCAAATTTGTATTTTTAATTACAGCAATCATATAAACTTGATTCCACTCAATTAGCATCACGTGCTTCCCTCGCAATTTAGCTAAGAAAATGAATTATTAGGCTAAGTGGATTATGTCACATTCATCCACAAGCACACAACTCTTCCTCTTCATCCTTTAACTTATGATGAGCTACAAAGCATAATTGGTGGCTCTTGGATCATATGCATCAACCTCTTGACTGAGCTCAAACAAAAGTGCCATTAGTCTCAAGAGTTTGTCACTGGGCTCTAAGCACTAAAGCACATATTGCTAGCCTTATGCTAATTGATGAGCTATGGAGCTCTAAGAGAGTTAAGCTACCAAGTTTAACTCACTATATCAATCTTTAGGTGCTTACACCGAGGATTTGCGGTAAGAACCTTTATGTGCATTTCCCTAAACTTAATATAGTTAGTTGGCTTGGAATTTTCCTTTTTAATAACCATTTAATTTAAATAAAAACATTCATTCACACAGCATGCATCCAACAAGATTCATATCTAAACCAAAGAAATGATAAAGACTTTATTCATTGAGAAATTGAGTGCAAACACCATTTTATCACATAATCTATTACATGACTTATCCCAACCCTTACCAAGGTGGGTTACGACTTCCATAACAAATAAAATATAAAAATAGCAGACAAGGAAATGAATCTTTGCATGGTTCTTGATGAATCCATAAATTATATCTAAAATAAAGGAAAACTCGTTCATTTCTGACTTTTAAACTACTCCTAAATCAAATTTTGTCTATCTTTTTCAGGAGAATGGCATCCAAAGGAGTTCTGATACATTTTTTGCAAATATTCCAAAATTTTCTAAAGGAAACCGCTGCCGCGCGCTGCAGCATGCTCCAGCGCACTGTAGTGGGTCATGTTGCGAATTAGGCCGCTATAGTGTGCTGCAGTGGGTGCATTTGTGAACTGCAGGCGTGGTAACATGTTGCAGCGGATCCAGTTGCAAACCATGGGATCGGTAGCACGCTACAGCGGATCTAGTTGCGAACCGCGGGCGCAGTAGCGCGCTGCAGTGGGATGTTTTGCAAATTGAACCGCTACCACGCGCTGCAGCGGAGCATTTTGTAAAATGCTCCTGCTCCAGCGCGCTGCAGCAGTACGATTTGTAAAAGAAACCACTATAGCGCGCTGCCGCGGGTAATTTTGCAAAATGTGGATGCGGTAGTGCGCGGTAGCGAAAAACTTTGCTTATTTTGCTTGTTCCATTGCGCGCTACAACACGCTTTAGCGCGCTGCAGCGGCTATCGAAATTTTTGCCAGTTAGGAGCATTTTTTGCGGCTAGGACAAGACCCCCAACCTGCATTTTGTCCCCAGCCATCATATTTTTATAGCAGCTCCATTTTTTTAATGGAAAGGAAGATCTTGAGGTGATGTTTTGGCTAAACAAATGGAGATACTGGTCAATTCACCATCAATGGGGATTTTTGCCATCATAGCTCAAATTTTTCCATTTGAAATGCTGGTTATAGAGAGGATGAAGGAGGATGTAGCCCCTCTCCTATAAATATACCTCCTCTTGACTAGAGGAGGGTTCACAATTTTGCTCAACACACTAATTAAGAGGAGGAATGCATTAGGAGAAGTGATGAACTCCCTAAGGGTCACAAGTCAAGTTCTTGCTAAGAGAAGAAAGAAGGCAGCACTAGCAACCTAAGGGAGGAGCTTGAAGAAGGAGAAGAAGAATTCCGGAGAACTTCCAAGAACATTCCTAGTATCTTCTAAACCTTACTCTTGTAATTTCTTTTCTTAGTTGATAATGAAAGGGTCTTTATCTATGTATGTGATTTTCTTCATTTCCTTTATAATGAGTAGCTAAATCTCCCTTGGGAAGGGTTGGGGAAATCCCATGTGTATGAGTTATTATTAATGTACAAAGTTTTTCTCAAGCAAAATTAAATTGTAAAGAACTCAATGCCTTGTTAAGAGATGCTTTTTATTATTTGGTCTTGAATGTAAAAAAAAAATAAAAATGAACTAATGATTTTAAGAACTAAGTTATCTTATGCTCCATTGCTCACCTCAGGTTGGATGTTAGGTTTATGAGTGCATGAGAGCCTAGAACTATGTGACAAAGTTCTTGAGCTTAATGCACCTTAATCTAAGTTTAACCAAAGTGTTGATGCATGTGATGCTAAGACCCACTAATTGAACTCCTTAGCTCAACATAATTGAGGAAGAAGAGGAAATAGTTGAGTGCTCATGAACTAAGCGATATAGTCATTGAGCCCAATATATTGATCCTTCATCTCAACTATATGGGATGCGAGTGATGCTTGTAGTGGAATCAATGCTTATAAGAATTAAAAGACTTAATAATCGATGTCTCCTTAATCAAGAGATAAGATAAAAAACACTAAATCTAAAATCTTATAGGAATCTTTGTGCCAAAATAGAACCAAAAGTATGTTCATTTTGTACACAAGATTTGAACTTGTGAAATCTTGAGGTAAAACTCAAGGAAGAATGGTGTGCACTTGATTAAATCTAAAAGAATAAAAGACAAAGCTTTAGAATTCAACATGCATTCATAAATTTCTCATCACATGTGGGATGAACCCAACTCTCCTCTCTCTTTTATCTAACTTATCTTCACATAGTGATTATTGTGCTAAATCTAGGACCAACTCAACCAATCAACTGTAGCTTAAACATTAGTGAGAATAGTTAGACCTTAGTGTCAAAACAACCAATTCTCTGAGGATCGATAAATCCTAGAAATTAACACTTTTCACTTATTACTTTAGACCACGTACACTTGCGTGTGAGCGCAAACGTGTATTTACAGTCTGTCAAGTTTTTGGCACCGTTGCCGGTGAATTGGTACTTGTTTCGTACTAAGAATAATCTATAAGTAGCTAGCGATTTAAGCATTTCATTGTATATATTTTTAGTTTTTGATTTTTATAATTATAGAAACTAACATCTTACATTTCTGCTTATCTTATTTTTGCTAACTTTTTGAACACTATTGCTAAAATTGTTCTTGATAGCCTCATTGTTAGTTGTATGAGTAAAAGAATTTGCACTGAATATCTTTTTGATCCTGAAATTGAGAGAACTTACTTAAAGTCTAGGAGAGAACAAAACCTTTCAACTCAACAAACTATTATGGAACAAACCGTTATGGGCAACTATAATGAAAATGAAGGAGAGCTAGTAGGAGAGCCTAGGGGAAGAGCACTAAGAGACTATGCACTACCCACTGTTAGGGGAATCCCCTTTATAATTGTAAGGCCAAATATAGAGGCCCATAATTTTGAAATCAAACCTTCCACACTGAGCATGGTTCAGAATAATCAGTTTGGGGATTAGCCACTAAAGATCCAAACTCGTATATTTCAACTTTCCTTGAAATATGTGACACCTTCAGGTTTAATGGCGTCTCTGAAGATGCAGTTAAATTGCAGCTTTTTCCATTATCTTTAAGAGATAGAACCAAGAGTTAGCTCAGCTCTCTACCTAGCGATTCCATCTAGACGTGGGATAATTTGGCTACGAAATTCTTAGCCAAATATTTTCCTCTGGCAAAAACCGCCAGGTTGAGGATTGAGATCACCAACTTCACTCAGTTGGAAGGCGAGACTCCTTATAATGGGTGGGACCATTTTAAGGAATGCCTCAGGCGTTGCCCACATCATGGGTTCCCTCTATGGATGTAAGTGCAAACCTTTTACAATGGTTTAAATGCTCCTACGATGATACTTATTGATGCAGCCGCCAGTAGTTCTATTAGTGGAAAACCCAAGAGGAAGCTTACGACCTCTTGGAGGAAATGGCAAATAATGCATATCAATGGCCTTCCGAAAGGCTAAAAAAGGAAGCTATAAAGGTAAATGAGTCCAACCAAATAACGACATTACAGCAAGAAATACATGCCTTGAATGAAAGGATAGAAAGAATGAATGTTAACGTTGTTTTAGAGGTACATTGTGATTTGTGCGGGGGTAGGCATAACAGTGAAAATTGCAACTTAAAAAACCCCTTTGTACAAACTAACACTGAACAAGTTAATTACCTAAGAACCAACAATTTGATGAATAACCCTTACTCCAATACCTACAACACAGGGTGGAAAAACCACCCCAATTTTTCTTGGAGTAACAATAACAATAACACAAATCAATATGGGGGAAATTCATCCAACCTACAAGGCATTAATAATGGAAATAACAATAGCGACCAACATCAAAATTTAGAAGGGGCCTTCAACTCATTTAAAGCTGAAACGATCTAATTTATGCGCCGCACCGAAGCCACTATCACTTGCCATGATACTTTTATCCAAGGAATAGAAGTTTCCTTGATAAATATAGAGACCCAATTGGGTCAAATCTCCAAGCAGCTGACCTCTTGGCAGCAAGGGGCCCTACCAAGTTTGACCGAAATAAACCCTAGGGAATTAGTTAGTGTGATACATTCGAAAGATGTGTTAGGAGGAATTAATACTGAAAGTACGAGTGCAATAGGTAATAAGCTAGAGGAAAGAAAAAAAAGATTGGGGAATGAGAGTGAGAAGATAACAGCTCCTAAATGTGAAAGCTCAGGGAGGTTGAGCATCACTTGCATAATCAGACATGAAGTATTTGTAGATCCCTTGTGTGATCTAGGTACTTCAGTGAATGTTATGCCCTACCATTTTTACGAACATCTAAAGGTAGGAGGGATGGAATATACCTCTATGATTTTGGAGTTTGCCAATTTAGAACCCCTTACTCCTCTTGGGATGATAAAAAATGTTGCAGTCAAAATGGGAAATCTTTTAGTTCCAACTGATTTTGTGGTTTATGAGTGGGATCAATGGAATAAAAATTCCATGATTATCTTTGGGAGTCCCTTTCTAATGAGTGTAAAAGCAATTATTGATGTGGGTCGCGGGGTTATGAGTGTAAGTGTAAAAGGAAAAACTGAATTAATTGATCTTAAACCAACCATCTTTAAGCGGAGAGAGATGGAAGATGAAGTGAGAAGAAAGGTAAGAGACGAAAAACTATGGGTTGATAATGTTCTAGAGGATCTCATGATAGAAGAAAGAAATTCTAAAAATAGCTCAACTCCTTCCACAGAAAAGGGGAGCAAGGAAGGAGTAAGAAAGAGAAAAACAAGATGAGGAAAAAGAAAAAATAAGACTCCCCCTAAGCTTGAAATTGAAACAGTGGATTTGCTAAAGGAAGTGGAAGATAGCAGGAGTTCAAGCCACCATGAGTATTGTGCTCATTCTGGCATCTTTAGCTTATGGAAGAGAAAACTGCCAGATCCGACTAGTTGATTGTTATCGAGTCTAGCTAAGGACGTTAAATTAATCATTTATTGGGAGGCAACCCATTGTTAAAAAAAAAAAAAAAAAAAAAATCTGGCGCTACAGCGGGTAAGCCGCACATTTGCAAAAATTCGGCGAAGGCGCGCTGTAGCAAAAATTTTGCTATAGCACGCTGCAGCGGGAAAATCCGCGATAACGCGCTGCATTGGTATGCTCCAGCTGCAGATTTTTTTTGTCATGGGAACCTTGTAGTCAAAAATTCATGACATTTAGGCTCCCCAAGCAGTCAAAAAGCATGCTGAAAGAGCTGCCCCCCCCCCCCCCCCCCCCCCCGTCTTTCACATGGATCACCATATTAATGGCATGGGGAAGACCATTTGACCATCTTCTCTTGCCTTGGATTTTCTTGACTATAAATAGGGAGGCAATGGGGGGGTTATCCTTGCACCATTCTTAACTCTCCTTCTTCCTCATACTCTTGATTTCTCTTGCTCACTTATCTCACCATGTCTTTCGGAAAGAAAGCCATTCCAAGGAAGGAGGTCGAAGCCTCTTCATCCGGGGGAACCTTTAATAAGAAAAGGTTCTCTTCCGCTGAGGCTGAACTGCGTTTCTATTCAATTACTTCTCAGCAAAAATTAATTTCGGAGAGGAGTTCCAGCCCAGCCTTACCCGTTTCGGTTGAACAAGTCAACCTTGTGGATGGAGGGAGTTTATCACTAAGAGATCCCCTACGTATCCAGTGATTGTCCAGGAGATTTATGAGAATGCAATCGATGTGGCAGGGCAGCGGATCTTCTATCGAGGTAAGGGTGTCACCCTTGGGATTGCTCAAATTGAGCAATTCTATGGGCTCGAGGAGGTACACTCATGCTTGTACTTGGAACTTTTGGAATCTTGCCATGCCCCCCTTGATCTTGTGGCAGAACTCATCCATGATGACACCGAATAGGAAGGAGGATTAGCCAACATTCCTCATTCTGAATTAACAGACACGAGCAGTGTTTAACTAATTTTCATTTCTAGCTTTGTCATGCCTTTGAGTCACTTGACTGAAGTGACCCATGCCCGAGCACTCCTCTTGTGCTCATTGGTTAGGCCGGGCAAGATCCGCATTTCTAACATTATTTTTTACCAGCTTTGGAAAGCTCTCAAGGGTCCCTGCACTGCATTGGCCTTCGGGTCATTGATATCAGGGTTGTGCAAGACCCAAGGGGTCAAGATTCTCTCCTCAGACACCGTCATTCCCCCCGGTGGCGCCTTAAATTCCTTCAAATTTGAATGTCCGGGCAAGCGAACGAAAGCTTCCCAAGAAAAAAAGGGGCGCACAGGGGGTAGCATCCGCGCTGCCCAACCCGAACCTCACAAACACACTTTTGATACGTCTCCACAATCAGCAAGCATAGCTTAGCAAGGCTCTTGCTAGTGACATGGGGTTCTTCAAACAAGAGCTCGTCCAGCAGCGCAGGTTTCAATCCGACTTCCATGAAGCCCTTGGGATGATGTTTGAGGATTGGAGCTTGCAAAGTGGGCCAAATGCCTACGTGTTGCTAAGGCCTTCTGTTGGTGCCCCCATTCCGGAGTCGCGCCAAAATGACGTACGTAGATGAGGTGGACGAAGAAGAGGAAGAGGAAATTAGTTAGGTTGTATTTTTTTTTTGTACCTTTTTATGTTTTCTTTGTATTTTTCTTTTTGCGTGTTTTATTTTAAGATTTCAATCTATGAATTTTCATATCCCCTCATTTTTATGGTATTCTTAAATGATATATTTTTTCTGAATTTTTCAAGGAAATGAAAATCACAAAAATATCAAGATGGAATTTAATATAAGTAAAAGGGTGTTTATCAAAAATGACCAATTACATCATAAGCACTAAAGTATTTTAATTATGGAGTGAATGGAGGATAATCTAATCTCCAAAAATTCAACATAATGCCTTGAACTAAGTGTGGGGGAAGGCATTGGTCTTAGATTAGAAATTTGGTGAGTACCCTAAAAAGAGTGTGCTAGGCTCTCGTAGGACTTCATGATCACAAAGATACATATTGGGGATGAAGAAAAGTGTCTCTCCCTAAGAATGAAAAGAACAAAATATATATTTAAAAAGGTATGATAAAAATATCTCTTTCGAATGATCAAAATGTGAAAGGATGAAGAAAAATATCTCTCATTTAATCTTTTCATCTTTGTGATTCATAAGAAGGAGCACATATGGCAAAACTCCTGGAGTCTTTTCACCACCTCTCGAGTCTAAGGTCCATTAAGAACTCTCTCCATCACCTTGTGTCTAGCATGAAAATCAAAATATTTGGAGATTAATTGATTAACCACCCTTATTGCCACTATAAAAATATTAAATTGTTGCTAAATGTTTCGTTTCATTTTTGCTATGCATGTACATTGACTTATATTGACTCTAATTGAATTTTTGTGACTATCATCCCTATGTAATAGAAAAAATATCATTTTGAGCTTACTCGAGGACAAGCAAGAAGTTAAGTGTGCAGGTGTGATGAATCCATAAATTATATCTAAAATAATGAAAAACTTATTCATTTCTGACCTTTAAATTGCTCCTAAACCAAATTTTATCTATCTTTTTCAGGAGAATGGCATCCAAATGAGTTCTGAGACATTTTTTGCAAAATTTCCAAAATTTTCAAAAGGAAACCGCTGCAGCGGGTCATATTGCGAATTAGGCCGCTATAGCGCGCTGCAGCGGGTGCATTTGCGAACCGCGGGCACGGTAGCACGCTACAGCGGATCGAGTTGCGAACCGTGGGCGTGGTAGCGTGCTGCAGCAGATCTAATTGTGAACCGTGGGCGTGGTACCGCGTCGCAGTGGACATTTTGCAAATTGAGCCGCTACCACGTGCTGCTAGTGGAGCATTTTGCGAAATGCTCCCGCTCCAGCACACTGCAGCGGAGCATTTTGCGAAATGCTCCCGCTCCAGCGCATTGTAGCGGTATGATTTACAAAAGGAACCACTATAGCACGCTGCAGCGAGTAATTTTGTGAAATGTGGATGCGGTAGTAAGCGACAGCGGAAGACTTTGCTTATATTGCTTGCTCCATTGAGCGCTCCAGCACGCTACAGCGGCCGCTGAAATTTTTGACAGTCATAAGCATTTATTGCGGCTAGGATAAGACCCCCAACCTGCATTTTGTCCCCAACCATCATATTTCTGCAGTAGCTCCATTTTTTTAATGGAAAGGAAGATCTTGAGGTGCTGTTTTGGCTAAATAAATGGAGATATTGGTCAATTCACAATCAATGGGGATTTTTGCCATCATTGCTCAAATTTTTCCATTTGAAATGCTGGTTATGGAGAGGATGAAGGAGGATGCAGCCCCTCTCCTATAAATACACCTCCTCTTGACTAGAGGAGGGTTCACAATTTGCTCAACACACTAAGTAAGGAATAGGAGTGCATAAGGAGAAGTAAGGAACTCCCCAAGGGTGGCAAGGCAAGCTCTTGCTAAGGAAGAGAAGAAAGAAGGCAGCACTAGCGACCTAAGGGAGGAGCTAGAAGAAGGAGAAGAAAAATTCTGGAGAACTTCTAAGGAATGTTACTAGTATCATCTAAACATTACTCTTATATTTTCTTTTCTTAGTTGATCATGAAAGGGTATTTATCCATGTATGTGTTTTTCTTCATTTCCTTTGTAATGAGTAGCTAAATCTCCCTTGGGGAGGGTTGGGGAAATCCCATGTGTATGAGTTATTATTAATGTACGAAATTTTCCTCAAGCAAAATTAAATTGTTTGGAACTCAATGCCTTGTTAAGAGATGCTTTTTATTATTTGGTCTTGAATGTAAGAAAAAAAAATGAAAATGAACTAATAATTTCAAGAACTAAGTTGTCTTATGCTCTATTGCTCACCTCAGGTTGGATGCTAGGTTTATGAGTGCATGAGAGCTTCGAACTATGTGACAAAGTTGTTGAGCTTAATGCACCTTAATCTAAGCTCAACCAAAGTGTTGATGCATGTGATGCTAAGACCCACTAATTGAGCTCCTTAGCTCAATATAATTGAGGTAGAGGAGGAAATAGTTGAGTGCTCATGAACTAAGTGACATAATCATTGAGCCCAACATATTGATCTCTCATTTCAACTATGTGGGATGCGAGTGATGCTCATAGTGGAATCAATGCTTATAAGATTTAAAAGACTTAATAATCGATGTCTCCTTGATCAAGAGTACGATAAAAACACTAAACCTAAAATCTTATAGAAATCTTTGTGCCAAAATAAAACTGAAAGTGTGTTTATTTTGTGCTCAAGATTTGAACTTGTGGAATCTTGAGGTAAAACTCAAGGAAGAACAATGTGCACTTGATTAAATTTAAAAGAATAAAAGACAAAGCTTGAGAATTCAACATGCATTCATAAATTTCTCATCACATGTGGGGTGAACCCAACTCTCCTCTCTCTTCTATCTAACTTATCTTTACATAGTGATTATTGTGCTAAATGTAGGACCAACTCAACCAATCAATTATAGCTTAAATATTAGTGAGAATAGATAGACCTTAGTGTCAAAATAACCAACTCTCTGAGGATCAAAAAATCCCAGAAATCAACACTTTCCACTTATTACTTCAGACCACGTACACTTGCGTGTGAGCGTAGACGTATATTTACAGTCTGTCAGTTCTTACTGCAATAAATAAAGATGGGATTAAGGAAAAATACTATGAAGAACGTTTGAGTTCTCCTGATTTTTGTCTTGCTCTCCAACTTTCCTTCATACCCGATCCTCGAGTTTTGTTTTCTGCTTCTCCATGGTGGTCACCTTCTCCCTTCTTCAGTAGGGTACTCCTTTCTCTCTTACATCAATTCTGTATATGAGAACTAAGAATGTTAAGGAGGGGAATAGTCTTTTCATAGTATTCTTCTCAGCTTTTCTAGATGTTGAGCAAAGGGTCTTTCATTATTTCAGCCAACCTTTCATCTCCTCAAGAATTAAATGAATTTTAACTGAATATTCTTTGATTCTCTTGAAAAAGAGAATTTATTATAATTTGAGTTAATGGTTGCTATGGGAAGCCAAAGGATTTTGAAATTTTTGGCCTTCCCTATACTGCTTTTAATTCTTATTCCTGGCTGAAATCACGAGAGCTACGGTGCGCTACAGCAATTTTGATTTAAAATTTTGCTAAGTAACTATCTGCTACGGCGTGCGGTAGCATCGAGCTCTCAACTTTGTAATGCTATGATGCTCGGTAGCATCGTGCTCTCGAGTTTGTACCCACTGCGGTGCGCGGTAGCATCGATCTCTCAGGTAAATGTCCGCTATGGCGCACGGTAGCACGGAGCTCTTTATTTGGGCTCGCTACGGTGTGTGGTAGATCAGAGCTCTCCTACAGCGCATGATAGTGCCGAGTTCTCGGGTTTATATCTACTGCGGTGTGTGGTAACTGCCGAGCTCTGTGTTTGTGCCTGCTATGGCGCACGATAGCATCAAGCTCTCTATTTGTACCTACTATGACACATGGTAGCACCGAGCTCTTGGGTTTATACCCGCTATAGTGCGCGGTTGTGGGATGTGATAAATCCATAAATTATATCTAAAATAAAGGGATATTTTATTCACTTAAGATCTTTTAACCTGCTCCTTAATCAATGTTTTTTATCTTTTTCAGGGAAATGGCATCCAAAGGAGTTATGAGGCATATCTACAAAAATTTCAAAATTTATTAAAGGAATCCGCTACAGCGCGCTACAGCGCGCTACAGCGCTACAGCGCACCACAGCGGGCTGCAGCATAATTATTTAAACTTTAAAAATAGGATGCTCACTAATTGAACAGTATTCTTTGCAAAATGAGCTGCTACAGTGCGCAGTCGCTATGCTGTAGCAGTCTGCAGCGGAAATATTTCCAACTTTATAAAATGGGGAAAATCGATTAATTGAACAGTGTTTTGCAAAACGAGCCGCTACAGTGCGCGGTCCCGTGTTGCAGCGGTCTGCAGCGGAAATATTTTTACTTTAAAAATGAAAAGTGAAGTAATTGAACAGTAGATTTGCAAAATGGCCCTCTACAGCGTGCTGCAGCGGGACATCTTCCAATGCTCAAACACGATAGCGCGCGGCAGCGGGGGACTTGGCGAATTTGCTAAGGACCATTGCACGCCGCAGCGCGCCACAGCGCGCTGCCATGCGCTGCAGCGACCCGCCGCAATTTTTTCTAGATAGCATTTATTGAGGCTGGGGACATGACCTCTATCCTGCATTTTGTCCCCAACCATCATTCCCTGTAGTTGCTACATTTTTATTTGAAAAGAAGACCTTGAGGTGATATTTTGGTTAAACAAATGAAGATATTTGTTACCTCACCATCAATGGAGGATTTCACCACCATGAGTTCAGAATTTTAAATAGCATTGCTGGTTTTGAAATGAAGGAAGATGAAGGCAGCCCCTCTCCTATAAATACCCCTCATCTTGATTAGAGGAGGGTTCACAATTTTAGCCAAAAATCCACTAAGTAAGGAGGAGTGCCAAGGAAGAGAGGAACTCCCCAAGGGTGGTAAAGCAAGCTCTTGCATTGGAAGAGAAGGAAGAAGGCAGCACTAGCGACCTAAGAAGGAAGCATTGAAAAGGAGAAGAAGGATTCCGGAGAACTTCCAAGGAGCGTTACTAGTATCTTCTAACCTTTACTCTTGCATTTCTTTTTAGTTGATCATGAAAGGGTCTTTATCCATGTATGTGTTTTTCTTCTTTTCTTTTGTGATGAGTAGCTAAACTCCCTTGGGGAGGGTTGTGGTGAAGTCCCATGTGCATGATGTAATATTAATGTATGAAGTTTTTTTTTTCCTCAAGCATAATATATTTGTGATCTTAATGCCTTGCTAAGAAATATTTTATTTAATTTAGTCGTGATTGTGGATTAAGAGAAAAGAACTAAAAAGGCTCAAGAACTAAATTGTCTTGTGCTCCATAGCTCACCTTAGGTTGGATGCTAGGTTATGAGTGCATGAAGCCTGGAACTATGTGACAAAGCTCTTGAGCTCAATGCACCTCAACCTAAGCTCAACCAAAGAGTTGATGCAAGTGATGCTAAGACCCACTAAATGAGCTCCTTAGCTCAATGTAATTGAGGTAGAGGAAGGAAGTGTTGAGAGCTCATAAACTAAGTGACATAGTCATTGAGTCTGACATATGAATCCCTCATCTCAACTATGTGAGATGCGAGTGATGCTCGTAGTGGAAATCAATGCTTGTAAGATCCTAAGATTTAATAATCAAACTCTCCTTGATCAAGAGAATAAGATAAAAAAATAAAATCCAAAGAATCTTATAAGAGTCTTTGTGCCGAAATAGAATCGAATGTGAGTTCATTTTGCGCACGAGATTTGAACTTGTAAGACCTTGACTAAAACTCAAGGAAAAATCATGTGCACTTGATTTTAAGTTAAAATGAAAGATAAAGCTTGAGAAACTAATACGCATAAATATTATATCATGACATGTGTGATGGTCCCAACTCTCCTCTTTCTCTTATCTTGCTATTTCTACTTAGTGATTATTGTGCTGAATTAAAACCAACTCATCCGTTATATTGTAGCTTAAACATTAGTAAGAATAGATACACCTTAATGCCAAATCAACCAATTCTCTGCGGATCGATAAATTCCCAGAAATTAACACTTTCCACTTATTACTTCAGACCACGTACACCTGCGTGTGAGCGCAGATGTGTATTTACAGTCTATCAAGATGCCTCGAATTTCCTTTCATTAAGTCTTGGCCCTATTATTCCGTTGCGACGTGCAGTAGCACAGAGCTCTCGGGATTGTACCCGCTGTAGTGCATTGCGACGATTTTCTTCTAGATTGTCTATTTTTGGCCCAGATTTTTCTCAGCACCTCTTTTCCCCTGAAATCAGTGACAAACCCATCAAAGTATACTATTCTAGCTTAAAAGTGTTTGTATTTACTCTCTTATTTTACTATAAATCTTGGATTTATCAAAAGGGGATGAAGAAAAATATCTCTACCAAATAATTATGAAAAAGTTGGGATGACGAAAAGTTTCTCCCCCAAAAGATAATACTCATTATATTTCATAAGAAGAAGCACAAATAGCACACAAAATTCTAAAATAATGACTCTTGATTATTCTCAAACAAAAGCCTGGAAATTCCTCGAAAACGATTGTTCAAAGCAGCACACAATATTTCAAGGCAAAAAGGGAAAAATGTAGTAAGAAAAAGTATAATAGAACTGGGCTTTATGCAACTAAGAAGTTATTAAGAAAGTCATTCAGTGCTTACTCGAGGACAAGCAAGAAATAACTATGAGGGTGTGATGATCCTAAGAATTATAGTAATTTAGTGTATGATTTATACTTTTATTGGATTATTTGTGCTGTTATTTTGTGTTTTTGATGCAATTTAGGACGATTGACTCAGTATAAGAATTTACAAGAGAATCAAGGCTTGGATAATACAGCAGTATGCCACAGCACCGTAGTGGACCGAATCCAAAATGTGCGTGCTACAGCACACTACAAACAGAAAGCAAGGCACTACCATGCTCTGCAGCGAACCGAACCTGAGAGGTCCATGCTACAACGTGCCATGGCACATTTCAAATCAAAAGCAATGCACTACTGCGCACTGCAGTGGACTGAACCTGAGAGGTCCACGGGCCAACACGTCGCAACGCGCTGTAACATCTTACAAATAGAGAGCACAACGCTACAGCATGCCGAATAATACCTAAGATAGGATGCTCAGTGCCAAAGCACGTCAAAACGGACTTAAGATAGAGAGCTCATTGTTATAGCACGTTGCAGCATCCGACTTCCTATGAGTGCGACACTACTACGTGTCGTATCGCCCATTATAATTTTTCTCTGCAACAAGAATTAAAATTAGCATTGGGAAGGCCAACAGACATAACTTTTTCCTTTTCCACAGCCAAAATTGATTGGAACACATTTAAGACTTCTCATTTCCAAAGAATAAAATGATAAAACATAAATGAAACTCAATTCTCATAGAATGGGAGAGCTTGGCTGCATAAATGTTGAAGAGAAAAAAGATGGGGTAAAAAGTAAAGAAACAATGCTGAACAAGGGTTCCAATTTTTTGTTCAAGTGTTCCTTGCCCTAGAGACTGTTGTAGGTAACAAAGAAGAGGAGAGATCCTTACCAAGGAAGAAGAAGACTACAATCTGAGAGGAAGAACAAGCACATAAAGCTGAAAAGAGAAGGAGATTCAAGGTTGTGGAGCCCCATACCCTCATTGGTAGTGCTAACACTGATGTTAACATAATTATGTTGAATATAGTCACTGTGTGGAAACCCTCCTAACTCTAGTTGAGTCAGGTATGAACCCAACCCACCTTAACTGAAAGACTTGTCACCAAAACAAAGAATTATGCATGAAAATATCAAAGCAGCGGAAGCAAGTAAAAGTATAACATCTATATCCACAATACAGTAAAGAAAGTAAAGACAGTAACTCAACTTAATATGAAAATGCAGAAAGTAAATACATCCAGAAAATTTAGTTATTACAACTAACTTTATATAAAAAGGATCACTCGTCCTCACAAGCTGAAAAGAAAACTAGCTATGTTTTGGCAGCATGAAAGTCCTATTCCTAACCAAGCTCCTCCACTCAAGCAACCTCAACGAACAGCTCTGAATCTAACATTATAGGTATCATAATGCCAGGGCCTTAGCCAAGAAAAAAAAAACTTATAGTTAGATAAATTGTCTAAGAACATTTTAAGCTGATTTAAATAAAATTACAATTTTAAGATATCACATTTTACTAACTTGCAAGCATTTAAAATTGTGCAATAACTAATAAAGAATTGGATATCTATAAATAAAACATTTATAACTAAGAAAAATAAAATATATAAAACTACATAACTCAACCATAAGCTACAATAAGGTTAATATATAATAAATAAAAATACTGAAGGAGAACTTTTCCTAATATGCTTATGATCATCTGAATGTGTGCTGATTTATAAAATAATCAAACTATATTGAAAAGTAAAAGCAAACTGAAGCAAAACTAGCATCCTAATATATGCAACAGCTAAATTGAAAAGTATTGAACTAAAATAACCATACTGAAATGAGCTGAAAGCGAATAGAGAGCAGTAAATCATTAGCATAACTGATAATATAAATAACTTGGTTAAATGAAGCTACTGAACTGAAAGAGAGACTAATAAATTCCATCTTAGCCAACCATAGAGCTAGGCCTAGTTAGACTTAAAAGATAAGTATAGAGAGAGGTATCTAAACTAGTATTGTCATAATATAAACTAGCTAAACAAAGCCACTGAATTAAAAAGTCTAACGAATACCATCCTAGCCAACCATAAATCTAGGCATGGTTATATTTATAGAAACAAACAAATATCTTATTAGTCAACCATAGAGTTAGGCCTGACCTGTTCTATTGCAAAAGTACTGACCTAAAGAGGCAGACTAAATAAAATACACTCTGCTGAACTATGTGTTAAAGAACTGAATGAACTGATTTATAAGCACATGATGTTTTATGTATTCAAAAAGCATAAGATACTCTATCAAATATCCAATGTCCAAGTAATATGTTCAATCTTTAAGGCTCAAATACAAGGTGTGCGAACCAACAATAACCAAAGTAAGCAAGTGACTCAACTAAACATATCTGATATATGTTATTGTCTAATTTAATATGCTCTATCTATTTTTAAATGGTACAAGCTTAGGATCTCTGATATCTAGCTAGCATGTACAATCCTAGATTTATAAACCTAAGGATTAAACATTATAGCTTAATAAGTTCTAATTTATAATTAAGAAAATGATGGCTATAGAGGTTAAATTAATAATTGATGACTTAATTATTGTATTTTAATTAAGATTTAAGGATTTAAGGTTTAAACTCCAAGTTGGGGCTTAAACACTAAATCTAAGACATCTTCTATGGATCTAAGGGTTCACACCCACCCTTACTCTAAAGGTAGAGAAGTCTTGAAGGCTGAAAGATTCAAGGACTATGATCTTATAGAAAGGCTGAATCTAATTGTCGTAAGATAAAATAATCAAACAAGAACTTAATAATTTAAGATCTAAGCGCAATCTATAAAATATTTGCATTATTCTATGGGTTGAGTCAACTATGCCCACTACAAGGATTTCAATGGATTTAATCAATTAAGAATTTTAAGAATTGAATGATTTAATTTAAATGAATTTATAGCATGATGAACTTCCAAGATTCTTAGCCTTATGATTTAGATCTAATCTAATTAAGATCTCCAATAAAGTTTAGACATAGGATTTTCATTAAGAGATTTCAATTACTTATAAAATGATTTGAAAACATTACTTTACTAATTTTAAGCATTTTAATAAAAATTTCAGTGTTTAAGGGGTCTTAAACCAACTTTTGGTCAAAATAACCAAAATACCCTTCTTAAGGTTATAATAGGGAATTTAAGATTTATACATCTAAATTGATTTTAATCAGTTCTAATATGCTTTATATTATCTAATGAGAGCAATGAGACCTTAGTCAAGTTTAGGCTTATAAAAAATTTAATTAGCACAAATCACTTTATAAGGTTAAGAAAAGTGATTAATGAAACTAGGCCTTAATATAAGGTTCTAAGTTCATAGATATGTTCAAGTAGACTTAAGAAAACAATAAGAACTTAGTACACCAAAATTAGAGGTTTAACTAGACCATTACACACTTATCAAGATCTATAGTGATTATGAGATAATTAGTAATTTTATAAGTCCAAAAATATTTTTAGGGGCATGAATGGGTTGTCCTGTGGCACCCCACCCCCTAACTTACAGGATTAGAGCTAAGGGGTTGTGTGCCACTATGGCAAATCTCTCACTTATTATTAGATTAAGTGAGATCCACAATCCACTAATAAGGGAAAAATATGCTCATAATAAATATAAAGATTTAATCACTAAATCTTAACAAATATAGAGTGCGGAAGCATACAAAGTAAGTGTTACAACTAGTTCACCATACAACATATGAGAAATAGTACTAAAATGTAGCTCAAAAATAATAATATAGAAAAGTAAGCACAGTCACAAGTGTACCTGTATTATTACAATATTTAATTAAAGTTATAATTGAAAAGAGCATCACTCGACCTCACAAATAATATAAATCAACTAAGGATCCTCAGCCCCTATTTGTTGTGCCTCCTCTAAATAAAGCTCCTCCTCAGGCATTGAATCTTCAAACTGGTCAAGATTTGACATTGTCGATTTCACAATTCTAGGGCCCCAGCCAATAAAAGAATATTCTTATTTGTAACAACCCTTGGTTGTTACCTTGCTAATCTATAGCCCAAGTAATCATTCATTTTAATGCCATTGCTTTTAAAACATCAAGTTAAGCCTATCCTAAAAATTTGAAGTCCATTGAACTTCTTTAAGCCCAGATGACATTTTGATCAGTCTAGATGCCCTAATTTAGACCTAAAATATTTTGATCTCAGAATTAAAATATGACTTCATTTTTGAATTCCTCACCCCCAAATTAGCTAGAGGTGAAAGTTTAGTAAAATTTGGAGATTATTTAGATAATAATTCAAATTTATTTAAATTGGTCTAATTACATTTTAGGGTTTCCCACAAATTGAAATTGCAAATATATCCTTTACCTGTTAAAACGGCCGGGATCCGTTGTGCGGACCGCGGGTGATCTGTTGTGGAGCCCAAGTCGCGCGACAGCAGAGTCCCGCAAATATAATCATCGTCCTTAAGGAACCAATGGCTAGGATTAGATCCCGCGGAACCATGGATATGCCGTCAGATGCATCCCGTGAATCCTACAGCGTGGATCTAATTGGATCTGGCCGTTAAGAACTGGTAAATCTGAGTCGTAGCGCATTTCCCCGCCACTGTGGACCTTCATCCCAAATGTGCTCATCCCCGACAGGGAAATCCCACATACTGACAGCTTTCCTCCCTGTCCCCCACTTGTGCCTCCAACTCATCAAGCCATTGGGGATCCTCCCATTATGGCTAGGTGCCCTAATTGAGCCTCGTGGCTCGGCCGAGCGTGAATTGGCAATTCGAGAGCTTGGCCATGGCCCGCTCATTCAGGTCACCCCAGCTGAGCCAAACCCTCTGGAAACTTCCCCACTCCCTGCTGAGACTATAAATAGCCCCAGCATTACAACATTTGATCCTTACTGATCAATTGAGCTCAGTTGCCCCATCACCATTATCATTTGTTCGAGGTTAGGAGATCCTAAGAGCTCTTAAACCACTGATATTAGACTCTCCTAGTGTTCAAGATCCTTTGCAGCATCTGGAAGCCTAGTTAGAGCCAGCCTTGCCTTCTGCCAGCAGCCCCGAGCTCAGCCTTGAAACCAGGTACCCCCCACTTGCTCAATCTAAGCCAATTGGGCTCAGACTCCCTTCCATTTAATTTGTAATTGCGTGTATTATCGAGATGAACCTAATGCAATCATAATTTTACCCTGAGCTAGCCCCGATCAATCGATTTGATCGATTGAGTAAAGTCTGTAAAGAAGCCTCAGGACCGAGTAAGGTCCAGGCGTTCCAGCCCACCTCGAGCCCTCAGACCAGGGGGCTTTGATCCGTCTCACCTCACTGATGGTGTAGGGATCGAGCCCTAGGTCTAGCATGGCCTCAATGGGGATAATTGTATCCCCATAGTAGCCCCATTGAGAGAGATTTTTGGTGAGTAAGTTTTGGCCGATCCAGATCGCCTCATAGAGCGCTCCTGGTCCCCATCGATGCACCTAGCTACGATGAACGTGTAGCGACCATTGGTTGGTCATTCCATGGCTTAGGGGCATGGGAATTAATCAATTATGGTTCCCCTAATCGGGTAATTCTATCAGGACGAGGGATCTGGGACGTAGCTCCTGTGTGGGTCGGGCCGACCCGTGACCCGCGCGGTGCGATAGTCCCGTGTCCTCGGGCTCCGGTCGACCCGCACCTTTTGATATTGGGTCGAGCTTGTCTTAAATATAAATATGATTAATTCAATTATTTTCCTTAAGGAAAACAATTCAATTAATCAAATCATAGAGGATTATTTAAATAAAAAAACATAATGTATTAATTGAATAACTCTTAATCCACTAGTCCAAACCCGATGATATTGTATATCAAATTGATCAAAAAATCCTCAGGAATAAGAATATAAAATAATATTGAACATCTAATGGCTAGATTTTCCACTTTTGCTTAATTATGTCAAATCTTAATTAGGGTTGATTAGCATGTATACTTATCCAAATTGCATGTTTATGGTGCCATTAGTTTCCTTATAATCAGTAAAATTAATGTGCTAAGTAGTAAATTTTTCTGATCTCTGTATTTCAATTTATGCCCTAATCTTGTAAAACCATGATTAGTGAAAATTAGGGTTTGTAGCCATTGGATCTTAGCAACTTAGTTTTTGATTATTTATATTTTTTAATAGAACTCATGTGCCAAGTTGTATGAAATGCTAATGGCTAGATTTATAATTAGGTGATAATCCTTTTGAATTGATTTAGGGTTTAATTAGCACTAATTACTTTCTGTTTTTTTGAATTTTTCTACTATTATGCTCCATAATAGTAAGGTGGATGTATTTAAGCCATGCATGTCAATTTATGATATATAAATTCAACAGACCTAAATTGGAGAACATAAATATCTTAATTAAACTTAAGAAGTCTTAAGACTTTGATCAAACAATTAAGGCTTGATCTAAGTTTGAGATTGTAACTAGTAATATATCTTAAATCCACTGATTTGACATTTGATCTATGAATAAACACTTGATCTTAATTAGACAAGAGTAGGGGTTAAACC
This sequence comes from Gastrodia elata, assembly GCA_016760335.1. NCBI lineage: Eukaryota > Viridiplantae > Streptophyta > Magnoliopsida > Asparagales > Orchidaceae > Gastrodia > Gastrodia elata. The sequence goes on along the minus strand of CM028680.1, from coordinate 43,466,631 downwards.
CTTATCTAATTGATTAAGATCCAAACTCTTAACCCTTAATTAAATAACTTGATTATAAGATAATGCAATTGACATTATTCCAATAGTGCACCTGATTTGGTATTGATCTTAAACTATTGAATTAGACATGTTAAGGTTAATACTGAATCTATGTAATTGATTAATCTAAATTTAAGCTTTAGATCTTTGATATCCTCTTATATAGAATCATTAGCATGTGAATAATAATGAAATCATATTGATTTAATAAATGATTTATCTTTAATAGTAACCTTGATTTGTTCCCATGATAGTAAGATAGGAGGTAATCAGATGATTTTAATCATCTAATCTGATCACTTTGATTCAAATTAATAATCAAACCTTTAAGTGTTAACTTAAGTATTAGAAGGCTGAGATCTCAAGGGTCTTACTAAAGGATCATTTCTAAAACATTCTTAAAGACCTTGATTAATAATACATTGAGGTAGGAAGAATCTTTAAAATTTGTTGAGGTAGAATCTTAGATGATCCCTTTAACCTTAAGAGTTAATCTTAACCTCTCATTGTAGGAATCACCTAAGATACCTAGAATAACACCTCTCATTATGGTAGAATCTACATTGAGTGATCTTTTGATCACATTCTTGGAGATTTGTGCAGGTGTAACAACACAAGTTATTACCCTTATTAATTAAGACTAATCTCCATCCTAATCTTTATCCTAAGTATTAATCAAGTCATTAGGAGTCATCCACTAAGACCTAGTCAAAAATAGGAGTCAAATAGATCAAATCCTAATTCATGGAAAATCCAGAACTCCTAAAATTTGACCTATCTAAATTGATCTCAAATCAAAAATTGCACTTCGCCATTGCGCTCATTGCCCCCAAATTAGCTAGGGGTGATGTTTTCGAGTCAATCAGAAGTCATCGAAATTTCAACGAATAATTTAATAATATTTAATACCCAAAAAATAGAAATTAAATACTTGTCCGAATTAAAATCCAACTTCGCCGTTGCAATCCTCACCCTCAAATTAGCCAAGGGTGAAATTTTGGGATTTTTAAGAAGTCGTCGAATTTTCTTGAATATTTTAATATATTTAGATTAATTAGAAAATACGAAAAATAAATCATCGTTGAAATCAAAATCCGATTTCATTATTTTATTCCTCACCCCCAAATTAGCTTGGGGGGAATTTTTAGAAATTTTTAGAGATCATTTTTAAAATATAATTTTTGATATTAATTAAGCTAATTTATTAAACTCCATTTTTTTGTCTTCTCCTTTTTCATTGGCTGGGTGGGACCCATAGCCATCCAATCCTAGCTGAACCCCCTTTTACTTCAACCCCCTGCTATGCTCAGCCTAATTTGTCCTCCCTATCTCCTGCCAGCCCCTCCCCTATCTCACCAAGTGGGATGGGTCATCTCAAGCCATACCATCCATTGGTAGGCCTCTTCCCCATTAAGAGAGCCTTTAGCTCTCAGCTCTTTATTTCCACTACCTCCCTTGCCAAGCTGAGCTCAACTCCTCCCATTGCTGTGTTTGCTGAAGAAAGAACCTCTCAAGCTCTCAAGCCCCCCTTAGAAATTCTACCATTATCAAAGCTAAGGTACCCCCCGTTTTCCTCCATTGGTTAATCCAATGGCTATTCCATTTCATTTTTATTCTCATTTGTATGTTTAAGATTATGTGTTACCTTAGTTGTGCATCTATAAAGCTATGTTTAAGATGTAGAAACTCAAAAAAATAAAAATATGTAAACAATAGGGAATGATATGTAAATTTGCTAATACGAATTTCTATACACCCAGTCGTTTAACCCCACAATCTGCATTGGTAACTTAATCTTTTAGTACTGATTTGGGTATCAATGGAAAGGTCTTGAAATACGCTTTCTAATAGTATATGGCACTGCACATGAAGTGCTCTAGGTTGAGACTAAAATTGAGCCTAAAAGTTGACCCATTGCTGTTTTCGCACAGGTAAAATCATGGTTTAACAAGATTAGGGCATAAGTTAAAGTACAGAGATCATAAAAAATAATTCACTTAGCACATTCATTCTACTCTTCATTAGGAGCCTATTGGCACCCTAAACATGCAATTTAGTTAAGTATAATTACTAATTTACCGTAATCAAGATCTGCAACAATTAGGTAAAATCTAAAAATCTAACCATTAGATATTCAATATTTTTTTATATTCAGATACCTGATGAGTTTCTGATCAATTTAATCTATGACATCATAGGGTTTGGACCAGTGGATTAAACGTTATTCAATTAATACATTCTGTATTTTTCCAAATTAATTTTCCTATGATTAGATAAATTGGACTATTTTTCTTAAGGAAAATAAATCCAATTAATCAGATTTATTTAAAATGGGCTCGGCCCATTAGCCAAACCGCGTGGGTTGATCGGGGCCCGAAGACCCAGAACTGTCGCACCGCTCGGGTCACGGGCTGACTCGACCCGCATTGGGTCTTCGTCCCTACCCCATCTCCTCTCGACAGGAGCCGATCTAGGAAACCCTAGATGGAAAAATTCTCCGTCTAAAGTGCACGCCTTGGCCTTGGGTCAATCAGGAATCAATCCTCTAGCTGAGATGCACTAATAGACACTTGAGGCCCCCTATGAGGTGGTCCGGACCTTACTCATCCGAGGGCTCCTTTAATGGAGCTACTATGGGGAGACAATTCTCCCCATAGAGTCCATGACAGACCCAGGCCTTGATCCCTACACCTACAGGGAGGTGAGATGGATCGAAGCTTCCTGGTGTGAGGGCCTGAAGTGTGCTGGAATGCTGGGACCTTACTCACCCGAGGCATTCCTTAAGGGATTTAGCTCGATTGATCAATTCGATTGACCGGGGCTAGCTCAAGGCGTAATTACGATAGTGTTAGGTTTGATTCAGCAATACGCAGCAATACGAGTCAAAAGAAGGAAGGTCCGATCCTCATTGGCTTGAAACCAGCAAGTGGGGGGAGCTTGAGACGATCGACTGAGGGCTCGGCTTGCTTAAGCTGGGGTTCCAGATGCTACAAAGGATCCTGAACACTAGGAGAGCCTATTATCAATGGTTTTGGAGCTCTTGGGATCGCCTACGCAAGCTCGGACAAATGACAATGACAGAAGTTGTAGAGAGCTCAATTGATCAGCAAAGGATCATAGGGTAGAACACTAAGGCTATTTATAGCCTCTGCATGGAATGGGGAGGCTTCCAAAGCCATTGGCTCGGGATGGAGAGACCCGAGAGGTCGGGCCATGGCCGAGCTCTCAATTTTGCTAATTGAGCTCGGCCAGGTCACGAGGACCGATCAGGGTCCTTGCCAAGATGGGAGAGATCCTAACGACCTTGCTAAGGTGGACACAGGAGTGGGGGACAATGAGGGAAGTTGGCGGTACAGGGAGGATCTCCTTGTCGGGCATGGCGAGTGGAAGACAAAGGTCCACAATAGCGGGATCTTCGAATGTTGTCTTATCTATCGATCAGATGGCGCTACAGCTGGGATCGCTCGGATCCGAACGACCGATCGCAGGGGCAATCCAGGCCGTAGGATCGGTCGAGCAGATCCGATGGCTGACCCGTGATCCCACAGAATTTTTTCTTGGTCGTTGGTTCCTTAAGCGTAATGGCTAGATTTGCGGGACGCTGCTGTCACGTGACCCGGGCTCCGCAGCAAATCAACCGTGGTCCGCACAGCGGATCCCGACTGTTTTATTAGTTTACGGGGGATATATGAAAATTTGAAATGTTAGGTATCCTTTTATGTAATTAGACTATTTTAACTAAATGTAAATTATGGCCTAAATGATTTCCAAATTGAATCAAACTTTCGCCCCTAGCTAATTTGGGGGTGAGGAATTCAAAAATGTAATCAGATTTTAATTTTGAGATCAAAATATTTTAGGTCTAAACTAGGGCATCTAGACTGATCAAATTATCATTTCAAAATTGAGAAGTCCCTTGGACTCCAAATTTTTAGGATAGGATTCATCTGATGTTCCTAAAGCAATGGAAATCAAAATTAATGATTCCTTATACTATAGATTAGTAGGGTAACAACCTAGGGTTGGTACAGACTCCCCACTTAAGAATGATATCACCCTCGACATCATCTCAAGAGAGAAGACAAACATGAAGAAATTTAAGGAATATTAAAATTTAGAAAGTTAATGAGTACCTAGATTTCTAAAGAGATTGGAATACTTTCTTCTTTTTTCTGCCTCTTTCTCCCAAGTAGATTCTTCTAAAGAGCAATTCCTCCACTGAACCTTTACCATTGGAATTGAGCGATTCCTCAACTGCTTTTGATCATGCGCTAAGATCTTAATTGGCTCTTCCGCACAAGAAAGATCTGGCTGGAGAGTTACCGCTGGGAGTTGAATCAAGTGAGATGGGTTGTGAAGACATCTTCGCAGAGAGGATATGTGAAATATATTATGGACTACAGAGAAATCTTTAGGAAGCTACAATCAATAAGCTGCAGAACCAATCTTTCCTAAGATTTCAAATGGTCCGATGTAGCGGGGACTTAGCTTCCCAGCTACACCAAAATGATACACACCTTTCATCAGATTGACCTTAAGATACACAAAATTTTTGACATCAAATTCCAGAGTACGATGATGAGCATCATGGTACTTACTTTGGCGATCTTGAGCTGCTATGATTCTTTGTTGGATCAACTGAATCTTACGATTTGTTTCTCCAACTAAATCAGAACCATAGAGCTGCACACTGCCTATTTCAGACCATGCTAATGGAGTACTGCATTTCCTGCCATAAAGAGCTTCATATGGAGCCATGCCAATACTCGCCTGAAAACTGTTATTATATGCGAACTCTACAAGAGGAATATGATCTTCCCAAAAGCCTCCAAAATCCAGAATGCAGAGACGAAGAAGATCTTCTAAGACTTTATTGAGTCTTTTCATTTGTCCATCTATTTGGGGGTGAAAAATAGTGCTCATGGCTAGAATAGTTCCGAAGTCTTGATGCACTGCTTGCCAAAATTTAGAAGTGAAATGGCTATCGATTAGATATGATAGATTTGGGAATTCCATGTAGCCTGATAATTTCATTGATATACAACTTTGCTAATCTCTCCATAGAATCAGTTTGACGCATAGGGATAAAATGCGCTGATTTGGTCAATCGATCAATAATGACCCAGATTGAATCGGCACCAAATCTTGATTTGGGTAAACCCATAACAAAATCCATGGAAATATCGAGCCACTTCCATTCTGGAATTGCTATGGAATGAAGAAGTCCTCCAGGCTTTTGGTGCTCAGCTTTAACTATAATAACCCAGGTTATTACTTGGCTCAATTAAGACTAATTTAAGTCTTAATTAAGGTTCTAAGTCACTAATTAAGTAATTTAGAACTCATCTCTGAAATCTAGGTCAAACCAAAAGTCAACTGAGTCAAATCAGAAATTCTGAAAAATTCCAAACCCTAGAAATTGACTTTTTATCTAGACCTCAGATTGAAAATCTGACTTCGCCATTGCATTCAGAACACCCAAATTAGCTAGGGGTGAAATTTTGGAGGCATTTGGAAGTCGTTGGATTTTCGTCGAATATTTTAATAATATTTAAATACTTGAAAATTCAAATAAATAAATACTCGTCAAAACGAAAATCTGAGTGCGCTGTTGCGTTCCTCACCCCTCAATTAGCTTGGGGTGATTTATTGGAAATTTTAGGGCTACATTTGATTAGCTAAATTTAATTAATGAAATACATATGAAATAAATTAAATAATAATATTTTAACTTAAATAAAACGGCGCCATCCATTTGATTCTAACACCGTAAGCCTATCCTTAATACATGCCGTTGGTTTGGATGGATCTTCCTATCCATCCGATCGAATGATCGGACGGTCCGAAGACCGTCTTCTCCGATCGAAGACGGGAGAGCTCCGCGTGTCTGCAGGCAAGCTACGCGGCGCGCGTCTCGCTCCAGGTGGCTCACGTCCCTCATATGCACCGTTTAAGAGTTAGTTTAAGACCCCTGAAGTCCTAGGTTGATCAGTTTTCAACCCTGAAGTCCAGGATCTTGAGACCAAACCTCAATTCTCCTCTGCCGTTCAAATCAAGGTACTCCTCTATCCCTCTATCTTTTATGCAATTTTTTTGAATTTAGTTTGTAGACTTATTCCCAGTCATGGATTGTTATTGTATTGTGACCGATTAAATAATCAACGACCTAATTCATCATATTTTTTGATCCATAAACAGTCAAAATCATTAAACTGTTAACCCGCAACTAGAGCATCTAGGGTTTAGTTTTGCGCTCTACCCTGACCACCTCAGCTACAGATCTTTGCACTATTGAGTAGCTAAGGTCATCCTCTTTCCAACGGTGTGCGGATTGACGTCTGGGACCACCGGAAAGTCTCTGAAAAATCAAGCCCTAGCCGTAAGGGCTCGGGGTCAGGCGGCGAAGAGGATGAATTTTGGGTCGGGCCGGGTCGACCCGAGCCCGACCCGTTAGCAGGCGAAGCCGTCTGCGTGTCTGCTTCTGATAGGCGATTACACTGCGGTGGGACCCACTCGCGTCGCTTTGCCTGCACTGCGGAAGCAGGTGGGCCCCGCCTTTGTTCCAATGGCGTATTGCGGCGCGCCGCGTGGCCAACCCTGCTGCGGTCTGAACCGATGGGGCCCACGGTCATCAACTCAGCCAGTAATGGTCTGCCACGTGTACCTGCAGATTTAATATATAAACGTTATATATATATATATAACAGTTAATTAATAAACGAGTTTATATAGATTAATAATAACAGAATTATTAAATTTAATTAAACATAATTAGTCTAATTAATTTAAATGCAAAACTTTAAACCCTAAGGAATTTATTGATGCCAATAATTTTGTTGTAGGACCAGTATTTAGCAAAGTGACATTTAGGGGTATTAAATAAGTTAAAATTAATATTACAAATTTTCATTTGATCATAACTTTGTACCCAATGATCCAAACCTATTGAATATGGGTCTTAAAGTGATCAGAAAACCCTAAGGATTAATTTGGTAGTGTTCACTTTGCTGTTTGGATTAGTATTTGACTAATCACTTTTAGGTCCTAACCTTAATTACCCTAATTAGACCTAGAACTTCAATTAACCATAACTTGGTTAATTGAGCTCCAAATTTAATGATCCAAATATCAATTTAGATTAGAAAAATGTAATTAACAGTAATCTATAAAAATATTTTAGATCCAATGGTTAGATTTGCTAATCACCTTTAGTTACTCTAAATCTTGATTAGTGAATATTAGCAAATCTAATAATCCAAATTGAGTTATTTAAATTTCAGAGGACTTATAGAGTTATTTAGAACTTAGTTGTAAGGTTGGATTAGTGTTTGAGTGATTAATTTCACTAATTAATCACTAATCACCATAAACCCTAATTAGGTCATAACTTAGTCAAATTAGATCCAAATTGAGCCTACCACATGTCATTGTGATCAGTGAACTATTTGTAAACCATAGCCTCTAATTTTGCTCAATTTGGATACTAATTGGCAAAGTTAGAATTTTTGACCCATAATTAATGATTCCTTAATCACCTTTTAACCCTAAATCTTGTATTGGCCATAACTTGGTCAATACTTATCAAAATTTAGCAAATTTAGATTTTATGGAAAACTTAGATAGTAAATAGCGATAATCTGAAAGAAAGTTTAACTTTCACTTAGCCAAATTACTAATTTGCCCTTATGAGTCAAATTCACTAATTTGACTTCATATGGCTTAATAATCACCCAAAATTAATTTAGTTACTGTATAATCTTACATTAGACAGTAAGAATCACATTCTAAAAGAAAATTTTATAATTAAAGCCCTAGATCAAAATTTGATCTTTTGAACCCTTAAGTAGGGGCAAAATGGTAATTTTGCCCAAATTTAGGGTTTAGCATCTTAAAACCCTAAAATCATTATATAATCATTAAAATCAGTAAATATAATGATTTATAGCAGAAATTAGTTAAGTTCAAGCCTAAATTAGATTTTGATTTAAAATCTCAATCTTAGCCCTTAAAGAAAACTCTCAAGTCTTAAGTGAGTGGTTTCTTCTACCTTAATCATTCTTAGATCTATCCTTAGGACTTATAACATTGGTTAGGAAGTGTGTCATGAGAAATACTTTTAGAAATTAAGAGCTTTAATTCCTAGGATTAAGAATAGATCTTAAGTTAGAATTCATCTATTGAGTAAATTGGGTTACTCAATAGATGAAACCTTGAGTTTGTTAGTTTATAAATTTTCTTAGTTTATTAAATAATTAATTGATCTTTAAACTTTAGAGCTAAGAATAGAAATCTATCCTAATGAATTTGATTTATCATTAGGATTTGCCCTAACTTAATCTGTGAGGTGGGATTCTAAACCTTAGACCCTTAGTTATACCTTTAGATTAAGTGATTAGACCCCATCATCTGAATTTGCTAAGGGGCAACGGGGGACTTAGCAAATTTGCTAAGGACCATTGCACGCCGCCGCGCGCCACAGTGCGCTGTCGCGGCCCGCCACATTTTTTTTCTGACAGCATTTATTGCAGATGGGGACATGACCTCTATCCTGCATTTTGTCCCCAGCCATCATTCCCTGCAGGTGCTACGTTTTATTTGAAAAAGAAGGTCTTGAGGTGATATTTTGGGTAAATAAATGAAGATATTTGTCACCTCACCATCAATGGAGGATTTTTGCCATCATAAGTTCAGAATTTTAAATGGAAATGCTGGTTTTGAAATGAAGAAGAAGAAGGCAGCCCCTCTCTTATAAATACCCCTCCTCTTGACTTGAGGAGGGTTCACAAGTTTAGCCAAAAATCAACTAAGTAAGGAGGAGTGCCAAAGAAGAGAAGAACTCCCAAGGGTGGCAAAGCAAGCTCTTGCTTTAGAAGAGAACAAAGAAGGCAGCACTAGCAACCTAAGAAGGGAACATTAAGAAGGGGAAGACGGATTCTAGAGAACTTCCAAATGAGCGTTCCTAGTATCTTCTAAACTCTATTCTTGTATTTTCTTTTTAGTTGGTCATGAAATGGTCTTTATCCATGTATGTGTTTTTCTTATTTTCTTTTATAATGAGTAGCTAAACTCCCTTGGGGACGGTTGGGGTGAAGTCCCATGTGCATGATGTAGTATTCATGTATAAATGTTTTTTTTTCTTCAAGCATATTTTATTTTGTGATCTTAATGTCTTGTTAAGAAATATTTTATCTAATTTAGTCTTGAATGTGGAATAAGAGTAAAGAATAAAAAAGGTTCAAGAACTAATCATCTTGTGCTCCTTAGCTCACCTTAGGTTGGATGCTAAGTTTTGAGTGCCTGAAAGCTTGGAACTATGTGACAAAGTTCTTGAGCTCAATGCACCTCAATCTAAGCTCAACCAAAGTGTTGATGTAAGCTTGATTTTAATTAAAATGAATGATAAAGCTTGAGAAATTAATATACATAATTGTTATATCATGACATGTGGGATGGTTCCAACTCTCCTCTTTCTCTTATCTTGCTCTTTTGCTTAGTAATTATTGTGCTAATTTTTAGACCAACTCATCCAAATACATTGTAGCTTAAACATTAGTGAGAATAGATACACCTTAGTGCCAAATCAACCAATTCTCTGAGGATCGATAAATTCCCATAAATTAACACTTTCCACTTATTACTTCAGACCACGTACACGTAGTTATGAGCGCAGACGTGTATTTACAGTCTATCAAGTTTTTGGCGCCGTTGTCGGGGAATTGGTACTTGATTTGAATTAAGGACAATCTATAAGTAACTGGTGATTTAAGCATTTAATTGCATATATTAGTAGTTTTACATTTTTGTAATTATCAAAGCTATTTTACCTTTTAGTGATTTTATTTCTGCAAAACTATTTGATCTATATTGCTAAATCATTCTCGATAAGTCATATTGTTAGTTGTATGAGTAAAAGAGTTTGTACTTAATATCTTTTTGATCCTGAAATAGATATAACATACTTACAAGCTAGGCGAGAACGAAACCTATCAAACCAACAAGCCGTTATGAATAATTGCATAGAAAATTTAGAAGAGCCTAGGGGAAGAGCACTTAGAGACTATGCACTACCTACTGTTAGGGAAATCCCCCATGCAATTGTAAGGCCAAATATTGAAGCCCACAACTTTGAAATCAAACCATCCACACTGAGTATGGTGCAAAATAATTAGTTTGGAGGATTATCCACTGAAGATCTTAACTCACATATTTCAATTTTCCTTGAAATATGTGATACCTTCAGATTTAATGGTGTCTCCGAAGACGCAGTTAAATTGCATCTTTTTCCTTTCTCTCTGAGAGATAGAGCCAAGAGTTGGCTCAGCTCTTTATCGAGTGATTCTATCCGGACTTGGGACGACTTGGCTACGAAATTCTTAGCCAAATACTTCCCTTCGGCTAAACCGCACGGTTGAGGATTGAGGTCTCCAACTTCACTCGGTTGGAAGGTGAGACTCTGTATGATGTGTGGGATCGCTTTAAGGAGTATCTCAAGCATTGCCCACATCATGGGTTCCCTCTATGGATGCAAGTGCAAACCTTCTACAATGGTTTGAACGCTCCAATGAGGACACTCATTGGTGCAGCCGCCGGTGGTTCCATTAATGGAAAAACCCAAGAGGAAGCTTATGACCTCTTGGAAGAAATGGTTAATAATGCATACCAATGGCCTTTTGAAAAGCTGAATAAGGAATCCATGAAAGTAAATGAATCTAACCAAATAACAGCTTTTCAACATTAAATTCATGCCTTAAACGAAAGAATAGAACGAATGAATGTCAATTTGGTTTCAGAGGTACACTGTGAGTTGTGCGGGGGTAGGCATAACAGTGAAAGTTGTAATTTAAACAACCTCTTCGTGCAAAATAATATTGAACAAGTAAACTGCCTCAGAAACAATAACCAGACGAACAACCCCTACTCCAACACGTATAACCCAGGGTGGAAAAACCACCCAAATTTCTCTTTGAGTAATAACAATAATAATGCTAATTAATATGGTGGGAATTCATCCAACTAGCAAAGCATAAACTATGGAAACAATAACAACAACTATCAACACAATTTAGAAGGAGCGTTCAATTCATTTAAAGCCGAAATAACCCAACTCATGCGCCGAACTGAAGCCACCTTAACACGCCACAAGGCACAATTGGGGCAAATCTCCAAGCTGCTGACCTCTCGGCAGCAAGGGGCTTTACCCAGTTCAACTGAAATAAATCTGAGGGAATTGGTGAGTGTGATACATTCTGGAAATGTGTCAGAAGGAATGAATAATGAGAAAGAGAGTGCAACAAATTTTAAACTAGAGGAATTAGAAATAAAGAAAGGGAATGACCATGAAAAGCTAACTGCCCCTAAATGCGAAGATCTAGGGAGGTTGAGCATCTCGTGCATAAAAAGAAACAAAGTATTTGTAGATCTCTTGTGTAATATAGGTGCTTCAGTAAATGTTATGCCCTACCACATCTATGAACATTTAAAGGTAGGAGGGATGGAATATACCTCGATGATTTTGGAGTTTGCTAATCTAGAATCCCTTACCCCTCTAGGAATGATAAAGAATATTATAATTAAATTAGGGAATTTTGTAGTTCCAACTGACATTGTGGTGTGTGAATGGGACCAATGGAACAAAAACTCTACGATTATCTTTGGGAGACCCTTTTTAATGAGTGTGAAGGCTGTCATCGATGTGAGTTGTAGTGTAATGAGCATGAGTGTTAAAGGAAGAACAAAAATGATTGATCTTAAGCCAACTATCTTTAAAAAGAAAGAGATAGAGGATGAAGTGAGAAAAAGGGTTAGAGAAGAGAGGTTATGGGTCGCTGATGTTATAGAAGACCTCACAATTGAAGAGAAACACTCTGATGGCTACTCTACTCCTTCCTCTAAAAAGGGGAGCAAGGAAGGAGTAAAAAAGAGAAAAATACGATGAGGGAAGAGAAAGAAAAAGACCCCCCCCCCCATTTTGAAACTGAAAAATTGGATCCTCTATTAGAAGTTGAAGATGAAGAGAGTTCGAGCCACCATGAGAGTTGTGCTCATTCGAATATCTCTAGCTTATGGAAAATGAAACCACCGGATCCTACATATTGATCATTAGTGAGTCTAGCTAAGGACGTGAAACTAAGTGCTTATTGGGAGGCAACCCAACCCAAAAAAAAAAAAAAAAATGTTTGCGCTACAGCGCTCTGGAGCGGAAATTCCGCAACAGCGCGCTGCAGCGGAAATTCCGCAACAGCACGCTGTAGCGGGCAAACCGCGTGTATATAGCATTACGGCAACATGTGGAAATCATTTTCTGCTCCAGCGCGCTAACACGTAAAACCCACCACCGCACACTGCAATGCGCTCCAGCGCGCTGCAGCGGTTTGCCCCAGTTTTGAAAAAAAAAAATATGTCTTAGGAAAATGTAGACAACAAGTCATGCCCTTTGGGTTCCCAAGGCAGTCAAAAAAATTGCTGAAAAAGCTGCCCCCCTTCACATTTATGGCACGGGGAAGACCATTTGACCATCTTCTCTTTGTGTTGAATTTTTTGGGCAATAAGTAGGGAGGCAATGGGGGGGTTATCCTTGCACCTTTCCAATTCTCCTATTCTCTCTAAGTTCTTGATCCTCTTAATCTTCATTCCTTTCCATGTCAACCGGGAAGAAGGCAATTGCTCGAAAGGATGTTGAAGCCTCCTCGTCCGGTGGAACTTTCAACAAGAAGAGGTTCTCTTCGGCGGAAGCCGAGCACCGCTTCGTCTCCATCACTTCGCAACGAAAGTTGATTTCGGATAGGAGTTTTAGCACCACCTACCCCGTCTGCTTGAGAAAGTCATCCCACGGGGATGGGGAGAGTTTATGACCAAGAGAGCCCCTACATACACGGTGATCGTCCAGGAGGTGTATGCAAACACAATCGATGCTTCCGGGCAGTGGCTCTTCTGCCGGGGCAAGGTTGTCACCCTAGGGATTGCTCAAATTGAGCAATTCTATGGGCTTGAGGAGGTACATTCATGCTCTTACTCAGACCTCTTGGAATCTCGCTTTGACCCCGTCGTCTTATTGCGGACATTGTCAACGACGACACTAAGTGGGAAGGAGGACTAGCCAACATCCCTCGCTCCGAATTGACGGAGATGAGTAGTGCTTGGCTAGTGTTTGTTTCTAGCTATGTCATGCCACAAGTCACTTAATGGAAGTGACCCGAGCTCGAGCACTCCTCTTATGCTTGTTGGTTAGGGCGGGCAAAATCCGTATTTCGAGCATTATCTTTGAGCAGCTATGGAAAGCTTTCAAGGGCCCTTGTGCGGCTTGGCCTTCGGGTCTTTAATATCAGGGTTGTGCGAGACCCAAGGGATCAAGATCCTCTCCTCAGACTCCATTATTCCCCTTAGCTGCGCCCTTAACCCTTCAAACCTAAATGTTCGAGCAAGCGAACGAAATCTGCCCAAGAAGAGAAGGGGACCAAAAGGGGATGCATCCGCACCTTTTGACTCGTACCTCACGAACCAACTTTTGGTGCGTCTCCACAATCAGCATGTGGAGCTTAGCAAGGCTCTTGCTACCGACATGGGATTCTTCAAACAAGAGCTCGTTCAGCAGCGTAGGTTCCAATCCGATTTCCATGAAGTCCTTGGGATGATGTTCGACGATTGGAGCTTGCAAGGTGGACCGGATGCCTCTGTGTTGCCAAGGCCTCCAGTTGGTGCACCCATTTCGGAGATGTGCTACCCTACCGAGACAACTTATGTAGAGGAGGAGGACGATGAAGGAGGAGGAAAACTAAATAGGTTGTATTTGTTCTTTTTTATTTTCTGTATTTCTTTTTCTTTTGTATGTTTTAGTATGTTTTTATTTTGAGATTTTAATTTATGAATTTTTCTTATCCCCTCATATTTATGATATTCTTAATTGACATATTTTTCCTGAATTTTTCAAAAGAAATAAAAATCACAAAAATGTAAAAATTGAATTTGACATAAGTGAAAGAATGCGTAAACAAAAATGATTAAATGCATTATAAGCAAGAAAATGTTGTAATTGAGGAATGAATGGAGGATAATCTAATCTCCAAAATTTAAAATAAATGCTTGAGCTAAGTGTGGGGGAAGGCATAGCACCTAGACTAAAAAGATATGGGACGTATTCTAAAAAGAGTGTGCTAGGATCCCGTAGGACTTCATGATCACAAAGATGTATATTATGGATGAAGAAAAAGTTCTCTCCCAAAAGATAAAAAGAACAAAATATTTATGAAAAAATGGATGATGAAAAATATCTCTCCCAAATGAACAAAATGGGAAAAGATAAAGAAAAATATCTCTCCTTTAAACTTTTCATCTTTGTGACTCATAAGAAGGAGCACATATAGCACAACTCTTGGAATCTTTGACCACCTCTATAGTCTAGAGTTCACAATGAATTGTACCCATCACCTAATATCAAGCATTAAAAATTTAAATATTTGGAGAATCATTGATTAAACCACCTTAGTACCACATTTGAAAATATTAATATTGCTAAAATATTCATTTCATTTTTGCCATGCACACATCTTGACTTATACATATTCTAATTGCATTGTTGTGACTTTCATCCTTACAAAATAAAAAAAATATCATTTTAAGCTTACTCGAGGAAGAGCAAGAATTGAAGTGTGGGGGTATGATGAATCCATAAATTATATCTAAAATAAAGAGGAATTTCATTCATTTCAGATCTTTATGATGCTCCTAAAATCAATTTTTTTTATCTTTTTCAGGGAAAAGGCATTCAAGGGAGTTCTGAGGCATTTTTGAAAATATTTAAAATTTATTAAAGGAAATCTGCTACAGCGCGTTGCCGCGCGATACAGTGCGCCGCAGCGGGCTGCAGTGGAATTATTTAAACTTTATAAATAGGGGCTCAACTAATTGAATAACATTTTTTACAAAATGAGTCGCTACAGCGCACGGTCGCGCGCTGCAGCGGTCTGCAGTGGAAATATTTCCAACTTTATAAAATGGGAAAATCGATTAATTGAACAGTGTTTTTTGCAAAATGAGTCGCTACAGTGCGCGGTCGCGCGCTGCAGCAGTCTGCAGCAGAAATATTGTTATTTTAAAAATGAAAAGTGAAGTAATTGAATAGTAGAATTTGCAAAATGACCCGCTGCAGCGGGACATCATCCAAAGCTCAAACGCGGTAGCGCGTGGCAGCGACGGACTTAGAAAATTTGTTAAGGACCATTGCACGCCACGGCGCGCCGCAGCAGCCCGCCGCATTTTTTTTTACAGCATTTATTATGGCAGGGGACATGACCTCTATCCTGCATTTTGTCCCCAGCCATCATTCCCTGCAGCTGCTACATTTTATTTGAAAAAGAAGGTCTTGAGGTGAAGTTTTGGGTAAACAAATGAAGATATTTGTCACCCTCACCATCAATGGAGGATTTTTTCCATCATGAGTTCAGAATTTTAAATGGAAATGCTAGTTTTGAAATGAAGAAGAAGAAGGCAGCCCCTCACCTATAAATACCCCTCCTCTTGACTTGAGGAGGGTTCACAATTTTAGCCAAAAATCTACTAAGTAAGGAGTAGTGCCAAAGAAGAGAAGAACTCCCCAAGGGTGGCAAAGCAAGCTCTTGCTTTAGAGGAGAAGGAAGAAGGCAGCACTAGCGATCTAAGAAGGGAACATTGAGAAGGGGAAGAAGGATTACGGAGAACTTCCAAAGGAGCGTTTCTAGTATCTTCTAAACTCTATTCTTGTATTTTATTTTTAATTGATCATGAAAGGGTATTTATCCATATATGTGTTTTTCTTCTTTTCTTTTGTAATGAGTAGCTAAACTCCCTTGGGGAGGGTTGGGGTGAAGTCCCATGTGCATGATGTAGTATTCATGTATAAATGTTTATTTTTCCTCAAGCATATTTTATTTTGTGATCTTAATGTCTTGCTAAAAAATATTTTATCTAGTTTAGTCTTGAATGTGGAATAAGAGTAAAGAATAAAAAAGGTTCAAGAACTAATCATCTTGTGCTCCTTAGCTCACCTTAGGTTGGATGCTAGGTTTTGAGTGCATGAAAGCTTGGAACTATGTGACAAAGTTCTTGAGCTCAATGCACCTCAATCTAAGCTCAACCAAAGTGTTGACGCAAGTGATGCTAAGACCCCCTAAATGAGCTCCTTAGCTCAACATAATTGAGGTAGAGGAAGGAAGTCTTGAGTGCTCATGAACTAAGTGACATAGTCGTTGAGCCCAACATATGAATCTCTCATCTCAACTTGTGAGATGCGAGTGATGCTCGTAGTAGAAATCAATGCTTGTAAGATCCTAAGATTTAATAATCAAGCTCTCCTTGATCAAGAGAATAAGATTAAAATTTAAATCTAAAGAATCTTACAAGAATCTTTGTGCTAAAGTAGAATCGAATGTGAGTTCATTTTATGCATGAGATTTGAACTTGTGAGACCTTGAGTTAAACTCAAGGAAAATAATGTGCACTTGATTTTAATTAAAATGAATGATAAAGCTTGAGAAATTAATATACATAATTGTTATATCATGACATGTGGGATGGTTCCAACTCTCCTCTTTCTCTCATCTTGCTCTTTTGCTTAGTGATTATTGTGCTAATTTTTAGACCAACTAATCCAAATACATTGTAGCTTAAACATTAGTGAGAATAGATACACTTTAGTGCCAAATCAACCATTTCTCTGAGGATCTATAAATTCCCAGAAATTAACACTTTCCATTTATTACTTCAGACCACGTACACTTGCATGTGAGCATAGACGTGTATTTACAGTCTGTCAGCATCCATACTTGATTTGTTTTTTTTTAATCAAGTATTGGGTGCTAAGGTAACATCCCAATATTTGGATGAATCTCCTATCTAAATATTGGGGACGTTACACACATCTAGAAATAGCTGTGGAGTCAAGTACATCTACAAGACTATATGGGTTCCAAGCTTAACATACACTCCTCAATGAGTAATGTTAAGCATCCTTATTACTCCTTACCCATGTACAATAGGGTAAATATGCACCAGAACCTACCAAAATATATTGAACCCAAGGCAATGATTATCTTAATTATTCTATATTTTTATTTCATGCACAAGATTTTCTTACATGACATGTCCAAGGAATTAAGCACAAAATACAAGAAATGCATAGCACAAATAAATCAAGCAAGTAAGGGTCTCTTCTAAAGATGGTGATATTATTTATTTTTTAATTAAACCATTCTAACTATTCCAAGTTACACAAGTTCAGGATCTTCAATTCCTACCATTAAGTGTAACTTAGAAGTATATCCTTATGAGTTAAAAGGACTATAACTAATTAGATTCTAATCTAATTCAATCAATATTGACTATAAGTTAAGAAGTAAATCACAACGTTCTAATTTGTTGAATTCAGACGTTCTAACTAAGATTTGATCAAGATTTACTAAACTAGGGATTATGATTTTAACACCACAAGATTGGAGTTAAGCACATAATCCAAAGGATAAAACTTACAATCTAGATTTCAATTTAATGTGATTTATTAATAAAGGCAAATCCTATTAAGCAAAGTCAAACTTAATAGGATAACTCTCCTAACCTGAATCTAAAGTTAAAAGATAAAAAAATTAGAATTAAGCTGAAAGATCTAGAAGCTAATAAAATCAAGGATTCATTCATTGAATAACCTATTTACCCAATGAAAGAAATCTAACCTATGATCTAGTCCTAGCCTTCGGAATGGTCCTATTGTGATGTGTACAATCCTAAAGAAAAAACTTAGAAAATATTTTAAGGAATTTAACTAATTTGACCTAATAGCTGATTTTAATCACTTAAATGATTCTATTATAGTTCTAATATTGATTTTATTGATTTAAAAGATAATTTTAGGAGTTAAAGACGCTTAACCCATAATTTGTGCAAAATGACCATTTTGCCCCTACTAAAGGGTCCAATATGCTACTTTTTGGAATTAGGGTTCTAAAATAAAATTTCTTACTGCCAAATGATTCTCTACTGTCTGATATGAAGATATATAATAAGTACACTTAATTTGGATAAGAAACAGGTCCTATAGGTCCAAACTAAGGATTTAACATTATGGGTAATTTAATAATTTACACTTAATGAAATTTAGATTTATATGCAGTTTACTATTGATTGCTGTTCAATGATTCCATAAAGTCTAAGAACACTAAATTCTGAGGTTTAATGGCTAAGTTATAGATGTTCTAATATTCAGGGGCAATTTGGTAATTTCTAATTGTTAAAAGGGGGCAAAAATTAAACTTTTCCGTTTGAGGTCCAAATTCAACAAACTCAGTTTCTATAGCTTCCTTATATTACACTGAGTGATTTAATAGAGAGTAAACCCAATTTCAATTGATCAAGTTATAGCCTAACTAGAGTTAAGAGTATTTTAATTATTTCTGATTTTCTAGGGTTCAGAACATAAATATTATCTTAGATTTTTGGTGGCATTAAAATTCTATGCTAATTAGCACTTTGAATTTCTAGATTTTGGAGTTGAATTGACCAAATTATGATCAATTGAAGACCAAGGGCATTTTATTATTTTTGGGTGAGGGTCCTAAATGTCACTTTACAAACTAAGCTCCAAATGGGAAAACTAATACTACTACAATGATGGGGCTATTTTCCTGAGTATTTTTAGACCCATATTGACTATGTTTCGATAAACAGGTTAAAAGTTATGAGTTGTGTTTAGAATCTAAAATGTCACCAGGTTAAATATACCCCGGATCGAATTTTTGATTAGCGCAATTTGATTCATTTTATTTTTCTGACTAAAATGAGACCTATATTTGATATATTTTGATTATTATTTAAAAAGTTATTAAACTTTAAAATTTAATTAATTTTAAATTAATTTTATTTAATTTACTATTCATTTATATGAATTTACTGTTTAGTTAAATTATTCAAACTCTTTCAATTAAATTAATTATAAACTAATTATCTCATTTTAATTTATTAAATATTAAATTCATTAAATTAATCCTACACCTAATTAATCAATTAATTAATTAATTAATTATTAATTAAATCCTACTGTTATAAATAATAATTATATTCAACTAATTTAATTTACTGAAATAAATTAATTAGCTCATTTATATATTTACTGTTTTGAATTTAATTAACTATATCTATATTTGTATGTATATTTATTGTACAGATATGTTTACATATTTTATTATAATCATTACTTAATTGAATAATATCATAAAGTTCAAATTCTAATTATATGTATATACAGCTTAAACATATATACATATAAATATCATATAATTATACTTATTTAAAGTTTTCTGTTTTGAAATATACATACATACATATCTATATATACATACATACATATCTATATATATATATATACATATATATATATAGTTAACTATTTAATTAATCCTAATATAATTAATTACTGTTAGTACTCAATTAACTTAATTAATCATTAATGGTAGCTAATTAATTAGCTAATTTTCTAATTAATCGATAAGAAATTTTTCTATTTACTAAATATATAACTAACTAAATGCTTGTATATATATATATATATATATATATATATATATATATATATATATATATATATATATATATATATATTAATAAATATATTTATTCTTATATTCTTTTCTGCAGGTAATAATGGTGCGGGACCCAGCATGCCATGCAGCGGCTTCTGACAGGGCGCTACAGAGGCTGTGGGCTTGACAGCGTCACGCGGCGAGGTCTGAGAGGCCGAGGCTCTGTAGGCGGGCCCCCCTGTCTACCCGACGGCGCCTCACTAGCGCGCGCAGGACCCACGAGCAGCCAAATGTGACAGCCTCTGGCCCACAAGCCACGCGGCGAGCCCAGAAGGCTGCCCTGCGGCGCCAGCTAGAGCGGTGGCCCCTCTGCTCCGCGTCAGCACGCCACGTGGACCCGTCTTCCTCACCTTCTGCGCATACCCGAGACGCAGGGAAAGTTAGGGCTCTGCTTTAGGTGGCCATCCCGGCAACAGAAGGCCTAGTCCCTCATACCGACTGGAAGAGCTCGACGAGCCCTTCCCAACCGTAGGTGGAACGAGGGTCGAGGTTACCTAAATCGCGAGATATTTTGAACCCTAAGGTCTACCCTACGGGAACCGCACGCTCTAATTTTATTCAATCATTCGATACTATCATCAATAAACCAAATGTTCAGACCAGCAAAGTAGAGTAATAGGTGCATGCATTGATAGACCAATTGATCGAAAGGAGGCTTTATGAAAAATGAGTACCTGAACCGGTGGTAGGAAGTAGGAAGGGGGGTGTTGATCCACGGTCTTAGGGAGCCGCACACGGGTCCTCAGCTCGTCAGGGAGGGGTGCGACTGCAACTGGGAGGACTTAAGGGAGCTCGGCGGAGCTCCCTAAGGCGACAGCACGCGCTGGCTGGACACGAGCCGCGGCTGCTCGCCACGCGCCGGCTCGTGATCGGCCTCGGGACGATAAGTGAGGGTGTTTGATCTGTGATCGAACGGTCCTAATTTGTCATTGGATTCAAACGTCGCAGTTCATTTAGGATGGACGGCATGAGGGCAGTTAACGGCGCAGAAATAATAAAATGTAAATATTAATTTAATTATTGATTATTTAAACTTTTAATTATTATTATTAATCTTTATTAATTATTAGCTCCCAAAAATTTCCAAATGCTCACTCCTTGCTAATTGAGGGGTGAGGAACACAACGGCGACGTCAGATTTTTGATTCGACGAGTATTTTATTTTCACAATTTCCAAGGTATTTAAATATTATTAAATATTCGTCAAAATCATGATGACTCTAAGACTAAAATTAGAACATTGATTAGTCCTAATTTGCTAAGGTAATAACTTGGGCTGTTATATGTTCATCAAAGCAGTACTAAAATGTACCAATATTTAAAGTAGTCTTTTTGGTGGTTCTGTATGAAGAAAAGCATAGCTGAATTTGTGGCTAAATGTCATGCTTACAATCTAGTGAAGGCCGAGCACCAAAGGCCTGGTGATCCTCTGCATTTTTTGGAAATCCCTGAATGGAAATTGTTTGATATCCCAATGGAGTTCATTATGGGATTGCCTCATGCAAAATTTGGCACCGATGCAATATGGGTTATTGTACATTGATTAACTAAATTAGCGCATTTCATTCCTATCCGTCAGACTGACTCTGTCGAGAAGCTCACAAAGATTTTTATTAAATATATTGTCAGGTTGCACGGTATCCCTAAGTCGATAGTATTTGACAGAGATAGTAGGTTTACTTCTAAGTTCATGCAAGCAATGCACTAAGATCTGGGGACTACTCTAGCTATGAGTACGGCTTTTCATCCTTAAACAGATGGACATATTGAAAGAGTAAATCAAGTTCTTGAAGATTTTCTTAGGCTCTGTATTCTTAATTTCACTGATTCCTGGGAATATCATATCACATTAGTTGAGTTTGCATATAACAACAGTTTCCAAGCCAGTATTAAAATGTCTCCCTATAAGGCCTTATATGGTAGAAAGTACAGTGCTACTCTAGCATGGTCAGATTTAGGAAGTGTTCAATTTTATGGATCTGAGTTGATTAAAGAAACAAATAAGAAAATTCATCTGATTCAACAAAGAATTTGTTCTACTCAAGATCATCCGAGCAAATATCATGATGCTCATCACCATCTCTTAGAATTCAATGTTGGAGATTCGGCTTATCTAAGTCCAATGAAGGGTGACTACAGATTTAGCGTAACCGGGAAACTCAGTCCCCGCTATATTGGACCTTTTGAGATACTAGCCAAGGTAGGATCATCAGCCTACTAGTTAAGTCTTCTTGATGACTTTGCAGTAGTTCACAATGTGTTCCATGTGTCATCATTAAGAAGATGTCTCACAGACCCTTCTCATCTCGTTCAACTTCCAACAGTGGAAATTCAGCGCGATCTTTCTTATGCCGAAGAACCATTAAAATCTTAGCTCATGATCTGAAGCAGCTAAGGAATCGTTCAATTCTAATGGTTAAAATACAGTGGAAGAATCGATCATTAAAAGAATATATTTGGGGAAAAGAAGTGGATATGCGCCAAAAGTATCTGCAACTCTTTGCGAGCCCAGGTAATTTTCTTTTTTTCCATCTTTTAAGTTGTGGTCCAATATTTCATTTGCGTAGTACTTTCTTTACTTGAGTGACGTTGGGGATGATATCATTCTTAAGTGGGGGAGTCTGTAATAATGCTAGATGTTACCAAAGTTAAACCAAGTTAATTTAGGCTAAACCAAGCTTTGATTTTCATTTCATTAGACTCAATGGGACATTTAAATCTAACCCTAGAAGTCTAAAAGTAATTAGAGCTCATTTGAGCATTTAGCTATTTTTGTTTATTTTTAGATACTAAAAAATAGCTAAATTAAAGTGATCTCCAAATTAAAATCTGATTTTATTTTTGAGTTCCTCATGCCCTAATTAGTTAAGGGTAAATTTTTCTGAATTTTTAGAGCTCATTAAGTCCTAAATTGGATTTAAAGTTTATTAGGAATTATTATTTAACTAATTAAATGATTTATACTATTCAATATATATATATATATATATATATATATATATATATATATATATAATATCTTCAATGAGGTGAGTTTTCCTAGTATTTCTACCAAGGAGATTGAGTGGCATATTTCCTTTCCTTCTTTTAAGGAGGTGGAGGAGGTAGTCCAATCCTTGGATGAAGATACAACTGCCAGTTCTGATAGTTTTTCCCCTAGTTTTTTCAAAAATATTGGGAGATTATTAAAGGGGATGTTTTTGATGTTGTCTTGGATTTCTTTAAATCGCACTACATTCCTAAATTTGTCACCTCTACCGCTATTGCTCTTATTCCTAAAGTGGTTTCCCCAAATTCCTGGTCGAATTTTAGTCCGATTAGGCTCTGTAATGTTCTTAACAAAATCTGTACCAAAATTCTAGCTAATGGGCTTTGTTATATTCTTCCTAGAATAATCTTCCCAAATCAAAATACTTTTGTGAAAGGTAGATTACTCTCGGATAATTTCCTTCTTGCTAAGGAATTAATCTATGATATTGATAAAGTTTTCTTTGGGGGAAATGCTATTATTAAGTTGGACATTATGAAAGCTTATGATAGGATTGAATGGAGATTCCTTCTCTTAATTCTTAGGAAATTTGGTTTCTCTGAGGCTTTTATTCAATTTATCTATAAAAGTATCTCAAATGTTTGGTTTTTGATCATTTTGAATGGGGATTGTTGTGGTTTTTTCAAATCCTTTAGATGAATTAGACAGGGGGAACCTCTTTCTCCTACTCTTTTCATTATTTCCAATGATTATTTCTCGAGGTTGCTCTCCTTTAAATTTAAGAAGTCAAGGGTATTAATTTCCATAACTCGGGAAAGACTATTATTTCTCATCTTGCTTTTGCAGATGATACTCTTATCTTCTGTAAAGCAAATGTTAAAGCATTTACCACTACCCTCAGTATTGTGGATCATATGAAGGAAGTTTCAGGTATGAAGGTGAATATGAATAAATCTAGTGTGGTATTTGACAAGCATGTGGTGAGCAACAGAATTTTTCAACTTCTTAATTTAACTGGTTTGTCTAGGGCCTTGCTCCCACTTTCCTACTTGGGTTTTCCATTAGCCAGTGGCTTGGCTTCCTGGTCTCACTTTTATCATGTTCTAGAGTCTATGGCCCGAAAAATTAATGGCTGGGCTTCTAAATGCTTGTCCTTTGGTGGCCGTATTATTTTGCTTTAGTCTGTTATTAGCTCCATTCCTAACCATGTCCTGGCAGTTTTCAAACCTCCAATCAGGTTTATTAATACTGCTAACAATTTTTGCAATGGCTTTTTTTGGGGTGATTATGGCAACAGGAGATCTGTGCGCTCGCCCTCTTAGAAATATCTAGCTTTGTCGAAGAAGTTTGGGGAGTTGGGTTTTCTCCCATTTAAATAGACTGCCTCTATGTTTTGTGTGAAGGATTGGTGGAGACATAGAAAAGGTGATGGTCTGTGGGCTAAGTTCATGAACAAAAAATACAAAAAATTGGATCACGTGGTGGCTAGGTATTTGAAGCAAAATGATTCGATTGTTTGGAGGAATTTAATTTGTGTCAGGTCGGTTGCTGAAGCTTGTGTTTGCTGGGATGTTGGAGAAGGTTTGATCTCTTTTTGGTATGATTCATGGCTTATTGGTGGTCCTCTTTATACTCGCTTTCCCATTTAAAGTCCTTCAAAGGCTGTTGTTGCTGATTTTCAGTTGGCCGGTCATTGGAATGTTTTGAAACTGATTACAGTAGGGTTAGATGATGAGTTAATTAATAGTATTTGTGTGTCCAAAATGATTGATGTTTATAAGGTAGATGAGATGAAGTTGTTATTGGTAAAATGGTCAAAATGTGCGTGCGTATGGCCAGGAAGTTGCTAGTAAATGTTGTTCCCAATTAGAATTGTGTTAGTTTAAGTTGCCTACTACTACTCTCTCTTTTTTCATTTGGATATTTTTTAAAGGTTTTCTCTCTATTGATGAGATTCTGAAAGTAGAGGGGTGTACATTCCTTCTAAATGTGTCCATTGTGCTTCAGAGGAAACTATGGATCATTTGTTCTTCTCCTGCCAGTATGCGATCAGTGTTTCAAAAAATTTTGAGAAGATCTTGCTCCTAAGTGCTTCCTCAGTTGTATCCTCTAGAGATGGTCTGATGGATTGGAAGAAGAATGCTGATCCTTTTTGTTTTGTTCTTCCTTGTCAGATTTGCTGGCAACTGTGGAATGTCAGAAACTCGGTAAGATGGAAGAATAAACCCATCCCAATTTCAATATCCAATTTTTAAATTGGTAAGTTTTTGAATCTTACTATTGTTGCCGAAAGGATTACGGCTAATGATTATTTCTTTAGGCATTTCAAGAATGGTTTTAAGTCTGCTCCGGAGAAGGGGACCCAAGAGGTCTCCAGTCTGCTTAGAGGCTCATGCTCCTTAAATTTTCTCAATTTTTCCAATCATTATTCAGGTGGTATTTTATTGTCCAGAATGGACTAGCTCAAAAATTCTTATTGATATACTGTGCTATTCCCATGGCATTTCCACATAGAGGTTTTTTAGAATTTGGATGATTCCTTGGTTGATTCTTCAGTGGATTATTAAGAAGTTTGATAATTTGAGGAATATTTTTTTGTTTGGTACTAAGGAAACTTTGTGCAGCTTAAGTGTTCTCTTTCAGGATAACAAGGCTTTCTTTGAAACCTTAGATGGGTGGAGAAAATTTTCTAAGCTCTGCTTCTGGTGGATTTCTTGATTGTTTTTATTGTTTTTATTAAAGGTTCTGAGTTCTATAAACTGCACTACTGGACGGCTATCCGCAACAATCGTAGTGCATTTGTATAACCTTCTTGATGATTTATATGCTTTCCCTTGGATTCAGTAGAGGTTTTTTCTTCTATAAAGTTTGGCAGGTTAAGCCCTCCGTTCTTGGCGGTTGCATAGTTTTGGCTCTTTTGAGTCCTGCCCATTTCTGTCTAGAAGCTTCGGTTGTCTGAGCATGTCGTAGCTACATGTTGTATCATTTTCTCCTGAGTGACTATTGATCTGGATGTGTTCTTCTGTATCATTCCCCTGTCGCTTCAAGTCTGTGGGAAGCCCTGGATGGTTATCATGGTTGTTACTGTTTCTTGTGATAAGTGTTGATGCCTTGTTTCCTGGTCTGCGACCCCATTTTTAGCTGTTCAAAGGATCTAATGTCATGGATACTGTCTGGCAAATTCTAAAGAGATATCTACCCCTATTTTCTCCTGACATGTTCTTCCCTGCTAATGATGTTAATTGGTTGTTATCTGGTTATCTCTGTCCCGAAGGGCCCCTCTTAAATTTTTTTTCAGAAGTTACGTTTGCTACGCCGCTTGCTCTTATCTGCCTGGGCCTTTCTTGATTTATCTGCTTACTACGTGGAGGCAAACTTGTCCTTCCTCATTTTCGATCTTTCTGAGGCCTTCCGACTGTGTGCGATCATGTGCTTAAAATTGTTCAGCTTCTTGGATCAGATTATTGTAGGTTTGCCTGGACCGTGTCGGCCAATGGAGACATTTCTTATGGTGGCATTTGGCTTTTGGTTCCTAATGTGAGTCCTTACTGTCTTGATTGAAGTCCTCTTCCTGCTCTTCTGATTGGTTTTTGGGGAGCTTTCCCACTTTTTGCGAAATTCTGTGGAATTTTTTGTCTGTTTTTTGATGAATTTTGTCACTTCTATATTTGTTTTTTTTTTGTTAGTTCCTTTTTTTTTGTCCTTGTAGGGATACTGAGGTGTTTGGTATCGTATACCCTGATCTAACATTGTAATTCTTTTTCTGATGAAATGTAATTATAAAGCCAAGATGGCATTTTTGAATATATATATATTAATTTTAATAATATTGTATTTGCTATCTGGACCGCAGCAGATCTGCTGAGGGGTCCCGATAGTGGCACTGAGGCTCCCACGAATGGATGTGCTAGCACACATCTTGGCGCAATCCATCCGGCGGCTCACGCTAACTGCGCCTAAATCCATCATCAGTCATTGGATCATAACCGTGAATCTAATGACTGTCAGCGCGCCCATCATCATAACCGTCCAATCCCAATGGTCCCACGATTAGATGGCCCGCGGAAGGACCAACCCTGTTCATCTTCGTCTCCGCATGATTGTTGGCACAATAGAGAAAGTCTCATTGTACATGCCATGCCAGTATTGCCTGCCACTCTCCTCTGCCATGTCCCTTAGGTCATTAGGATCCATGCTCAGGATGCTTCTAGCTTTCTTAGGATAGTTAGCTGTTTAATGAAATTCGTTAGGATCCATGTCCCTTAAGCTGTTTGGATACTAATACACTCTCCCTGCTCTGGATGCTTCTAGCTTTCTTGATGACTCACGCTGCTGCGTACCACTGATAGATGTGCGGTCTGGCATTCAGACCCCCAGATAAGCTGCCGAGACTTTTTATAGAACTCCAGCACCACCCAATTTCCCTTAGTCGCATCTGTGTTCCATCACAAAGTAAAACTTCTACCCATGCTTCTATCAAGCTGATTATAGCTTGACCCTCAACTAGTCACCTTAGATGCAGTGTTAGGATCCATCATTAAACTTCTCATCGGATAATCAGAGAGCTTGTGCTCTCTAACAGTGAGCCAGACCATGTAGTTACTGTCTGGAATTCCACCGCCAGTCGAATTGAGCCATTGGCATTCCCTAGTGTTCAAATCCTGTGCTAGTGCTTAGCTCATCTCTGCTGTAGGTTGCAATTGTGGGTGGTTGTCGAGATTAATTCAAGCTCAACACATGTCAGCATATTTGCTGAGAGTAACACCCCATCATTCTGGCCGGCTGCCATGTCCATTGGCAATTCCAATCATTCGGCCTCTGGCCATAGGTTAGATTGTCACTCTCCCTCTATCTCTCTGTGAGGATGATTTAATCTACACAACTCTGACATAGGAGTCATTTAGACTGAGTAGCACTCCTTCAATCTGGCACATCCCAGAGAGGGTTTCTTAGCTTAACTGATGCATCTGGTGCTGCTGAAGGTGTAGTCAACGAGAGCAAGGCGTGGCATGCCCTGTGTGTGGAGAATTATGTGAAGGAAGCAAACCCTAGGAAGCGTTGTGTCAGGGATTCAAGGGATGAAGACAACGCACAGTGGCGGGCCGGGTCAGACCCCGACGTGCGTGTTTCTGTAATTTATTTTCTTAAGGAATTTAATTCAGAAAATCCAACCCTCTAATTTTATTAATCCTTTTAATTGCATTTAAATTAAATGAATAACTTTGGCTATACTTGTCCAAATTGTATGATCCAATATACCATTTTAACTAGAAAATCAAAAGAAATAATAATATTTAGTAAAATTCTATATTCAATTGTTAGATTTTTTTATTTAGCCTATTCTCTCTCCAATCTTAATTAATACATAATTAATTTATTAAATGTAATAATCTCATGATTAGGGTCTCTAACTATTCCTAAGATAGAGGGGAACCTATTTATGCCTTTAAAAATAATTTAAGAGCTTTAAATTTATTAATCACCTCTTAATCACCCTAAATTTTAATTAGTGATTAATGGCCTAATTAATCCTCTGATTTTGGTGAACCAAGTTCCTATTACCTTCTTAAGTGTATTAGAACTTGCCTATGTGTTTGGATTTCCATTTTAAATCCTAAATTCCTTCATTATGTTTCTTAGCCTTTAAAAGTGATTAGTGCTAATTAATCTTATCTTAAGTCCCAACTTGAAATTTAGTGTCTCATTTCTCTTATTAGCCAATTATAAGCCTATTAGAACTAATTAGCATCAATTTGGATGCTTAAATCCTACATTCTCAATTTTAGCCTTAAGAAGGGTATTTTAGTCATTTTGACCAAAATATTGTTTAAGAGCCTTCAACCCTAAAAATGTCATTAAATACTTCTAATCAGTATGGTAAAGCATTAATATCATTCATTAAGCTCTTATACATTGTGAATTAATCTAAATTGCTTAAGTTTAATTTCCTCCTAAGTTTCTCCTAAGAAATGCCTTAAGGAAATCCCTAAGACTAAATCCCATCCAAAGTCTTAAGTTATTAACCCTAAAACTTAGATCTTAGATCTTTAATGTGCCATTTGGATTGTTCCATCTTATTTTTGAACTTTTCCTTTGTTGATTGAACCCTTCTAAATTCTTTTAGTGGGTTTAGGTTGATTCAGCCTATAGAATAATGTTATTATCATATAGATTGAGTTTAGAACCGAAATTCTTAGGTTCTTATTTGATTACTAATAACTCCAAGATTTATAGTAAAATAGGTTAATAAAAGTAAGCACTTTTTAATTAAAACTATATATTTTGATGAGCTTTCGTAATTTTTCAGGATAAAAGATGAGTAAATTAAAATTTAGCTTAAATATTCAATTTTTGGAAAAAATCACCGCAGCGCGCCATAGCGTCATGTCTTGAAGAATTATTACAACTTTATAAATGAGAAATTGAACAGTATTACGAAACTTTCTTCGCTGCAACACGCCGCAGCGGGTAAATTTTTATTTTATAAGACTAGATGAATTAATTGAATAGTGAATCTGAAAGTTTATCCATTGTAGCGCACCGCAGCGCGCCACGACGGGCACTACGGCAACCAAAGAAAAGATATTTTTTTTTATGCAGGAATAGTGCTTGGAGTGCTGCTGCCATAGCACACCGCAGCCGAGCAGTGTTTGGAACGCTACTACCGCAAAGAGAACCCAGAAAACCTCCTAGTGATTCCTTGAATAATACATCCAGTTCACAATAATATAAGCAAGAATAAACAAACATCTAGCTCATAACAAATAGTATAGTAAGGAAAAATACAGTTTAAGGGTACCAATATTATTATAACATTTTAAATAAGTTTAATGAAGTAAAAGAGCAATCTCACATCGTCACAATAAAGCAAAAAGGAACTAAATGGCTTCAACACCACCTTACTGCCCTCCTCAGAATGCATGACATTGTCGGTTTCACAATTCCAGGGCCCCAGCCAACAAAGTAAAAATCTTATTAGATAGTTATCTAAGTACATTTTAAGTTGATATACTATTTCATGAATTTATTAATGTCACCACTTAATTAAATAAAACAAATAAACAATCATGGGAGCAACAAGCATACAATTAGAGGTGGTAAGTTATAAATAACAACATTTATAACTAAATAATAATGAGGTAAAAGATGTACCTCAATAAAAAAAGCTAAGACAAGGCTAGGCATAAATACTGTAAGAAAAGTATTAAGAGAAAGACTAATCATAAACATGCTGATGATCATGTGACATGTGCTGATTAAAAATAAGTAATCTGATTATGATATGTATAGTAAGTAGTAATAGAAACTAACATCCTATAAGAAGGTAAGCAGGTAAGTAAAGTAAGGCTGGCTGAAGTAACATGCATCAGTAAACAACAAATAGAAAACAAGTTTGTACAAACTGCCTTATCAAAAAAATTAGCCAGTCTAGCCATAATATATTCCCAAAGCCTTTATAGGTTAGGGCAAAACAGAAATTCCCATAGCCTTTCTAAGATAGGGCAGAATAGAATAGAATATCAAGACTAAGAAGGCTATAAATACAAATGCAATAAATTTTAGTTATTTTATTTTTGCTCTTGTGGACACATCTAGAAGCAGCTGAGGAGTCAAGCATATCTGCAAGATGATATTGGTTCCAAACTTAACACAACACTCCTCAATGAGTAATGCTAATTATCCCTTGTTTCTCCTTA
This sequence comes from Gastrodia elata, assembly GCA_016760335.1. Lineage (NCBI taxonomy): Eukaryota > Viridiplantae > Streptophyta > Magnoliopsida > Asparagales > Orchidaceae > Gastrodia > Gastrodia elata. The sequence goes on along the minus strand of CM028680.1, from coordinate 43,436,305 downwards.
CCCCTGTCCATTGGGGTAAAATGCACCATATCAATCAGAAAACTGAACACAATACAAATGTTATCCTATTTATTCTAAGTTTTCATTTCATGCACAATACTATCTTATATGTCATGTTCAAGACAATTACACAAAAATACAAGGAATGTGTAAGCACAAATACATTAATAATGACCAAGTGACTCCACTACACATGGTGACATTGTTTGCTCTTGTGGACAGCGTAGGAAAAGTAAAGAGAACCCAGAAAACCTCCGAGTGATTCCTTGTATTTCTCCTAAACTCTCTTGATTTATTTCTTATCGTGAATTGATGGCGATGTTCACTTTTCTTTGTATGTATGCGCTTTCTTACTTAGTAATGGAAGGCAGATAACCCTCTCATGTAAGGGATAATTTGTGTATGATGATATTATTTGAATGTAATGAAAGAATATTTTTGTCATTAAATTTAATATTGAAATGAATGCTTGGATGAATTGAAATCTAAATTATTTTATTTAAAAGAACTTATGTTCCAATGCTCATCAATTGGGTAAGAGCAAGGAAGGTAGTGCAAGTAGAGCTGAGAATTATGTGACAAAATTCTCAAAGCTCACTTTCACCCTTTATAACAACCCTAGGTTTGTTACCATGCAAAATATAAGTTACTTGATTTAATTTTTTTTAGTATCATTGATTTTAGATCATCAATATAAGCCTATCTAGAAGACTTGAAGTTCATTGTACTTCTCTAAATCAAATTTGCAAATCGATCAATCTAGATGCCTTAATCTAGACCCAAAATAATTTGACCTCAGAATTAAAATCTGATTTTATTTTTGGATTCCTCACCCCCAAATTAGCTAAGAGTGAAAATTTGGTGCAATTTGGAATTCATTTGGGCAATAATTCAATTTAATTTAGAATGGTTCAATTGCACTTAAGGGTTATAACTTTCCATAATTGCATTTTTACCCTAATACCTAATATAACAGCCGGGATCCGCTGTGTGGACCGCGGGCGATCCGCTGCGGAGCCCGGGTCATGCAACAGTAGGATCTCTCAAATCTAGCTGTCGCGCCTTTCCATCCGACGGTTAGGATTAGAACCGTGGGTCCGCCGTTAGATCAACCCTAATGATCCTCCGGCGCAGATTTAGTCTGGTTCAGCCGTTAGGATCCAGAGGATCAGGACCGTCGCATCTTCCCGATCGATACATCAGACGGTCCACAGCGCACCCACACTGTGGATCTTCATCTCCGCCAGGCCGCGCTCGACAGGGAAGATTCCCCGTACTGCCAGTGGCCTCCCCTGTCCCCCACGCACGCCTCTAGCTCAGCAAACCGTTGCTGATCTTCCCCTAAACACCATGAGACCCTAATTGGTCCTTGTGACCCGGCCGAGCTCAAAATGCAATTTTGAGAGCTCGGCCATGGCCCGCCCTCTCGAGCCTCCCCAGCCCAAGCCAGTGGCTCCAAAAGCTTCCCTAAGCTCAGCCAAGGGCTATAAATAACCCCAGCTCCGCTTCAATTGATCCTTGCTGATCAATTATAGCCTCTGAAATTCGTTGCCATTGCCAAACTCCCGAAGCTTCACCCAGGCGCTCCCAAGCTCGCGTACCACTGATAGAGGGTTACTCCTGGAGTTCAGGACCCCTAAGAGCTTCCAGAGTCCCTGCGGTAGTGAACCACGATCCGTCTTCCATTTGATGCAGTTTTCTACTTATTGTCGTTTCGAACTCAGCTGTATCGTAACTAGGGTCTAGGTTAGCCCCGATCCATCGAATCGATCGATCGGGTTCAGTTTCTTCTGGATCGCCTTGGTCGAGTAAGGACCCAGCGATCCAGACCACCCCAGACCCCCGAACTAGAGGGCTTCGATCCGTCTCACCTCCCTGCTAGTGTAGGGATCGAGCTCGGGGTCTAGCATGGCCTCTGTGGGGAGAATTGTCTCCCCACAGTAGCTCAATGGCAGAATCCTCAGGTGAGTTAGGTCTGGCTGATCTAGACCATCTCACAAGGGGATTCGGGTCCCAATCGATGCGTCTAACCACGGTGATGGAGTAGCGATTGAATGCTGGCCGAGCCGTGGCCTAGGCGCTCCAGAATTTTGGGAATTAGGGTTCCCTAATTCGACCTACCCATCGGGACGGAGGAATGGGGACGACGGCACTCTGCGGGCCGGGTCGACCCACGACCCGCGCGGTGCGACAGCGCCGGGTCTCCCGGGCCCCGGTCGACCCGCGCATTTTCAATTTCGGGCCGAGCCATTTAATTAAATTTGAATTAATGGAATTATTTTCCTTAAGGAAAATTATTCGATTAATCAAATCATAGGATTTTGATTAAATAAAAATACAGAATGTTATATTCAAATAACTTTTAATCCGCGTGTCCAAATCCTATGATATTATATATGAAAATGATCAGAAAAATCTCAGGAACCTAAATATAAAATAAAATCATGAATCTGATGGTTAGATCTTTAATTTTTGCCTAATTATAGTGGATCTTAATTTGGGCAGATTAGTAAATTTACTCATCCAAATTGCATGTTTAGGGTGCCATTAGTTCACTGATGTTAATTAGATTGCATGTGCTAAGCAAAATATTTTTTTTGAGTTCTGTAATTTTAGTTATGCCCTAATCTTGTTAAATCATGATTAGTAAATATTAGGACTTATACTGATTGAATCTTAGCAACTTAGGCTCTGATTTCTTGAATGATTAATTAGAACTTACATGTCAAATATCATGTGATTTGAATGGTTGGATTGGTACTTATAAGCTAATCCTTTTTGATTGGAATTAGGGTTTGATTAACATTAAATAATCTCTATCTTATAAACTTTGATTATTAATCTAATTTATAATAGAAATCAAGTATAGTGAATTCACCTAGATAAGCTTATTAAGTATACTTGAATGAATCTAAAGGTTTAAAATCCTAAATATCTTAATTAACTTAAGAAATCTTAAGATTTGGGTCAAGCTTTTAAGACTTGAACTAGGTCTGAGATTGCCACCAATAATACATAATTAATCCACTGATTTGACATTGATCTTAAATGAATAATTTGATTTTTCTTGAGGCATGAGAAGGGACCAAACCCTAATCTACTTAAGGAGAGTCCAAATCTTTAAGAAACCTGACTTAATTGAATTGATTTCAAAACTAGGAACTGAACATTTTCCAATAATGCATTTGATTTATTATTGATACTAAACATGTGAATTAGACAAACTAAGGTCAATAACAATCCTTGGTGATTTTATCATCTGAATCAAACCTTAAGATCCTTGATTTTCACTGAAGAAAGAAGACAAGCATGAGAAGATGATTAAAATTATATTGATTAAACAAGTGACAGAATCCTTAACAATATGTTTGATTTAGATCCCATGATCTTAGATTGAGTGTGACCAGATGACTTTATCATCTGATCTAATTATCCTAAACCTCATAATGCAACAGAACCTAAGAGGTAAATATCAAAATTGAGAAGAGAGAACCTTAAGTGTCTCTTCATGAGATCATCTTGAAATATTTAAAAGACTTAAATTTATATACCATTAGGTAGGAGGCCTTGTATGATCCATTGAGGTAGAAGTGTAGAAGATCCCATCACCTTAGAAACTGATCTATTCTCCTTTAGGTAGTAATCCATTAAGACATTGGAAAAGATGCTTCTCCTTGTGGTAGAATCCTTATTAAATGATCCTTGATCACACTTGATTAGTGAACCCTTGTACAGGACTTACCTATTAGTTTAGAATCTGTAGTTCTGATAAATCCTTGTTCTCTTAATTAGACTTGATTGAACCATGATTATTGGGTAGTGCAGCATAGTATACTTATATTACTGGTATTCAGGATTAGTTGAGTCACTTTAAGTGAGATTTATCTTTGTTGCTATCCTGCGGGCTTAGGCAGATACAACCTTGCTTAGAGTAAATCAATCGATCCTAAGAGAGTATTAAATGGGTGCCCATCCCTTAGTTTGATTGAAAGACAAGTTGCCAACGGGCAATGCCTCCTAGCGAAGATCGCTTCAATAAGTATGGCTCAAATAAACTAAATGACAGGATTCACCTTCTTTAAGACGCTAAGTATGATTGTGAGTTTGGTGACTCAAGGCTTAGTTTGAGATACAAAACCATCAATGGATGGTGCCTCCCAATGAAGACCGCTTTATTAGGGTGGCGTAATTAAACTAAATGTTGTAAGTCCAATCTTTGCAACATATTTAATATGTGTATATAATCACCCCGCCCAGTGATCTTTAAGTAAGTAAGCAACTGTAACCAAACACCGACCTAGAATTTGGAGACAAAATCCTTCCAACAAAATTCTGCACAGTGGAGACTTAGGAATCATCACTGTTTCTTACTATATTTGTTATGAGTTTTGGGATTTCTCATTCATTCAACATCATGGCATAAGCATAAGTATGAACATGAGTGGAACTCATTCCTTCTATTATGACATAAGATTATCAGTGATACAATATGAGATACAGAATATTATATACACAGACTGGGAAATTTTAGGGTGCATCTGCGTCACCATATTTACTTGCTAACTGTTGTACTTCATTGGACCAGTACTACTCATAAATATTCAGTGATAGTTCTGTGATATACCGAGGTGTAGCATATTTGTGAGCATTGCTTCAGTGGCATATAATGTAGCTTATAGCATTCCTTTCAGCATTTGACATTCCTCTCACATTCATTTTACGAGTATCGGATATTTACATTTACTTTCAGTATTTAGTTTTGATGCAGTTTTATTTCGCTCAGTCCTTACAGTTTTAGTTATTTATTGCCTTTACAGTTTTCCTGTACTTTTACTTTATGCCCTTGCATATTTGTTATGTTTAGTTTAGCCTATTTAGATAGCTTCAATGTGTTAGACTTCTTGTCTAACACGGGGTGCTTTTAGGATCCAGCAATTTGCTAGATCCTGAGCAGTTCTTGGAGACAGGTCAGGAGGACGTACCAGAGACTCAGGAGGAGCATTTGGAGCTGTTGAGATTCGAGCACCTACCTTTATTTTCTAGCTCTTTCCGCATTTTAGATAAACTCTTTATATTCCTGCATTTAAATGGTTTGTTATAAATCCTGGATGTATTTTTACTTTTCTTTTTTGAGATGGATATTTACTACTGCTTGAGATGAATGTATTTTTGGATGTTTTACTTTTAGCTTCCGCACTCTGTTATACTACTATACATAGTATTGTGATGTGATCAGCGTACTTGAAATGCTGATATATTTTATAACGTACATGTGTTCTTTCTAGCTCTCTTAAACCTTATGTACGTGTCAGTCTAATACCTAAGATAAGTATTCTTATCTTTAATATTTGACTCTCGAACCTACTCTTAGGGTTCGAGTCAGCGACCTTCAGTATGGCTTCGTCTCTCTAGCATATTCGGGAAGATGAGTTTTATTTGTGTGGCCCACTGTTCCCGAGTAACGCACCGTTCCGCCGCCAAACTATAAATTATACTTGGCTTTTGCGCATGGTGACGGAACTGGGTGTTACAGTTGGTATCAGAGAAGTATTATAAAGTATCAGATAAGGAGCTTGTTCCTACCTACTTTATAATCTATTCTCTGTGTCAGGATAAGATCACAATCACTATGTGTAGTGCAAAGCAAACATCCAAAAGTTCACTAAGCTGTCTCAAAAATAGAAAGGGGGATTATGTCCACAATATTGACACCCTAGGGATTAAACATACATAACCAGATAACTGGAACTGAAAATTTAAAATAACACTGTAGGATTTAAATGAATTTTGAAAGAAATGAATGAATGAAATATTTATGAGTTAAACTATTTAGGGGATGGAATACTCACCGTCAGCATTTCTGTTCTACCTTAGGAGGATTGATGATTATTGGATAGACAACCTTCGAGATGGTCAGATCTACGGGAGGACGGTAGATGGAGTATCACCCCGATGAGTCGCAGTACTAGACAAGATTCTGGTTCATTCATCCTTCAGGGGTTCCAGTCTTTCGGCACTCGCCAAAGAGTGGTTGGATCATGTTATGACGGCACTTCGAGAGGCAGCTTATCCAGAGAGGTACCGTCTGGAGATTGTAGAGATCCTATTGAGGGGATCAGCAAGTCATTGGTGGTATTGGATCAATAGGAGATTAGCTCGGAAGGGTCACATAGTCACATATGATGACTTTTGTGCTGCCTTTTGGGTAGAGTATTGTAACTAGATTTTAGGAATTTCCTTATGACATGTCTTGTTATCTAGTTTGCAAATTTTGATATATCCATGTATCTTCTCCTTTGAGAAAGAATTTAAGAATGAATGAAATTTCATGTTTCTAAAATTACATTTTAACTATAGCTATGAATCCTAGTTCCCCCTCTGCCCCCACTCCTATTAAAAAGACGATCCCATCGTCAAGCGCACATGAGGAGTCAAGTCTTATGGCCAATTTAATAAAGGCCTTAATCGACAGCAACGCTCAATAGGCACAGGAGACATGATCTCTCATCCTCTCAGTCAAACAACAATCCTCCGAATCTTCTTCCTATAATTCAGGGGATGGAGTCCTACATAATTTCCTTTGTTTTTGTACTCCCACATTCAATGGAGCATTAAACCCCATGGATACGGTAACATGGATAAAATTGGTGGAGAAGAACCTGGCCTTAATTAAATGTCCTAATTCTGAGGCAATCCGTCTGGTAACCTACTTATTTCAAGAAGAAGCTGAATACTGGTGGGAAATGAATTGAATAACAGGTGCGCGAACTTCGAGGTGGAGGACATTCCATGGGATATGTTCATGGAAGCATTTCGTGAAGCTTTCATTCCGGCCTCAGCACAAGCAGTTCTAGAAGATGAACTCCTTCATCTTACCCAAGGTAATAAGTCCGTGTCTTAATATGAACAAGAGTTCAGGAGACTTTCAAGATTCATTCCAGATCTAGTGAGAACGAAAGCATCCAAGTGTCACCGCTTCATGAAGGGCTTGAAAGATTCTATTAGAGAACACCTAGTCTCACAGCAGTTCAAAACTCTACTTGAATTAATCGAGGCTGCCCGTCTGCAAGAAGGATTCCAGGGTCAGCTGGACCGGAAGAGAAAAACCATAGTCACGCACCCACGAGACAAGCACTTTGGCCATCGCAAAATGGCTAGAGTATACAACATGAAAACTGCACAATCTCAATCTCAAAATTCTAAATGCAAGAGGATACATCCATATGGAAAGTGCTACCACTTTGGTGGTGTATGTTTCACTTGTGGCCGTAAGGGCCATCGCTACTATGAGTGCAGGGAGAAAAATACCATCGATGGTGTGCCCATCAACCACTCCTGCCGTAAGCAAACCTTTCGTGCTCAACCTGTAAACCAGCGGGAGCCCACTCCTGCCATAATGCCGGCTCCTACGATGAACACAAGGGCAAGTGTACCTGTGCAAAGGTCAACATATAACCGTCAGGATTCAGGGACCCAGAACAAACAACCCTCGGCACCTGCCCGGATATATATGTTAACTCCAGCTTTTGCTCCTGAAAATAATGGCGTAGTATCAGGTACGCCTTAAATAAATTCTCTTTTCTTACTGTATTAAGTTATTACCTTTTTCTATTCCAGTATTTCAATTTTCAAATAAATTATCCTTATGCAAATTATCGCAACTATAGGCACTTTAACAATAAACGACACAACTTGTAATGTTTTATTCGATACAGAAGCAAGTCATTCTTTCGTATCGGAAGAGTGGGCTAAAATACTTAAACTATATACACATCAACTAGCCAGTTCATTAAGTATTGGGCTACCTTCTGGAGCTCATATGTAGTCTCAACAATTCTGCAATCTAGATATTCCTATTAAGGGTCTAAATTTCAGAGCTAAGCTAATTCTACTGCCAATCACCAACTTCGACATAATCCTAGGTATGAATTGGTTAAGTCAACATGGTGCGTCCATAAATTACCAAAAGAAGAAAATAACCTTGGGCAGCGGAAGAAACTCCAAATCCTTCGTGGGAAAACTTAGCACCCAGTCATCGTTAATCAATGCCATGGTGGCTGAGAAACTAATCAAGAAGAGATGCAGTGGGTACCTTGTAACGATGTTGGCAGAAAAGAAAGAAGTCATACCTCTTTCCGAGAATCGGGTAGTTTGCGAATTTCTCGATGTTTTCCCTGAAGACTTGCTTGGTCTTCCCCCGAATAGAGAAGTGGAGTTCACAATAGAAGTAACTCCCGGGACTCAACCACTATCAAAGGTTCCGTACCGCATGGCGCCAAAAGAACTCCAAGAGTTGAATAACCAACTTCGAGAATTATTAGAGAAGGGCCTCATCCGCCCAAGTTCATCCCCTTGGGGAGCACCGGTGTTATTTGTTAAGAAGAAAGATGGTTCGATGAGGATGTGCATCGATTATAGAGAATTAAACAAAGTAAATATTAAGAATAAATACCCTCTGCCGCATATCGACGACCTATTTGATCAGTTATCTTGAGCAAAAGTCTTCTCTAAGATAGACTTGCGATCTGGGTATCATCAATTGCGAGTTAAGGATTCTGATATTGAGAAAACAGCATTTTGAACTCGTTATGGACATTACGAATTCTTGGTGATGTCTTTTGGGTTGACAAATGCATCGTTCATTTTTATGGACTTAATGCAGCGTGTGTTGAAGGAATATCCGGATAAATTCGTCATCGTCTTCATCGACAACATATTAATTTACTCTAGGAATGAGACCGATCATGAAAAACACCTTCGCATAGTACTTGAAGAACTCAGGAACCACGAACTCTATGCTAAGTATTCTAAGTGCGAGTTCTGGCTTGATTCTATCGCCTTTCTGGGTCACGTCATCGACTCTCAAGGGATCAGAGTGGATCAAAACAAAGTAAGCGCAGTCTGAGATTGGTCACAACTGAAATCCATAACAGATATCAGAAGTTTCTTAGGACTGGCAGGCTATTATAGAAAATTCGTCAAAGGTTTCTCACAAATTGCGTCTCCTCTTACCATGCTGACTCAAAAAGCAGTACCTTTTGTCTGGAGTCTAGAATGCGAGAAGGCATTCCAAACATTGAAAGATGCTTTCTCTTCTACCCCAGTTCTCGCCTTACCCAAGGAAGGATTGAATTACCAAGTTTATATCGATGCATATGGTATACGTTTGGGATGTGTATTAATGTAGGAAGGGAGAGTTATAACCTACGTATCTCGGCAGTTGAAACCACATGAAAAGAACTATCCTGTTCATGATCTCGAACTAGCATCAGTAGTCTTCGCTCTAACGATTTGGCGTCATTATCTGTATGACGTCCAGTGTTCCATATTCACCGACCATCAGAGCTTGAAATATATTTTCACTCAACGTGAGTTAAATTGCCGACAACGAAGATGGATCGAGTTAATAAGCGACTATGACTTAAGCATACAATATCATCCAGGAAAAGCAAATGTCGTAGCAGATGCACTCAGCCGTCCTGCTATGCTATCTTCTATGATTCTCTCAAGTACATTGGAGGAAGAATTTCGAAGCTTCGAAGTCAGGCAAGTGCGGGGAGATATGCTAAGCACATTGATATCCATGAGCTCTGTTGAACCTACCTTTCATCATGATGTTTTAATCTCTCAAACCAAGGATGAAGATTATTTGAAGTTCAAAGTCGATATCGAAAGTGGTCGTCGCTTTGACCTTCAGCTTCGTGGTAGTGTAATTTACCAAGGTGATCGTCTATGGATTCCCAAATCCATGCATCAAGAGATCCTAGTCAAAGGTCATAATTCAGGTTACCAAGTGCATCCAGGTAGTACCAAAATGTACCAGGACCTGAAGAAATCATTCTGGTGGCCTGGCATGAAAAAGAGTGTGGCAGAATTTGTGACAAAATGTCATGTTTGCAGCTTTTTCAAAGCCGAGCATCAAAAGCCTGGAGGACTTCTTCACCCTCTAGCAATCCCCGAGTGGAAGTGGTTTGATATTTCTATGGATTTTGTTATGGGTTTGCCTAAAACAAGATTCGGTGCAGATTCGATTTGGGTTATTGTCGATCGATTGACCAAGTCAGCTCACTTTATCCCTATGCGTCAAATAGATTCAGTGGAAAAACTGGCAAAGTTATATATTAAGGAAATTTTCTGACTCCATGGGATTCTGAGATCCATTGTATCTGATTGAGATAGCCGCTTCACTTCCAAATTTTGGCAAGCAATACATCAGGACTTGGGAGCTACTCTAGCCATGAGTACCGCCTTTCATCCTCAGACGGATGGACAAACTGAATGAGTCAACCAAGTTATGGAAGATCTCCTTCGTCTCTGTATTCTGGACTTTGGAGGTTTTTGGGAGGACCACCTTCCTCTAGTAGAATTTTCATACAATAATAGTTTTCAAGTCAGTATCGGCATGGCTCCATATGAAGCTCTGTACGGCAGAAAATGCAGTACGCCATTAGCATGGTCGGAGACTGGCAGTGTTCAGCTTTATGGGTCAGAGTTAGTGGAAGAAACAAATCGCAAGATTCAGCTGATCCAGCAAAGAATCAAAACAGCTCAGGACCGACAGAGTAAATATCACGATACTCATCATCGTGCATTGGACCTTGAGGTGGGAAATTATGTGTACCTTAAAGTAAGTCCAATGAAGGGCGTTCATCATTTTGGTGTAGCCCGAAAGTTAAGTCCTCGCTACGTCGGGCCATTTAAAATATTAGAAAAGATTGGTTCTGCAGCATATCGACTAAAGCTTCTTGAAGATTTCTCTGCAGTTCATAATGTGTTTCACATCTCCTCTCTGCAGAAATGTCTCTGTGATCCATCTCACTTAATTCAACTTCCAACCATATCACTCCAACCAGATCTTTCTTTTGTAGAAGAGCCGATTAAGATCTTAGCTCATGATCAAAAGCAACTAAGGAATCGCTCAATCCCAATGGTAAAAGTTAAGTGGACAAATCGCTCTTTAGAAGAATCTACTTGGGAGAAAGAGGAAGATATGAGAAAGAAATATCCCAGCCTCTTTGAAACCCCAGGTACTCTTTAGTTCTAAAGCCTTATTCATGTACCTCACTTTTCCTTGTTGTCTTCTCTTGAGATGATGTCGAGGATGACATCGTTCTTAAGTGGGGGAGTCTATAACAACCCTAAGTTGTTACCATGCAAAATATAAGTTACTTGATTTAATTTTTTTTAGTATCATTGATTTTAGATCATCAATATAAGCCTATCTAGAAGACTTGAAGTTCATTGGACTTCTCTAAATCAAATTTGCAAATCGATCAATCTAGATGCCTTAATCTAGACCCAAAATAATTTGACCTCAGAATTAAAATCTGATTTCATTTTTGGATTTCTCACCCCCAAATTAGCTAAGGGTGAAAATTTGGTGCAATTTGGAATTCATTTGGGCAATAATTCAATTTAATTTAGAATGGTTCAATTGCACTTAAGGGCTTTTAGCTTTCCATAATTGCATTTTTACCCTAATACCTAATATAACAGCCGGGATCCGCTGTGCGGACCGCGGGCGATCCGCTGCGGAGCCCGGGTCACGCAACAGCGGGATCCCTCAAATTTAGTCGTCGCGCCTTTCCATCCGAGGGTTAGGATTAGAACCGTGGGTCCGCCGTTAGATCAACCCTAATGATCCTATGGCGCAGATTTAGTCTGGTTCGGCTGTTAGGATCCAGAGGATCAGGATCATCGTGTCTTCCCGATCAATGCATCAGACGGTCCACAGTGCACCCGTACTGTGGATCTTCATCTCCACCAAGCCGCGCCCGACAGGGAAGATTCCCCATACTGCCAGTAGCCTCCCCTGTCCCCCACGCGTGCTTCCAGCTCAGCAAACCGTTGCTGGTCTTTCCCTAAACACCATGAGACCCCAATTGGGCTTGTGACCCGGCTGAGCTCGAAATGGAATTTCGAGAGCTCGGCCATGGCCCGCCCTCTCGGCCCTCCCCAGCCTGAGCCAGTGGCTCTAGAAGCTTCCTTAAGCTCAGCCCAGGGCTATAAATAGCCCCAACTCTGCTTCAATTGATCCTTGCTTTTCAATTGTAGCCTTTGAAATTCGTCGCCATTGCCGAACTCCCGAAGCTTCACCCAGGCGCTCCCAAGCTCGCGTACCTCTGAAAGAGGGTTACTCCTGGAGTTCAGGAACCCTAAGAGCTTCCAGAGTCCCTGCGGCAGCGAACCACAATTCGTCTTCCAGTCCCAGCTCTGTCCCGCAAAGCTAGGTATCACAATTGCAGGTTCTGAGCCAATAAGGCTCAGAACTTATTCCATTTGACGCGGTTTTCTACTTATTATCGTTTCAAACTCAGCTGTATCGTAATTAGGGTCTAGGTTAGCCCCGATCGAATCGATCGATCGGGTTCAGTTTCTTCTGGATCGCCTCGATCGAGTAAGGACCCAGCGATCCAGACCACCCCAAACCCCCAGACTAGAGGGCTTCGATCCGCCTTACCTCCCTGATGGTGTAGGGATTGAGCCCGGCATCTGGCATGGCCTCTGTGGGGAGAATTGTCTCCCCACAATAGCTCAATGGCGGAATCCTCGGGTGAGTAAGGTCTGGCTGATCCAGACCATCTCACAAGGGGATTCGGGTCCCAATCGACGCGTCTGACCACAGTGATGGAGTAGCGATTGAATGCTGGCTGAGCCGTGGCCTGGGCTCGCCAGAATTTTGGGGATTAGGGTTCCCTAATTCGGCCTACCCATCGGGACGAATGAATGGGGACGACGGCACTGTGCGGGCCGGGTCGACCCACGGCCCGCGCGGTGCGAAAGTGCTGGGTCTCCCGGGCCCCGGTCGACCCGCGCATTTTCGATTTTGGGCCGAGCCATTTTATTAAAATTGAATTATTTTCCTTAAGGAAAATAATTCGATTAATTAAATCATAGGATTTTGATTAAATAAAAATACATAATGTATTATTCAAATAACTTTTAATCCACTGGTCTAAATCCTATGATATCATATATGAAAATGATCAAAAAAATCTCAGGAACCTAAATATAAAATAAAATCATGCATCTAATAGTTAGATCTTTAATTTTTGCCTAATTATAGTGGATCTTAATTAGGGCAGATTAGTAAATTTACTCATCCAAATTGCATGTTTAGGGGGCCATTAGCTCACTGATGTCAATTAGATTGCATGTGCCAAGCAAAATATTTTTTTGAGTTCTATAATTTTAGTTATTCCCTAATCTTGTTAAATCTAGATTAGTAAATATTAGGACTTATACTGATTGAATCTTAGCAAACTCAGGCTCTAATTTCTTGTATGATTAATTAGAACTTACATGTCAAATATCATGTGATTTGAATGGTTGGATTGGTACGTATGAGCTAATCCTTTTTGATTGGAATTAGGGTTTGATTAACATTAAGTAATCTCTGTTTTATAAACTTTGATTGTTAATCTAATTTATAACAGAAATCAAGTATAGTGAATTCACCTAGATAAGCTTATTAAGTATACTTGAATGAATCTAAAGGTTTGAAATCCTAAACATCTTAATTAACTTAAGAAATCTTAAGATTTGGGTCAAGCTTTTAAGACTTGAACTAGGTCTGAGATTGCCACCAATAATACATAATTAATCCACTGATTTAACATTGATCTTAAATGAATAATTTGATTTTTCTTAAGGCATGAGAAGGGACCAAACCCTAATCTACTTAAGGAGAGTCCAAATCTTTAAGAAACCTGACTTAATTGAATTGATTTCAAAACTAGGAACTGAACATTTTCCAATAATGCATTTGATTTATTATTGATACTAAACATGTGAATTAGACAAACTAAGGTCAATAACAATCCTTGGTGATTTTATCATCTGAATCAAACCTTAAGATCCCTGATTTTCTTTGAAGAAAGAAGACTAGCATGAGAAGACGATTAAAATTATATTGATTAAACAAGTGACAGAATCCTTAACAATATGTTTGATTTAGATCCCATGATCTTAGATTGAGTGTGACCAGATGACTTTATCATCTGATCTAATCATCCTAAACCTCATTATGCAACAGAACCTAAGAGGTAAATATCAAAATTGAGAAGAGAGAACCTTAAGTGTCTCTTCATGAGATCATCTTGAAATATTTAAAAGACTTAAATTCATATACCATTAGGTAGGAGGCCTTGTATGATCCATTGAGGTAGAAGTGTAGAAGATCCCATCACCTTAGAAACTGATATATTCTCCTTGTGGTAGTAATCCATTAAGACATTGGAAAAGATGCTTCTCCTTGTGGTAGAATCCTTATTAAGTGATCCTTGATCACACTTGATTGGTGAACCCTTGTACAGGACTTACTTATTAGTCTAGAATTTGTAGTTCTGATAAATCCTTATTCTCTTAATTAGACTTGATTGAACCATGATTATTGGGTAGTGCAGCATAGTATACCTATATTACTGGTATTCAGGATTAGTTAAGTCACTCTAAGTCAGATTTATCTTTGTTGCTATCCTACGGGCTTAGGCGGATACAACCTCGCTTAGAGTAAATCAATCGATCCTAAGAGAGTATTAAATGGGTGCCCATCCCTTAGTTTGATTGAAAGACAAGTTGCCAATGGGCAATGCCTCCTAGCGAAGATCGCTTCAATAGGTATGGCTCAAATAAACTAAATGATGGGATTCACCTTCTTTAAGATGCTAAGTATGATTGTGAGTTTGGTGACTCAAGGCTTAGTTTGAGATACAAAACTATCAACGGATGGTGCCTCCCAATGAAGATCGCTTTATTAGGGTAGCGTAATTAAACTAAATGTTGTAAGTCCAATCTTTGCAACATATTTAATATGTGTATATAATCACCCTGCCCAGTGATCTTTAAGTAAATAAGCAACTGTAACCAAACACCGATCTAGAATTTGGAGACAGAATCCTTCCAATAGAATTCTGCACAGTGGAGACTTAGGAATCATGACTGTTTCTTACTACATTTGTTATGAATTTCAGGATTTCTCATTCATTCAACATCATGGCATAAGCATAAGTATGAACATGAGTGGAACTCATTCCTTCTGTTGTGACACAAGGTTATTAGTGATACAGTATGAGATACGGAATGTTATATACATAGACTGAGAAATTTTAGGGTGCATCTGCGTCACCATATTTACTTGCTAACTGTTGTACTTCATTGGACCGTACTACTCATAAATATTCAGTGATAGTCTTGTGATATACTGAGGTGTAGCTTATTTGTGAGCATTGCTTCAGTGGCATATAGTGTAGCTTATAGCATTCCTTTCAGCATTTGACATTCCTCTCACATTCATTTTACGAGTTTCGGATATTTACATTTACTTTCAGTATTTAATTTTGATGCAGTTTTATTTCGCTCAGTCCTTACAGTTTTAGTTATTTATTGCCTTTATAGTTTTCCTACACTTTTACTTTACGCCCTTGCATATTTGTTATGTTTAGTTTAGCCTGTTTAGATAGCTTCGATGTGTTAGACTTCTTGTCTAACACGAGGTGCTTTTGGGATCCAGCAATTTGTTAGATCCTGAGCAGTTCTTGGAGACAGGTCAGGAGGATGTACCAGAGACTCAGGAGGAGCATTTGGAGCTGTAAAGAATCGAGCACCTACCTTTATTTTCTAACACTTTCCGCATTTTAGATAAACTCTTTATATTCCTGCATTTAAATGGTTTGTAATAAATCCTGGATGTATTTTTACTTTTCTTTTTTGAGATGGATATTTACTACTGCTTGAGATGAATGTATTTTTGGGTGTTTTGCTTTTAGCTTTCGCACTCTGTTATACTACTATACATAGTATTGTGATGTGATCCGCATACTTGAAATGCTGATACATTTTATAACATACATGGGTTCTTTCTAGCTCTCTTAAACCTTATGTACGTGCCAGTCTAATATTTAAGATAAGTATTCTTGTCTTAGATATTTGACTCTCGAACCTACTCTTAGGGTTCGAGTCAGCGACCTTCAGTATGGCTTCGTCTCTCTAGCCTATTCGGGAAGATGGGTTTTTTTTTGTGTGGCCCACCGTTCCCGAGTAACACACCGTTCCGCCGCTGAACTATAAATTATACTTGGCTTTTGAGCATGGTGACGGGACGGGGCGTTACACACTTCCTTCATAGCTCTCCTAATAAATTGACGCTTGAGAACCAAGTTCTTCATTAACTTTGCTATGCTGCTCAGCAAAGTAGTAGGGATGAGAGGATGTTGGGAACTTTAATGGATGATGTGACATAATCCATTAACTCGATGCATCCTCGCATCTAGCTAAACTGCGTGTTAAGTGCATGATGCATGGTAAAGGAAATCTTGCTTAAGAGATCATCTAAAATATGAAATATCTTTTGGTAACCAAGATGTAGGAAGTCAAAAATCTAATTAATAGCATGATCTCATAAGAGTTTATGTGCTAAGGGAGAACCCAAAAGGAGTTCTCTTTGTGCACTAAACTTGAACCTAATGTAATTGGAGGGTACTCCAATTCCAATGGTGTTCACTTGATTTAATATAGCAAATAAATTGAGCATATGCATTCAACAATGAAGTTATATAACCAACCATCGCATTTATTGCAATGAAATCTCAACTCTCTCCTTTTTAGTCATATCATATCTTTACATAAGGTCTTTTGTATTGTTCAATTAGGAACCAACAAAATCAACCAAATTTGTCATCTAAATATTAGTGAAAGAAAAAAGAAACTTGGTATCAGAACGCATGTTCCCTGAGGTTTGATAAATCCCAGAAATTAAGCTTTCCACTTATTACTTCAGACCATATACACTTGCGTGCAAACGCAGACGTGTATTTCTGTCTGTCATGTTTTTGGCGCAATTGCCGGGGAACGGTTTCATTTTGTATCAAGTACGATTTTCAAGTAACTAGTGATTTAGAACTAATTAATTTGTGTATATAATCTTACATAGCTATAATTAATTTCTTTATTTACTTGCTTTTGAGAAAATTTTAAGAACTTCTTAAAAATTATGTTGAAAGATATTGCTTATTATTATTACTGAAATTTATTTGCTGGCCATTTGTGTGTGCACTTAATTGCTGAACTATCTTTAGTTTTTATGAATTTACCATGCTGAATTCTGTGGGATCTTGTCTGCCATATTGCTGTAATTGCTTATATCTTTGGATAGTTTTGATTGGCTTAAATGGGTTACTAGAATATCATGGACATGTACTACAATGATCAAAATTGTTGTATGTGGTGCGAGGGAACACATTTAAGTTCTAATTGTAATACAAATAACCCATTTGCTCCTTCAAAAATAAAACTTATCAATGACATTAAGTATGATAATAATTTGCAACACTATGACATTCACTCTGACATGAACATTAATAACATTAATTGGATGTGTGAGCAATCTTACTTAGAAGAATTGTTGGATGATTATAGTAGCAATGAGATCAATAATCTACATGAAACTGAACCAGCCTTGGTTAGGAACAAATTTAATCCAAAAGAACAAAAGCATCGATTTGAATCAATTAGGCTAAGTTAGAATTTATATTGCAACAATTAGCTAACCCTATCCAAGAAGTTGTTACAATTCAGAAATTAAAGGAATAAGCTAAAGAAGTGCCAACGTGTAGTAAAGAAACTTTAACTCAAACAAATATTAAAAATGAGAGAGAGGTGGAGTATTAACATGAATTGGATAATTTGAAAATGCAACAAAAGTTTCAAACTGAAAAAATTGACCAAGAGCAATCCGAAATTTATGTCCCATACACACCTCAAGTGCTTTCAACTGAATGCTCAATAATAGGTGACCCACCATGCGAAAACAACCAAGATGAACTGATTGAAAATAATAGGAGGACCAATAAACTAATTGAATCTCGGGGTAGTGAAAGTAAAAAAAAAAATATCTCTAATATCTCAAACCTCAACAAACCTCTTAGCAATATTGATGATTATTGTGTGCAATTTGAATTTGTTGAGAAATACTTTGATTTTACTCCTAAGAAAATTGATTTCTTGCCTTTTTACAAAATGAAATTGAAAATGATGAATTTGATGAATTTGATGATAAACATAAGGCAAGAAATAGGAAGAATAAAAAGAGGAATAAAGAATGGAAATATTGTAAGTTAGAAGATAGAAGCTAGGATTGGAAAGAAAAAAATAGTAGAGCTATCATTCATAATGATTCAATTATTAAACTAGCTCGTACTCATCTTAAGGAGTTAATGAAAATATGGAAAGAAATTTTGAAAGGATATAAACTCTTTTTGGTCAGGCAAAGGACCTTAAACTAGGCGCTAGTTGGGAGGCAACACAACAAATAATCTCAAGCATGATTGCAGCAATGACAATTTATCATTATTTATATCAGGTTGTTTCATTTATTCCTACTCTTAGTAACGTATGTTCATTTTGCTTTCAATTTTGTGCTTTTCATTTTTTATTTAAATAAATCTTAGTAAATTATTATCCCACAATTTTTGTGCTAATAGAATGTCATTAACTAAAAAATTTTCTTAAAAATTTAAGGCCAAAGATTTGAATTCTTCCCCTTCCCACAACTGAAATTAATATCAAATTAATTTAAAACTTCTCATTCCCAATAAATAATTCATGAAAAAATAAATTAAAGATATGAGAAAGATGGAAGGGGTGGATGCAATAAAAATTGAGGAATCTTTATTATAAATATTATTATAAAAGGCACATGTTTAAGCCATCATGAGGAAGAGTAAGAGATTGGTTTATTTATTTTACTCAATAAAATATAAATAGAAACAACCTGAATCCCTTCATTACCAAGGAAATAAATGAAGAATCATTTAATCAAGGCACACATTTCTAAATGAGATTTATTTACTGAATTAAATTTTAAATAGGAAAGGAAGTTTATAAAAGGGAGACTTAAAGATTGAGTAAGGGTTCCAACTTTTGTTATTCAAAGACCAAAAAGAAGAGCTGCAGGAAGAGAAAGAAAGAGAACTCTCCAAGGGGAAAAGAGGACCAAAATAGGAAGAAAGGGAAGACAGCAAAGAACAAAGGGTGGAGCTTCAAGAGGACAGCGCAGGAAAAGTAAAGAGAACTATAGAAAACCTCCGGGTGATTTCTTGTATTTCTCCTAAGCACCCTTGATTTGATTATTGCTATGAACTGATGGCGATGTTCACTTTTCTTTGTATGTATGCTCTTTCTTACTTAGTAATGGAAGGCTAAAAACCCCTTGGAGAGGGTTGAGATGAGTTGTAATAATATGTAACGGATAATTGGTGTATGATGATATTGTTTGAATGTAATGAAAGAATGATTTTGTCATTAAATTTAATATTGAAATGAATGCTTGGATGAACTGAAATCTAAATTATTTTATTTAAAAGAACTTATGTTCCAATGCTCATCAATTGGGTAAGACCAAGGAAGGTAGTGCAAGTAGAGCTGAGAATTATGTGACAAAATTCTCAACGCTCACTTGCACCCTTTCTTAATATCTCTCCTAATAGATTGACGCTTGAGAACCAAGTTCTTCATTAACTTTGCTCTGCTACTCAGCAAAGTAGAAGGGATGAGAGGACATTGGGAACCTCAATGGCTGATGTGACATAATCCATTGACCCATTGCATTCTTCCATCTAACTAAACTGCATGTGAAGCGCATGATGCATGGTAAAAGGAAATCTTGCTTAAGAGATCATCTAAAGTATGATATATTTTTTTGTAACCTAGACATAGGAAGTCAAAAATCTAATTAATAGATCATGATCTCATAAGTGTTTATGTGCTAAGGGAGAACCCAAAGAAAGTTTTCTTTGTGCACTAAACTTGAACCCAATGTAATTGGAGGGTCCTCAAATTCCAATGGTGTTCATTTGATTTAATAAAGCAAATAAATTGAACGTATACATTCAACAATGAAGTTATATAACCAACCCTCGCAATTATTGCAATGAAATCTCAACTCTCTCCTTTTTAATCATATCGTATCTTTACTTAAGGTCTTTTGTATCACTAATTAGGAACCAACAAAATCAACCAAATTTGTCATCTAAATATTAGTGAAAGTAATTACAACTTGGTATTAGAACACCTGTTCCCCGAGGATCGATCAAACCCAGAAATTAAACTTTCCACTTATTACTTCAGACCACGTACACTTGCGTGTAAATGCAGATATTTATTTCCATCTGTCAATTACTTTGCCTTATAGTCATAGACTTAACCTTTCTTTAAGATCATAATTTTTAATCTTTCAGCTTCTAAGGGGGGGATAGAACCTTTAGATCCTTTGAGAATTAGTACCTTGGATTTAAGATTGAACCCCAATTTGAAGTTTATGACTAGAATCCTTAAATCTTGATTTGGCATAATCATGATTTAGGTTGAGCTATTAAAAACATTAATTAAGTCATTGATTTAATGACTTATCTTTATAGTCATCACTTCTAATTTTAAATTAGAACTATTAAGTTCTAATATTAACTTTAAGGTTGTAAATCTGAGTTGCACTAGATAGTTAGATATTGGAGATCCTAACCCAGTACTAGCTCAGAATAGATAGAATGAATTAAATTTAGATAACAATAAATATCACATATGCCTAGTTGAGTCTCTTGCTTACTTGATTGTTACTGCTTTGCATACCTTGTATTTGAGCCTTTTTCCTCGGACATATTAGTTAGACATATGATATTTGATGAATACCCTATGATGGAGTTGAAAGTGCATACACATAATTTAACATTACTCAGTTCATAAAGTTTATTCAGTTCATTTAGTGCATTCAGATCGTTTAGTTCATTCAGTGCTTTCAGTATAGTAGCACGTATTCTAACTTAGTCTACCTCTTCAGTTTAATACTTTCGTTTATAGATTAGACTCAGACCTAGCTCTGTGCTTAGCTAGGGGGATACAAATCTAAGTCTATAAGTTTAACTCAGACCTAGCTCTGCGGATGCCTAGGGGGTACATGTAGAACTTTCTATGCAGTGGCCCTGTTTGGTCCATTTTTGATATGGCAGTAATACTTTGGGCATGCTTTTACTTTCAATTTATCTCTAGTTCAATGGCTTGTTTAGCTATATGTTTTACTTATAATTGTACTATTT
The DNA here is from genome assembly GCA_016760335.1 of Gastrodia elata. Lineage (NCBI taxonomy): Eukaryota > Viridiplantae > Streptophyta > Magnoliopsida > Asparagales > Orchidaceae > Gastrodia > Gastrodia elata. Next base: position 43,415,219 of record CM028680.1, on the reverse strand, counting down.
TTTGTATGCATTTTCAATTTATTTCAGTTTATTATTTTCAGTTCAGTGCTTGCATATTAGGGTGCTAGTTGTATTCAATTTTCTTATACTTCAGTTCAGATTTATTTATAAAAATCAACAAGTATTCATATGATCATGAGCATGTTAAGATGTGTTTACTTTAAGTACTTTTAGTTAATACTTAATTATTAATTAAACATTCTTGTAGCTTCTGGTTGAGATATGTTATTCTACATACTTCATTTTGAGTAGTTGTAAATGTTAATTTATAGCCATCCTGTTCTTGTAGCTTGTTGCACCTTATTTTCTCATGTGCTTAGTGTAAGATATGATATCTTAAAATGTTCAGTTCATTTAAATTAGCTTAAAATGTGCTTAAAAAATTTGTCTAACTGTAAGTTTTTATATTCTTAGCTGGGGCCCTAGCATTGTGATACTAGCAATGTCAGATTCGGTGCTTTTTGTTGAGGTTCCTGTGAAGAGGAGCAGGGCCAGGAAGAGGATCTTCCTGTTGTTTAGCATATCTAGTAGCTTTATTTTTTTTTGTGAGGATGAGTACCCCTTTTTGTTAAACTTCAATCTGTAATAAATTTATATTCAGGATGTATTTACTTTTTGCACTACTATATTGAGCTGAGTTATTGTTTTACTTTCTTTACTATACTGTAATCTGGATGTTGTATTCTTTTTGTGCTTTTGTTACTTTTATATCTTGATGCATGATCTTCAGTTTCAGGTGACAAGTCTTCTGATTTAGGCAGGTTGGGTTTATACCTGACTTGACTATAGTTGGAAGGTTTCCCACAGTTGGAGATCGTATTCATCGTAATCATTTTAATCTCAGTATTACCTATATTATTATAACATTTTAAATAAGTTTAATGAAGTAAAAGAGCAATCTCCCATCCTCACAATAAAGCAAAAAGGCACTAAATGGCTTAAGCACCACCTTACTGCTCCTCCTCAGAATGCATGACATTGTCGGTTTCACAATTCCAGGGCCCCAGCCAACAAAAGAAAAATCTTATTAGACAATTATCTAAGTACATTTTAAGCTGATATATTATTTCATGAATTCATTAATGTCACCACTTAATTAAATTAAACAAATAAATAATCATGGGAGCAACAAGCATACAATTAGAGGTGGTAAGTTATAAATAACAACATTTATAACTAAATAATAATGAGGCAAAACATATACCTCAATAAAAAAAGCTAAGACAAGGCTAGGCATATATATATATATAGTAAGAAAAGTATTAAAAGAAAAATTAATCATAAACATGCTGATGATCATATGACATGTGCTAATTAAAAATAAGCAATCTGACTATGATATGTATAGTAACTAGTAACAGAAACTAACATCCTATAAGAAGGTAAGCAGGTAAGTAAAGTAAGGCTGACTGAAGTAACATGCATCAGTAAACAGCAAATAGAAAACAAGTTTGTACAAACTGCCATATCAGAAAAATTAGCCAATCTAGCTACAGCATATTCCCAAAGCCTTTATGGGTTAGGGCAGAATAGTAATTCCCATAGCCTTTTTGGGATAGGGCAGAATAGAACATAATATCAAGACTAAGAAGGCAGTAAATACAAATGCAATAAATTTTAGTTATTTTACTTTTGCTCTTGTGGACACATCTAGAAGCAGCTGAGGAGTCAAGCATATCTGCAAGATGATACTGGTTCCAAACTTAACACAATACTCCTCAATGAGTAATGCTAAATTATCCCTTGTTTCTCCTTACCCCTGTCCATTGGGGTAAAATGCACCATATTAATTAGAAAATTGAACCCAATACAAATGTTATCCTATTTATTCTACGTTTTTATTTCATGCACAATACTGTCTTATATGTCATGTTCAAGGCAATTACACAAAAATACAAGGAATGCGTAAGCACAAATACACCAATAATAATCGAGGGACTCCACTACACATGGTGGCATTGTTTGCTATCTATTAAAATGATTCTAACTATTCTAGGTTACATAAGTTTGGGAACTTCAATTTTTACTATCGAGTATAGCTTAGAAGCACAACCTTATAAGTTAAAGCAATTAGAACTGATCAGGTTCTAATTTAGTTCAATTGTTAGCGACTATAGGATAAAAAATAAATTATTACATCCTAATTGATGATTTTAGATGTTTTAAGCTAAGATCTAATCAAGATCTACTAAAGCTAGGGATTATGAATTAAACACCATGAATTGGAGTTAATCACAAAATCCAAAGGTAAAGCTTAAGTTCTAGAGGTTTAATTCTAATAGTGTACTAATGATTAAGGCAAATCCTATTAAGCAAAATCAAGCTTAATAGAATGATTCTCCTACTCTTAATCTAGAGTTGAAAGATAAAATAATCATTAAATTATAAAAATCTAGAATCTAATAAAATCAAGTTTTCATTTATTTGAAAATCTACTTTATTTAATAAATTAATTCAAACCTAGGATATATTCCTAATCTTAAGGAAAAGATCTTAAAGTGAAGTGTGGATTCTAATGGGATGACTTAGAGGTTATGGAATTTTAGTATAGTTTAACTTCACTTGATGCTATTATTTATTTATGAAAGTTAAAGATAGATTTTTAACTAAGTAAGGTATATTATCATTACTTAGGGATTTTTAAGCCTTTAAGGGGAATTTTTATCAAATTGATCAAATTATGAAATTTATGTCTTAGATTGATCCTAAATATGTTTTATTATTATTATTAATGATTTAAATGATATTTCATGGGTTAAAAGCACTTAACCCAAATTTTGGGCAAAATTACTATTTTGCCCCTACTTAAGAGTCTAAAAAGCTACTTTTTGATTCAGAGCTCAAATGGAATTTTCTTAACACCAAATGATTCCTTACTATCTAACATGAAGATGGATGATAAGTACACTCAATTTAGACAAGAATTTAGTACTATAGGTTCAAACTAATGAATTTAACTTAAGGGGGCAGTTTAGTCATTTTACCTAATGAAGTCTAAGAATTTGTTCAGTTTACTGTTGCTTGCTATTAAAGGATTCCATATAGTCTAAGAACATTGAATTCTAATGTCTATTGGCTAAGTTATGAGCATTTCAAGCCTAAGGGCAATTATGAGATTATAGGGCCTTATATGGTAACACTTCCCATCCATATTGAGCTTTATAGAACCAAAAGAGGATTATGATTGGTGAGTGCGATTATTACTCTCTCCATTCCTTCAAATAGTTTGGCCAGAGTGTCGAACAGGATCCTTATTGCCTCTAGCAGTGTGGTGACCTCAGTTGAGGAGCTACCAGATACAGCAGAAGAGGGGGATGAGACAGGATTCATAGTTTTAGTTGAGTTTGCAAAGTGACATGATGTCAGGATTTAAGAAGAATTAAATTAGGCTGATTTCCTTTTATTGATCATACTAGATAGAGTGCTTGATGCAAGAGGTACAACAGGTAGTCATTTTCTAAAATACTTATTTAATACAGTCCGTCGAAAGTGAGACAAAAGTTGGTGTATGTATCATTACAAAGTTCTCATCTTCATAATACATTCCGTCGAGTTTCTATTTCAACTTGTGGAAGGGAAGGCATTAATAAAATAGAAGCCATAGACACTAGTGAGGATTTTGGTGGCTTGATATAAGGGATGGTCTTCTAATTTAGTGCTTTTACTTTAGACTACTATCTACTAAGGCCCTAATAGTTCAACCAGAGTGTTAATCTCTCTAGAGGAACTATCGAATGCAAGGGGAGTGGAAGATAAACATCCAGGATTCACTTCCACCTACGTTGGGAACAATTCATATTTTAAACTCCTAAGGAAAAAATATCATTAGCCTTAATGATTCTCAATAGTAGGTTGCACTATTATTATTCTAAGGGAGATGAAATTTAGAAGATGGAAGGTAACTGCTTAAGAGTGGTTTAAGACTTATTTGATGGTTTGAACTCCTATAGGGATTTAGATGTCTTAGTATGGAAGTTAAGGCCTAACATCTCAATTTCTTGATCTTATAAGTCTTATGAAGGTTTAATTCGAGTTGGTTTGCTATATTATATATATAATTTTGTTCCTACTTAAGCTCTATCATTTATGAATGCATCTTTCATTCTATGCTTTTTATTCTGAGCATAAGATTGTAGTATCTTAGATTTAAAACTCTAGTATTTAATTAATGACTAATTTGGCAGAAGAATAATCCATTAGGTAGAGAGGATTACAAATTCCAATCTAACATTTTAAGGAATTCTAAGATACTAAGTGTGGTGCCCTATCTCTTATCTATAAGATTAGGTCAAGGGGAGGAGTGCCACTCTGGCAAATCCTCTTTTATCATTAGATTAGGTATAATCCATAATCCACTACTAAGGGAAGGATGTGCCCAGAATGCATGCATATGAATCAATCACTAAATAAATACAAATTCAGAGTGCGAAATCAAAGGAAGGTGAATAATACATTCAGTTCACAACAATATAAATAAGGATAAACAAACATCTAACTTGGAACAAACATAATACTAAGGAAAAACATATTTTAAAGGTACATGTATTATTACAGCTTTTTAAATAAGTTTAATGAAATATAAGAGAAATCTCTCATCCTAACAATAAAGCAAAAAGGAAATAAATGACTTCACCACCCTACTGCTCCTCCTCAAGAAAAGGCTTATCTTCAAGCGTGAGCTCTTCAAAATGATCTGGATCTGACATTGTCAATTTCATAATGCTAGGGCCCCAGCCAACAGAATAAAAATCTTAATAGACAATTGTCTAAGTACATTTAAAGCTAATATATTCTTTCATGGATTCATTAATGTCACTATTTACTTAAACCAAACAAGTAAACTAGCATGGGAGCAACAAGCATACAAATGGACGTGGTAAATTATAAATAATAACATTTATAACTAAGAAATAATGAGGCAAAAGACATACCTCAATAAAATAAGCTAAGTTAAGGCTAGGCATAAATATATAAATACAGTAAGAAAATTATAGAAAGAAAGACTAATTCTAAATATGCTGAGGATCATATGACATATGCTGATTAAAAATTAGCAATATGACTATGATATGTAAAGTAAGCAGTAACATAAACTAACATCCTATAAGTAAGTAAGTTGGTAAGTAAAGTAAGGCTAACTGAAGTAACATGCATCAGTAAATAATAAATAGAAAATAGGTTTGTACAAACTGTATATCAAAAAAGTTGGCCAATTAAGCCACAACATATTTCTAAAGCCTTTTTGAGCTAGGGCAGAACAAAAATTCCCATAACCTTTCTGTCATAGGGCAGAACAGAATAGAACAGCAGAACTGAGGAGGCAGCAAATACAAATGCAATAAATTTTAGTCATTTTAATTTGGCTCTTGTGGACATGTCCAAAAGCAACTGAGGAGTCAAGCACATCTGCAATACTATACGGGTTCCAAACTTAGCCCAACACTCCTCAATGAGTAATGCTAAGTTATCCCTTATTTCTCCTTACCCCTTGTCCATTAGGGTAAAATTTGCCATATCAACCAAAAAACTCAACCCAATGCAAATGTCATCTTAATTATTCTAAGCTTTTATTTCATTCAAAAATATTGTCTTATATGTCATGTTCAAGGCAATGGCACAAAAATACAAAGAATGCGTAAGCACATCAATAGTGAGCAAGGGACTCCACTACACATGGTGACATTATTTATTATCTATTAAAACCATTCTAAATATTCCAAGTTCTGCAAGTTCATGATCTCCAATTCCTACTATCGAGTATAGCTTAGAAACACGGCCTTATAAGTTAAAGCAATTAGAACTGATCAGGTTCTAATTTAGTTCAATCAATAATGACTATAAGTTAAATAGTAAATCATCACATCCTAATTGATGAATTTAGACATTCTAAGCTAAGATCTAATCAAGATCTACTGAAGATAGGGGTTATGAATTAAAAACCATGAATTGGAGTTAATCACATAATCCAAAGGTAAAACTGAAGATCTAGAGTTTTAATTTTAATAGTGAACTAATGAATTAAGGCAAATCCTATTAAGCAAAATCAAGCTTAATAGGATGATTCTACTACTCTTAATCTAGAGTTGAAAGATAAAATAATCAGAATTAAATTATAAAAATCTAGAAACTAATAAAACCATGGTGTCATTCATTGAATAACCCACTTTATTCAATAAATAAATTCTAACATATGATCTATTCCTAATCTTAAGGAAAAGATACTAAAGTGATTGTAGATACTAATGAGATGACTAAGAGGTTATGGAATTTTAATACAATTTAACTTCACTTGATGCTCTTATTCATTTATGAAAGTTAAAGATGGATGTTTAACTAAGTAAAGTATATTATCCTTAGGGATTTTTAAGCCTTTAAGGGGAATTTTTATCAAATTGATCAAATTATGAAATTTATGACTTAAATTGATCATAAATATATTTTATTACTATTTTTAATGATTTAAATGATATTTCAAGGGTTACGAGCACTTAACCTAAATTTTAGGCAAAATAACCATTTTGCCCCTACTTAAGGGTCTAAAAACTACTTTTTGATTTAGGACTCCAAATTAGATTTTCTTGACACTAAATGATTCCTTACTATCAAGGATAAAGATAGACAATAAGTATATTCATATTAGATACGTGCTTAGTCTTATAGGTCCAAACTAAAGAACTTAACTTAATGGGGAAATTTAGTAATTTCACTTAATGAAGTCTAAAAGTTTGTTTAATTTATTATTGTTTGCTATTCAATGATTCCATAGAGTCTAAGAACACTAAATTTTGAGGTTTATTTGCTTAGTTATGAGCATTTCAAGTCTAAGGGTAATTATGTAAATTTAGGGCCTAAGGAAGGGTCAAAAACCTATCTTTTTTATTTGATGTCCAAATTCAGCAAACTCAGTGGCTATAACTTTTCTATATCACATTGAGTACTTTAACTAGGAGTAGACCCAAATTGGACCTCAACTGGTCAAGTTATGACCAAATTAGGGTTAGGGGTAATTTAGTTAACTTAGGGTTTTTATGGGTCAAAACCTAATTTTATTTCAGATTAATGTTGGTGGTGATTTTCTGATCTAAATAGCATCTTGTATGACCTAATTTAGAGTTCCATTAACTAATTTATGGACATTTAAATTTATAAGGTTTAAAGGGTAATTGGGAAGGTACCCAAAAGTGATTAGTCACACTAATTATCCTTCACCAAATCTAATACCATCAGGGTATACTTGTAACAACCCAAGGTTATTACCCACTTTAATTGTAGCTTAATTATGTCTTAATTATCATTCCATTAAGTTCATCTAGCCATTAGAGCCAAACCTTGAAAAATTGGAGCAGTTCAGAGCTCGATCAATATTTTGGACTATTTTAATAATTAATTAATTAGAAAATTGAGGTATTTTTTTGACCTCGAAATCAAAATTCGACTTCGCTGTTGTGATCGTCACCCCCAAATTAGCTAGGGGTGATGTTTTGGACGTGTTTGGAAGTCGTCGAATTTTCGCAAATATTTTAATATAATTAAATTCGCCGAAAATTAGAATAATTAAATACTTGTCAGAATCGAAATCTTACTTCATCGTTGAATTCCTCACACCCAAATTAACTAGGAGTGAAATTTTGGGATTTTTTGGAGCACATTTCATCGCAATTCTCCATCTCCCAAACAAAGGATGAAGACTATCTAAAATTTAAAATGGAGATCGAAAGTGGTTGTCGCTTTGATCTGCAGCTGCAAGGTAATGTAGTATATTAAGGAGATCGCTTATGGATTCCCAAATCCATGCATTAAGAGATTTTAGTGGAAGGCCACAATTCTGGTTACCAAGTACATCCCGGTAGTACTAAGATGTATCAAGACCTGAAGAACTCATTCTGGTGGCCTAGAATGAAGAAAAATGTGGCGAATTCATATCAAAATGTCATTCTTGTAATCTAGTCAAGGTTGAACATCAAAAGCCTGGAGGACTTCTACATCCTCTAGTAATTTCTGAATAGAAGTGGTTTGATATTTCAATGGACTTCGTAATGGGCTTACCTAAATTAAGAACTCGTGCTGATTCAATTTGGGTTATTATCGATCGACTGACAAATTAGGCATATTTCATTCCAATGTGTCAAACCGATTCTTTAGAGAAATTGGAGAAGCTGTATATCAATGAAATCGTCAGACTTCATGGGATTCAGAGGTCTATTGTTTTCGATCATGATAGTCGATTCACTACTAAGTTCTGGCAAGCTGTGCATCAAAACATGGGAACTACCCAGCCATGAGCACTGCTTTTCACCCTCAAACAGATGGTCAAACTGAACGAGTTAATCAAACTCTTGAAGACCTTCTTCACCTATGTATTTTGGATTTCAGAGGTTTCTGGGAAGATCATATTCCATTAGTAGAGTTTGCATATAACAACAGTTTCTAATAAGGTATCGGCATGGCTCAGTATGAAGCCTTGTATGGCAGAAATTACAGTATGCCCTTAGCATGGCCTGAAATAGGTCGTGTTCAGCTATATGGTTCAAATTTTGTTGAAGAAATGAAGAAGAAAGTGCAAATGATCCAGCAGAGAATTAAAGCAGCTCAAGATCGCCAGAATAAATATCATGATGCCCATCATCATTCTCTGAAGTTCAATATTGAAGATTTTGCATATCTCAAAGTAAGCCCAATGAAGAGTGTATTTCATTTTGGTGTAGCCGGGAAGCTCAGTTCTCGCTACGTCAGACCATTCGAAGTAATAGAGAAAATTGGTTCTGCAGTGTATAGATTAAGGCTTCTTGAAGATTTCTCTGTAGTTCATAATATGTTCCATATCTCTTCTCTGTAGAGGTGTCTTCATAATCCCTCTCACTTATTTTAACTTCCAGTGGTATCCCTTCAGCCAAAACTTTCTTATATGGAAGAGCTTATCAGAATATTAGCTCACGATCAAAGGCAGCTGAGAAATCGTTCTATCCTCATGGTAAAGGTTCAGTGGAGTAATCGCTCTGTTGAAGAATCCACTTGGGAAAAAGAGGCTGATATGAGATAGATAACCAATTCTCTTTAAGAATCCAAGTATCCTTTAAAATTATAAATTTCAATTCTTAATCATATGCATTTTCTTTTCCCTTCTTAGTGATGATGTCGAGGACGACATCCTTTTTAAGTGGCGGAGTTTGTAACAACCCAAGGTTGTTACCCGGCTTAATTTTAGCTTAATTATGTCTTAATTATCATTCCATTAAGTTCATCTAGCCATTAGAGCCAAACCCTAAAAAATTGGAGCAATTTGGAGCTCGATCAATATTTTCAATTTTTTAATAATTAATTAATTAGAAAATTGAGGTATTTGTTTTGACTTTGAAATTGAAGTCCGACTTCGTCATTGCGATCGTCATCCCCAAATTAGCTAGGGGTGATGTTTTGGACGCATTTGGAAGTCGTCGGATTTTTGCGAATATTTTAATATAATTAAATGCGCAGAAAAATAGGATAATTAAATACTCGTCAGAATCGAAATACCACTTCGCCGTTGAATTATTCACCCCCAAATTAGCAAGGGGTGAAATTTTGGTTTTTTTCGAAGCGCGTTTCTAAAATCTGAAATTTTAATTAAATAAAGGAATAAATATTTATTTATTCTTAAATTCATTCCTTAATTTTATTTTTTTCCTTTTTCCTTCCCTTCTCTCTCCTAGCTGACCAAAAAATCGGCTGACCCCTTCTCCTTTTTTGGCTGACCTCTCCTCCACCCTTAATGGCAAGATTTGATGGCTTGAGGCCATTCCACCACCCCCCCCCCCCCCCCCCACCTCCTAACCTCCCTAACTCATGATGGCCTCCCCCATCTCCATCTCCTCCTTTAAGAAGGAGTTCAGCTCTTTTTTTTCCCCTTTGCAAAAGTTGAACTCTTCCCCCCTCCTTCCTGCATTGCTGCATCTTGTGCTGAAGAAGGAGCTTTCTACCTCCAAGGTCTTGAAGAAATCAGAGGAGCCTTCTTCTTCCACTCCTTGCAAGGTTAAGGTACCCATTTGCTCTTCTTCCTTGATCATTTCATTTCTTTGTATGATTATTTCAATCTTTAGAAGTCTATGTTTGAGTATGGAAGCCATGAAAATTCATTAAGGTATCAGTTTTCCTTGCAAAATATATTCTATTTTCCTCCATTTTTGTATACCGAAACATTTATCACCATTGTTTGTATAGTTGGGATGATCCGTTTGTGTCGATTTTGATGTCAATGGAAAGGTATAGGAAAAGCTTTTCCATTGATATATGGCACCGCTCATGGAATGCTCTGGGTTAAGAGTATTTGAGCTTGAAAGTAGATCCTTTCTGGGTTTCGCACTAGCAAAATCACCATCTGGCACTGCAGAGCCCGAGTTGCAGAAATTGATCCACCACAGTGTGCTGTAGTGCGCTACCCCATGCCGTAGCATCTTAATAATCTTGCAATGTATAAAAATATAATCTGATGAAAATAATGTAAATCCACTGTAGCGCGCTGCAGCGCGTCATAGCAGCTCCTTTAGAGTCAAGCACCGAAACCTACGGTAGCGCACCGTAGTGCCTGGAATTGTAGCAGCACTCCCCAACGCTAAAACTAGCTGTAACGCCGAAAGCATTGCAGTGCGCCACACCGCGTTCCAATGCCCAAAAATGCTGCAGTGCGCTATAGTGCGCCGTAGCGACCCAAAAATTCTAGAAATGCCCAGAAATGGCTGAAATGGCCGAAACTTTACCGTTTTTGCATTTTAAGATCCCTAGGACCCTAGTGGGACTGAATTATATCAAATATGAAAATTTTCCCTTTCATGATATGTTGAATGCTAAATAATAGGATCTTTAAATGCTTGTATTGAATTGGTGTATCTTAATAACCAAATGGCATGAAACTTAAGTCTTTTAGAATTTGTAATCAAGTGCTAACTTCTTTGGTTTGATTTTGAATTTAGTTAGCCTTAATTACCTTCTATTTTATGTTATCTTTACATTTATATGCTTTCATGATATTAGGGTGTATATTAAAGAACTTTAATATTTGATTGGAGACTAAATGTGCTTAAATTGACATTAAACTATAATTGAACATAAAAATCTTGATAAGTTGATTAAGTAAATAATACTTAATCTAAATCAAAATTTTGACATCAATAATATACCAATAATGTATTAATTTGTCATTGATCTTTAAATTAACCATTAGTCTTAATTTTGGTAAGGCTAGGGGCTAAACCCTAACTTATCTTGACTAATATCTAAATCTTAATCCCCTTAATCAACCAACTTAATTGTAAGATAAGTCGGTTGACATTATTTTAATAATGCATAAGATTTGATATTGATTATAAATTATTGAATTAGAAGTACTAAGGTAAATATTGAATCTGTGTGATTGAATCATCTGAACCTAAACTTTAGATCTTTGATTTTCTCTTATATAAGACTATTAGCATAAAATGGATAATAAAAATTGTAATGATTTATGAAATGATCTAACTCTAATAAGATCTTTGATTTCAGCCCATGATTTTAGAATAGAAAAGGATCAGATGAATCTTAATCATCTGATCTGATCACTTTAATCCAAGTCTATTGAGTAAGCCTTGAATGTTAACTCAAGGATCTTGCTATAGGATCATTCTTGAAATGTGTAAAGACCTTAAATAAGGATACATTAAGGTAGGAAGAACTTTTATATCTTATTGAGGTAGGAAACATAGATGATCTTTCATAACCTTAGAAGTTGAACATGATACCTTGTGGTAGGAACCACCTAAAATACTTAGAATGGAACATCTTCCTAGTGATAGAAATCAATATTGAGTGATCCTTTGATCACATCCTTAGAGCCTTGTGTAGGCCTCACCCATTTAAAGTAAGGATTAATAACTTTGATAAATCCTTGTTGATTAAATAGAATCTTCTGAACCTAAATTATTGGTTGTGTATAGTAGGGTATACCCATAGTACTAGATTATTTCAGTATTATTCAAGATTAGTTGATTCACTCTAATATGAACTTATGACCAGGTGCTATCCCGAGGGATTAGATGAATATATTCCCGTTAGAGTAAATCTTCCAAGACTAAGAGTGTTATAAATAGGGACTCATTCCTTAGTTTGATTAAAATACAAATTGCTATCGGGTGATGCCTCCTAGCGAAGATCGCTTCAATAGGTGTGCCTTAAACAAGCTAAGTAATTCGAGTCACCTTCTTTAGGACACTAAGTGTGATTATGAGTTGGGCATCTTAATGACTTAGCTTGAGATACAAATCGCCATCGGGTGATGCCTCCTATCGAAGATTACTTCGTTAGGGTGGCTAAATCAAACTATGTTTTAAGAAACACCTTTCTTGCAAATGTGCTAAATATGTGTATACAATCATCCCATCTAATGATTTTTAAGTAAGCTCTCAACTTTAACCAATTTTTAAGCTAGAATTTAGGAGTCTAAATACTTTTTGCAGGATTCTGCATAATGGAGATTTTGAATTCATTATCGGATGTCAAAGCATTTTTAGATTTTTGGATTTACCTCATCTATCTTAGAAGCATGAGCATGAGCATAAGCATGATGTTTGAGTATCAATGATGATGTATGAGTATCAGTGATAGTTTATGGGTTACGGAATATTGCATATATTAACAGGGGAATTTCAAGATGCATCGGTATCACAGTTCCCAACTGGATGTATGTATACATTGGACCGTACGACTCATAGCTATTCAGTGATATTTTGGTTGCATATCAAAAGCATATAGTATTGTGGCATATTCAGATGCACAATTTCAATGGCATATAGCATAGTTTTACGTGCTGTTACTCAGTTTCAGATCCATTATTATTTTTGGTTACTTTTAGTATTTAGTTTATAGTTCAGCTTTACTTTACCTTACTTCCATTTTGTATAGTTTTATACTTTTAGTTATCTTTATAGTATTTCTGCAGTTTTAGTTACATTATGTAAATGTTAAATGAATAAGTAGAACTATTTATATTAATTTTGATGTGTTAGACTTATTGTCTAACACAGGGTACTTTTGGGATCCAGCAATTTGCTAGATCTTGAGCTATATATTGAGACAGGTCGGGAGAATACCCAGGAGATTTTGGAGGAGCCTGTGGAGCACTAGTGGACCTTCTTCAGCTTTACATTTTTGATTAGTTTATTTCAGTTCAGTACTTAACTTTTTTGTCTGTATTTCAGTAAACTATTTATAATAATTTTGAATGTGTTTTCTTTCCTTTTCTAAGACGAATGTTTTATATAGCTTCTGTGATGAAAGTTTCTGGATGACTGCTTAGCTTCCGCACTTTATTATATACTAATTAAACTTTGTATTGTGATCTGATCAGTATACTAGAAATGCTAATATTTTATGCATATATTAGATTCCTCATATATTTTACATCCAATGTATATATTAGTCTAATACTTAGGATAAGGATACTATTCTTATATAAAGTATTAGCTCTCAACCTTCCTTGAGGTTGAGTCAGCAATCCTTCAGATGGGTTTGGTTCTTAGCTATTTGAGGAGACGAGATATTCCTCCCCGAGTGGCGCACTGCTCCGCCGCCAAATTATGATTTTACCTCTTTGAGTAAGGTGATGTGGCATGGCGCTACAGTTGGTATCAGAGAAGTATCATAAAGTATCAGATAAGGAAATATTCCTATCTACTTTATGATCTATTCTTTGCAGTGAATATGATCATAATTTCTAAGTGTAAGAAAAGCAGCATCCATAGTTCATCCTACTAAAATCTCAGAAATGAAACTAAGAATATCTAGAAATGACACCTTAAGAACTGAACAAATCATAAATGAGTAAAATATGGCTAAATGCTAATTATAAGTAACAAAGGACATCTTAGGATCTAAACGGACCTTAAAGAAGTAAAATATACAAATTAAATGCTTATAACTAAGATAATTAGAAAACTAGAAGTAATAATTAAATGAAACTTTATGTATGGAATATCAGCAATTTGGTTTCTACTATTACCTTAGATTATTCAATGAGTATTGGGCAGATAATTTTCAAGATATGAAGATCTATTGGAGGATCATGGAAGAAGTATCTTCTCGTGGAGTAGAAGTGCTAGATTCTATCTGTCCTTCAAAGAAACAAGTCTCCCTGCTCTTGCCAAAGAGTGGTTGAACCGTGTGACCATTGCTTTTCGAGAGAGATCTTGTCCCGACGCTACCGTCTCTAGATTCTAGATTTTCTGCTTGGAGGTTCTGCCGGTAGATAGTGGTACTGGACAGATAGAAGATTATCTAGGAAGAATTGATTAGTAACATTTAATAATTTTTGTGCTACTTTTAGGGTAGAATATTGATGCTGATGTCTTTAGATTTCATATTGTATCTTGCTTTCATATCAATTTATCCTTTTGTCTACCTATGTAACTTCTCTTTTGAGAAAGTGATGATCAAAAAAGATAGTAAATCTTTGTTTCGTTTGCTAAATTCATGCTTTGTTGCAGTCATGAATCCAGGATCTCCTTCAGCCCCTACCCCGATTAAGAATGCGGTCTCGTCGTCTGGCGGACCCGAAGAATCAAACACAATGGCGAGTCTGATGAAAGCCTTAATAGAAAGCAATGCACAACAAGTGCAAGAGACACGTGCTATGATTATCTCTGTCAGGCAACAACCTGCACCCCCATCAGGGTTCTCATCATCTTCACACCATACTGGCGATGGAATCCTACATAGTTTCCTTCGCCTTAGAACTCCCTCATTCAATGGAGCGTTGAACCCAATGGACATGGTAAATTGGCACAAGATGGTCGAAAAGAACATGGCTAGTATCAAGTGCCCTAATTCTGAAGCTATTTGCTTAGTGACTCATATGTTCTAAGAAGAAGCCAAATATTAGAGGGAGAATGAGCGGAACAACAAACTCGCCAATTATGAAATAGAAGATATCCCCTGGGATATGTTTTTGGAAGCATTTTGTGAGGCGTTCATACCAGTATCAGTCCCAAGCAATCCTAGAGGGTGTGCTCCTCCACCTCACTCAAGGCAACAACTCGTGTTCGATTATGAACAAGAATTTCGGAGGTTGTCCCGCTTCGTTCTGGATTTAGTTAGAACGGAAGCATCTAGATGCCACCGTTTCCTGAAGGGTCTGAGAGACTCCATAAAAGCTCACTTAGTCTCCCATCAGATTAAGAATCTAACTAAATTGATCAAAGCTACCCGTATACAAGAAGGATTCCAAGGTCAACTGGACCGAAAAAGAAAGGCAATAATCATGCAACCAAGGAAGGAAGGTTTTGGTCATCATAAGATGGAAAAGGTGTATAATATGGAAGCTGAAGAACCCCAACCTCAGAACTCCGAATGCAATAGGTACCATACATATGGGAAATGCTACCACTTTGGTGGTGTATGCTTTACTTGTGGTCAAAGAGGCCACCACTATTTTGAATGTAATTCTAAGATGACAATTGATGAAGTGCTCATCTACCACTCCCATCGTAAACAAGTATTCCATGCACAACTAAGGAACAGCCGAGAACCTGCCCGGCTGTAATGGCATCCCCTACTTCAAATGCTAAGGAAACTATACCTGCGTAGAAGCTGGCCTATAATTGTCAAGGCTAGCGACCTCAGGGCAAATAACCTATAGCTCCTACAAGGGTATACATGCTAGCACCCGCCTCTATACCTGAAGATAATGATGTTGTTTCAGGCATGTCTTAAATTAAAATTTTATTTAGTTCTCACTATTTCAATATTCAGTCTTTATTGTTCTAGTATTTTCAAATGATTGAGTAGCAATTCTTATTCAATTATTATAATCATAGGCACTTTATCAATAAATGATAAACTTTGTAATATTCTTTTCGATACTGGAGCGAGTCATTCCTTCATATCGGAAAGCTGGGCGAAAACTCTTAAGCTGCCAACATATCGATTAACAAACTCGTTGAGCATCGGGTTACCTTCCGAAGCCCGTATGCAATCCCAACAATTCTGCAACATAGATATTCCTATTGGTGAACAGAATTATAGAGCTAAGTTAATTATATTGCCAATTACAAACTTTGATATAATTCTAGGCATGAATTGGTTAAGTGAACATGGTGCTTCCATAAATTGCCAAAATAAGAAAATCACTTTGGGTAGTGGAAGACAATCAAAAACCTTCATTGGAAGATTTAGCACTCAAGCATCGTTGATCAATGCCATGAAAGTAGAAAGGCTAATCAGAAAAGGATGTGATGCGTATCTCATAACGATGGTGGGAAAAAAGAAGAAGTTGTGCCTATTTCTGAGAACCAAATAGTTTGTGAATTTCTCGATGTCTTTCCTGAAGACCTACCCGATCTTCCACCAATTAGAGAAGTGGAATTTGCTATAGAATTAGATCCGGGAACCCAACCATTATCAAAATTTCAGTATTGTATGGAGCCTGAGGAGTTGCAAGAGTTGAACAAGCAACTGGAAGAGCTGCTAGAAAAAAGTCTTATTCGACCGAGTTCATATCCTAGGGAGCGCCAGTTTTATTCATGAAAAAGAAAGATGCATCAATGAGAATGTGCATCGATTATAGAGAATTGAACAAAGTAACTATCAAGAACAAATACCCATTGCCATGAATCGATGATCTATTTGATCAATTATCTGGAGCTAAGGTATTTTCCAAGATCGAACTGCGATCTGGTTATCATCAGCTAAGAGTTAAAAATACGGATATAGAAAAGACAGCTTTTGGAATACGTTATGGACATTACGAATTCCTAGTATGTCATTTGGATTAAATAATGTGCCATCCATCTTTATGGACTTAAAGCAGCAAGTACTAAAAGCATATTTAGATAAATTTGTCATCATCTTCATTGGTAATATCCTGATTTATTCAAAGAGTAGTGCTGATCATGAGAAGCACCTAAGATTAGTTCTACAAAAACTCTGAAACCATGAACTTCAAGCAAAATATTCCAAGTGCGAGTTTTGGCCTGACTCAGTCACTTTTCTGGGCCACGTCATAGATGCGCAAGGAATTAAAGTAGATCAAAATAAAGTTAGCGTCATTCAGGATTGGTCGCAGCCAAAGTCTGTGACTGATATCAGAAGCTTTTTGGGTCTGGCAGGGTATTATAGAAAAATTGTCAAAGGCTTTTCACAGATAGCATCTCCTCTTAGAAAGTTGACTCAGAAGGCAGTGCCATTCATCTGGAGTTCGAAATATGAGAATGCCTTTCAATTGTTAAAAGATTCTCTTTCTTTTACCCGAGTTCTTGCCTTACCTAAAGAAGGTTTGAACTACCAAGTCTATACCAATTCATCTAGGATAGGCTTGGGTTGTGTGCTGATGTAGGAATGAAAAGCTATTGCCTATGCATCCCATCAGTTAAAACCACATGAGAAGAATTATCCTGTTCATGATCTCAAATTAGCTGTCGTAATCTTTGCCTTGAAGATTTGGCATCATTATCTTTATGGCATCCATTGTTCCATATTCACAGATCATCAGAGCTTAAAGTATATTTTCACTCAGTGCGAACTTAATTACCATCAATGAAGGTGGCTTGAGTTAATAGGCAATTATGATTTATCGATCCGATATCATCTGGGGAAAGCGAATGTTGTAGCTGATGCGCTCAGTCATCATGCTATGCTCTCCTCCCTAATAGCTTCAAGTCCTTTAGAGGAAGAATTTAGAAGGCTCGATATCAGTCCTGTTTGTGGTGCTTTGCTAAGCATGCTGATATCTATAGGTATCGTAGAACTGATATTTCATTGCAATGTCTCCATCTCCCAAATAAAGGATGAAGACTATTTGAAATTTAAAATGGAGATCGAAAGTGGTCGTCACTTTGATCTGTAGCTGCAAGGTAATGTAATATATCAAGGAGATCGCTCATGGATTCCCAAATCCATGCATCAAGAGATTTTAGTGGAAGGCCACAATTCTAGTTACCAGGTACATCCCAGTAGTACTAGGATGTATCAAGACCTGAAGAACTCATTCTGATGGCCAGGAATAAAGAAAAGCATGGTTGAGTTTGTATCAAAATGCCATGCCTGTAATATAGTCAAGGCTAAACATCAGAAGCCTGGAGGACTTCTCCATCCTCTAGCAATTCTTGAATGGAAGTGGTTTGATATTTCAATGGACTTCGTAATGGGTTTACCCAAATCAATATCTAGTGTTGATTCAATTTGGGTCATTGTCAATCGACTGACCAAATCGAGATATTTCATTCCAATGTGTCAAACCAATTCTGTAGAGAAATTGGCAAAGCTGTATATCAAGGAAATCGTCACACTTCATGGGATTCTAAGGTCTATTGTATCTAATTGTGATAGTTGATTCACTTCTAAGTTCTGGAAAAGTGTGCATTAAAACTTGGGAACTACCCCAGCCATGAGCACTGCTTTTCACCCTCAAATAGATGGTCAAATAGAACGAGTTAATCAAACTCTTGAAGACCTTCTTCGTATTTGTATTTTGGATTTCGGAGGTTTCTGGGAAGATCATATTCTCTTGGTAGAGTTTGCATATAACAACAGTTTGCAATCAAATATCAGCATGGCTCCATATGAAGCCTTGTGTGGTAGAAATTGCAATACACCCTTAGCGTGGTCTGAAATAGGCAGTCTTCAGCTGTATGGTTCAGATTTAGTTGAAGAAATGAATAAAAAAGTGCAAATAATCCAGCAGAGAATTAAAGCAGCTCCAGTTCATCATAGTAAATATCATGATGCCCATCATCGTTATTTAGAGTTCAATGTTAGAAATTTTGCGTATCTCAAAGTAAGCCCAATGAAAGGTGTATTTCATTTCGGTGTAGCCAGGAAGCTCAGTCCTCACTACGTTGGACCATTTGAAGTAATAGAAAATTTTGGTTCTGCAGTGTATAGATTTAAGCTTCCTGAAGATTTCTTTGCAGTTCATAATGTGTTCCATATCTCCTCTCTGCAGAGGTGTCTTCATAATCCCTCTTACCTAATCTAACTTCTAGTGATATCCCTTCAGCTGAACCTTTCTTATGTAAAAGAGCCTATCAGAATATTAGCTCATGATCAAAGGCAGCTGAGAAATCAGTCTATCCCCATGGTAAAGGTTCAGTAGAGTAATCGCTCTGTCGAAGAATCCACTTGGGAAAAAGAGGCCGATATGCGACAGAAATATCCAATTCTCTTTGAAAATCTGGGTATCCTTTAAAATTCTAAATTTCCATTCTTATACTTAGATACATACAAAAAACACTTAATAGCACATAATTCGCACACAAATGCATCTAATAAAGGTGTTAAAACTAAGATAAGTAGATACTCTATTACTAATTTAGAGTTAGTGCATATTGTATTCTGGGGTCCAACTCCAATTTCTTTCTTAGCTTGTTCAATGATTTTCACCTTTGCTTAATGACCATAGGAGGAAGGCATGGGTACATTTTGTAAGAAATAAATTAGAAGTCTAGTAGAATTTTAAGTGGATGTTAGCTGTAGAAAAAATTGGGATAAGAGATAAATTGAAGTGTTTGAGATTTGATAATGGTGGCAACTATTATGAAAATGAGTTAAGGACTTTTCCTCTAAAAGAAGGATTAAAAGAGAATTCGCAATTCCAAAATTTCCTAAAAAATTGCATGGAAAAGAGGACGAACAAAATGACCCTAGAATGTTCCATGAGCAATAGGTTGCAAGTGGGTTTGCCCAAAATTTTTTGGGCAAAAGCTATTAACACAATAGCTCATCTCATTAAACATGAACCATCAATGTAAGAAAGATTTACTAAAAGAAAATTGAGTTATAAAGAGGTGGATCTTTCCTCAAAGTTTTTGATTATCTATCTATGCGCATTTTTATGAAAGAGATTAAAGCAAGCTAGATCATAAATTATTTAAATGCACATTCATTAAATATGGCTTTGACAAATTTGAGTGCATGTTTTGTGTCTACCTAATCCATAAGATTATATAAAGTATGGACATCAATTTTAATGAAATGGAGATGTACAAAGATTATGATAGCATTAAGTTAGAAGAGTTTGTAACATCAGAAGAGTATATTGAGTTCAAAAATATAGTGAACCCATGAAAGAAGTTGAGTCAAGTGGTGAGGCTCAACTTGAACTTCAATTTAAGCTAAACCATTAAGAATATCTGTTAAGAAATTGTACCCTCTAGAAAGGTGTACGCATTATTATTGTTATTGTTATTAATGGATGGTGGCAAACCAAAAGCTTTGAAGAAAAAATATAACCAAAAGACTTCAGAGAGGGGGATCTTACAATGGGACAAGAAATGGAGTCAATAATATTTAGACATGCATTATAAAGGAGCTATCGACAGTAAAGAAAGGGTTTCATAATACATAGGTGTATAGGTTGGAGCTGAGTAAGTGAGAGAAATCACCACTAGGCTAGATTTATCATGAAGGGATTTTATTAAAAGCATGAAATTTATTTCATGAAGGTATTCGCTTCGTTTGTAAATATGATGAAGATTCAAATAGTGCTAAGTATGGTGGCTAGTGAGGATCAGCACCAATAGTACATGACTATCAAAACTACATTCTTCCATGGTGTGATGGAGGAGAAAATATACATACTACATTCATAAGGCTTTAAATATTGCATAAATAAGAATTTGGTGTTCAAAGTAAGTAAGAGTTTATATAGATTGAAACAGGTGTTCAGTTAGTGGTGTAAGAAAATTTTTGAGTTCATGTAGGATAAGAACTACACCTGATGTCAGGTGAACCATGGTTGCTACTACAAGTAGCTTGACAATGTTTAAATAATTCTTTTATCATATTAAGATTATATGTTAACTATAATAATTGATATGGAGTTTATTCATTACACAAAGGAGTATCTATTGAAGGAGTTTGAGATGAAGAATTTATATAGAACTAAGCAAATTCTTAGAATGAGGACCCACACTGACCGGAAGGTAAAGACTTTGAAGCTGAGCCAGCTTGACTCTATTATAAAAATTATGCAGAGAGTCAATGTGGATGCAACAATTCCATTTAATACATTTTTTGAGAGTCACCTCCATCTATCTAAGGAATAATCATCAAAGATTGATTAGGAGAGAAGAAAAATGGAGAAGATTCCATATGCCTTAGTCACATAAGCTTTATTATAAAGACATCTGGACATAGTATATATAGTTGGAGTGGTAAGAAAATTCATGAGTGATCCATGGATGGTTCACTTGAATGCAATTAAAAGAATCATTAGATACTTAAAAGGGACAACTGATGAAACTCATTACATTGGGAAATTTGAAGTAGAGATACACAGCTACATACATAAAATTAGACTTAGCAAAAGACATGGACATTAAGAAATGCATTAGAGATTGTCTTTACCAATACAAGGACTGAAATGAGCTAGTTACTAAGATAATAGAAACTTGTAGCCCTATTAACAATATGAGTCAAGTATATTTCCATTTGGGAGGTAAGGAGATGATTTGGTTGTAAGGCTTTATGGAAGGATTATACAAGATGCAAGAGAATAGTGTGTTATATAACAATAACTAGTGTCATTCATCTAGCAAAGAATGCTTCTTTCTAGGCCCAGATGAAGCAAATCATGCTTTGTTAACATTTTATCATGATGATTTTAGAGTAAAATTGCTTCATGATAGAGAAAATACACACCTCTATGAACCAACAAATATGTTGTAAAAATCCAAGGTTATTATGCTATGTAAAAAGGCTCAAATTTATTTAATTGAAGTTAAATAAAATTTTGAAATAATTGTTAACTGATTAAGATTATAATTTAACTGAGCATCCTATTAATCGATCACCTTGTGGACAACTTATGGTTCAAATTTAAGATCATTTGGATCATAAAAACAAATTTAATTAATTTTTGAATATATAGACATAAATATTTTAGATAAACAATTTTGAGACCAAAACATAAGAATAAAGGTATCATTGGATTCTTCATTATCAAATATGCATACTATAAAAATTTTATAATTTGTGAACACAAAATGAAGTAAAATACTCAAAGCACAATCAATTTTAAAATTTGTTTAGTTTTCCTTAGATTTGGAAAATAATTAAATCAGAATATCCCATAATAAAATGTCTGGATAATCCCTAACTGTTTGATCATTTGATCTGAATCAACATTATGGATTTGCAAGAATTGCGAATAATATCAAAACCATTGAATAGAGATACATTGTGGAAATTAAATGGATCTAATTTGTAAACATTGGAATGATCATGACCATAGGATTTGATATCCATAATGGATGACATATTGGTATTACTTAAAAATCATTTTGCCACAAACCATTAAATTTAAATTATTTGAGAATCATCATTCAATATTAGATGAGATCATTTCCTAGCATGTCGGCCATAATCTACAATGCCTTCATCCTCAATGAATCTCCCATGATGCTAGAATTATCCAAACCTAGGGGTTTTCTAAAGTCGTGCATTAACCACGCTAATTTCTAATTGATTACCCTTTCTATGCCAATTGGAATATAATGAAATTAAATTTTGCCTTAATTCACCATAGTTAACACTAATCTCCCTTATCTTAAAAATCTTGTTTTGTTAGATTTCTTGCCACTGATGCATCGCATCTACACTAATTCATTCCAGACACCTTCATCCAAGACTTAGCTGTAATTAGACATTGGAATCGTGCAAAGTGATATCCTTCAAATACTTTAGATTAGCTTTTTGGTCGGCGGTCCAAACCACATTATATTATCGATTCATTTTTAGGCATAATTTATGCATCAAATAAGACTTAAATGATTCTTTAAGTTCAACAATAGCATAGTTCAAACTAATTTCTCCTAAATCTGAGTTTAGGTCATAGCCACCTTGACAAGATATTGAGACCTACACTTAGGAGACTTGATAACCTCAGAGCTCCAAATTAATCCTATTTAAACCCTCATTCACTTGAGTGTTATCCTTATAAACTCGAGCTACCTAACCTTTTAAAATATCAAATTCTCTACTTATCTCTCTCTATGCACCCCTTTTCTATTGCGAGCCTTTTGGGTAGTACAATTCATTTGAGGTGCGCAAATTTGAACTAGTGATTCCCTATGTTCTCAGCTACAAATTATTTATTGACATATATAACTTAAAAGACAACCTTAATCCCCTATAAGAAAAAACCTAAGACCTTCTTAAATCATAGCTGCTACTATCTAATCCCAATGTCTGGGTATAGACCCTAGCTAACCTGATTGTTGTTGAGCCTACTTTGACCATCAAGCTCTTCTCAACACTCTAGTGTATCAATTTGATCATCTTCCCTCATGGTATGTACACTTGAATTCATTTTTTTTTTACCTTTAAATCTACCCTAGGCCAACCCATGAAAGCTTGGGTTAGTTTCACCCATTTGACATGCCTAACCAAATCCAAGGCAAAGTAAGCACCATATGATGACCTTTAGGATGGGTATAATCATGTAATGAACTGATGTTGGGTTAAACATTAGGTGTTGATTTTTCTCAGAATCATATTGAGGCATAACACAATTATATATATAATATAAAGAAAGAAAATATAAATATCCACATGTTCATTTGTCTGGAAAAAAGAAATATTCATGAGTTTCTTAAAGAATAATGAAAAATCATCCAAAGTCTTCAGTACAATGTTGAAAATAATTAAAAGTCTATCTCTCAAATAAAATGAAATTAACTTTGAAATAAAAGTGGCTAAGCAATTTCCTCCTCCATAACGGACTCAACCCTGCATACAGAGTCTTCCACTTGCTCCTGATATGTTGTATAAGAAATTTTTTGACAAAACTATAACCGTAACCCCAACAACCAAATTGGAAACTATAATGGTATATGTATAAGTAAAATTCATTATATTTTATTTGTCAAATCTTACTATTGTGTTTTGTGGTCACGTACATAACAAGTGAGAAGCAAGGCATATTTGCCTAGCCATCTAATGTTGGGTTCATGAAACAACTGCACACTTCTCCTCAACAATGTGTGTAGTCTCCTTATTTTCTATATAAAATTTGTATATGATCAATTAAGCATCATTGGCCCATTCCACTTAATAAGGGACGTAAGCTAGCTCATGAGAAGGGAAATATAGTAAGCACCCCTTTTGATGATCAAAAGACCAATATAAGAACAAAGCCTTGGCATGCTAAACTTTTGTGGATAAGGGTTCCAAGTGAAGTAAGACCCCATTAGCTAGTTGTAATGAATTTAACTAGTTAGAAGACCACTATAAGTTAAGTGCATAAGTATTAGAACCAAATAAACCTCTAGATAATAACAAAACATACTTAAGAATAAATTATGATTAATTTAAGAACTCAAGAGATACTTAGAGCTCTTTTGTAATATGTCTTCACAAATAATAGGTACATCATATTCTATATTTATAGTTAACTCTTGCATTTATATTTGATACACATTAGGATATGCAAGAATATATTTGTTGACACATGATTAGAAATATTTAATTTGTATAATTACTGCATTTTAATTGTGCCAACTTGTATGAATCAAATGAAACATGATGGTTAAGAATATGTTAAATGATAATGGATCCATAATGTGTTAAACTAAAATTTGTACAAACTATTAAAGGGACATGGTCCACCAAGGTGATAAGGAAAACTTTGGATTTATGAGGAGGGTTATAACAAGTAGAGAACAAAATACTGGCATATTTTAATCATAAACTAGTCATTATAAATTTACTTTTGATGTTTGAACACTCGATAAAGGGTAGAGAAATGATATCTACAGCTCTGTAGAACACCATTTTACTTTATTCAACTTCTTAAATATCAAAAATGAGAAAGCTAAGAACTTCGTGAATAAGAGAATCTCCTGTCGACTTGTAGTAGACATTCATACCTAAATAAACTTGAGATCTTAAGATTGATGACCTCTTCAATCTTTACTTGATCAAATGGAAAACATCACTCTCAAATTTCATAAATTCCAAACAAGGATGGGAGTAATAGAGTTTAAATCCAATGAAACTTCACCAGCCCCCCTTGCACTAAGTGAAAAGATAGAAAGTTTACTTAGACTAGAAAGTTATCACAATAATATTTTACTAAGGACTAGCTTCCTTGAACATCTTCTATGAAATCTCTTACCTGAAAATATTATTCTTTTGGTACAATAGTTTTATCTTCTGTATTCTCAAAATGTGAAGTTTATTTCATTAAAATTC
Source organism: Gastrodia elata (assembly GCA_016760335.1). Classification (NCBI taxonomy): domain Eukaryota; kingdom Viridiplantae; phylum Streptophyta; class Magnoliopsida; order Asparagales; family Orchidaceae; genus Gastrodia; species Gastrodia elata. The sequence continues at coordinate 43,390,028 of CM028680.1, read as the reverse complement.
TCCATGTAATTCCTTAACTCCTTTGCCATTGCTCTCCCACTTGATGAAAAATAAATTTTTTTTTATACTAATTATTATGGATTAACCCACCCCTTGAGTTTTGTTTGCAAAAGGACATATGAAGAACATTCTCGTAGAAATACCAAGTGATTACCAACTTTGTTGAGTTTAGAAATAAAATTAGACATGCAGTAAAAATATAGAAAATTAAGGAAATCAAACAAACACAAGTTTTAAGAATAATAAAATCAAAAAGAAATCTTAATCCACATCATAAATAATGTCATTATGATAAATAAGGAAAAGATACGAGATCTTGTCAGTCTTCAAGTAATTTTAGATCTTTTCCTAACCCAAGCACAACTTCTTCTTCTTCACAGCTCATGAACATTTATAATCCTTCATCTATCCCTTAAAAGCCTTTATAGGACCCTAAGAATAATTGGATGTTTTTCATATGCTACCCATGTGTCTCCTGGCATGCCATGTGTGCAATTTCCCATTCGTACATGAAATAATGTATGCTTTTCCCAACATTTGCTGCTTGTCATTAAGTGAATATAAAGAAAGACTTACTTTCCATACCCAAATGATTTACCCATATAGTTATATCACTTATTTCTAAAGGGAATAATAGAAATGGTGGATCAATTATAGGCTTATTAGCATTTGTTCCACCCTTAACAATATAATATCTAAAATATTTGTGCATACAATGAAAGACTTACTTTTTATGCTTATTGAGCCAAATTAAAGTGCTTTTATTCTTAGAAAGAGAATTAAGGATAATATCTTTACTGCTCATAAATTATTTTTAAATATCTATAAAAATTAAAGTGGTCATAACCTTATTATTAGAATTGATTTAAAAAAAGTGTATGATAAACTTAATTATATTTTCTCATCAGATACTCTTAGATCATTTGGATTTAATGAATCGTTTAACCTTAAGGTCAGGTATATGATGGAGAATGTGTAGTTCTCTATTATTCTGAATGAGTATCCTAAATGCTCTTTCATTACCAAAGGGGGCTAAGGAAAGGATATCCCCTTTCACCAATCCTTTTTGTGCATGAAACCATTATTTAATATGGGTGGTACACTCATGGTATCTCATCTTGCTTATGTTTATAACCTTATAATTTTTTCTAATTGTGATAATATAATTATTAACAAAAGGACATATCTCCTCAAATCTTTGCAACTTGATGTTAGGATTATAATAATGACAAGAACTATAATTTTCTTACCATGGTAAAGTTTCGCCTGATATTATTACACATAACTACAAAACTACATTTTAAAAATGCAAACTCTCCTTGACTTTTTGACAGACCAAAATTACATAGTCAATGCTCACACGCAAGTGTGCGTGGTCTAAAGTAATATGGGATGGTGAGATTTTGAGATTTATTGTCCTCTAGGAATGGTATGTGGATTATTACAAAAGTATATCTACTTTTAATAATGTTTAAGTAGTTAACAATTAGAGGTTTTGATCCTAATAATTAAATGATTTTAAATTAAAATGGTTTTGTAATCAAGTGAGGAAAATTGGGGAGAGTTTAAGTTCAAGCATGCAGTTCATCATATTCATGTGCATAAATACTCTCTTTTTACTATTATATCTTAATTTATTTCTCTTACCTTTATTTCTATTATCATGAGATCAATCTTTTCTAATCGGATAATTAAATTGCTAACATCCTATATAGTGTCTTAGATAAACACACTTGGGTTCAATCCCAACACATAGATATCTTTGTGATCCATTTTATAAGTGAAAGTTATCCTTACATTTAGGCAATAAAATATATGTTTTACTTTATGATCACTTGGTCACATTTCCAACTCTAGCTCACACATTTCAACTCTTGATTTTGCTAAATGAGCTTATGTCACTTTGATCATAGCTTAATGCGCTCTATTATCTCCATAAATTAAGAGTGAGAATTGAAGCTCTATAGTTGGGTCTTAGCCTACATACATCAAATCCATACCTTAACATAAAGTTAGTAGTGGCCTACATGAACTATGTCAACTCATCATGTAATAGCCCAAATTTGTTACCCTAGTCAATTAGGACTAAATCAACTCTTAATCTTGGTTCTAACACTCTTAAATAAAAATTAGCATCACACCTTCAAGTTTTGGTCTAATTCAGGTGTCAAATGGATCAAACCCTGATTCTGGGAATTTTAGGAACTCTGAAAATTGACCTCAAATAAAAAATCAGACTTCACCATTGCGCTCATCACCAGCAAATTAGCTAGGGGTGAAGTATGGAGGCATTTGGAAGTCGTTGGAATTTTGTCTAATATTTTAATATATTTAAAATACCCCAAAAATTAAGAAAATTAAATACTTGTCAAAATCAAAATCTGACTGTGCCATTGCGTTCATCGCCTCTCAATTAGCTAGGGGTGAATATTTGGGATTTTTTAGAATCCATTTAACTATTTAAATTTAATTAAGAGAACATGAAATTAACATTTTTTTATTTATTATTTAATTTCCCTTACGGTCGTCCCACCGCGCTGTTTCCTTTCTCGCTCGCCGTCAGCCCCTGTCGTTCAATTGAACGGCATGATTTGACCATTTGATCAGACTGATCGAAGGGTCCTTGCTCCATCTTCTCCTCTGGTAGGATCCACAGACCATGTGCCGCACTGGATCGCTCATGGCCTGCTGGGCCGCCGACGGGCGTCACCCCCACCCTAGGAGTTTCCGCTCACCTCCATTGAATCAGCTCTCAGATGTAATTAAACACGATGCAGATCCCTTATCAGTGTTTACGCGATTTGGAAATTGAGCGGGCTGTTCGAAGATCTGTTCCTACTTCTGATAGATTCTCTATCATTGAATCGAGGTACATCTAATCTCCAATTCAGTTCACGTAAACTTCAATTTCTCATTCATTATGCTATTTCAACATCGAGATTAGGAATCTATCATATCGAATTGGGTTCCATCAAATTTGATAGTATCAACTCATCCCCGCCCCCAGTCGGCTAGGGTTGAGTCTAATCAGCATTATAGGACACCTTAGACGACGTTCCAACCGTCGTTAGGAAGGTCTCCTCGAGAGCTTCCCAGCAATGGGTGGGCCATCTTCCGGGACCGTCGGGCAATCCTCATCCCGTCATGCCCTAGGTCTCATCTTCTGGCCTTCTGCAAAAATGTCATGCCCTTTTGTGGCTTGGACTAGGCCAGGTCAAGCCCAACCCGTGAGTTTTGAGTTGAGGTCGTGCATGTTACCTCTGTGCAGCTGAGACGTGGGCCCCACCACTAGGCCTTTGCCAATGCCATGGGTCCTCGCTTGATTATTCCCTGCCCTCTGTTGTGTCAGGGTGTGTCCCGTCAGGCTGTTAACTTAGAATAAAACTCATTAAATGGTTAACTGTAAGTTAATTTAAATTATTTAATTATAGAACATTAAACACTTATAAATTACATTCCATAAATCCAAATATATTAAACATATATCTTATTTTAATTAGAAAAATAAGAGAAACATTATGGTGGTGTTACATTTCCAGTTGGATGAGTGTTTAATATAGTGACATTTTAGGACCCCTCAATTAACCCTAAACCCTAGAAAACTTCCATTGCTCGTAACTTTGACTAATTGAAATATGGTCAATATGGTTCTCATTTTAATTGGGAAAATATTATGAATAGCTTGAAGGTATTAGTTTTGATGTTGGACTTGTAGAATGACTAATGATATTTAGGCCCTTTCCCTAATTACCCTATTTAACCTAGAAATTAATTTAGCCATAACTTAGTCAATTTAGCTCTAAATTAGGTCATCCAATATATCATTTTGATCAGGAAAACTTAATAATAAGTAAACTGTGAAAAGATTTAGGTTTTGATAATTAGTTTTCTTAATTTGCCCTAATCTCCCTAGAACTTATTTAGCTCATACTTAATCAAATGGAGTCCAAATTGGGTATACTCCTAATCATTATACTTAAGATATTATAGGAAATATATAGCCTCTAATTTTGCTGAATTTGAACATCCTTTGAGAAAGATAGGTTTTTGGACCTTTCCTAAAATCCGTTAATTACCTTTGTAGACCCCAAACTTATTTTGGCTATAACTTGACCAAATGATATCAAAATTTTGTGATTTTGAACTCTATGGAATCCTTAAATAGTAAACAACCAAAGTATAACTAAATTTTCAGACATCATCAGGTAAAACTACCTAATTTCCCTTATGAGCTAAGAACCTTAAATTGAGCTCACAAGGCGTAATCCTTGTCCAAATTTAGTGTACTTACTGTCTATCTTCACATTATACAGTGTAATCATTTGGTAGCTTTAAACTTGAATTTGGAAGCCTAATCAAAATGTAGCATTTTAGACTTTTAAGTAAGGGCAAAATAGTCATTTTGCCTAAATTTAGGGATTAAGTATTCTTGAACCTTAGAATCTTGATTAAGTACTAAAATTAGTAATATAACTGATTTGGAATCAACTTAGGACCTTTTAGAGTCATAAATTTGTTATTTTAAAAAAAAACATTAAAATCCTCATATAATTTTCATAAGTCTTAAGATAGGCTTCATAAGGCGAATTTAGCTCACCTTATGCCCTCCATAAGCTAACTAGATCAGAAAATAAAGATAATTAAGAATAATTAACATCAATGCTTAAATTATTCTTTTTAAATCCTAAGTCATACTTGGATTTTCCTCATGATTTTCCTTTAAATCTTAGGACTTTCTTTGTTAGGAATTAGTTCAAGAAATTAGATTAAACTTCATTCATTGGGTAAATGGGTTACTCAATAGATGAAACATTAGTTTTATTAGATTTCTAGAATTTCATCCTTTAATCATGATTATTTTGTATTTTAACTTTTGTCTAAGTTTAGAAGATTCATATTATTAATCTTGACTTTGCCTAGTAAGATAGCCTTAATTTATAGATCATGATAATTGGGCTTAAGCCTTAGCCTTTATGATCACCTTTGGATTAAGAGTTCAAACCCCAATATTTAGAGTTTAATTCTTAATCCCTCAATTTGGTTTATCTTAATCAATATTGGTGTGGGTCGTTTAAAATCCTTAATTAGGACATGTTTATTAATTATTTAGCTTGTAAGAGTTATTGACTGAATTCCATTAGAACATGATTAGTTCTAGTTGATTTTAACATTGTGGGTCCGTAGTGCTAATATTATACTGAATAGTAGGATAATGGAGATCCTGAGCTTATATAATATCAAATAGTTAGAATGAATTAAATTAGAAAATAAGAGATATCAAAATTTTTGGGTAGTGCTATTTATATAACACCCCTAGGCAGTTACTTGGTCTAATCTTAGCATAATTTTATTATAAATATCATTCCATTAGGTTCATTTAGTCATTAGAATCAATCCCCAAAGTTTGGAGTGATTCAGAGCTCAATCTAGTCTTGGATTATTTTTATAATATTTAATTATTTAGAAAATTGAGATATTTAATTTGACCTTGAAATCAAAATTTGATTTCACCATTGCGCTCGTCACCCCCAATTTAGCTAAGGGTGATGTCTTAGAAGTATTTGGAAGTTGTTGGATTTTCTCGAATATTTTACTGTATTTAAATACCCTGATAATTAGGATAAAAAAATTGATCTCCAAATTAAAATCTGACTTTGATATTGAGTTCCTCACCCCTAAATTAGCTAGAGGTGAATTTTTGGGATTTTTCGGAGCTCATTTATTCATCCAATTTTAATTAGAGAAAATGGGCTAATTAAAAATTAGAAAAGCAATTAATTTAATTTCTTAAATATATTTCTCCATTTTCGCTCTGGCTCGACCCCACCTCCTTTCCATGTTCGGTGCCTTCTCCCCTATACACACACAAGGGGCTGAGGGCCCCCTCCCTTCTCTTCTATGCCTGGGATGGGATGGCTCCTTCTCATCCCATCCCAGCCCATGCTTGCTTTCTCCCTCTCCTCTTCCATTAAAATGGACCCTAACCCTCCTCCCTCTCCATTTGGCCATCAGTTGAACTCCTTCTCCTCTCCTAAGCTCCTAAAGAATCCCCAACCTTTCTCCTCCTTTGCTGGCAGTAGAAGAAAAAGAAGCTCCTTCCTCTAAGCTTCTAGAGATAATAAAGTTCTCAACCTCCATTCTTGCAAGTTAAGGTACCCTCTTGTACTTCTTCCTTATATCTCTCCTTGTACTTCACTAGTACTTACATTCTCAATGATTTAGTTCAAATGATCCACATTCATCTATAGTTATCGTTAAGATTGATTGATGAGCCTCAATCAAACTTATACGAGTTCGATCGAAGTTTGATATGTTCATTTGAAACCTAATTATAAGACAAAATAATCAAATGAGAACTTAAGAATCTAAGGTCTAAGCTCAATCTATAGAATAATCATATTATTCTATAGCTTGAATCAAGCTAAACCCACTAAAAGAATTCAAAAGGATTAAATCAAATAGGAATTTCTAGAATAAGATGGTACAAATCAAATGGATTACTATAGATTAAGATCTAAGTCTTAGGCTTAATCACCTAAAACTTTAGTTTTGATTTAGAATTAGGGTTTTCATTAAGACATTTCCTTTAAAATAATATTATGATTAATTTTAATAAGGCACTTAAGACTAGTTTCATGAGATTATATTTCATTATTCAAGATTAGATGAAGGGTCTAAAATCACCTTAAATCTTTATGATTTACTTAAGAGAATTTTAAGAATAAATAAGCTTTAAACATCTTAGATAATTCAACTAGGTCTTAAAGCTAAATGAATGATCTTACTACATTATATTACTAATTAATAGCATATTAATGACATTTTTATGGTTTAAGGGTTCTTAAACTAACTTTTGGTCAAAATGACCAAAATACCCTTCTTAAGGCTAAAATTGGGATTTTAAGATTTAAGTATCCAATTTGACTCTAATCAGTTCTAATAGGCTTAGTATTGACTAATAAGAGAAATGAGGTACTTAAATTTAATTTTTAACTTAAGATTAGATTAGTTAGTGCTAATACCTTTTTAAGGCTAAGAAAAGTGATTAGGGAAATTAGAGTTTAATATGGGAATCTAAATATATATGTAATTTCTAATACACTTAAGAAGATAATAGGAAATTGGTTTAACAAAATTAGAGGATTAATTATGTCATTAATTACTAATCAAAATTTAGGATGATTAAGAGGTGGTTAACAAATTTAAAACTCTTAAATTATTTTTTAAGGCATAATTAAGTTCTCCTCTATCTTATAAATAATCAGAGACCTTAATCATAGATTTTGGACATTTAATGAATTATTTATTCATTAATTAAGATTAGAGAAAGATTAGGCTAAATCAGAAAAATTAACTATTGGATCTAGAATTCTATTGCATAATATTGTTCCTTATGATTTTTTGATTAAAATAGTGTATTGGATTATGCCATTTGGATAAGAATTGGTTAAGTTATTCAATTAATTTAGTTAGAATGCTTTCAATTAATCAAACCATATGATATTTAATTTAATGGATTTATAATTTAATTTCCAGAAGGAAAATAATTTCTTATTAAATTAAAAAGCCCTGCCCATTTCTCAAACTGCCAGGTCAAATCGGGGCCTAACTGGGTCAGCACTGTCGCATCGTGCAGGCCTGGGCTGGCCCGACCCGAAGCCACAATGTCGTCATCCCCGCTCTCCTCTCGTGATAAGCTGATTAGGGGAGAGCTTAGATCGCATAATTCTCAGTTGATACCCCATGCTACGGCCAGCATTAAATTGCTACACCTTTAGGGAGTCAAGGTGCATCGATTGAACTAAGAAGCATTAACTGGGAGGCACGGGAATGCCAGATGGATACTCCATGAATTTGACCCTAACACAACATTTAGGGTTTACTGTGAGGATTTAACTCTCCTCATAGAGGCAACCATGTGGCCAGAGCTCGATCCTTACACCCTCCTGATGGTGAGGCGAATCGAAGCCCTATGGCCACAATGGTTGGGATGGCCTAGATCGTCGGGTCCTTACTCGAGATCAGCTATGAACTTTTGGCAAAACTCGATCGAATATGGCCATCAAATTGAGCTAGCCCTGACCCTAGGGAAAATCATATTGGATCTGGTTAGCTTGCACGATTGATTAGCCAAAGAATCAATAGGAATTGGGACTCATGACTCCAGAGAAGTGTTGGCACTTCATCTGGACTAAGTTCCATCTGGATAGTGAAATCCTCACTGTCTGGATTGAACCCATTCATTCCTGACTGATCCCAGACATCCAAGGGACTATGTAAGAGCATTCAGAGCATCACAGAGCCACCATATTGCATGGATTGAAGACACTGAGCTTATACAGCTCAGTTGGGAGAAGGTTGTACTTGTAAATTGTAAAATTAGGCATGATAGAGGGAATTCAAGATTGCTAAAGCTTTCAAAGGTTTGCAGCAGCTAGCAGGGGGTCTAAACACCAGACACGCACCCTCTATCAGCGGTCCGCAACAGCTAGAATGTCGGGATTTGCCAAGAGCACGGAAGGAGAAGAAGCTTAAATTAAGAATCACGGTGAGCAAAGGGTCTCACTATAATTCCAAGATGTGTATTTATAGGTGTAGGAGTGACTAGGGATGGCTACTGAGGTCAAGAACCATGGCACAGGCTCGACCTGAGGGTGCTTCAGCACTTACCTCAATTAGAGTGGACCTAGCCTCAACCACAGCTGGGGGGTGCCTGGGAGGTAAAGGCAAGGATAACAACGGCCTCTCTGACATGGAGAGTGGTAGACTGGCCTGGCGACATGGCTGTACGAGGGGATCTTCCTGTCGGGCGCAAGCTGAGGATGGAGACAATCCACAGTCGCGGGAGTCTCCACTATTGTCTGATTCATCTTTGGTTGGAGCGGAATGGTCCTGATCATCAAATAGCTAATGGCTGAGCGTGGACGCTAGATCAGCCATCTGATTGGATCAAGAGATCCAACTGGCGCTCGGGGATACTTAAGGCAGATGGATAGATGCCGTCGGATCCCATCTCATAACCACGGAACGATCGAGATGAGACGGATCTGATTAAAGGCGCAGACCATTGGATTAGGTCCGCAGAATCAACGGTCCTGATGGATCCTGTGGTTTGGAGGCAGCCAACCATTGGAGGGAGGATAGATTTGTAATTAGTGAATATTATAAATCCTAAATTGTAATTGAACTAATTTAATTTAAATCCAAAATAGGCCTAAATGACCTCCAAAAATTTCCAAAATTTCACCCTTAGCTAATTTGCGGTGAGAAATTCAAAATTGAAATTAGATTTTAATAAAGAGTTCAAATTATTTTTGCTAATATTTAGGATCCAAAAATAGGCAAAATAGCCAAAATGTTCAAATGAGCTATGATAGATTTCAAACTTCCAGGGTTAGGTTTAAATGACTCATTGAGTCTAATAGAATGAAAATCAAAGCTTAGTTTAGCTTAAATTAATTTGTATTCGCTAGGATAAGAACTAGGGTTGTTACAGATAAAGAGCTGTGAAGCTAAATGAGATTATGTCACTTCGCTCATAGCTTAACATGCTCTATTATCTCGCATAAATTAAGGATGAGCAATGAAGCTCTTTAGATTGATATCGGCTCATATGTAACTAATCCATACCTTAACTTGGAGCTAGCAATGGCCTATGTGAACTATGTCACAACGTTCACTACCTAACATGCCTCATTCAAGTGCTATGAATTGAGCCATAGAGTTCTGTAACAACCCAAGGTTATTACCCAGCTTAATTAATTAAGTTCATCCAGTCATTAGACCCAATCTCTGAAAATTTGGAGCAATTCAGAGCTCGATCAATATTTTGGATTATTTTAATATTTAATTAATTAGAAAATTGAGGTATTTAATTTGACCTCGAAATCAAAATTCGACTTTGCCGTTGTGATCGTCACCCCCATATTAGCTGGGGGTGATGTTTTGCACGCATTTGAAAGTTGCCAGATTTTTGCGAATATTTTAATATAATTAAATGCACCGGAAAATGGAATAATTAAATAATCATCGGAATCAAAATCTGACTTCGCCGTTGAATTCCTCACCCCCAAATTAGCTATGGCTGAAATTTTAGGATTTTTTGAAGCGCGTTTCTAAAATCTAAAATTTTTAAATAATTAAAGAAAATAAATAAGTAATTACTTAGTCCTTAATTTGCAATTTTTCCCCTCTCTCCTAGCAAGCACCCCATTTGGCGCCTCCCCCTCCCTAGCTTGCATAAGAATAGCTGAAGGTCTCCTTCTCCCCCATACTTGATAGGAGAGGTATTGCCTCATAGCTCCTATAGGTCATGTTCTACCTCCCCCGTTCTTCTCTCCTTTAAGAAGGAGCTCAAGCTCCTTCTTCATCTCCATTTGAAAAAAAATTGCAACTCTCCCTTCCCCTCCATTGTTAGGTCTTGGGTTGAACAAGAAGAAGAAGCTCCTCCTCCAGGCTTTCCAAGTCTTCTTCCTCCTTCTCTCACAAGGCTAAAGCACCCATTTGCTCCTCTCCCTTGTCTTCTTCATGTTGCTATTATGCTTGAATGTATCTTTAGAAATTCATAAGCATGTATGGAAGCTATTAAGGCTCTTTAAAGCATCACATTTCTTTGAAAGAAAATAGGTCTATTTTTTTTCATCCATTCTGCACACCCTTTATCACCATTGTACGTACAGTTAGGATGATCTGTTCATGCTGACTTTGGTGTCAATGGAAAGGTATCAGAAAGACCTTTCCATTGATATATGGCACCGCTCATAGAATACTATGGATTGAGAGTATTTGAGCTTGAAATAAGGCCCTTTACGGGTTTCGCACACGTAAAATTACCGTCTGGCGCTGCAGCGCGCTGCAGCACCCGAGTTGTAGAATCTCGTTCACTATAGCGTCCCATAATGCGCCGCAGCGGGCTATAGCGTCATTTTAGGAAAAATTATATGAAATCAATAAATAAACTAATTAAACAGTAACCCGCAAGTTGGACTGCAGCAGCGCACCATAGCGCGCCACAGCGGGCTGCAGCGCACCATATCACGTCACAGCGGGCTGCAACGTCATTCCTGGAAGACTATATAAAATCAGAAAATAAATTAATTGAATAGTGTTTCCGCGAGTTAGTCTGCCACGACGCTTGAAAGTGCTATCGTGCACTGTAGCATCCAGCTCTTGGATGGGTCTCGCCACAGCACAATTTTCCATTGCAACGTGCCACAGCGCACTCCAGCGTGCCGCAGTGCACTCCAGCATGCCGCCGTGAGCTACAACATCCAAAAGCGCTGCAGTGCACTATAGCGCGCCACAGCGCGCCGTAGTGACCAGAAAAAATTTAGAATTGCCCAGAAATGGCTGAAATTGCCAAAACTTCACTGTTTTCACATTTTAAGGTCCCTAGGACCCTAGTGGGACCGAATTATATTAAATTGAGCATTACATAAAATTCTATGTGTAAATTAAGTTTGAAACTTTATTATTTTTAATAAGTGCTCAAAACCTATTATATATCTTAAATGTCTTATGTCAAATACTAGATAATAGAATCCTGGAATACTTGTATTGAATAGGTATATCATAACAACTAAATGGTATGAAACTTAAGTTTTTCAAATTTGTAATCAAGTGCTAACTCCTTTGATTTGAATTAGAATTTAGTTAGCCTTAATTACCTTCTATTTTATGTCAACTTTATATTTCTATGCTTTTATGATTGTAGGATGTATGTTAGAGAACTTTAACATTTAATTGAATACCTAAATGTGCTTAGTGGACATTAAACTATAATGGAACATGAGAATCTTAAAGACTTGATTAAGTAAATGATACTTAATCTAAACCTGAAATTTGCTATCAATGATACACTAATAATACATTTATTTGTCATTGATATTTAAATTAATCTTTGGTTTTAATGGTAGAAAGGTAAAGGTTAAACTCTAACTTATCTTGATTAAGACCTAAACCTTAATCACTTAATTAATTAACTTGATTGTAAGATAATTCAACTTACATTATTCCAATAATGCATCTGATTTATTGTTGATCTTAAATTATTAGATTAGAATAGCTAAGGTTAATATTAAACCTGTGTGATTGAACCATCTGAATCTAAACTTTAGATCATTGATTTTCTCCTATATAAGACTATTATCATAAAGATGAATTATAAAATTGAAATAATTTATGAAATGATCTAACTCTAATAATACATTTGATTGTAGAATAGAGTATGATCAGATGAATTTTATTCAGCTAATCTGATCACCTTAATCCAAGTCTAATAAGTAAACATTAAATGTTAGCTTAAGAAAGAGAAAAGTGAGATCTTAAGGATCTTACTATAGAATTATTTTTAAAATGCTTAAAGACCTTAATTATTGACACATTGAGGTAGGAAGAACTTTTGTAACTTATTGAGGTAGTAATTTTAGATGATCCTTCATAGCCTTAGAAGTTGATCTTGACACCTCGTGGTAGGAATCACTTAAAGCAGTTAGAATGGAACTTCTCTCTTGTAGTAGGAATCAATATTGAGTGATCTTTTGATCATATCCTTGGAGCCTTGTGTAGGACTCACCCATTTAAAGTAAGGATTAATAGCCTTGATAAATCCTTATTGATTAAATAGAATCTTCTGAACCTAGATTATTGGTTGGGTATAGTAGAGTATACCCATAGTATTAGATTATTTCGGTAATATTCAGGATTGGTTGATTCACTCCAATGCGGACTTATGACCGGGTGCTATCCCGAGGGATTAGACAAATACATTCCCATTAGAGTAAATCTTCCAAGACTAAGTGTAGCGCCCCGCCCCGTCGCCGCGCACAAAAGATAAGTATAGTCATATTGGCGGCGGAACGGTGCGCCACTCGGGGAGGAATAACCCGTCTCCCTGAAATAGCTGAAAATTAAGCCCGTCTGAAGGGCTACTGACTCAACCTCAAGGAGGGTTGAGAGCTAATACTTAAGATAAGAGTATTATCCTTATCCTAAGTATTAGATATACATACATTGGATTTAGAATATATTAGGAATCCAATATATGTATAAGATGTCAGTATTTCCAGTATGCTGATCACATCACAATACTAAGTATAAGTAATATATAACAGAGTACAGAAGCTTAAAGAAAACATCTAGAAACATTCATCACAGAAGCTGTATGGAACATTCGTCTCAAAAAAGAAAAGAAAATACATCCAGAATTATTACAAACAGTTACTGAATAATAGACATAGAGCTAAGTGCTGAGTTAAAAATACTAAGCAGAAAAATAAAACTGAAGAAGAGTCTGCTAATGCTCCACAGGCTCCTCCTGAATCTCCTGGGTGTCCTCCTGTGGGGCCCCCGTACTAATAATAAGGAAGTACGGTGCTCCAACTATGACAAATCCCTAACTTAAGTAAAGTTAGGTAAACCCAACCTGCCTTAAGCCAAGGACTTGTCACAAAGTATTATAATATCCATCAATATAAATATCAAAGTGGTAGAAGCAATACAAAATAGAGTAACATCCACAAGCATACATAGTAGGAAAAGAAAATGCAATATAGTAACTCATCACAATGCAGAAATAAAATATATCCAGAATTAATTATTACAAACTAAAGTTTAATGAGAATAAAAATATCTCTCAATCTCACTAAAATAAAAAGGCAACAGCTAACTAAACAACAGCAACACGATCCTCCTCCTGAATCTGCTCCTCCTCTGCGACACTGCCCACGAACACGTCTGAATCTGACATTTGTCGGTATCACAAATGCCAGGGCCCTAGCCAACAAAACAAAAGGTTATAGTTAAACAATTGTCTAAGTACATTTTAGGCTATTTAATTGAACTGAATATTGAAAGATATCACATTAAACTATTTTTAACATGCCAGCAATTATGGGGTGCAACAAGCTATACAAGAAGTGGAATACTATAAACTATCCATTTATAGCAAGCAACATGTATGTGAAATACCATACAAAACACCAAATAAATAAGGTGAGGCTAAAAGCAAAAGTAACTGCAACTACTGAAGTAAATATGATCATAATATGATTATGATCGTAATAAGACATACTAAGTATAAAAGAACACAAGTACTGAACATGATAAAATTCTAGCATCCTAAACATGCCATTTATACATATATCTAAGCCACAAAATTATACATACAACATGCAGATTAATATGAAAAAGAAAGGCCACTGAGACATGTGGCAAAAGCAAAGCAATATATGAAATGTAAGGCCACTGAGGCATGTGGCAAAGCGAGCAGAAATTGAAAATAAGGCCACTGAAGCATGTGGCAAAGCAAAACAGAAAGCAATACAATTCAGCTAAAGTAGCAATAAGCCTAAGATGTAGTACTGCCATACTAACCATTAGGCCATACATGGCCTCCAATATCCATCAATTAATCCCCAGCCCAGCCATCCAAATATGTTAGGTCTGAGTCCAATCTATACAATACTACTACTGAAGAGGCAAACTAAGCTAGGACATATCCTACTAACTACAAACAAGACAAAATAGAATGATATGCAATTCTAATACTAACTTAGGATATATCATCCATATCCTAATTTTTTCCTATTATGCTCAAGGAATAAGGCTCAAAAATCAAGGTAAGCAAAGTAATCTAGTCAAAGTAAGCAAGAGACTCAATCTAAACTTATGTGATATCTATTGTTATCTAATTACCAAATCTAACTATTCTGAGAATGTACAAGTTTAGGATCTCCAATATCTAGCTATCGAGTAAAATCTAAGATTTACGTCCTTAAAGTCAATATTAGAACTTAACAAGTTCTAATCAAAATCATGAGATGACTATATAGTTTTAAGTAAGTAAATCAACGATCTAATTTATTAATATTTTACTCTCTTACCCAAATCTTGACTAAATAAATCAAGATTTAAGAATTTAGAACTTAAACCCTATGTTGAGTTCAAATTCCAAATCCTAGGTAATATCTTAGTAAGGATCTAGGGTTCACACTTAACACCCCAAATTAAAGGTGAAGAGTCCTATAAGCTGTAGGATTCAGGAACTAAGAATTTAGTGAAAGGCTATTCTACTGATTATAAGATAAAATAATCAATTAAGAACTTGAGAATCTAAGATCTATATTCAACCTTTAAGATAATTTCATTATCTTATTAATTGAATCATCCTATACCCACATGGAAGGTTTTAAAGGATTTAAATAATCAATCATTAAGGAATTTCAATTGGAGGTGGTTTAATTCAAATCAAAGATCTAAGTCTAAGATCTAAAGATCTAAAGATCTGAAGTTTGATCACTTTAGACTTCTAATTAGAGTTTTGACTTAAGAGTTTCCATTTGTGATTCTCTTTAGAATCTAGGTTCATAATTAATTATAAGGAGCTTATTAAGATTAGAATTGACAATTCCAAGTATTAGGTTAACACTAAACCTATATTGACCTTCTTAGGTTACTTAAGATCTAAGGGTCTGAGTTTTGATCATTTTAGATCTTAAGCTAAGATTTTATTTAGACATTTCCAATTACTTTTCCTTTAAGACATAATTCTTAAGTTATCTTAAATGAACTTATTAATGAGATAATTGACCATTTCAATTATTAGATTTATAATTTAATGCCATATGATCTTTATAAGTAAACTTAAGATTTAAGTATCTTAATTAAGAATTTAATGAGATCTTATGGATTAATGATTATATTAACACTATTATTGTTCTAGGATTTCAGAGAACATTTTCAATCTACTTTATAGTAGTTTACTGAAATTTTCAATCTTTGAAGAACACTAAATTACATTTTGGTCAAAATGACCAAAATGCCCCTCTTAAGGCTAAAATTGGGATTTTATGATTTAACTACCAAAATTTGTTCTAATCTATTTTAATGTATTTCATATTACTTAATGAAGGGGGAAACACCCTTAATTTAGGTTTTGATGACCTAAATGGTCTTAATTAGCATTAATCACTTAATTAAGCCACTTAGGGTGATTAGTGAAATTAGGGCACTTTAGGACAATCCAACCTTACACTTAGGTTATACTAGGTCTATAATAATATTAGGAACCATCCCCACCCAAATCAGAGGCTTAGTTAGGGTTTAATTCACTAATCCTTGATTAGGGTGATTAAGGAGTGATTAAGAAAATTAATTATTCAAAATTAATTTTAAGGGTCTGGAATTATTTCTTAGGGTACAAGGAGCAATCAAAGCCCTTAAGCTTATAAATTGGATATTTATATGATTTTATATGATTTATTTAAGAACAGAGAAGGTTTGGCCAATATTTTTAAATCTAACTATTGGATCTAAGATCTTATTTTATATTTAGGTTCCTTGAATTTTTCTGATTCAAATGGTATATTGGATCATACCATTTGGATCTGTATAACTAAAGTTATTTAATTAATTTATTCTGAATGTTTATTTAAATTAAAACTATAGGTTTTAATTAATTAAATTTGCAATCATTAAAAATGCTATCCAATAATTATTAATTAGGCGCGGCCCAAAATCAGAACCGCGCGGGTCACGGGTCGGCCCGGCCCAGAACCCGCGACTTCGTCTTCTTCCTCTCGACGGGTCTCGAGCCCGACGAATTTCAACGCTGAAATTCTCGGCGCTCCGGCAACAGCAGGGGCTCAAATCCATCCCTACACGTTCCTTGAGTCAAGATGCAACGATTGGGCCAAGAACCCCCATCTGGATCCCTCTAGATCGACGGGGTGCTACTCGACCGAGACGCCTTCGATACGGGCATCTCTGGCCGACTGTGAGGGGAAGATTATCCTCACAGAGGCCTCGATTCGACTGGGGTTCGATCCCTACACGTTCAGGGAGACTAGACACATCGAACCCCCAACCTATCTTAACCTGAGGCGCAGCCAATCGCTAGGTCCTTACTCGGACTCAGCCATTGGCTCGGTGGCTAGCTTAGTCAATCGATACGATCGACTCGAGCTAGCTTAGCCCCATGCGACAATCACATTGGGTTTCTAGATGGCTAAGGTTCACTAGGCGATATCCAGGGCTCAATCCAGAGGACAGAATGGAAATGAGCTTAAGGAAATTTTAATGGGGAGAAGCCGTACCTGAAATCAGGGTTGCAGGCTAAGCCAAGGGAAATTGAGACGCTCCTAAGCTTCATGCAAGTTAGACGATCGTGCACAGGGGGTCTGAACACCAGACAGGCCCTCTATCAGCGGTTCTAAGCTCTGGAATGCTAGGAAATCGCCAAGGGGACGGGAGCTCCAGCAGGCCTTCAGCTGGGGAATTGGGGGTTCACAATGAGCAAAGGGACTCACTGTGAAGTCCCAAGGGTATTTATAGGCTGCTGGGAGGTCCAGGGTGGCTGCCGAGGTCTGGAGCCATGGCTTAGGCTCGGCCCGAGGGTCCTTGCCATTTTTCAGAAATTGGGAGGGTATAAGCCTCCTGGGTCGCTCTACTAGACTCGGCCACTTACAGAAAGATTCTAACGGCCTAGCTGACCTGGCGCGGGGAGTAGCAGACCGGGTCACGTGGCTTAATTCGGCGGATTTTTCTATGTCGGGCAGGATCCTCGCGAGAACGAAGATGAACAATGTGGGGCTCACCACAACCGTCTGATGGCGAAGCCGTTGCGGATCAACGGCTTGATCAAGGGTCCAAGTAACGGAACCGCGGATTAAATCCCGCGCATCCGATCTGAAATGCCGATCGGGCAGGTATGATTAGATCACAGCGCGCGGTATAAGGGTCGTTGGATCTAGTGCGCTGAGATGCGTGCTTACCCATCGAGTGGCCAAAATGCGTGCGCCGCTGTCGGGACCCCGCAGCGAATCTGTCGCAGTCCCGACAGCAAATCCCGGGTTTATTTATTTAATAAAAATTATTTTTAATTTAAATAAATCCAATTAAATAATATATAATTATCTTAAGTTTTCCAAATCCAATTTAGGATCAAATGAGCTCCAAAAATTCCCAAAAATTCACCCTTATCTAATTAGGGTATGAGGAATTCAAAAATAAAATCAGATTTCAATTTGGAGATCAAAATAATTTATGTATTTTTCAGGGCTTAAAATAGCCAAAAATACCAAATTTTCCAATTTAGCTCCGATTGATTTCAAACATCTAAGTTTAGGTTTAAATGACCCATTGAATCCAATGGAATCAAAATCAAACCTTGGTTTAGCTTAATTAATCTAGTTTTAGCTAGGGTGACAACCTAGGGTTGTTACACCTCCTGACCTGGCTCAATATACTGCTCAGGATCTAGCAAATTGTCGGATCCCAAAAGTACCCCGTGTTAGACAATAAGTCTAACGCATCGAACTATCCTAAATAGTTTTACTTATTCATTTAACATTTACATAATGTGATTAAATCTGCAGAAATACTGTAAAGGTAACCAAAAGCATAAAATTATATAAAACTATACAAAACTGAAGTAAAGTAAGGTAAAGCTGAACTATAAACTAAAATACTAAAAAATAAACCAAAACAATATTGAATCTGAACTGAATAATCATCTGTAAAATTATGTAGTATGTCACGAAAACTATGCATCTGAATATGCCACAACACTGTATGCTACTGATATGCCACAAAAATATCACTGAAGTGTTATGAGAAGTACGGTCCAATGTATACATACATTCAGTTGGGAATAATGTTTACTAATGATGCTGATGCATCCTGAAATTCCTCAGACAATGTATGTAACATTATATAACCCATAGACTATCACTGATACTTATATATCATTTTTATACTCACACCTCATGCTTATGCTCATGCTCATGCTCATGCTTCTAAACTACATGAGCAATCCAAAAATCCAAAAAAGGCATTGAAATCTGATAATAAATTCTAGGTCTCTATTGTGCAGAATCCTGCTAAAAGGATTCTGACTCCTAGATTCTAATTTGATAATTGGTTAAGAGCTACTTTAAAATCATTAGCTGGGATGATTGTATACACATATTTAGCATGTTTGCAAAAAAGGTGGATTTAACCCTTAGCTTATTTAAATTGCACTTATCGAAGCGCACTACGATGGGAGGCAGAACCCGGTCACAGTTTACATATCAAGCTAAGCCGTTAAATGACCTAAATACAAGCATAATTTGTGTCTTACACATAGTAATTTGAGTTACTTAGTTTGCTTAAACTGCACTTATCGAAGTGCACTACAATAGGAGACAGAATCCGGCTGTAGTTTACATCTCAAACTAAGGATCTTGTTCACTAATTATAACACTCTTAGTCTTGGAGGATTTACTCCAATGAGACTGTATTCGTCTAATCCCTCAGGATAGCACCTGGTCATAAGTCCACATTGGAGTGAATCAACCAATCCTGAATACTACTAAAATAATCCAGTAATATGGGTATACCCTATTATACCCAACCAATAATCTGAGTTCAGAAGGTTCTATTTAATCAACAAGAATTTATCAAATCTATTAATCCTTACTCTAAGTAGGTGTATCCTACACAAGGCTCCAAGGAAGTGATCAAAGGATCACTCGACATAGGTTGCTTCCACAAGAAATAAGCCATATTTTAAGCACTTTAGGTGATTCCTACCACAATGTATCAAGTTCAACTTCTAAAGTTATGAAGGATCAACTAGGTTTCTACCTCAATAAGTTACAAAAGTCCTACCTACCTCAATGTATCATCAATTAAGGTCTTTAACCAGTTCAATAACGATCCTATAGCAAGACCCTTAAGATCTCACTTTTCTGCTTCTTAAGCGAACATTCAAGGTTTATTTACTAGTTTGGGTTAAAGTTATCAAATCAGATGAATAAGATCCATCTAATCCTTTCCTATTCTATAATCATTAGATAAAATCAAAGATCTTATTAGAGTTAGATCATTTCATAAATTATTGCAATTTTATTATCCATCTTATACTAGTAGTCTTATATAAGAGAAAATCAAAGATCTAAAGTTTAGATTCAGATAATTCAATCACATATTCAATATTATCCTTTGCACTTCTAATTTGATGATTTAAGATCAGTATCAAATCATATGCATTATTGGAATAATGTCAATTGAATTATCTTACAATCAAGTTAATTATTTAAATGATTAAGGTTTAGATCTTAATCAAGATAGGCTATGGTTTAACCCCTAACGTTTCTATCATTAAGACCAATGTTAATTAAAAGGTCAACGATAAATCAATGTATTATTAGCATATATTGATATCACACTTTAGGTTTATATTAAGCATCATCTACTTTATCAAGTTATCAAGATTCTTATGTTCAAGTTTAGTTTAATGATAATTACATACAATTAACTGTCCAATTAAGTGTTTAAAAGTTTTTTAACATACATCCAAATAATATGAAAGCATATGAATGACATAAAATAAAAGGTAATTAATGATAATCAAATTCTAAATCAAACACAAGAGATTAGCACATAATCACAATTCCAAAAGAGGGCCTAAGTTTCATGTCATTTAGTTGTTAAAGTATATCTATTCAACATAAGCATGCAAGGGTCCTACTATTCAGCAATTAGCACAATACTTTTAAGGTACATAATAGACATTGAGCACTTGATAAAAGTGACAAAGTTTTAAAATTAATTTCCACATAGAATTTATTTGATATTATTTAGTCCACTAGGGTCCTAGGGACCTTAAAATACAAAAATAGTGAATTTTGGCCATTTCAGCCAAAACTGGGCAATATTCAAAAAAGTCTATGCATTTTGCAAGTTCAGACGCTGCAGCGCGTGGTAGCGCTTTTCGCACGGTAGCACTTTTCGCGCGGTAGCGCTTTTAGCGCTGTGGGGCACTGCGGCACGCTGCAGTGCGCTATGGTGCGTAGCAGCGGTTCAATTTGCAAAATTACTGTTCAATTAATTTATTTTTCTGATTTCCTAAGGTTCCTCACGAAATACGCTGCATCCCGCTGTAGCGGTCTACTTTGCAAATTTACTGTTTAATTACTTTAATATATGTTTTTATATGTTTCTGTCAAACTACCGCTACAGCACGCTACAGCGCGCTGTAGCGGTCTATTTCGCAATTTTACTTTTCAAATAGTTAAATGATTGGTTTCCTAAAGTTTCTGCCGAAATATCGTTGCAGCCTACTGCAGCGCATTGTGGCATGTTGCAGCGGCCTATTTTGTAATTTCGGGCGCCGCAGCGCGCTGCCGCGCCAGACAGTGATTTTTGCCGGGACGAAACCTGGAAGTTCTATTTTTCAAGCTCAATTACTCCCAATCCAGAGCATTCCATGAGCAGTGCCATATATCAATGGAAAGGTTTTTTCGATAACTTTTTATTGACACTAAAATAGGCACAAACAGAGTATCCTAATTATACAAAAAATGTGTATAAATGCAAGGGTTTGCAGAATAGACGAAAACATAGAAATTTTCTGTGATGCTTTTAAGAACCTTAGTGGCTTCCATGCATGCTTATGAACTTCTAAAGATACATTCAAGCATTATAATCAACATGAGGAAGACAAGGAGAGGAGCAAAGGGGTATCTTTAGCCTTGCAAGAGGTGGAAGAGTACCTTTGCTTTCTTCAAAACCTTGGGGATGAGCTTTCTTCTTCAGCACAAGGACTTAGCAATGGAGGGCGGGGGGGAGATGATAAATTTTTCAGAAAAGAGAGGAAGAGTGGCTGAGCTCTCCTTTTAAAGGAGGAGAGTGAGAGGGAGGCTCTATCATGAGCTAGGGACTAGGAGAGGGGATGAGGATGTGACCTCACATCAAGGCATGGAGTGGAAGGAGTGGCCTTTGCTTGCAAGGAGATAAATGGGGGCAAGAAATGGCCAGCCGAATGAGGGAAGCCAGCTAGGAGAGAGGGGGAGAAATTACAAATTAAGTACTAAATAAGTACTTATTTATTTTCTCTAATTATTTAAAAATTCAGGTTTTAGAAACGCACTCCAAAAATTACCAAAAATTCACCCCTAGTTAATTTGGGGGTGAGGAATCCAACGGCAAAGTTGGAATTTGATTCCGACAATTATTTAATTATTCCAATTTTTGAGGTATTTAATTATATTAAAATATTCGCAAAAATCTGACGACTTTCAAATGCGTCCAAAACATCACCCCTAGCTAATTTGTGGGTGACGATCGCAACGGCAAAGTCAGATTTCGATTTCTATGTCAAAATAAATACCTCAATTTTGTAATTAATTAAATATTAAAATATTCCAAAATAATCGATTGGGCTCCGAATTGCTCCAAACCTTCAATGTTTGGTTCTAATGACTAGATGAACTTAATGAAATGATGATTACTATACCATTAGGCTAAATTCAAGCTGGGTAACAACCTTGGGTTATTACACTAAGAGTGTTATAATTAGTGAACAAGATCCTTAGTTTGAGATATAAACTGCGATCGGGTTCTGCCTCCTATCGTAGTGCGCCTCAGTAAGTGCAATTTATGCAAACTAAGTATCTCAAGTCACTTTGCGTATGACACTAAGTATGCTTGTAATTAGGATATTTAACGACTTAGCTTGAGATGTAAACTGTGACCGGGTTCTGCCTCCTATCGTAGTGCGCTTTGATAAGTGCAGTTTAAACAAGCTAAGAGATAAATCCACCTTTCCTGCAAACATGCTAAATATGTGTATACAATCATCTCAGCTAATGATTTTCAAGAAAACTCTCAACTTTAACCAATTATCGAAGTTAAAATTTTAGGAGTCAGAATCCGTTTAGCAGGATTCTACACAATGGAGACATTGAGTTCATTAATGGATTTCAAAGCATTTTCTGGATTTCTAGATTTATCTCATGTAACTTAGAAGCATGAGCATAAGCATAAGCATGAAGTGTGAGTATCAGAATAATATATGAGTATCAGTGATGATTTATGGGTTACAGAACATTGCATACATTGAATGGGAAATTTCATGATGTATCGGCATCACAGTAAATAGTATTCCCAACTGGATGTATGTATACATTGGACCATACTACTCATAGTAGTTCAGTGATATTTGGGTTGCATATCAGTAGCATATAGTATTGCGACATATTCAGATGCACAGTTTCAGTGACATACAGCATAGTTTTACAGATCATTACTCAATTGCAGATTCATTACTATTTTGGTTTATTTTCAGTATTCAATTTTCAGTACAGTTTTACTTTACCTTACTTCAATTTTGTACAGCATTATACAGTTTTATACTTTCAGTTACCTTTATAGTATTTCTGTAGATTTAATTACATCATATAAATATTAAATGAATAACTAGAACTATTTAGACTAGTTTCGATATGTTAGACTTATTGTCTAATACGGGGAACTTTTAGGATCCGGCAATTTGTTAGGTTTTGAGCATTATATTGAGCCAGGTTAGTAGGACACCTAGGAGATTCAGGAGGAGCTCGTGGAGTATTAGTGGACTCTTCCCCAATATTACTTCTCTGCTTAGTTATTTTAGTTCAGTACTTAGTATTTCAGTAAACTGTTTATAATAATTCTGTATATATTTTCTCTTCTTTTCTGAGATGAATATTTTCACATAGCTTCTGTAATGAATGTTTTTGGATGTTTGCTTAGCTTTTACACTCTGTTATATATTACTTATACTTAGTATTGTGATGTGATCAGTGTACTAAAAATGTTGGTATTTTATACATATACTGGATTCCTCATGGGTTATATATCTAATGTATATATTGGTCGAGTATTTAGGATAAGGATATTACTCTTATCTTAAGTATTAACTCTCAAACATTCTTGAGGTTGAGTCAGCAGCCCTTAGATGGGTTTGGTTGCAACTTTTCGGGGGGGCATGATATTTCTCCCCGAGTGGCGCGTCGTTCCATCGCCAAACTTAATTATGACTATTTCATTTGCGCACGGCAACGGAGCGAGGCCTTACAAGCTCAAAGATTTTTTCATAACTTTCTCATGGCTCAGATGATCAAGCCTTTGTTTAAAAGTTTTGCACAAGCTATTTTTCTCATCAAATGATGTTACATTCATTCATGGTGTGAACACTCAAAAATGCACAGATTTTAGACAGGGCAATCATCAAGCGCAATGAGATTTTATTTGAAAAATTATGTAGTTTAATAAATATTCAGATTAGATCATCATTCAATAACTTCATTTCATTCATTCAAATATGAGAAATTTTTAGCTCGACATTATATTTCATTTCAAATAAAGAGTTATTACAAGCACAACATTATAAGACTCACTACATGTTCTTCACCATACCTCCCCAAAAAGGGGGGTTAGGCTTCCATTACAATAAAAGCAATAAGAAAGCTAATAAGAGATTCTAGAGAACTCCAAACTTAGCATGCTTACTATCATTTTTCTTCTTGTGAGGTGTAGATCAGTAAGGTAACCCTAATAACTTGATTTGCAATTCATTTTGTTAAGTCTATATATTTGTACCCTAGTTTAATTACCTTTTTTCCCTAAAATTAGGTCAAGCTCCTCTTAGAAGTTTAGGCCACTAATATGAGCTTAGGAAAATCTATTTTAGCATGTTAAGGTAAATTGAGTTGATCTAAAGCCTAATAAAGAAAAGAAAAGAGAATTTAGGAAAGCTTAACCTAGAATCATAAAGTATCTCTTAATTAAGGTTAGATTTTGAATAATGAATATTTAGACTATTAAAACTCTAATTTTAATGTTTAAGGTGTCTAATGATTCCTTAGATAGTGTAGAATCTAATTATAGCTTAAAATTGTATTTTCTAAAGTTAAATTTTTTAATCACTCCCTAATGAACCTAAACTCTAATTAGTGCTCATTATGCTCATTTATTAACAAAACTTAGTGTTTAAGGTGTTAATCTTTTCATTAAATAGTAAGGAATCATTTGGTGCTGAGAAAATATAATTTATAACTCTAAATCCTAAAGTCAACTTTGAACCCTTATGAGTGGCATTTTGGAATTTTTTAGTAAATCATAATTAAGGTGAAATTAGAACCTCTCAAAGTTTGAATTTAAAATTTATCAATTCAGTTTAACATTAAGGTAAAATTAGAACCTCTCAAAGTTTGGATTTAGAATTACTCTTAAAATCAGTAAGTATAATGTTTAGAACTTTATTTGAACTTAGTTGGAATTATTAGTAGCTTCATTAGCTTAAACTCTAAATTTGGCCTTAATTAATTATAAATAATTTCTATATAAGAAAATTGGATTTAGAATACACATTGTCTTCATAAAATTCTTAGTTTAATATTTTATAGTATAAAGCCTTTTCTTAGGCTAAACCTTAGAATTGGATTAGAACTTAGCTTTTAAGTAAGCTTGTTGTGAGATTGAGAATCCATCATTTTCTCTCTTAAGTCTAAATTCAACATTCTAGGTTAGTAAAGTTTCTAATGAGTAATGATTTGACTCAATAGAATGTGTCTTAATCAATGTTTCAAATAAATTCCATTTAGATCAAATCTTTGCTTTATAAACTTAAGGTCTAATTATTTTATCTTAGATCACCTTTGGCTAGTGGTATTAATATTTTTAGTTTATTGAGCTTGATCATACTCAATAAGACTTCATTTAACCTATAGCCTTTGAAAGTTTAAACCATAGATATTTAGAACCCTAGGTTAAGAAACTCAAACTCCATATGCTAGAGTTTAAGCTTTTAATCTCCAAATTTTGATTAAGTTGATCAAGGTTGGTTTGGGATAATAAAATTTATCAAATAATATATTCAATTTAATTACTTAATTTCAGTATGTGATATTATCAGATTTTAAATTAAAACTTGATTAGTTCTGATGTTTAACCTTATAGAACCAGGACTCTAAGAATTTACTAGATAGTAGGATATTGAAGATCCTCAGCTTGTATTTTCTCAAAATAGTTAAAATAATTAAATTAGATAACAATGGATATCACAAGAGTTAGTAGTATGAGTCTTGCTTATTCCTTGAATTTGATGCTTTGGTTTCCTTTTTTTGAGTCATGTTGCCTTGATTATGTTACGTAAGATGAATTTGGCACCTAAAATAAAAATTTAGTAAAATTAGGATAATATTTATATCATATTCATATCAAGAAAGGTGATTATGTATAAACATTATGATCAATGGGCAGGCTATCAAGAAAAATAAGAATACTTGATGCATACTCAGTGGAGAGAGTTGTGTCAAGTTTGGGAACTCATCTTAGTCTTACAACTGTGCTTAACTTTTCATCTACTTCTGTATGTGACCATAGAATTGAAGTAAAATAACTAAAATAAACTTACATGTGTATTTCTATCTTTTCTGTTCAATTTAGTTATGCTCTAGCTTTGAGTAATTATGTGATTATATGATATGTTACAAGTTCAAGTTCAGTTATAGTGGCTTTGTTAGCCAGATTCTAATATGAAAGTTTTACTTCATTTTCTTTCACTTTATATATGTTCTTATTTTAGTTTCCTATGCAAACATGTTAGTACTTATATGCATGTCAGGGTGCTAGTATTTATTTATGGTTGACTTGGTTTATTTATATGTATTGTTGTTCATTTATGCATATTATTTACTCAGCATATGTCGACCCGAACATTCATAGGAATTGGATCGGACGGACCAGCTAATTAATTACTAGTATGCTGCGCATCCTTTTTATTATCGATCATATTCCTATTATGATGTTTATTTCAGTCATAGCTTAGATACTTTAGTATTACTACCTAATCTTATTTTAATTATTGTACTTGAGGTACATTCCTTTACTTACCTCATTTTGTTAAATTATAACTTTATTTATGTATAAATTTCATGTTTTACTTATTTCCATGTTGCAAATATAGCTTTGTTGTTGTTGTTTAAATGTCTAAATGTGATATCCTAAAATTATAAAAATTATTAAACAGCCTAAAATATACTTAAACAATTATCTAACACGAAATATTTTTCTTTTCCTAGATGGGGCTGTGGCGCGTGAAAATAATACGTCAGATTATGCTATTTAAGGATAATGCACTATGTGAGGAGCTTAGCCAGGATGATCATGCTGCAGCATATTAGAATTTTCAATTTTGCATTTTTATGAGGATGAGCATTTTTATTTCCAATTGAATATCTATTCTTAAATTGTAATAATTCAGGACTTGCACGTATTTTTTTTCTATATTTTCATTTTAAGATGACTCATTCTACTTCTATTTTTGAATATGAATATGGATGTTATTTACTTGCTTCTGCACATTATGTATATACATATGCTCATTTAGTGATTGATTTATATGCTTGTGAAAAATTATGCAAGTATCGATAGATTAGTGAAAAACCTAATCTGATAATAATTGAGGGTCTATCATAGTGACCACTCAATCATTATAATGTTAGTCTACGTGTTAACATGAACACGATAGAGGTGGGGCTTCACAGTGCTCTCACATGATCACACTTAATTTTAGAGTTCTTATCAGGAACTCCGCAATTATCTGAAAAGGTACCTCAATACTTAAGAGTTCTACTTAATACTACTTAAGGAGGTCGTCACAACACCTCCTCGGGTACCCTTCTTTCAAGCAAGATGATGGTCCTTGATTGATCAGATAAGCTACTGTGTTGATTGCCTCTTCCCATAACTACTTTAACAATCCTGCATGAATCCTCATGCTTTTGGATCGTTATGTGATGGTGTTGTTCATGCGCTCTACAATACTCTTTTACTGTGGTGTTCCTGGAATAGTAAACTCCTGCTTGATCCCTGTCAAAGCACAGAACTCTTTGAATTCTTTGTCATAGTACCCCCCGCCATTGTCTGATATGAGGCACTTTAACTTCATACTCATTTCATTTTCTGCCAAAGATAACCACTTCTTGAATACTTCAAGCACATCATATTGTGCTTCAATAAGTATACCCATATATTCCTAGTATGGTCATCAATGAAGGTGACAAAGTATGTGGCTCCACCAAGAGAGGATGTAGGAGCTGGTCCCCAAACATCTGCATGTACAAGCTCTAAATTCTAAGACTTCAAGTATCTTATAATTCTTGAGAAGCTGACTTTTTTTTTCTTGTAATACATGCAACCTTCACAAATTTCCAAATCCATAGATTTCAGCCCTAGAATCTTTCCCCATATACTTTAATCCTTTCTCACTCATATGACCAAACTTTCGGTGCCCTAGACGTGCATCAAGATATTATGTTACTGTAATGGAGTTAGACATATTATTTATTAAGTAAAGTGTTCCATCCATACTTTCCCATGCAACTATCAAAGTGCCTTTAGTCACCTTCCAAGACTATCATATAAAACTTGTGTTGTAGCCTTTACATGCAACTAGCTAAAAAAATTCAGGTTTCTTCTTAAACAAGGGACAAGTCTGACATCCTTCAACTTCCATACTGACCTATTCGGCAATTGGATGTCCACATCACCCTTTCCAATGATGTTGCAAACTTTTTCATCTTCCAAGTAGAACTTTCCCAAATCACTTTTGGTGTAATTTTTGAATGCTTCCTTACTTGGAGTTGCATGAAAGAAAGCAAAAACTTAGTGTTAACAAGGGATAGGATCAATGCATCCTAATCCTCATCTGCTAAAATATTAACAGAGGAGTTCCTTTATGTACATCATCTTCTTCAAGGCATAACATGTGGTGACCCTCCGCTGAGTCAGCATAGCTAATCCAGCATCAGGTGCTCACTTCCCAGGATCATATCGGGGTTTAGTATAATAGTGTATTTAAAGGCATATAAAATACACACACTTTCATATTCATTATAACATTCAAAAATACCAGAATAATAAAGAAAATATATTTATTATAACGATAATAATTATTTTACAAAATTTGTTACACACTAAGCAAAAATTTTAAACTTTAAGAAAAGCAGTGTCTAAGTTGCTCCATCATGTATCAGCTCCTCTTCAAAAGCTTGATCCAGAGATTGATCCTGAATTGCCATATATATATATATATATATATATATATATATATATATATATATATATATATATATATATATATATATATATGACAGGGTGAACCAAAAAAAAAAGAAATAAAAGAAAAGAAAAAAAAAGATTTAATTAGACACAAAAGTCTAAGTAAGGTTTGTAGGATATCAAAATTTGCATTTAAGCGGCATAATTTTCATGAGAAAATAAAATATGATATGTAAGTATGATATGCTTACGATTATTAATGCAATATACATATTTAAGATATGTGCTCATTCTGAAAGAAAATACATCAATATATAATATTTATTTTATTGGACAAAGTTACAGAATAATTGAGGAGTTAGATACTTCTATTTAACTATCTGAGATGCGGGTTCCTGACTAACTACACATTCCCCCTCAAAGGCTATGTGCAGTCTCCTTATTTCTCTAGATATCAGCCTATTCTAGCCTAACGTATTATCTGTACAGACCTAAGATCAATCTGAAAGAACCCATGATACTGATTTCTGATTATTTATTTCAAATTTTGAGCACAAAATCTCATATAAATATATCAAAGTGGGTCAAAGCTTAATAGTGATGCAAATGCTGCAAATGAAATAATTAAATAAAAAAGAATAATATTCTTTATTTTATTATAAAAAATATCAATATTAATATTATCTTAATTATTTATCTTAAAAAAAATAATAAATTTTATTATTAAAAGTAATAAATATATATATAGAAAAAAAGAAAATGACAGAAATGAAAGTTGTAAAAATTAGGAAATATATACATATATAGAAAAAATAAAATAAAATAACTATAAATAAAAGTTGCAGAAATTAGGAAATATATATATATAGAAAAAAAAAGAAAATGACAGAAATGAAAATTACAGAAATTAAGAAATATATACATATATGGAAAAAAAGAAAATGATAGAAATGAAAGTTACAGAAATTAGGAAATATATACATATATAGAAAAAAAAATGACATAAATGAAAGTTATAAAAATTAGGAAATATATATATATATATAGAAAAAAAATGATAAATAAAAATTGCAGAAATTAGGAATATATATATATATATATATAGAAAAAAAGAATGACATAAATAAAAGTTACAGAAATTAAAAAATATATACATATATAGAAAAAAAGAAAATGGCAAAAATGAAAGTTGCAGAAATTAGAAAATATATACATATATATAAAAAAAAATGACAGAAATGAAAGTTGCAGAAATTAGGAAATATATATATATATAGAAAAAAAATAACAGAAATGAAAGTTATAGAAATTAGGAAATATATACATATATATAAAAAAAGAAAATAATAAAAAAGAAATTATAGTAGTTGTAATATTAATATTAATAATAATAATAATAATAACAGTATTATTATTATTAAAGAAGATGAAGAAATGAAAAGAGTAGAAAATATTTCATTTCTTACTCATTTCTTACACATTTCTTACACATTTCCTACACATTTCTTATCATATATTAGCATTAATGAGGCTTTGCTAGAGACTAACGAGGGAAATCGGTGGTGGATGAGGAAGAAAAATGGGAGATGGGAGGAGAAGAGAGATGGAGGAAGAGAAGGAGTGGGGAAGGGAGTGTGGGAGGAGAGGAAGAATGGGGAATGGAGGGGGTGGGAGTGTATTTATAAACTTTTTTTTTAATAATTAATTATTTATTTATTTTCTCTCTCATCCATTATTTGGATGAGAGAAAATTTGTCATAATTGTTGGAGTGTTAAATTTGATTTTTACTTCCTCCTTCTTTATCTCCTCTTTCTCTCTCCTCTTTCTATCTCTTCTTTTTCTCTTTACTTTCTATCTCTTCCATTTCTTTTCCAAAAAATAATAAAACTTAACATGGAGGTGTATCTTAATGAGAAAAACACACTCGCACAAAAAAATTTCAATTTAGAGCAATATTTTATTTTTTATTAATTTCTGAAGATAAAAACTTTAAAAATTAATTCTGGTCAATCCAGAGCTCTAAATTTGATGAAACTTTTTATGTATCCTTTTTAGAATATTCTTAATCCAATGACACTAAAATCACTAAATTTGGACTTATATTTATTTTTCCCAATTTACTGAATTTAAATAATTCAAAAATTAATTCAGAAGTATTTGTTATCCAGATTGCTCCCAAACTTAGGCATTATGATTATAAAAATATACTCTATCCAATGATATTTTTAGTTTTCTCTAATTTTGAAGTCACTCGGGATCCTAATTTTTGAGTTGGGTTTAGTCCTAATTATCCTAGTAACGACTTGGGTCGTTACATAACAATCCTTCTTAAAGTGTCCTGATTTCTCGCAGTTCCAACATCCAGCTTTTCCCTTTGCCATCTTTGATTTTCCCCGCCTTGACTTAGACTTGTTTCTATTGAACTTTTGTCCTACAGCTCATTTCTCTGATCTCAATGTTTAATGCTGAAGTAGATGCTTTACCATTGGAGTGTTTCCTTACTTCTTCATTTAGCAATAACCCAACAATGTCATTAAATCTTAACTTGAAATTTCTAGAAGAGTTACCAACTGCAATCACCATTGCATCCCAGCTATCTGGCAAAGAAGATAAAATCAACAAAGCTCTAACTTTGTCATTGATGTTGATTTCAACTGAGCTCAATTGGCTTATTACAGTGTTGAACTCATCCAGGTGTTATGTTATTGAGCTACCATCTGTCATCGTCATTTTAAAAATAGCCTCTTCATCAAGAATACTTTATTGGAAGATGAGGGATTCTCATACATTCGAGTAAGGGCTGCCATGAAATCCATCACAGTTTTCTCATTCATAATATTAAACACCACTAATGATGATAAAGAGAGGCGAATCAAGCCTAGTGTTATTTTATCAAGAACCTTCCAATCTTCATCTAACATATTGTCTGATTTTTTAGTAACTCCTTCTTACTATAAGTATAGGTTTTTTTTGATAAAGTAAATCTTCCATTTTCATTTTTAAAAAGGCGAAGTAGTTCCATTGAACTTTTAATTTTATCTCTTCATCAATCATTGCTCCCACTCAAGCTAACAAATCTTAGCTCTGAAAAACAACTCACGCTTTGATACTACTTATTCTGTGTGCAACCTAACATTGAGAAATTTTCTATGCTAAAGAAAACCCTAGGATGGCAAATATAAAAATATACCAATACAAAATTAAAGAGCAATCACAGCATAAGAAAATACAAATATGTAAGCATACGAACACAAGAATATACGTGGAAAACCTATAAATGAAAAAATCATGGAGCTACACCACAACACAAAAAATCCACTATGAAAAATAGATTATAAAATTGCAAAGAACTTATCAATCTCCTTGAGAAAGCAGAGATTCATTGCCCTAAGTTTTTTTTCTTCTTCTTCTTCTCTCTCAGATTTCTCCTTGTTCTCACTCCAGGGTTCTAGACTCCAAAGCCTACAAAACTCTCATTGAATTTTTGGCACACACATAACCCTAACTCTCATGTTAGAATATATAGAGAACCTAATATCAAGCCCTCAAAGTGCCATAAACAGCCTTGAAAGGTCATGCATGGGCAAGCATTTCTGCGAGCGCCTGAGCGCTCACGTTTCTACTATAGGGGCACCTAAGTGCGCTTGAACACTGGACTTTGTACCTGTTGGGCACTTGAGCATGCCTAAATGTTATGCATTCTACTTCCTAGGCACTTGAGCACCAAGCATTCTACCTGTTGGGCGCTTGAGTGCTAAACCTCTTATCTACTAGGTGCTTGAGCGCGCCTGAGCATCAGACCTGCTGTTGGCTCTTTTGGTGATCCAATTGGTCTCCACACCATAGCATCCCTCTATCAAGCAATCATCTTGAGCCATCTTGCTTGATTTTCAATTACAGCATATGGAGATCCAAGGTCATAAATGAAACCATTTTGTTTAATGTAATCACATTAGATGCACAACAGTGTTATGTGACCAAATTATCACTATGCACAAGTGAAAGACTATCCCAAATTATTTTATTACCAACTATGAATGAGCCATTTGTTAGCTAAAGGTTATCTTCACAAGCCATGGTCACTAAATTATGATCAAAGCCACATTAATCTTGTCTTACAATTGTGGTTTTTCGTGCAAACTTTGCATGCAAATATTTATTATCTCAACTCTATAAGAGATCGTAAGCATTAAATATTGGATCACATGTCGCACAATATAGAATGTTTCTATAGGCTTATAGATCAAAATTTGCAATCACACACTCAACATCATGATGGAGGATCTCGAGGGTTCATGTCACTCTTTATTAGCAAATTATAGTTGTAAACCACATTTTGTTGGCTAAGCCTTGGGGGCTCATTAATTGGAGTACTCTCATGGTCATTCATCCAAAATGAGCTTCAAAACTTTAACCTTAAAGATAGTTAGTGTGGCGCCCCGCCTCTTAATCCACAATCATTAGACTGATGGGGTGTTGTGTCACTTTGGCAATCCCCCACTTAACGCTGGATTAGGTGTAAGCTCTAATCCACTAGTAAGAAAGGGATGAGCCACTGCATACATGCTATATAATCAGTCACTAAGCAAATACAGAATCAGAGTGTAAATACAAGGTAAAGAAAACATACATCCAATTTACCATAATAAATCGAGAAAATACAGCATACAACTTAGAATAAATAGTACGGTAAAGAAAAACATAGTCAAAGATACATGTATTATTATAACTTTTTAAAAATAGTTTAAATAAACTGAAAGAAAAACACTCATCCTCACAATAAGTAGGAAAGACTAAACAGCTTCAACTTCTTCCTGATGATCCTCCTCAAGGTAAGGCTCCTCCTCAGGAATAAGCTCCTCAAATCTATTTGAATCTGATATTATAAGTTTCACAATGTCAGGGCCCCACCAATAAAAGAAAATTCTTATTAGACAATTATTTATGTACATTTTAGGCTGAATAATTTTCATGACTTATTAATATCACCATTTTACTTTAACTAAATAAAATAAACTAACTAGCATATGAGTAGTAAGCATATAAGGAAAAGAATATGTTATAAATACAGTATTTATAACTAAACAAAATTTGATGCAAAAAGGCACACCTCAAAGCAAACTAAGCATGGATAGGCATACATTTATAATGTAGTAAGTAAAAGTACTGAAAGAAATATCTAATTCTAAATATGTTGATGATCATTTGATATATACTAATTTAGAACAGTAAATCTAAAAGTGGTACGTATTATAAGCAGCAAAATCTAGTATCCTATAAATGTACAAGTGAGCAGGCACGTAAAGTAGAGCTGGCTGAAATAATGTTCATCATTAAAATAGTAAGTAGTAAACTAAAATAGAAAATAGGTTTGTACAACTACCATATTAAAAAATTGGCTAATTGGGCCCAGCATAATTCCCAAAGCCTTTTTAGGCTAGGGCAAACAGAAATTCCCAAAGCTTTTCTAGCTATGGCAGACAGAATGGAACAGCAGAACTGAAGAGGCGGTAAATGCAAATGCAGTAAATTTTAGTTATTTTACTTTTGCTTCTGTGGACATGTCCAAAAGCAGCTGAGAAGTCAAGCATATCTGCAAGACTATACGGGTTCCAAGCTTAATATACACTCCTCAATGAGTAATGTTAAGCATCATTATTACTCCTTACCTCTATCCATTAGGGTAAATGTGCACCATAACCTACCAGAATATATTTGAATCCAAGGTAACTATTTTCCTAATCATTCTAAATTTTCATTTCATGCACAAAATTTTCTTATATGACATGTTCAAGAAAATAAGCACAAAATACAAGGAATACGTAGCACAAATAATCAAGTAATAAGCAAGGGGCTCTTCTACATATTGTGATACTGTTGTTGTCTAATTAACAATGCTAACTATTCTAAGTTACACAAGTTCAGAATTTCCAATTCCTACTATTGAGTGTAACTTAGAAATACGGCCTTATAGGTTATAAAATATTAAGACTAGCTAGGTCATAATATGATTAAATCAATGTCGACTATGTAAGTTAAATAAGAAATCATCACGACCTAGCTTATGAATTTAGACGTTCTAGACTAAGAGCTTATCAAAATTTGCTAAACTAGGGATTATGAATTAAACACCATGAATTGAAGTTAATCACATAATCCAAAGGTCAAACCTAAGATCTATGGTTTAAATTTTAAGTGTGAGCTAAGATTAGGACAAATCCTATTAAGCAAAATCAAGCTTAATAGAATGATCCTCCTATTCTTAATCTTAATTTAAAATATAAAATAATCAAAATCAAAGTATGAAAATCTAGAAACTAATAAAATCAAAAATTTATTCATTAAATAACCCGTTATTCAATGAATTAAATCTAGCCTAATATCTATCCTTATTCCTAAGGAACAGATCCTAAGGTGAAGTGAAGATTCCTAACAAACTCCTAATGAAAAGACTTTAAAAAATTCTAAGAGTTAATTGAATTTATTTTAATTTAACTAATTTTTTATTTTAATTTAATTAGGAAAGTTAAGAACAAATATTAGCTAAGTAAGGCATATTATCCTTAGAGATTTTCAAGTATAAATTAGGATTTTTATCAATTTAATCTAATTATGAGATTTTAAGATAGGAATTGAGTCTAAATCAGTTTTATTATTAATTTTAATGATTTAAAAGGTATTTTAAAGTTCTATGACACTTTACCTAGATCTTGGGCAAAATTACCATTTTGCCCCTAATTAAGGGTCCAAAAAACTACTTTTGATTTAGGACTCCAAATTATATTTTCTTACTGAAAAATGATTCCTTACTGTCTAATATAAAAATAGACAGTAAGTACACTCAATTTTGATAAGAAATTGGTCATATATGCTCAAACTAAGGGTTTTGACCAAATGGGCAATTTAGTAATTTTCTCCAAATGAAATCTAAATATTTAGAGAGTTTATTGTTGGTTGCTGTTCAAGGATTCCATAGAGTCTAAGAACACAAAATTCTGAGGTCTATTGGTAAAGTTATGATGATTTCAAGTTTGATGGCATTTATGGAATTTTCCAGGGTTGAGAGGTCAAAAACCTAATTTTTCTATTTGAGATTCAAATTTAGCAAACTCAGTGGTTATAACTTTCCTATATTGCACTAAGTAATTTAACTAGGAGTAGACCCAAATTAGATCTCAATTGGTCAAGTTATGACCTAATTAGAGTTAAGGGTATTTTGGTCAACTTAGGGTTTTTAGGGTTTAAAACCTAAATTTTATTTCAATTTACTGATGGCACCCAAATTCTAAGCTAGATCAAATTTTAAATTTCTAGATTTGGAGTCTAAATGACTAAGATATGACCTAATCAATTTCTAGGGTTTTGAGGGTCATTAGTGGGGTCCTAAAAGTTATTAGCCAAACTAATTACCCAATGGCAAAATTAATACCATCAAAGTGTTCTTTATATTCTCTTGATTACTTTAAGACTCATATTAGCTAGGTTTGGGTCACTAGGTACAAAGTTATGAGGGTTCAAAGTTTTGGTACAAATGAGAGGATGACTTAAAATGTCACTATATTAAATAGGTGTCATATAAGAAATCTGACACTACCAAATTATTCCTCTCATTTTTTTGAGCAAAATGAGATATATATTTAATATATTTGGACCTATAAATTAAAAGTTGTGAGTGTCTAAAGTTTCTGCAATTAAATTAATTTACATTATGTAATTTAAATTAATTAGAACATTACGGTTTAATATCTAATCATAGAATTAACTAAATAAATAAACGACGGCTGTGAGTCCCGCTGTCGGGACACGTGGCAGCCAGCAACATGCGGGCAGTCTATCGCGGGACCCACGACTGACACGCGGCAGGCATTGATTGGGCCGAGCAAAGTAGCAGGGCCCACTTGTCGGTTCGACGGTGCCAAGTCGACAGAAAATGGGGGCCCGCGGGACATGTGGAAGATCGCAATTGGAAGCGGCACGGTCGCGGGTCCCGCACATGCGTCAATGGAGCTGACAGCCGTGCCCACGTGCAAACGACGCGATGTTTGCGGGCCGCGCAGGCCACACGCCAACCAAAAAGGACACCACGTGGCGTTGGCAGGCCCCACGAGTTGGCTTGCGTGGCAGCGATATATGTGGGTCGGGTCCGGCCCGACCCAACTGGGAATGAACTCGAGGGCTTCTCGGTAGCCCCGCGGTGACTGGACCTAGGGCAACCAAATCGACGGCCCTTCGATCGTCGCTGGGCCTTGACTCGCACACCACTGGAATAGCCTCAGAGAGGGCTAGCTAACCCCGATGGAACCACGTCGTAAGGTGGTCGGACCAACCAACTGAAGCTAACACTAGCTGCCTAGTGTCGGGTCAAAGATGGATAACGGTAACTACTGTACCGCTCAAACCTAATTTGATCTATTGATCCAACAATCGGTTGATCAAACTCCATATCAACGCAATCTAGCTAAGGAAATAAGCATACGTGGATTCATAATGACTATTGTAATAGGATCAAGACAGGATGGGTACCTTAAGGTTGATGGTAGAGGAAAATTTGGGCTTCCACAGAGAGTGCTAGGGTTCGAACGGAGCAATTGGGACAGGATGGGCTGGTTAATAGCACCTCAATGAAATTCACTGAGGTGTTCTAAGAGAAAGATATTGAGCTTTGAAGTACTGTACTCTAGAAGGTTTGAACTTGCCATGGTTTTACGTCTCACTAGATAGCAACCTACCCTCCGGGTGGCCTTTAGTGAGGTGGGCTTTATCCCATACCGTACTGGCAGGTACGATGAGCTTTCTTAAGAATACCAATTCTTTTGGACCGAAGCGCGCGATATGGCTTTTTGTTTCGCGATGCCGAGATAACGAACTACCCCTCCCACTCCCCAAAAGGGGCGGGAAAACAAGGTTGCTAGGTTGGTAGTCCCTAGTGCTTCTTCTGAATCAAACCCGCTCTTTATAGCGAATAGCAATGAAAAGTTGATCGAGTAACATCTTCGTGTAGCCGGGTTGTAGTTCTTTCTTTAGATTTACTTGAGATAAATCAGTCGTATCTGAAATTTGAAACTCTCTAATTTCCATAAGGCCGCGTAGCGGACGGCGAACGGGGACCGGCTTCGCGCCTACTGGAGGTCGCATTTTGGCCATGTAACATTACATCAGAATAGTCCTTTCCTTTGTCAGAAAGCCAAGAGGACGACCCACCGGTATACCTAGACTCGAACAGATAGATGTGTATGCGGTTTTAGGACATTCTTTGCTGAAATCGGATATGGTCATTCAAAGAAAATTCCTCTACCTTCAAACTCTTCATGCGTACTTGACTAAAAAGCTTTTGGCTAGGCTTTCAGCCTTCAAAGAAACTATCTTCATTCTCGAGGATCTGTTCGAGTGCGTCGCTATCGTTGTCACTTCCGAAACCCATAAAGATGGGGGAAAGTTACCGCTACGTGGGCTAGGTAAGAAAGAGATATAGATCTGGGATATAGACCTAATTCAAGCAGTTGTTAGAGCTTCTAACCTGATGTTTAGTCGTAAGCTATTCTAGTCGTAGTCGCGATTTAATGGAGAGCTTTGATCTAGTCGAATGTCTCAGAGGGCGCGAAGCGCAAAAGAATGACACTGGGAGTTCCCCTTGCCGGGTAGTGACCTTGGAGTTGCGCATGGCAGCTAGGAGCTAGATAGCGATTTGAAAACAACCTGGTGGGGCCATAGTCTTCTACTGCTTAGCCGAGCCTATAGTGAGAAAAGCCCTCTTGGGACAGCTCCCCGTACGTACCCTAAGCTTTTCTTTCTCTTAGCTTTGCATCTTGAACCAAGAGTCGAAAAGTGTGAAGCTTCAAAGAAAAGAAAACGGTCTATAGAGAAGCCAGAGCGACCTTACTTTGTCGGTTCTAGCAAAAGTATCGGGTACTTACCCTTGAACCGTCACTCATACTTCGCCCCGTAGGGCCTTTGAGTCTGATCTAGCGCCTTCTCAAGAAGGCACCTCCCCCTAGAATCAGTTGTTAATAGAAGGCTCTTGGAGAAGAAGAAGTCAATTAGATTTTAATAAGCTGCGAAGCAGATCCGCAGCGCGCCAGAATGCTACTTCTTTAACTGATGGCTGGATGGCCGCGCCGGCGTCTGCTTGCAATACGCCACACGGAGACGATCGCGGAAGGCCTGAGGAAGACGAGTCGTAGCCGTCTGATCTTAGATCAGACGACGTAGATCGACCGTCTGATCCGACGGGGAGGATTAACGGCACGCGTAAAATACGTAAACTGCGTCAGTTTATTTAATGGTGCGCTATTTAATTAATTTAAAAGTAAATTACTTAATAAATTAACTAATAATTTAATTACTTTAACATTTAGTTTTAATTAATTAAATGGCTCCCAAAAAGTTTCAAATATTTA
This sequence comes from Gastrodia elata, assembly GCA_016760335.1. Classification (NCBI taxonomy): domain Eukaryota; kingdom Viridiplantae; phylum Streptophyta; class Magnoliopsida; order Asparagales; family Orchidaceae; genus Gastrodia; species Gastrodia elata. Next base: position 43,350,764 of record CM028680.1, on the reverse strand, counting down.
CCCATAGCTAATTGGGGGGTGTGGAACGCAACGACGAAGTCGAATTTCTGTTTCGATGAGTATTTTATTTTCTCAATTTTCGTGGCATTTAAATATTATTAAAATATTCGATGAATTTTCGACGACTTCCGATTGCCACCAAAATATCACCCCTAGCTAATTTGGGGGGCAATGAGCGCAATGGCAAAGTTTGATTTTCAATTAGAGGTCAATTTAGATAGGTCAAATTTTATGATATCTGAATTTTCCAAAATCAAGGCTTGATCCATTTGACTCTTGATCTAGACTAGGTTTTGGTGGTGAACTCCTATTGACTTAATTAATATACTAAGATCAAAATTAAGACTTTGATTAGTCCTAATTAGCTATGATAACAACTTGTGTTGTTACAGTTAGTTTGTGAAATTATTTACTAAAAGGCATGTCTTCGTGGAATATAATTCTAGCTATGATTAAGCAAGGTTATTTTGCTCTCATGTTTTTTCTCAATAAAGTTTTTGTGGTGTACTTTCTCAAACAATCGTCTAATTTCATCCAGATTTAGAATCCCCCATTAAACCTATTTGGATTGTATCCCTTAAACTTATATATTTTCTCAACAAATCTTTTAGGATCACCATGATTATTTGTGGGCAACTTCAAACCCTAGATGAACTTACAAAGAGGTTATCTCATTCATTTCTAGTTAGAATTTTAGGGGAATATGATATCAAAGTTTTTTTTCTTGTAAATCATAATTACTAGCAAAAGTCATGATTGAGAATTTCCTAAATATTGATCTAATTATGTCAGCAATTGGTCTAGTTACATCAACTTATTTTAAACTTCACCCTAAATTGGGATACATCAATTCTTTAACTAGCACATGGAATCGAGGGAGGAGGTTCCCCCTGGTCTTCAATTGGTCACGTATGCCCTTTAGGATTCTAGGAATACCACCCTTATATCTAGGAAGACTCCAACTATGGGGTACCATGATATATCTTTGCATCCCTCAACTAGCACTCTACTGGAGGATGATGATTTGTCAACTTTATGTTCATGATGCTGCTTATTAGTGCTTTTGTGATTGATGATTCAAATATCAACATTAGGGTATTTTTGGTTATCTGATAGCCTTTTCTTCTCTTGTCAAATCTAAGGGTAAGGGTAGCTGTTGAATTGCATGATCAATTATGTTTAGGTCTTAGTTCTTTATTGATCTTGTAATTAGTATTCTTTGGCTCTCTATTTTCTTCTAGATTATTTATATGAGCTTATCATTTGTTCTGCTGCCTTTCATATGAATATATATATATATATATATATATATATATATATATATATATATATATATATATATATATGTATGTATGTATATTATTAAAAAATTCATCTTATTTTAATTTCTTAATCTTTTAAAATATGGTATATTAAAATATATTGATGTATGAAATATATATAATATATATTAAAGAAGGGCTCTACTGCACAAGCTGGCAAGTATAATATGAGGATAAAAGGTTTTGAAATACTGAACAATTAGTCTTAAAGATTTCTTTTGTTATGCAATATTACAAAAAAGTTACATATGAGGTTTAGAATGGATATAGTAAAAATTGAACTTAGCAAATATAAAAGTTAACCGAAATAATTAAAAATCATCTTATTATTATTATTATTATTATTATTATTATTATTATTATTAAAAAAGTCTAATCAGCCTCATTTTATTGAAAATAAAAAAAAAAAGATAAAAAATGAGATTATGATGGTACAAAAAAAACTTATATATATATATATATATGCACGGACACGCTTTCTCTCTCCTCGCTGCCGTCGAGAGTTTGGTTCCTCCCTTGGTGATTCTTAGGTTCTTCTCGTGGGCTTTTGGCCGGCAAGTGGGAGCTAAAATCGAGTTGTGGGATCTTAAATTTCTTGGGCTTGAGCCTTCTTTAACTTTTGTTGTGCCTTATTTGTGCATTATTGTTGATTTTGTGTCAGTTTTTTTGTTTCTTGTTGGTCTTTCTTAGACTTGTAATGGATAACAAGTAATAAAGTTTCTTATCTGTTAGACCTTTCAGGAAAATTTTGGAGGGTAACCCTACCAATATTTCTAAACCATCTCTCAACTTGATGGCAGCCTGGCCACTTTCTTTTCTGAAGAAAGATAAAATTGCAAAGCTAGCAGATAAGTTCGTAGGGAAAAACCTAATTCTTCTCTGATCATCTTAAAAAATTTTAGCCCTTTGAACGAGGAACATCGATACGAACGAGTTGCATCATATATGAACAAACCTTTGTGAGATTCAAACGAAAACCCTAAATAAATGTTCATCATTTTACATCGTCATCATGTTTTGCAGCAACAAACGATATTGTGAGCATCATCGGAACGAACGTGAAAAAACTTCGAACGAACAGACAGGCTTCCGAACATTTGCGCATTGGATTACTCGGCGTAAAATGATAAAACCGCCGATTTGGCCTAAAACAAATAACCTTTACTTCAAAATTTTACATCCAATTTCATTAAGAAACTTTAAAACTATTTTACTTTATAACAAATAGCTTTTTAAGTAAAACGAAAGGAACTGTGAGAATATTTTCTGCTAATAATGACACAAGGTTGCCTGCAAAATGATGAACACAACCCAACAAATTTAATAAGTTTTTAGAAATACTAATTATTTCCAAATAAATTAAACAAAATTTATTCTCATAAAAAATATACACATTAAAAATGCAATTAAATAATTACCAATTTACACATTATATATACCCATCATCATCAAAACAAACTTAACATCAATCTATTAGGTTGTTCAGAATACTTTTAATTTTTTTAAAAAAGAATTAAGGATATTTTTGAAGGCATTGTAGCATTTTCCAAATCAAAAATATTCCTTAAAAAATCTATAATCAGCCATTGAGCCGTGATGCAAACAATATAATAACAATAATAGTCCTAACAAATCCCATAATTACAACATAAGCACTATTACAATATAAATCAGGAATCACAAATTTTGCTTATTATCCATCAGAGAGCTGCAGCAGGCTTGGGCATGCATACAGTGGAGCCCTCCCTTCAAGATTCCTGAGCCTACTGACCATCTCATACAGCCACTCAAAGGTGAGCGTAGACTGGGAATTGAATTCCTGCCTCACTTGCGGCTGCATCCTGAAAGAGGTCCCAAGCATCTTGTGCAGGTGCGACCGCACCATTCGCCAAGGCACCGGATGCCGCTCGCATAGCCTCAGATACTCCTCCACGAGATCTGCGCCGTCCAATCTGCCATCTTTATCGTTCTCGCCCTTCCACTCAGCCGTCCGGAAACCGGCGAAAAGTGCCGGGTTTTCGAGGAGGGACTCCGCCGACAGCACCCCGTCAGCGCGTGTGTGCATCAGGCACCTGTGGACGTCATCCATGTGCCGGATGTTTCCGTTCGCGATGACCGGAATCTTCGCGGCTTCCTTCACCGCCTTGATGGCGTCCCAATCCGCCCGGCATTTCTTCCCGTCCTTCTCGCCCCTCGTCCGGCCGTGAACGGCTAGGAGAGCACAACCCGCCTCCTCCAGCATTGCGGCATAGCCCAGCGTGTCCTTCAGGTTCGGGAATATGCGAATTTTGCACGAAACGGGCACGCGGAGATTGCCGGCTAGCTTTTTGATGAGCGACCTTATCAGCGGGAGGTCTTCCATCAGAAATGCCCCGTAATTTCCTCGCCGCGCTATCCGCTGAGGGCATCTGCATTATATTTAGTTGCACCCGGAAGATTATTTCAAATCTGTGATCATAAATTATGTAACATTTATAAAGCAAACAACACTTAATCATGCTCCAAATGATTATAAATGCTAAATAAAACTTGTAAAAAAACAATAAACATCAACCCTACTCGACTGTTTGGTTTAAACAGTTTAATTGCTAATGTGCTACATTGAAAATTATTTGGTTTAAAATTAAAACATACAATTTAAGCATGTAAGTAAAAATAATTAGATAATGTAATTAATTAATTATAGCTAATGATATTATAATCACAATTAATTAATAACGACTAATTAAAAACTCAGCAATTAATAATTACAAACCATCAACCATCGGAATAAGGAAGCTTGAAATGTTTATACAATCCGTGAATGATTATTATTCAACAAACATGTAGGAAAATAACAAGAAAAGAAATATTATTTAGACCTGCTAATATGACACTCAAAAAAATCCATCTAATGTGATTTGAGCATTACTTTAATACAAATTTTAAAAATAATATTTGTATTATTTTAATATAAATAAATAAACATTAATAAAATAATATACAAATCCTATTGAATAATTTTTTTAGGTGCCAAAGTCTAAATAGACTTTCTCTAACAAGAAAAAGTCTTATAGCCCAATTAGCAGGCAGGCAGTGTCAGAAAGCTCATCAACTATTGAACGTGCTTGTAGCCCACCAAGTTAAGATGCCGGTCAACTAAAACATGCCAGCTTTCTTAAAAGCCCATTAATCGATGAATGCTATATATATTTTAGAGGTGCCGTCATACCTTTAAGCCTATTTAATTATGTCTACAACCTCTAAACCATAAGTGGTATATTGAGTGTCTTTGAACCTATTATTCAAATTGGTATGGCAAGCTCTCAACCAGTAAGCTAAGTCATCATCAATCTCAGAATGTAGGCTACTTTCCCATTCAGTCAAAACAGCAAGAAGAAGGTAACGTATGCTCATGGTTGCTAGCAGATCTCATTAAATATTATGACTAAAAGCTATATGGCAATGATAAATTGGGTTTACTTGTAGATACTAAAGATGACAAGATCATGACATTTTTATCAAGTTCATATCGATCTCCACAACCATTCACCTCTTAACTAAATTTGAACTTAACTACAAGAATAAATTCAAACCAACCATATTCCTTCATGTAGAGTATGCAGCAGCAACCAGGGAATAACTACGAAAACATGCGCCAATAAATACCTTGACCTCAGTATTTATTTGAACACCAAATAATAGTGAGTTTTTACATATTATTCTGGCAAGTGAATCATACTCAAGAAAATATTCTAAACATCAAGAAAAATATTCTGAACATATATAATATTATATATATATATATATATATATATATATATATATATATATATATATATATGTGTGGCATATTTGAGTTGTGATTAGGGAATTTTGATTAGTAAGTTTGAAGGGTGACTAGAGCTAATTTTAACGAATTTCAAATAATAGAACCTTGATCATTGTATATACCAAATTTGATCAATGTTGATTCCACATTTGACGTAATCATGAATACTATAATTTATTTCTGGACTTGCATGGTTTAGATAAACCAACATAAAGTGCATAGTAAACATTATGCAAAGTAAATTCCTTATTTTTAATTATTTTTGCTTTGTTTGGATTTGCTGAAAATAGAGCATAACAAAATACATATTAATGTTTATTTTAACATGGTTTACACCTGAATTTTTCGAAAGCACAAAAATAGCCATGGTCACGAGGTCTTAACATTTAGAAAAGTTACATGGCTTAGAATATTCAATAAGGTTCAACCAGCAAGATCCAACATGATGAGGCGAAGGGCTAGAATGTTAAAACGCAGGGCTCATTCACTTCATCAGCCATGGCACGTCATCTAACAATGGTGGTAGCCTAGTTGAAGGGTGGCCACCTTTGCGTTAGTTATTGTTAGGTGAAAGGAAAAAACCTAGAATGCATAGGAAGCCAGCCATCCATAGCTGGTTGTATAGTTGCTCTATAAAAAAAAAAATTTATTTTGAGTGGAATTTTTTGGTCGCACATCACTCCAGAAGAACTCCTCAATTTCATCCAACCAGCTCTATTAATCTCTATTTCACCACTATTTTAAATAATTGAACCATGGTATTTGAACCTCTTGCTCTTCTTAATCACATGGTCCCCAATACTTATATACTCGAGATTATAACTTCTAATATAATTAAACTTAGACTCCATGTATTCTATTTTAAATCTACTAAGACGAAAACATTTAAATTCTAAAGTAGCCCTCCGAAACTCAAATTTTGCTTTAACTACTTGGGTTCTCATAATCTATGAGAATTTTACAGGCAATTGCTACACGTGGAAGCATTTTTCAATTACACCATCATAAAGACTAACACAAGAATAAGAATTATAGTTGAAAAGTCGAATAACACTGAACAGAACAATTCATGTCATTATAAAATAAAATAAAAAGTTTATTCATCACAGATAAAAACGAAAGAAAATTTCAACTTCAGTTTTTACCCAAAATATACTACAAACCACTTCTGCTAGCCAAAACAACCCTCCACTTCCACCTAGATAATTAAAATTTAGAGATCCAAAAGTTTTAGCACCAAGATATAAGCCAAAATCATAAACCCTACACTTCCACATTGCTAATTATATTATTAGCTCCAAAAATTTTAGCCCTAAGAAATAAGCTAAAATCATATGATTTGTCATCAATATTTCTAAGAAAAATTGTTGAATCATTAGAAAGTATTAGTATTATCTTTAAGAATATTTTAAACATTACAATCCACAACCCTTCAAAATCCGAAGCCTATAACAATAACATTTCCACCAAAACATTCCCCACCTCCCAAAACTTTACCACAACAACCTACACCCTCACTAATACCATAGCTTATGATAACTCTACCGCCACCACCCATATCACCACTATCAACACTTTTACCATTTCCAAAATAATTCAATAACTCCACCATTGCAACTGTCTCCTAAATTTCACTACTATATAATACCCAAATAATAATTCAAGAATATAACAATACCACCACCTTTGCCACAAAACCACAAATTTCACCCCTTCACACTACTAACAAATTTTCTTTGTTTAATTCTTCGAACTACTCGAGTATATTATTGAGTCCAATTTGGAGAATTTTTCTTAAACCTCTCACATATAAGATAGGTGTCCATATATAGATTCTTATAATAATCAACAACACAATTTAGAGCACCAAGAAAGCACTATAAGATAGGTGTCCATATATAGATTTTTATAATAATCAACAACACAATTTAGAGCACCAAGAAAGCACTGTACTTATTTTGTTTCTAAAATTTCATTTCGCACTTTTGAAATAAATTATACTTTTATTTTTTGAAATTATTGTTCTATTAATAATATTATGATCTAAGAAAAGTATTTCGATTTCAAAGAGTTTATCTTTGGAGCAGATATTTTAAAAACAACAATCATTTAGATGTTTCAAAGTGATTGAAATGTTCATTAATTAAATTTGAATAAATTAATAAATCATCTATATAAATAATAATAAATATCAAATATAAAGAAAATATTGAATTCATAACATTTTGAAATTTTAAAGGAGCATTTTTAAGTCTAAAATGCATTACATTCCAATGTAATATGCCCTAATGGAACAGTGAAAGCAGTTTTACATTTCTCTTCTCTTTGACTTGAATTTACCGATACCTTAATTTCATATTAAATTTTGAAAATATACTTACTTTAAAGAGTTGATTTAAAAGATCTCTCTTATTAGGAATCAGATATCTGATCCATTTTAATACTTTAATAAAAGCTTTATAATTTATAACCAAACAAGAATTTCCCATCTAATATTCTCATGAAATCACAACATAGAATGTACTACAGCTCCATATGGATGATTTTCTAATTACTCATTTTTGTCAAAAATCCTAGATTTCTTTTTCACAATATTGTAAATATTCTCTAATCATTTGGCAATGTCTTGCCTTTGTGGAATTAATTTTTTAACAAAACTATCCTTACAAGGTAATGAAATAAAATGTATTTTTATTTCAAAATATGTTTGGATTATTACCACATATTTCATTAGGAAATTCTGTGGTTATTTCAAACATCTTTCTTTTCATTTTTTTCAATTGAACTTTTTCTTTTATGGATGCTGAGTTTATTTCTTCCTTGAGAAAATATATTTAATTTTTTTTAATATTAAGTTTTCTATTTGATTAATACTTTTTTCCTTTGTATTAGAAATAAAATAAAGCATTATTTATTTGTCAAATTTTCTGAATTTTCAAGATAGACATTATTTTATATAGAAATGGGGCGCCTAAAATTATATGATTGAAAAAAATTTTGACTAAAAGAAATAGTTTTTATACAATATGCATTTTTACAAATAGCAACTATTGATAATTTATATTCAATATTCATTTTATTTACACTTACCGAAATAAGGTTTTGAGTAGTTTTTTCAAAATATTTTAATGAGATTATACCTTCTTGAATACAATTAATATCAGCACTATTATTAACTAATGTTGTTTATTAATTATAATTTTTTTAAGATGAAGGTTATTGTAATAAACAATTTATACGTTATAATCTTTTGGATTGTATTTAAGTTCTTCTAATTATTCATTATTACAGGTTTTTTTATGTTCTATAGAATTAGCTCCTCTGATTTCTTTATTTTGATTTTCTAACATAGATTCTAATTGTGAAATTCTATCGCTCATTAATTTTTTTTAGTTTTTTAAGAGATAACTTCCTTTGCTACTAACTTCTTGACTTAAATTTTGTGTTGAAGTGTATCTTTCTTTCTGATTTTCATTCATTCTTTTGAACGCTTCAGTGAGATTAAAAGATTGAAACAATTCTTTTTTATTCTTCTCATTTAATAATAGATCCATTATTTTTCGCCTAGTTTTATCTTCCGATATTTGGATGAATCTTTTATTTACCCATCAAGTATCTTTAAGCGCCAATAGACCATTTATTTCTACTATATTTTTATAATAACCTTCTTGAAAGCAATTGTTACAACAATTTGTAGAAATAGTTGAATAGTTCATTTTTTACTCTATTCCAGATGTTTCAGATATTCCTAATTTTTATTCTTTCTTATATTGGCATAATGAACAAGGCAAAGGAGTAATAACATTTATCTAATGGGTTACAAAAAAAATCACTTCACAAATAAATATGATACATAGAGATTGAAAAACTCCAAAAGAAGATATAATCAAATAAATATATCCTCCTGCACAATAAACTATGATAATCAGAGTCTCAAATTTCTTCTAATAATAATAGTAAAAAACATCATAAGAAAGAAACTAAACATCATCATCATCATAAAAGAAGGAAAAATTAAGATAATCAAAAATCTCCACAAAGAAGGAAAGAAGAAATAGAAGAAAAAAAAGAAATAAAATATTCAAACATGGAATAATTGGTGATTATAACAATAGATATATATATACAAAGAAAAGAATCAACAAATTAAACATTGATGAAAAATTTTAAAAATCCTTATTAAAAGATTATGATAAAATCCTCAAAAGATAACTTTGAAAATTTGAGTTAATAAATAGTCTCGAGTATCGAAAGATAAAACTAGAAGAAAAAATCATATCTACTATTAAATGAAAAGGATAAAAAAGTATCTTTTCAATCTTATAATTTTACTAAAGCGTTCAAGAGAATAAATGAAAATCAAAAAGAAATACACGCTTCAATGTAAAATTTAAGGCAAGAAGTTAGTATCATAAAAAAAAGTTAATTCATTAAAAAATAGACAAATTTTAACGAGTCATATAATTTTACAATTAAAATTTTAATCAGAAAATTAAAATAAACAAGTTAGTGAAAACAATTCTATAGATGATTATAAAATCTGTAGTAATAAACAATAATTGGTTTAAACTTCTTAAATAAAATCTAAAAGGCCACAATCATAAATGGTTTATTGCTGTAACATTAATAATATATTAACAATTTAGTTGATAATAGTGCAGATATTAATTGTATTCAAGAAAGTATAATCCCATCAAAATATTTCGAAAAAACCACTTAAAGCCTTATTTTGGCAAGTGAAAATAAAATGAGTATTGAATAAAAATTGCCATCATCTGCTATTTGTAAAAATAAATATTATAAAAAAACTCCATTTTTTAGTCAAAAAAAATTTCCTATCACCTCATATCTATATATGAAATAATGCCCCTATCTCGAACGTCTATGAAAAAGAAACATATTCAAAATAATTTGACAAACAAATAATATTTCACTTTATTTCTAATTCAAGAGAAATAATTATTAATTAAATAAAAAAATATAATTTCAAAATTCAAAATAAACCTTTGCAATGAAAAATAAATTCAGCATCTATAAGAGAAATATTCAATCAAAAATACTGAAAAGAAAGATGAGGTTTAAATGCAATCAATGAACTTTTGCCGACCAGCACCCAAGCATCGGGGTTTCATTTACACGCATGCATCCAACTTTGCACACAAGCGTCATGCTTTCAATCAAAGAACTTTTACAATTCTTTGATCAACATTTGGGCGTGCTCAAGCGTCATGTTTACGGCAAATAAATTGTTTTGAAATTTCGGTCAATTCCCCACGCAATAGTTCGAATTCGCATTCAAGCAAATAATTTTAAGATTAAACATGTCACTTTACAAATGGTGAAAAGTCTCAATTTTCTGAATTACCCTCCGAGGACCCAAATGCTCATATTGCAACATATATAGAAATATATGATCTGTTCTTCTTAGTTTGACGGAAGAAGAACCCGTGTCGAGAATTTGGGGTTTCGGGAAATCCCTAAATTCTCGACACAGAATATCATACAATGCAATAAGAGGCTCATAATGGTCTCAATACAATGGTGTCTACGGAGGTTGCTATCAAATTGCAATTACTCTCGTTCTCAATATGTAATCGTACGAAAGGTTGATTGAATTCCTTGCTTAGCGAATCCTTTACAGCATGAGATGAGATAGTGCATAAGTTTTTAGCCAAATATTTTCTACCAGGAAAAATGGCAAAACTAAGAATCAAGATTTCTAATTTTGCTCAATTTGATGGAGAGACTTTATATGATGCTTGGGAGAGATTTAAGGATTTGTTAGGAAGATGCTCACACCATGGTATCCCTCTATGGATGCAAGTGCAAATATTTTATAATGGTCTAGCGAGATCAATTTGAGCCCTAATAGATGCTGTATCCTAAGGCACTTTTATGGCTAAGTCTCATGAAGATGCTTGCAATCTTCTTAAAGAAAGGCATTGAATAATTTACCAATGGCCATTAGAGCAAATAAATCTAAAGAAAAATTTAGTTGTGCATAAAATAGATCATATTTCAGCATTGATGGCCCAATTGGCCACGCTCGCTCAAAGGTTTACTACTATTGGGGTAAATGCGGTTCAATTAACAAGTTGTGAAACTTGTGAAGGTCCTCAAGCAAGCACATGTTGCCAGTTCAACAATCCCTTTGTGCAGAATTCTATGGAGCAAGCTAACTATATAAGGAACCAACAGAGTACTTCATCATCAACAAATTACAACATTCCTTATGCTAACTCTTATAATTTAGATTGGAGAAAGCATTCAAAATTCTCGTGGGTAAATTTAGGACAACAAGATGGTCAACCTGTCGGCTAACCACAAATTAACAAACCTCAAATTCCACTGGTTTTTTAAGGATAGGCAACTCACACCCAACCGCTCGAAACATGAAGAGTAAGAACACTCATGAAGAATAGATAATATTAGAAAAGACTTACTCGATTGACGGTTACTACAACACAATTCATAAACAAGATAAATGTCACCTTAAGCCGGTATGAAGCGTCAATGCAAAAATAAGAACCAGTAATTAAAAATATAGAGATGAAATCAGGCAACTGTCACTGAAATGTTTCACACCAGCAACCAGAAACATTGTTGAGTAATACAAACATTAACCCAAAAAGAGGATGTCAAAGCGGTGACCCTGCAAAGTGGAAAAGAAACAGTTTCTTCGGTTGTACAGTCCCAAAGAGAACTAGAAGTTCAGATCAATAATAACAAAAAAAGTTAAAATGACTACAACAATATCAAAGCTATTTCCGGAAAACCTAGTACCATACAAGCAACTCGTTTCCTTTCCACAGAATCTATAAGAAAAAGCTAAATAAACAAATTTCAAAATTTCTCATAATTTTAGAAAATCATATTAACATTCCGTTAATGGATGTACTAGAGCAGATGCTGAACTACATTAAATTTATACAAGAGATTCTCTCAAAGAAAAGATGTTTGGAGGAGAAAGAGACGGTTGTGCTCACCAAAGAATGTAGCTCAATTCGTCAATGAAAATTATCGATGAAACAGAAGGATCCAGAAAATTTCACCATTCCTTGCACTATTGGACACATGCAATTCGCCAAAGTAGTATTGTACGACTTGGGAGCATCGGTAAGCATAGCGCTTATCTTTATAAAGAGCTAGGGTTAAGCAAACTAAAACCAACCATAGTATTTCTTCATTTAGTGGATTGCTCCATTAAGAAACCAGTAAAATTTATTGAAGATGTACTCGTCAAAGTTGATAAGTTTATGATTCCAACATATTTTCTAGTGCTAGATATGAAAGAAACAAATAAAAAAGCACCACTTATCCTGGGAAGACCTTTCCTAGCCACCAGAAGAACACTCATCGATGTGCAGAAAGGTGGGCACATTGTGCAAGTACAAGGCGAAGTAGTTACATTTAATATTTTTAAGACTGTGAAGAAGCTATTGGCGGGATGGATGTCTTAGATAAATGTACACAAGTGTTGAATGTACAGAAAAATTCACAACACTCGTTAGTTGCATTAAGCGTGTTAGAAGGAGAAACAACAGCCCTTAGCTTAGCCAAAACAATTGAGTCAAAGCCAAGACCTGAAATTGCATCATCTAAAAGACATTTTAAGAAAGAATTGGAATAAAGTAACAAGTTACTGATTCCTTCGGTTGAAAGGCCTCTAGTGTTGGAGTAGGAGCAGCTTCCACCCCATCTAAATTTTGCTTTTTGAGGTAATGTTTCAACTGTGTTTGTTATTATATATTTCCATCTAGATGAGGCAAAGAGCACCAACTTTGTGAAGTCCTCAGGAAGCTTAAAACAACTGAAGGATGGTCTATAGCTAATATCGGAGGAATCAGTGTAGCTCTTTCTATGTATATATTGATGGAAGGGGACTTCAAGCCAACTGCGGAGCATCAAAAAAGACTTAATCCAAACATGAAGGAAGTAATAAGAAAGGAAGTATTGTAACTAATAGATGCAGGAACTTATCTTCCCGATCTCGGATTGTAACTGGGCTATTCCTGTGCATGTGCAAGTTATACCCAAGAAGGGAGGGATGACAGTAAAAGTTTATGATAGTAATAATTTAATACTTCTCAGAATTCTCACAGAATGGAGAGGATGCATAGATTACAAGAAACTAAACAAGACAAGTAGAACAACTAGAAAGGACCATTTTTCACTTCCTTTCATCGATTAAATGCTTGATTGCCTTACTAGACACCCATTCTACCTTTTTTTCTTTTATTCAAGATAAAATAGGCAAGGCTTAATGAACTCTCAACTCTAATGAATATGCTAGAGCTTGGGTGCGAGGCACACCCAAGCGCCTAGAACACTATTTCCAAACTGTATAATTTCAATATGAAAGGCCTTCTTTTGTTCAAAAATTTGCAAATCTTGAAAATAATAGAAAATCAATTTATTTAATGATATATAACAAAAACTCGTAATCATTTTCTTAAAATTCAATTTTTGCCAAAATTTATACTGTAGCTATCAATCCTTTAATTGATTTTATATTTTTTTTCATTAATGTATTTTAAGCTTAAACATGATTTTCACTTTCAAATGTGGCTTTGCCTTCTCTTTGGTTTCGCAAACAGATAGTTGTTCCCACTTTTTTCTCAAGTAAAAAATAATTATCAAGTTCTAATCACATTGGCATATTTTAAATGTGAATTTTGTAAAATAAAATACAAAGTATGAACACATTTACAAAACTTCACACAACACAACTTTTTCCAATTGTGAAAATCTAGCCATAGACTGTATATATAAATATATAGCAATCAAGATCAAACTCCTCAATATCATCCTTAAAGAAGTCTGAAAACCTCAGAAAGCTCATTTCCCACATCAACAAAGAAATGCACTGCTGATAAAAGAAGCACAAATTTTTTCTACTGACAATGATAAGTATGTCTATTCATGAAACTACAAATTTTTAAGCTTCACATAAACGTCCTTGCTGCATTGCAAAACTTGTGCAACTTGAAAATAAAATTGTTACCCCAAGTTTATATCAACATAGTCGCAATAAGGCTCCACCTTTTTAGCTGCTTCCAGCAGAATATCTGGGTCATTTGCACAGAATTGGACAAATAAAGGACGATCTTCCTGCATAAGATATCATATCAGAGTATTTAAAGTTGCGGCTGAAAGGTAAGAATAAATTTAACATAATAAACACATAACAATGAATAAAGGCAACAAAAAAATAGTGAAAGAACAATAACGTGAAGCCAAAATAAACCTACTTTCAAACATCTCACAATGAAAGATTATGGCATATTAGTTCCAAAAAAGACTACTCTAAATTAGTAAACAATAAATCTAGAAAAGGCACCGAACCAAGGTGTTCAACAATAAAAGTATGCCACAAAAAAATTATGAGCGAAAATATCATCCCTAGTATCACAGAAACTTAAAATTGAAAAACCTGTCTATTTGTCATTTAATTTAACAGACCAGTGCAGTGGGGCACTTTAAGAGTTTAAATTTTAAGACATCTAGGATGACAATATTTTTTGTTTTAAATTTCAATTTATATTTAAAAGAGAAGGTTCCTTTTATCAAAATTTTCTCTAAATTGAACGTTTAGATGTTGACCAAAAGAAAGAACTAATATCAAGAATATATTAGAGAAAAGAAATGATCTTGATGCTGTATTGCATAATTTTTCCAAAGCAGAAGAAACTCTACTCCATTGAAATCGAAATTTAAATGCTGCTAAAGATGGAGGCCAACTATGCAAAAGTTCTTGTGGTTGCAAACCCATAATAAAACGTCTACCAAATCTAAAATTATAGTTATCTCTGAAAGTGCTCTTTAAAATTTTTCCTTGGCATTTTGTCAGAATTGGTATAAATGCATAAACTGGCAAGGCACCAACAGTTATCTAACAGGTATGATAAACTTTATAGAAATGCTCAAGAATATCAAGTTGAGAAGAAACAATACTGGGAATTATATGTTTATCTTGAATTAATGGAAAGATAGTATCACCATCATAAGAAATATTAGTAAATAGAAAAATATAAGAATATGGAAAACATGATATATAATAGATGAGTCAGTTTTAATATCAGGTAGATAAGGGGGCTCAGATGTATTTTGTTGAGTAGGATAAGCACTGTGGCTCACATTTTTTATTGTTTGATGTTGTGCTTGTGCTTGAAGGAATAAATGGAATCTTTGATAATGAAAAAAAAATTGAACAAGTTCCAATTAATGTGTAAAGTATCCCATAAGATGATATCACACCAAAAAATTGTTCATAGTTGCCTAACTTCACAAGGTTAAGTAGCTATTGATGACATGGATAGAAATTGTAGTTCCAAAGGTAACATAATTTAGAGTAAAATGAAGTTAAATAACAAGTTAGTTAATAGAATTGTTTTTGGAAATATAATAACAAGGACACTATCACTCCTAATGGCTACTTTTGTATCTCTTTTTTGAGAAAGGGATACACGTAACAAATGAGGATATGGAATGTGATTCATGTAGAAGAGATTCCATATTCATATTTATTGAGTTTTGGTTAGACTTCCATGTTGTTAATCAGATTATGTGAACCTGAATTGGGTTTGTACTAAAAGTAGAGAGTGGCAACAACAGGAAAGAAAAAGTCGTTCAAGTTTTAACGACCCAATGTCGTTATTTTTCAAATTAGGTCAGAGCCCGCTTCAGACATCAAAACTCCGGGGAATTTCAAACTAGGGCAAACAAAAATACCCTTAGATAAGAATAACTTTTAAGATCAAAGTGTCCTAGTTTGGGAAAAATCCGAATAACGGAAGCTCCCGCTTTATTTTCTGAATTATTTAAACCCTAAAAATCAAGAACAATGAAATACGTGTCAGAATTCATCGATTTCAGTGTCGTTGTGTTAAGTATATTATTTAAAGGTTACTCAAAAAGTTTCGTCAAATTCTGAGGGCTGCTTTGATCGTGGTTAATTTTTGAAGTTTTAAACTTCAGAAATTAATTAAAAATAAAATATTTGTCCAGATCGAAATTTTTCAGCGCGAGAGTGTTCGTCATGTTGTAACACACCTTGGTGCCAAGTTTCGTTGTATTCGGACGCCGAACGGCGAAAAAATGCGAATAATTTAACTCTAAATATTATTTAAGTTTTTATTTTTATTTTATTTCCAAATCCCTAATCTCCCCCTGTTCGCGCCCCCCCCCTCTGCGACCCGCCCCGACAGGGCTTCTGGCGCGGAAGGTTCCGCGCCAGGAAGGGCTGCCTGCGCCATTTTTGGCGCAGGCTGGTCGGCCCACCTGGCCGACCCCCCCTCTCTCCCCTCCTTTCCCTCTACTTAAGCCCTCCCCACTCCCTTCCTTCTTCCCCCACAGCCTCCTCCTCCAAACCCTAAAACCTGCAACCCCTCCTCCCCCTCTTGCAGCCCTCTCCTCCCCCTCTTGCAGCCCCTCCTCCTTCTCCCAACAGCCCGGCTAGCCGCCTCCCTCCTCCGGCCGGCCAACAACAGCCCAACCAGCCTTCCTCCAGCCGGCCAGCCACTTGCCAGCCTCCGGCCACCCCGCTCCGGCCTCGCTCCGTTTTTCGAAAATTCTAATCCTAAAGGTAGGAAGATAAGTATAAGAGAAATAAAAAGTGGAAAAGAAAATAGGAGAATTGATTTTGCTAGTTCTTCGTTCTTTTATACCTACTTGATAGTCATTATTACGAAATTAATAATGATATAACATTGTCATTCACATTAATATGGTTCTCATTAATTAATAATGAAAATTATACATATGTTATAAAATGACTATAATTTCAGTTCAAGCATTTTTTTTTTGACAGTTATTTCTATTATGTTCTTTTATTCATATATTATTATTATCATGATAATAATAATATTATATCAATATGATTCTATCCGCAGCGATTTAATAACGCTATAAACATTACTGTCATCACGGTACCTTAAAAATCAGACATAATAAGAAAGCGAAAGAAGAACATAATCGAAATGAAAATAAATATTACTCCTAAAAACATAGGCTGAGAGCTAATTTAAAAATGTCCAAAATCTAAATGCAGATTGAGCGAATTGCCACTCATCCGAACTGTTGAACTGTTGAACTTTTTGAACTTAAAAGAACAAGATATCAGATGTCTTTTATTACTTCTGTTTAAATATGCTTTTTCTACTCAGTATCGCACAATTTGATAAAAGTGCTTTTTAAAGTCACATAAAATGATATATGAATAAGTTTGGATAAGTGAGAAGCAAGGGTCCCATGTTGCTTTATACTTTTTGTCTAATCAGACAACCGCTAAGACGGAACTGTCCGACATCAGGAGTCATAAGGAGCCTATACTGATAAGCCTTTCAAGGGGCAGGTATAGAGGGAAGTTGAGATATGTAACACAAAAAAATAAACCCTCCTTTCCTCGATTTTGTACTTGCCCAAAAAAATCATATTTTGCCTCAGATATCAAGCGCTAAAATTTTGTATTTATTTTTGTGACTGCAATTATTTGTATGCTATGTTTCAAGTGCAATTGAAATAGGTTTGCAGGGATAATTTTGTATAGTTTTTATTTCCTGTCAAATATTGATTATTTTGCTTATTATTTAATATTTGTAAAGATAACATCTATCAGTACTTAGTTACGCAACTAACTGGTATTCGAATACCCGCACTTTTGAAACGTGCCCAGATCAGGAGGTCATCCTCGAGGAAAGGTGCTAAAGAACTGAGCAGTGCTGATACTGCTACCTGCTAATCCACCGCTTTCTTTTTGACTCTATCTACTTTTAAAAAGTTTATAATTTTTCTTTTATTTTAATCTGTGTACTCAAGACTCATGAATTAATAAATAAATGAGTTATGTTTGATGTCTATATATTTATCTCGTAAACCACTCAATATAATCATGCGGCTAGAGGACTTGTTGTTGTTATTTTATCACACCCACAGCAACCGGTGCTAGATTAGCTCCCGCTGACCCGGCACCGGGTCCTCACACAAGTCACTCAAGGATTGATCATGTGGCTTACAAAATACACATCAAATGCTTTAATACCAAAAATGAGGGCAGCAAAAGCCAACAAAACAAATGATAACCGAAGTTGGAGTAAGAAGCTGAAAGGGTTAGTCAACAAGATATTCAAGACAAGGCTAGCATGTTACAAAAACAATTGAAGAAAAAGATTTGAGAAAATATTTTCAATTCTATTTTTCCATTTTTCCATCAAAATTTATTACATATACATACGAGCATTTCTTTTAATTCAACTGTCATGATGAAAACAGAGGAAATTATTTTGCTTTCAAAGTAATTATCCTAAAGCATTAAATCCTTTAAATAAATAAAAAATATCCTCAAATTTAATTGTAACACCCATAATAAAAGAGAATTAATTTAAATTCAAATTTATAGCTGTGATAGATTAATTCTTTCTCAGAAAACTAATTAGTCAGAAGAAGATTAGTTCACTAAAATTTGATTTTAATTTTGAATTCAAATTTAAATTTAAATAGGGATGCCCTTTTTAAAATTTTCCCAAGATAAAGTTTGAGATATTCATATGAGCAACTAATAATAAGAGTGTATTGAAGAGAAGAAATGGTTTTGATAATGTGCTGCAAATTCTAATTTCACCTTATTTCATTATAGGTTTTTCACAGCATTTATAAATCGATAAGCAATTAAACAATGAAATGAAACTACAGAAAGAATCCATTTAATTACTATAAAAAACTACTACCAATAACACACATGCTAATGGCTCGTTAATCAAATTTTATAATGAATAATTTTTAAAAAGAAATATATTATGTTTAATTAATGACATCAAAAAATTACTGCATTGGTTCACAAATTTTAACTAACATAATTAAACATATAGTTTCAAGTTTCAGAAGTAAACTTTTTAATCATGCAACTATGAAATCATCACTCCTCAAAATAATTTTGAAGTATATATAAATTTCAATCATCATCGCCAACATATCATTCAATCTATAAAACAACACCAACAATACCATAGTTAATCCCACAAGGTGGAATCACTACATTAATCCTTTGTTTCAAGTGTGCATAATCAAATAGAAACCCTCCTAAATTTCAAATAGAGAAGATCCGTTCAAATGGGTCGTCTCTATTTGAATAGAATAAAAAAATTAAAAATACAAAAAAATTCAGAAGCATAAAAGCAAAAACATATAACAATAAAGAACCAAATTATATTTAATTTATTAAGACTCTTCACATAAAACCATTAAGTAGATATTAGATAATGAAATAGAATAAAAGAGATATCAACAAGCAATAACACCAAGCTTGGTACATACAAATAACTTGTCTTGAAAGCCTTGATCATCAATTGCATAAGAAAAGCTTAACAGTGATGGTTATTAAACAAAAATTATATTGAATAAAAAATTGGATAAGATTACAATGTCTGCTTACATACCTCAAACCTTCACACTTATATTCATATATCCTTTAAATACTTCAACCCCTCACTTTATTCATATATCTGTTCTTAATTTGCAACAATAAAATGCAAAAGACACTGAAAATTTTATTAAAATAAAAATTCCAAGAAATAATAAGAACAAGACAGCACCAAGTATGGCCAGACAAGAGAAGATATGATGAGAGATGAGTATATTTATAGTAAGGATATAACAGCTTTAATTAAGTAAAATTTCGGAATGCCGTCTTGATAGATCTGGGCATATGAGTGTATATAGATAACAATATTTTCCAAAGTTATTTTGAAGAGTAAAACCAAAAAAACATGGAAAGAAACTATTAAAAATGATGAATCTTAGGGATAGGTTACTATTTGATAGAGCACAATAAAGAAAAGAAATTCCAATAGAGAATCACATTTAGTGGGACAGAGCAACATCAAGTCACAAGGGAGCCAACCAAAAGATGAACAATTTGCATGGCAAATGAACGAGGAAAAAAAAGAGTTAAGTTATGGCTAAGTAATAGATCATGAGCCTAGAACTATCACAAACCACAACATTTCACCTAGAGAGCAGATCTAAAATTAGCAAGAAAGTCACAACTACTAGTGGAAACAAACTCGGTACAAAGAGGAATTTTAAGTAACAAATGGAAACAAGAAAATAGTACAGAATATATAACCATTGAATTGAGCGTGCAACTAACACTCACAAAGAATTTATAGGCATGCTTATTAATACCAAAAAAAAAAGCTAAACTCATATCCTTAAGAAAATATTTAATGAAATAGAATTATTTTGCATTTTTTCAACTTGTTCTTCTAAATGCACACCATTTCCATTCATATGGCTAAAAACTTAGATGATTTCATTACGTGTTTAATTAAAACTTTTTAAGCATCTTAGTTTTCTTTATATCAACCTAAAGTCTCCAATCTTTATAATAACTTTTATGAATATCTTTTATGAAAATTTTGGATAGAAAGATTTTTATGTTTTTCCAAAATAAAATATAAAGACAAAAAGCAAACTAAACATTCAGTTTCTCATTTGGGCAACTTAATAGTAACGGTGTCAAATGGATTGCCTAAACATTAATCCTAGTTAAGTCTGCAATATAGAACCTAATATATATATACATATATATATATTAATTAACCTAAATTATTGATAATATCTAATAGGCTACCAATTTAAGCCATACAAATAAAAAAAAACCTTGCTCAACACTACGCTAAATTTTGGTGGCCATGCATACAACGTGACCATCATTCAAGAACATCCCAAATGATTGTGGACCATGCTTAATGATAAATGAATACAAGGGTAACTATATTTATAAGGATGACCCATTTAATCCATTCTATTAAAGTTAGCTATTAAAGCATTTAAATGGAAAAGAACGGATAAAATGTTAGCTAGATGTAATAATTGAGGTTAATTGGACGAGTTTGGGTCTAGCTCAAAGATGATCAACTCAAAATAAATAAGCCAACCACAACCCAACCATTTGATAAATAAGTTAAAAATTCCAACCAAAGATAACCCTCTTTTGAGCCAAATTAAATCCATCTAACCCATATGACCATTTTTCATCATATGATAGGCATAACATCAAATGATTTTAAATCCATTCTAAACAAAAATTAGCTAAGTTTTAATGACAAATCACATAAAACTATAATTTTAGATGATTAGATTAACTTTCACGTTCTATCAAAAAAACTAACAAATAGCATATTTTTTGCTAATGAATTTTCATAAACAAGTCGTGCATAACGTTTTGGTATTACAAGGTGACTCAAAACCAACCTGAATATTTTACATGTCAATTAAATTGAACTCAAACTTGATCTAAAAATTAAGCGGAGCAACCCAAACCAGCTTATAGGTTGAATTCAGGTAGTATAATTGAGTTGAACAGAATATTGACACTACAAATGTTCTTCTGATACATTTGACACAAACAACACTCAAATGTATTAATAGTAACAAATTTTTGAATATGCACTAGTATTACAATTTCATAAAAATTCAATCATTTTGGCATATGGACAAAGAATTAAAAATACATAACAAAAGAGAGATGAAAATATCAAAGGGCTAGAAAGAAAACAAGGTTATACCAAGCCTAAGATAAATATAATTTTGCAAATATACTTGTACAGTATAATTTTAAAACCAATTTTTATACTAAAGTTAGATGCAAGAAAATAAAAAAAAACAAATCATGAATACATGGAAACTGGAATTTGGCTCCAAAAGGATACCTAGAAATTAATTTAACAATAAATTGACTAGATATAAGGTTTATGCAAGTGTAAAAAGAGAAACATGCATAAGTACCCGTTTAAAACAATATGTGCATTTTTTCTCACACATCTTTTACCATACAAAATTTAAAATGAATCAAATTTAAAATAGCTACAACCTACAAGATAAATAATGAAATAAAAAAACTATTATTGTGGTTTTTTAAAATATGGGTCTTTCATAACTTGTGATGAACAATAAAAGATGTGTGAAAAGAAGAGTGTGCCCCAACTCTCTTTGAAATGGTGCCACCAAGGCCCAACTAAATATTGGCAATGACTTCACTCAACATACAAGGCAAATGTAATCCTTATCAGTATATTCCTCCACAATAAAGCCTACATCAATCAAAACACTTGCTCTTCAAATTGTGTATGAAAACTTTAATGGGCCTATATTTTATGCTTACCTCTGTCATTGCAACAAATCGAGTAACTATCACACTTCTTGACCTCATCTGCCAAAGTTTAATAGTCAATGAAGAGCAAGGCGAGCTTCTCTTTAAAGGAAAATGGATCCTCATGAGCAAATGGATTGAAGGGGAGGGGAGTCTAAGCAGCGCAAACTGAAACAACTTGAGCATATAAAATCCTATGACCAACAAGGTTAGAACAAGGTTAGAACAAGGAAGAGACACAAAGCCAAGCACTTCACAGGCTGTTTGTGATGATAGGGAAAAAGAAGAATAGACACCCTTATAACCACAGCAATGGCCAACAGCTCTAAAAGGCAACACTGAAGACTTGCATGATCAAGAGACGACAAATATTGTGGAGGGTGATGTGTGTGCGCGTACACCAACCATAAGCTATTGCAACACCATCTAAAACAACTTGTACATATGGCATCCATGGAGCAAAGACAGATAGTATGGATGATACATATAGACATGCATCACATGCTGACAGTTGTGATAATAAATTAAGGGAAAGAACAAATTCCCTCAGTAACCACTATGATGCTAATCATCCCATGAGAAAAACATTGAAAATACTCATGATCAAAAGATGACAAGAGCGAAGGAAATATGATGTGTACATATGTATACACACATGCTTACGTAGATGATGAAAATATAATGCGAGTTTGCACGCACGCACGCAAGCATGCATATAGCAAGATGAAAGGTATGTCAAAATCATATAAGTGGAGAAATAATTTACATCCTACACAGCACCACCAATTCAAATGAATTAATGGTTGAGCACAAAAAAAAATTAGTACTTTTGACACATTTTTTACCTAACCATCGATTCATTACAGAATGAATGATGTATAAGAGAAATTATATATTTTAATTTAATTATATTTAAAGTTTATTTAAATTTGACCACTTCTACTCTAATGTGATTAGACGTAAAATCAAAATCAGTAATTTAAAAATTCATCAACTCACTACAGTATGACTCAATATACACATCTAATGATTGATGTACTTATCCAAATCAACATTCAAATATCTAAAAGCCTCCACATTACAGAGTTTTTCCACAAGGTAGATTATAAAGACAATCCTTCAACATTAAATTTACATTAAAAAAAGAAATTATAAGAATTGGTCGCCATCCATAGAAATAAACATTATTGACCGATCACAAGCATATACTCCCAGGAGTACTCAATATTCATTTGAGAGCGCAAAGAGTATTAGTAGCCTAGAGAAATAGTTGGTATTATTAAGAGTATTAGCTCGTGATTGGACAACTCCACCTAAGAAATTCATGTAGTTGGGCTAGTTTGGTCCAATGTTATCAGATGTTGGCCTTATTAGATAAGCAACATTGGTTCAGTGTTATTTTAACGTTTGTATTGTTATCTAAAGCACTGTTATTTAGCGTCATCTAGGGGTGTAAAAGATCCATGGGCCCGCGAATAATGCTCGAGTTAATAAAAGAGTTCAAGTTCAGCGAACTGACACCAATAAAACAACCACGAGACTCAACAAAGTGCAGCATCCTGATCTAAAAAAGAAGCAGCACGCACCTTGCAAGTTGTGAACTCCATGCTCCTATACTTCTCGTTCTCCGTGAAGATGCGCGCGTGCAGCATCGGCGTGTAAGCAGCCTCAGCGCCATACTTTCGGCACAACATTCGGAACGGTAGCTCGGAGTTATCAACCATGGGCGCAACGATCAGCCTTGGTGAACCAAGCCTCCTCCAGTGCTCCCAAGCCCACTCCACTCGCCGTTGCTGACCCTCAATCAACGGAACAACGGAGGAAATTGAAGGCGAGGTTGGCTCGATGACGGGGTTGCAGTCGCTGCCATTGATACAGAGGCGACCGTCCGGTTCGTCATCAGGGTTCGAAGAGCCGATGAGATGATAAGAGGCCATGCAGGGGAAGACGAAGGAAATAGGGTCTAGGTACCGATGGGGATTTCGCATGCGGAGAAGAGCACTCGGAAGTGACCGAAAGGCCCCAAACCTCGCGCGATGGGTCGGGTTCCTATTACTGTTCATTTATTTTTTACTTAAAATTTATCTTAACAAGTTGGATCCAGGATCCAAATTTGCCTGAACAGTTCGAATGCTTGGAAGTTGCCACGTGGACGGGGTGATTGTTTATACCAAACCACTGCAGCGTTTGAGCTGGAACTGGGAAAGTGGCTAGCGCTTATTATGTGGTTAGGTGTTAATATATATGTTTATGAGAAAGAGCAAAAGATTTTATTATTGAGAAAGCAGATTATAATGAGTTTTTGAGTTTACAAATTCCTTCAAGATTTCTTGGAGCTTTTCTTCTTCTATTACAGTAATAGAGCAGCTAACACAAAATAAATGGAGGCTTATATGTTTCAAATTTTGGCCTCCTTAACCCTAAGAATTTATCTTATCCCAAATGCAACGAGAATGCAAACGAACCAAAAATTATGTGACGATCGAAGACATGAAGGGGAACGACAGCCCGCTGCTGTGATTTTGCAGCCACAAGTTCATGGTGGTCGTCCACTCACAAATCATGTTTATACCACACCGTTGTAGCGCTAGTGCGTGAACTAGAAAGGGCATTTGCGCCGACCTTTTCTAGTAAGTTATAGTGTTTCGAAGAAAGGCAAGCCTAACAACGGATCACATAGTCGTCGAGCAAAGAGTGAATGCGAGTAGCAACGGCCCTGGCAAGCGATTGCCCCTCTTGTTGTTTGTCGGCTGAGTTTTTTAATAATTTGGTCATTAAAGAACCACAATTCTAGAAAATCAATATAACGACTATACGAGCAAAAATGAACAAAGATAATTATTCCAACTAGCACTATATTTATTTTTTTATTTAAATTTTATCTTAACCCAAATGCCGTAAGGATGCAAACGAATTGGAAATTATTCGACGATCAAATATATAAAGGGGAACGACGATTTGCTGCTAGGAAGTTGCAACAACAAAGTCGGTGGAGGTGTCGTCCACTCGCAGATCATGTTTATACCACACCACTATAGCGCCCAAGCTAAAATCCAAAAGGCCATCGACACCTCCTGTAACAACCCAGGTTGTTACTAAGGTCAAGTATGACTAATCCAAATCATAATTATGGTTATAGTGCCTTAATTAAGTCATTAGAAGCTCACTACTAAGACCCAGCTCAAATCAGGAATCAAATAGATCAAATCCTGATTTTGGGAATTTTCACAAATCCCTAGAAATTGACATATTTAATTTGACCTCAAATCAAAATTTTAACTTTGTCATTGCGTTCATCACCCCCAAATTAGTTAGGGGTGATGTTTTGGAGGTATTTGGAAGTCGTTGGATTTTCACCGAATATTTTAATATTATTTAAATACACGAAAATTCAACTAATTAAATACTCAACGAAATAAAAATCTGATTGCGTTGTTGTGTTTCTCACCTCTCAATTAGGTAGGAGTGATTTATTAAAAAAAATTTTAACCATTAATGAATTCAATTTAATTTAAGAAATCAATAAAAAATTAAGTAATTTAGATTATTAACTAAATCTTAATTAACGGCTTTCGTTAATCCCTTATGCACGTCGTCGCTTAATCCTATGTGTCGTCACTCGCGCGTTCTAATCTGAACAGCGATTGTGAGTCGTTCCATCGTAGATCAAACGGCCTTCGCTCATCTTCCCGCGTTGCTCAGCCGAGCGCCTGGCGCGTGATGCAGTGTTGGCACGCAGCGCTCGCGATCATTGTCAGATGGCTTTTCCACCGCATAAGCTTCCTTCTTAGCCACTTTCCTTTGGCAGATCATGATTTTCCCGAGTGACAATTCAGGCGTATCCCAGTCAAAAAGCAGGCCGGTCTTGATTCTGTCAAAATCATCAGGTACTACACGTACCTAGTTTCTTCATTCTGTCTTCAATTGCAGCTTAATTGTTCAAAGTCGTATTTTAATGGTTTGTAAACTCACTCGGTAGTCAATCGAGTATAATTGCATGCGTTTGATCAACAAGTTGAATCATATGCTGAGTGTTAAGTTTATCTCAATGCATCTATCATCTGGATACCCTGAGTTAGGGTTGTCTTTAGTCGGCCATTCAGGCCACCTTGAGTCAAGTTCCAACCGACGTTGAGGAGTCCCCGTCATGCCCCACTCGCGGCCGGACCGGCTGGCCTTTGGAAAGGTCGATTTAGGTCTCCTTTTGTGTGTGCCCTGGGCGGAAAGGCCGGGTTCCGTCGCGTGCCTTCTACATTGGGAACGACACGTGTTACCTGTTAAAGTCATGGGACCCACGCGCTTTCCGCAGCGCCTCTGGCGGTGGGGTCCACTTGCTTCGCTGACTAAAGCCGTGGGGCCTGCGCACCATTTAAATGGATTTTATTTAAGCAGAATAAAATGTATTAAGTTATGTTAATTAATAAATTAAGAATTTTACTGATATCTTGAAATCTACTTATCCAAAAATGGTGATAGTATATGTCATTTTGATCAACAAAATTAGAAAAATAATATGGAACTGTCAAATCTCAGTTTGGATAAGTATTTAATATAGTGATATTTATGACCCCTAATTAAATCCTAAATATTCCAAAACTTCAAACTATCATAACTTTGTGTACACTTACTCAAACATATCCAATATGGGTCTCGTTTTAATCAGGAGATTCTCAGGATTGTCATAGTAGTGTTAAAATTTTTGTTTGAAGTATAATTTGACTAATCACTTTTATGACCCAACCCTAATCTTCCATGGCTCATAATTTTTCACACACTAATCCAAATATAACTAATATGGGTTTTAAAGTGATCAGTAAAACCTCTAGATTAATTTAATAGTATTCATTTCTTTATTTGGATTAGGATTTGCTTTATCACTTTTATGACATAACCTTAATTACCCAAATTAGCCATAAAACTTTAATTGACCATAACTTCGTCAATTGAGCTCCAAATTAAGTCTTCCAATATACCATTTTGATCAGAAAGACTTAATAAATAGTAAACTATAGATATATATAGGATCCAATGGCTAGATCTCTAAATCAACCATAATCACCTTAAAATTTAATTAATGAAAATTAGCAAATTTAGTAATCCAAATTGAATTATTTTAGTTTTTGATAACTCCTATAGTAGAATAGAATATAGGGGTATAGTCAGTTTAGTGATTTTGTGATTAATTTTACTAATCCCTCACTAATCATCCTAAATCTTAATTATGTCATAACTTGACCTCCAATTAAAGTACTTAGTGTATTATAGGGAAGCTATAAATACTAAATTTACTAAATTTAAACTTCAATTGGAAAAATTAGATTTTTGACCCCTCTTAAGAAACCTTAATTTTCATTTTAGAACCTTAAACTTATTTTGGCTATAACTTAGCCAATACATACCAAAAATCAGTAAATTTAGGTTCTACAGAAATCTTAGACAATAAGATTTAATAAATTGAGAGAAAATTTAAATTTCATTAGGACAAATTACCAAATTATCCTTATGAATCAATTTTCTTAATTTGAACTCATAAGGCTTAGTATTTATCCAAATTTGATATACTTATTGTCTATCTTTATATTAAATAGAAAGTAATCATTTGTCACTGAAAATTTTCAATTTAGAGCCTTAAATAAAAAAGTAGAATTTTTTTTAAACCCTTAAGGAGGGGCAAAATGATCATTTTGCTTAAATTTATGGTTAAGTGCTTTTAAGCCTTAGTTTCATATTATAATCACTAAAATCAGTAAATAAAGTAATTCTAAATATAATTCCATTAATTTAAGCCATAAATTTAGTTTTAAATCAAAATACTAATTTCTTCCTTAAAAAAATTTTAAGTATATTATTAGCTGTATGATGTGAGCTTCATATATTTATATAAACGGTTTTTTCGAACATTTATGAATGAATAGAATTATTCTCACCCGCACCCTTAATCCGCCAAAGGATTAGGTTAAGGGTGGAGTGTCACTCTGGCTAACCCCTCACTTATCATTGGATTAGGATAAACTCCATAATCTACCTAATTAGGTAAGGATTAACACAGAATCAATATAACAGTCACTATATAAGTAAACGTATAGAGTGCGGAAGTAATAAATGACATTCAAGCATCACAATATAACATAAGTGTAAAATATAACTCATAATATAAGCATATAAGTCTAAATGCACAGTCAAAGGTACCTGTATTATTACAATATTTAAAGTTCAAATAAAAAGAAAATGCAGATGCTCCCATCCTCACAATAACTCTAAGGACAAGATATGCTCTGGTCCGAGCTGCTGCTCCTCCTCTAGGTAAAGCTCCTCCTCAGGTACTGGATCCTCTACCTGCTCTACGCCTGCCATTGTCAGTTTCACAATGTAGGGCCCCAGCCAAAAAAAGAGAAAAATCTGGTTATACAATTTGTCTAAATACATTTTAGGCTGATATATTTTTATACGTTTTATAATATCACCACTTTACATAATTTTTCCTAAGCAACAATATATAAAGGAGCAACTGGAAATATAATAAGAAAAAGAAAAATCTATAAATAACATTTATAACTTAAATAAATGAGGCTAAGACATGCCTCAAAGGCAAGGTAAACAAGATAAGGCATATAATATAAGTAACTAAACATATGCTGAAAGAAAATACTACATCCTAATATATGCTGATGGTCAAATGAAATATGCAAATTACAATAATAAATCTCAGCAATAATACATATAAATAGCAGCAAAATCTAACATCCTACTGTATATAAGCTGTACAAAGAAATAGTTGACTGAATAAATAATACTAAAATATAGCCAAATACTAAAACTGCACATCAAACTCTGTATACTGACTGCCATATCAGAAGACTTGGCCAAACTGGCCCACATATATATACATCTCAATCTGTAAACATACTGAACATACTACATGACTGAAGAGGCAGACAATACTTATGCAACATATTTTAGTTATTTTACTTTTGTTTCTATGGACAACTGTTAGAAACAATTGAGGAGTCAAGCACATCTGCAAGACTATATGATTCCCAAGCCTAACACACTCTCCTCAATGAAAATATTAGGCATCCTGATCTCACCTTACCCCTGTCTATTGGGGCAAATGTGCACCATAATCTCCACAAACTGGACCCAAAGGCAAATGTTATCATAATATTCTAAGTTTCATTTTCATGCATAAAATTATCTTATATGAAATGTTCAAAGAAGTAAGTTCAATTATACAAGGAATGCGTAGCACAATGTATCAAAATAAGTAAGGGACTCTAATAATATGGTGATATTATCTATTTTTTATTATCCGTTCTAACTATTCTAGATTACACAAGTTCATGATCACTATTTTCCTACATATCAAGTGTAACTTAGAAATTTATGCTTACAAGTTACAAAATATCAGGACTAGCTAGGTCCTAATATACCAAATCAAAGTCGACTATAAAAGTTAAGTAACAAATCATTACGACCTAATTAATAATTTTAGACATTCTAACTAAAAACTACTAAACTATAGATTATGAATTAAATGCCATAAGATTCGGCTTAATCACATAATCCAAAAAGGATAAGACCTAAGATTTAAGTTTCATTCTAAAAGTGATCTAATAATTTAGGCCAATCCTATTAAGTAATCAAACTTAATAGGATGAATCTCCTATCTTAGATCTAAGGTTAAAAGATAAAATAATCAAAAATAATTTGAAAATTTTTAGAAACTACTAAAACCAAGGATTCATTTATTGAAAACTCCTATTTTTTAATGAATGAAATCAACCTTATGATTTAATCCTAGTCTCAGGAAGGGTCCTTAAGGTGTAGTGTTAAAGACTTAGGAAAATTTTGAAATCTGACCTAACTGATAATTTTACTTACTTAAATGTCACTAATAGGATTATAATGTTAATTGTAGTATTTTAAAGGACTAATTAAAGGTTAAGGGCGTTGATTCTAAATTTTGGGCAAAATGACCATTTTACCCCTACTTAAGGGTTCGAAAAGTCAACTTTTGATTTAAGTGTCCAAATTAAAGTTTCTCTTTTCCATATGATTTCTTACTATCTAACTTGAAGATAGACAGTAAGTATGTTCAATTTGGACTGGAAACGGGTCCTACAAGTTCAAACTAAGGTTTATGACTTAAGGGTATTTAAGTAATTTTCACTCTACTGAAAACTAAGTTTTTTTTATGCAGTTTATTGTAGGTTACTTACTGTTCAAGGGTTCCATAGAGTCCAAGAACACTGTATTCTGAGGCCAATTGACTAAGTTATGAACGTTTTAAATTTGAAGGACTATAAAAACTGAGTCGGTCAATGGGTGACAAAAATTGTACTTTTCTGTTTGAAGTCCAATTTCAGCAAACTCAGTTTTTATAGCTTTCCTATAATGTATTGAGTATGTTGGTAGGGAGTAGACCCAATTTGGACTTCAAATGGTCAAGTTATGATATAACTAAGATTGGGGGTATTTTGGTCATTTTCTAAATTTCTAGGGTTTAGAACTTAAATGTTATTTATGTTTATTTGTGACATTAAAATTCTAAACTAGTTAGCATCTTGAATTTTTGAATTTGAAAGTTGAATTGACCAAGTTATGGTCATTTGAATTATAGGGGCAATTTGGTCATTTTCACTAAAGTCAACTAGGAATTCTAGGGTTGATTTTTTATCCTGATGACCAAATAGGAAAACTAATACTACTGCGGTGATGGGGCTGATCTCCTGAGCATTTTAAGATCCATATTGACTATGTTCTGATAACTAGGTTAAAAGTTATGGGTCCTAAAGAGGTCATAAAATACTACTTCGCTATACGTACCCCGAAACTAAATTATGCATTACGTCATTTGATTCCTTTTATTTTTCTGAGTATTTTAAGACCTATATTTGCTATGTTTGGATCATCCTACAAAAAGTTATTAAACTTTTAAGTTTTACTATTCAAAAATACAATTTGTATTAATTTACTATTCATTTATGTAAATTAAATTAATTTACTGTTCAATCCTAAAGTCATAAATATAAACTCTGAAATTATTAATTCTTAAATAATCTGTAATTAATTAGGATTTAATTATCAATTAGCACTAATTAATCCAATAATTAATAATATTATTATTTTACTATTCATATTTAAATAATTTGATATCTTAAATTTTAATTTAATTCACTTAATTAATATTAATCTAATTATCATTAATTATTAATTAACATATGATAAATTCTAATATTAATTAATTTACTATAATTATTTTTAATCTAATTAGCATTAATTTTTCTTAATTAATATTAATCTAATTTAATATTAATTAACACTCTAATCAGGTTCTTAATATTAACCTAATTATGAAATAACAGATTAATATATATAATACTAATCTAATTAACATTAATTATAGTTAACTGAATATATATATATATATATTTATTATAAATATATAATTTTCTGCAGGCTTTTCGGTCGGCGGGCCACTAAGCCACGTGGCACGCGCTCATTGGCTGCGGATCTGCGCGCGGGGCCCACCTGTGGCCACGTGGCTTCACGTGAGCGGGCGCGGAGCGCACGCGGGACCCACTGTGGCGCCCCCCACTCTTAATCCGCCAAAGGATTTGGTTAAGGGTAGAGTGTCACTCTAGCTAACCCCTCACTTACCATTAGATTAGGATAGACTCCACAATCCACCTGATTAGAGAAGGATTAACACAGAATCAATTTAACAGTCACTATATAAGTAAACGTACAGAGTGCGGAAGCGATTTAAGGAAATATAAATCATCCAAGCATCACAATATAAATAGCAAAAGTAGAACTCAGAACATAAGCGTACAATCCAAATACGCAGTCAATGTACGTGTATTATTACAACAATTAATAGTTTAAATAAAGAAGTGCAAATACTCTCATCCTCGCATATAAAATAAAAGCTAAACAGCGGCTTCTTCTACGGGCTCCTCATCTGGGTAAGGCTCCACTCCTAACTCCTGCTCATCTAACTAAAGAGGATCTGCTATTGTCAGTTTCACAATGTAGGGCCCCAGCCAAAAAAAAGGAAAATCTGGTTAAACAATTGTCTAAGTATATTTTTAGCTGATGAATTATTGTATGTGTTAAGTAATATTGCCATTCTATAACATCTAAGCAACATATATATATGTAAAGGAGCAGCAAGCAGTACCAAAGAAAAGGGAAAACTATAAACCATCATTTATAACTTAAGCA
Organism: Gastrodia elata; assembly: GCA_016760335.1. Classification (NCBI taxonomy): domain Eukaryota; kingdom Viridiplantae; phylum Streptophyta; class Magnoliopsida; order Asparagales; family Orchidaceae; genus Gastrodia; species Gastrodia elata. Next base: position 43,318,255 of record CM028680.1, on the reverse strand, counting down.
AAGAAAAGGAAAGAGGCTGAGACATGCCTCGCATACAAACTAAACATGGAAGGGCATATAAATATACATAACTAAACAAGTGCTGTAAGAAAAGTTCTACACCCTAAACATGCTGGTGATCAATAAAAAATATGCCAATTAAAATAAACAACTCAGCAGTGGTACATATAAATAGCAGCAAGGTTCTAACATTCTAAATATATATAAAGCAGTACAAGGAAATAACTGACTGAATAAAAATACTAAAAAGTAAACAACAACAACTGCATATAAAACCATATGTGTACAATCTGCCATATAGAAAAAAGCTACTTAGCTCACCAAAAAGGGCTGAAGATCTTAGCACCAGTACGACTAGAGCGGTTCCTAGCACGATAAGACTAAGGCAACAACAGTCAACATAGAAGGCCCTAACACAGTACGGTTATGGCGGTTCCTAGCACGATACGGTTAGGTCACCAACAGTCATACCCGAAAGATCCTAGCACCAGTATGGCTATGGCGGTTCCTAGCACGATGCGGCTAGGGCAACAATCAGTATGAGCAAAAGAACATTGAGAGGCATCTCAAACACATCAAATCATTATCTTCTCATTAATTACTATAATATTTTCACAAGAAATCTAAGAAGGCTCCATATTTTCCTAACATTTTATTCATGCATCAAATGTCTTATATGATATGCTTAAGGAAATATGACACAAAAATCAAGAAATGCATAAGCAACAAAGTATTAAATAGAAGTAAGGAACTCTACTAACATGATGATATCATTTGTTTTCTACTTAACCATACTAACTATTCCAAGTTACACAAGTTCAGGATCATCATTTTTCTACTATCGAGTGTAACTTAGAAATTCATCCTTATAAATTAAAAAGGATTAGAACTGATCAGGTTTAAATCTAGATCAATCAGATAGATGATTATGAGTTAAATAAATGAATCATACATCATAGTTTTGTGAATTTAGACGTTCTAACTAATATCTGATCAAGATCTTCTAAATATATAGATTATGGATTAAATACTATGAGATTTAGGTTTAATCACATAATCCAAAGTGGTTAAGACCTAAGTTCTAGGTTTTGTTCTATTAGTGATCTACTAGTTATGGCAAATCTTATTAAGTAATCAAACTTAATAGGATGAATATCCTACCTTAAATCTAAGGTTAAAAGATAAAATAATCAGAACGAGTTGTAAAATAAAAAGAAAGTTTAGAAACTAATAAAACCAAGGTTTCACCCATTAGGTAACTCAATGGGTAACTCAATTTACCCAATGAATGAATTCTAACCTATGATCTATTCCCTATTCTCAAGAAAAGGTCCTTAAGGTGTAGTGCTTAAGACTTTAACAAAAATTATTGAAATCTAACTTAAGTGCTGATTTTACTCACTTGATTGATACTAAGAAGATTATAACATTAGTTTTAATATTTTAGGGATGTTATCCAAAGGGTAAGGGTACTTAATCCAATATTAGGGCAAAATGACCATTTTGCCCCTAATTTAAAGGTCAAAAATTCAACTTTTGATTTGGGGTCAAAACTGAGGTTTCTCTTTTTCAACTAATTTCTTACTGTCTAACTTGAAGATAGACAGTAAGTACGTCCAAATTGGATCTCAAATGGTAATTTGGTCATTTACCTGAATTTTTAGTATTCAAATCCTAAATATTATTTCAGCATACTAATGAAATTGGAATTTTAGGTTAGATAGCTTCTTGAATTTTTGAATTTGAAGTTGATTTGACCAAGTTATGGCCATTTGAATTTAAGAGCATTATGGTCATTTTTCACTAAAGTCAACTCTAAGTTCTAGGGTTGACTTTTTGTCCTGCTATCCGAATGGAGAAACTAATACTACTACAGTGATGGGGCCGCTCTCTTGAGCATTTTAAGACATATATTGACTATGTTTTGATAACTGGGTAAAAAATTATGAGGCTCTAAATAGGTCATAAAATGTTATCTCGCTATACGTACCCCAAAATAAATTTTTATATTACGTTATTTGATTCCTTATATTTTTTTGAGTATTTTAAGACCTATATTGGCTATGCTTGGATCATCCTACAAAAAGTTAGTAAACTTTTAAGATTTACTATTCAAAAATACAATTTGAATTATTTTACTATTCATTTATTCAAATTGAATTATTTTACTGTTCATTAGTAAAGTTTATATAAGATTTTTGAAATTATTAACCCCTAATTAATCTGTGATTAATTAGGCTTAATTATTAATTAACATTAATTAATTTATTATTAAATTCTATTTATTTTACTGTAGCAAAGTAATTAGTGCTAATCACTATTTAATTAGTCTTAATTACTTATTAATATATAATTAAGAATAATTAATTATACTTTACTATTTAATAATAATTAATTATCCTAATTACTATTTAAAGTTTAATTAATCTTTAATTAATCCTAATTAATCTCTAATTATACTTAATTAATTAAGGTTACTGTTCAAAAGTAATTATCAATAATTCTAATTTAATTAATCACTAATGGTAATTAATTAATCATTAACAGTAATTAATTAACACTAATAGTAATTTAATTATAATTTAATTAACATACAGTGGGCCCCACTAGACACGTGGCACTGCTAGAGGCTGTCACGTGGCACTGTAGGCCCCATAGGGGCTGAGTCAGCTCAGGTGACTGGGCAGTTGGCTCACCTGACACGTGGCACTGCTAGAGGTGCCACGTGGCACTGTGGGTCCCACGGGAAGCCGAACCGTCGCAGTTGACCGGGCAATGGGTCCCACTTGCCACGTGGCGGGCCCAGAGGCGGCCACGTGGTGCTGTGGGCCCCACTGGGGAGCCGAACCGTCGAGCGGGCTCGGGCTGTGGGCCCCCACGTGACACGTGGCGTGCCAGCTGGCTGCCACGTGGCACTGTGGGCCCCACGGCCGAGGCCGAAGGGTCGCGGCTTCGGTTGGTGGGTCCCACTGAACACGTGGCAGGCCGAGAAGGCGCCACGTGGCCTAGTGGGCCCCACCCGGCTGACGCGGACCCGGCTCGGGCGGGTCGGGCTCGGGTCGACCCGGCCAGACCCGGACTTCATCTCCTTCGCGGAGACGGGCCGAGGACGCTGGGCTAGGGCATGACTTTTGCAAGCCGTCCCGGCGCCGGACCACCTCGGCCCGCACGACCGACGGTAGCCCTCGACGAGGGCCACACGCCGGTGGGCGCCGGAGGTGGCCGGGATCGCCGGCAAATCGAAACCCTAATTTCTAGGGTTTCGGCAGCTGCGAAAAATTGGCCTGAGGCTTCAAGCCTTGATCTGAGCTTGCCGGACCTGATCGAGGCCGATCAGGTCCAGTTGATTGTCGATTTAAGTCCTAACTTACAATTCTAAGGTTAGGCGACGACGAAAGGAGAACGGGAGAGGGAGATCGGGGGTACTTGAAGTCGACGGCTGCGGATGGCTCGACTTCGGGGCTCTGATCTGGCTCGATATGGGCTCGGATTTTCGCAAACCCGGAGCCCAGAGGTCGGCCGAGGTCTTATAGACCCGCCGGCGACCTCGCCGAGGTCGGGGAAGGCCATGATTGGCCAGAAACGGCGGCGGCCCGCCGCGTGTCACGCGCGGGCGACGGGGCCGAGGGAGACGGCCTCGTATCCGTTGGATCTGGATCAGATCCAACGGCTGCGATGGCGCTGTCCAATCTAACAGCGCCGTTAACTACAGTTGACGGTAACTTTAAATACTTCACGCATGCCGTTAAGTATTAAAATAATATATTTTTTTCCAGAAAATTTTGAACATATTTTTCTTATCTAATTTGGGGTCAAGGAATTCAATGGTGAAGTTGGATTTTCAATCAGACTAGTATTTTGATACCTCGATTTCCAGGGTATTTTTTATTATTAAAATATTCGTCGAAATTTCGACGACTTTCGATTGACACGAGAACTTCACCCCAAGCTAATTTGGGGTCAAGGAACGTAATGGAGGTGTCCGTTTTTCGATCGAAGGTCAATTTAAATAGGTCAATTTTCTAGGGTTTCTGGATTTCCAGAAATCATGATTCGATCCGTTTGACTCCTGATTTGGACTAGGTCTCAGAGGTTGACTCCACTTGACCTAATTAGCACTTATAATTGTGTTTAAGACTCAGGGTTAGTCCTAATCAAATATGGTAACAACTCGGGTTGTTACTCCCACGCGGTCTGCCGACCGCGTCAGCGGGGCCCACCGCTCTGCGTCTGCCTACGCATGCGGCCCGCATGCGTGAACGCGGGGCGGGCGACTGACCCGACCCGACCCGAAGGACTCACCTTCGTCCCGACACGGATCGAGGAGGGGAGCTAGGGTTGGCGTTTTGGCGCCGCTCCCGGCGACGGATGGGCTCGGCTCGCACATTGTTCGAAAGAGGACGTCGAGGGCTTGCTAATCGTTGCTGGACCGATGCCTGGGGTGGACACTGCCGGCCGGCAAGGCCTAACCCTAAGTCTTAGGGTTCGGGTTGGACGAGGCTAACTGTTTCTACTGTAGCTCTTTTCCAAAATTCGATCGATCAGGACTTCGATCGATCGATCGAAGCCGCACGATTGACATCCATATGTGTGAAATAACTATGCAAACATGAATTGCAGCAAACGAATGGAAATCAAGGGTAATATGGGTACCTTTTGTTCCGACGGCAGAGGTTCGAGGATGCGATCGAGGGCGGCCCGAGCTCCAAATTGCTAGATCTCGACCTCCCTAGCCTAGATCTAGGTCTTTAAAGTTTGCTCGAAGGAGAAGGCAAGGCCAGGAGTGCCGGGATTGGGCAGGCGTGGTGGCCGAGCACCGCGTGTCCTCGCTCGACTCGCGAGCGACGGATGCGAGGGACGAAAAGCGGGGGCCGTCTGATCTTCGATCAGACGGTCTGAATTCGCCATTTACGATGGACGGCGTCCCCGACCGTGTGCGAAGGGTTGGAGGGAATGGCGTTACCTAGACTGACGGCGTCGTTTGCAAAAATTTAAATATTATAATATTAATTTATTAATTAATTAATTGCAATTTTCATTTATTATTAATAAATTCTGAAAATTCCCAAAAATTTTCAAACACTCACTCCTAGCTAATTGAGGGGTGAGGAACACAACGGCGATATCAGAATTTTGATCCGACGAGTATTTTAATTTCCCAAATTTCGAGGCATTAATATTATTAAAATATTCGTCGAATTTTCGATGACTTCCGATTAACATGAATACTTCACCCCAAGCTAATGGCGGTGTCCGTTTTCCAATCCGAGACCAATTTAAATAGGTCAAATTTTAGGGTTTATGAATTTTCTAGAAATTAGGATTCGATCCATTTGACTCCTGATTTAGACTAGGTCTTAGAGGTTGACTCTTAATGACTTAATTAGCACTTATGATTAGTCTTAAGATTAAGATTAGTCCTAATTGATCAAGGTAACAACTTAGGTTATTTCATTTAATAAATTAGGACTTGGCCAGTTCTAAATGTTTTCCAACTTATAAGGATGTGAATCTGAGTTACACTCGATAGTAGGACTTGAGATCCTGAACTTGTGTAACTTAGAGTAGATTGAATGATTAAATTAGATGACAAATGGATATCACCTGTGTCACAGTAGAGTCTCTTGCTCATTTTGATTTAGATACTTTGCTTACCTTATTTTGAGCTTCTACCTTGTTTATATATATTAGACATACAATATTTGAAAAGTGTCTCATGTCAATATTGTATTGCATAATAACATTTGCATATGTCATCATCATTATTAAGTTGAACATATGATTAATAGAATGTAGCCTAATTAGTATGCCTTTTTCCTATCTATACTTTAGTACAAGCTGAACCTAGACCTATGTCAGGCTAAGGTGTATATGTTTGTCTAAAGTAAGTCTAACCAAGCCTAGGCCTAAGATCGGCTAGGATGGTATCCGTTAGACTAACTTCATTATTTACATCCTTTGATACCTTTGTTGGTATTACTAATCTAGGTACATTTCTATTTTAAACTATTTATCTTGTTTCAGTCATAATAATTTCAGTTCATACTTATTATTTTAGTTTACATTTGAGTACTTTCTTACTTATTATTTGTAACAGCCCAAACTCTTAACACCAAGATATTATTTGTTTTGGCTTGAAAGGTCTCACAATTTTACCCTCATAAGATAACTTCTCAGCAGGTTGCCCATCCTGGGAGTGCTCCCACCTGAGCACACTTAACTTTGGAGTTCTTATCAGGAACTCCACCGTTATCTGAAAAGGCGCCTCGATGGTTAAGAGTTTCACTTATTACTACTTAAGTGGGTCTTCACAATATCTCCAACTTAAGTAACTGACGTCCTCATCAGTATCCACACACAGATCCAAGAACCATCCATTGGGTAGATAAAACTAGAGGTGACCACTACAGGCTCAAGAGGTACCCACAACCATGTAGCATCTTAACTATCATAGGTTCAAGAGGCTACTCATATGAAGTGGTACTTTGCCCTGTATGACATTTATCTCCTATCTGACACCCTATGGTTTGCTCTGATATCATTTATAACAGCCCAAACTCTTAATACCAAGGTATTATTCGCTTTGGCTTGAAAGGCCTCACAATTTTGCCCTCATAAAATAACTTCCCAGCAACTATGTAGCACCTTAACTATCATGGGTTCAAGAGGCTACTCATATGAAGTGGTACTTTACCCTGTATGACATTTATCTCCTATCTGACACCCTATGATTTGCTCTGATACCATTTATAATGGCCCAAACTCTTAATACCAAGGTATTATTCGCTTTGGCTTGAAAGGCCTCACGGTTTTGCCCTCATAAGATAACTTCCCAGCAAGGTATTATTCGCTTTGGCTTGAAAGGCCTCACAGTTTTGCCCTCATAAGATAACTTCCCAGCAACTATGTAGCACCTTAACTATCATAAGTTCAAGAGGCTACTCATATGAAGTGGTATTTTACCCTGTATGACATTTATCTCTTATCTGACACCCTATGGTTTGCTCTGATACCATTTATAACACAGCCCAAACTCTTAATACCAAGGTATTATTCGCTTTGGCTTGAAAGGCCTCACGGTTTTGCCCTCATAAGATAACTTCCCAGCAAGGTATTATTCGCTTTGGCTTGAAAGGCCTCACAGTTTTGCCCTCATAAGATAACTTCCCAGCAACTATGTAGCACCTTAACTATCATAAGTTCAAGAGGCTACTCATATGAAGTGGTATTTTACCCTGTATGATATTTATCTCTTATCTGACACCCTATGGTTTGCTCTGATACCATTTATAACACAGCCCAAACTCTTAATACCAAGGTATTATTCGCTTTGGCTTGAAAGGCCTCACGATTTTGCCCTCATAAGATAACTTCCCAGCAGGTCACCCATCCTGGGAGTGCTCCCACCTGAGCACACTTAACTTTGGAGTTCTTATCAAGAACTCCACCATTATCTAAAAAGGCGTCTCGATGTTTAAGAGTTTCACTTATTACTACATAAGTGGGTCTTCACATTAAATCACTAACGACTATAGGTTAAATAAATAAATCCATCGACCTATTTTGATAATTTTAAGAATCCCAAACCCATCTTGATTAGTCGAATCAAGATGAAAGGATTAAGAATTAAACTCCAAATATAGGGTTTAATCACTTAATCCAAAAGTTCATCTAAGGATCTAGTGTTTAAAACCCATATCTCACAGATTAGATTAAGGCAAATCCTAATGATTAAATCAATCTCTTTAGGATAGATCTTTACCCTTAATTCTAAGATTTAAATATCAAATAATCATTAAATAAATTAAGAAAATCTATAAACTAGTAAACTCAAGATTTCACTTATTGAGTAACCCAATTTACTCAATAGATAAACTCTAACCTAAGATCTATTCATAATCCTATGAATTAAAGCTCTTAATTACTATGAGTATCTCTCAAACATAATCCTAACTAATGTTATAAGACCTATGGGGAGATCTAAGAAGGATTAAGGAATAAAGGATCGCTCAATTTTTACTTAAGGATTTCCCTTAAGGACTTAAGAATGAAAGTTTTGATCGAAATCAAATTAAGGTTTGAAATTACATAATTTCTACTCTAAATCACTTTATTTATTGATTATATCATTTAGGAAGTGATTCTAAGGTTTTAAAAAGTTAAATCCTAAATTTGGGCAAAATGATCATTTGCCCCTACTAAAGGGTTCAAAAGATCAAATTTTGATCTAGAGTTCTAAATCTAAATTTTTCAGTGGCAAAGTATTTCTTACTGTCTAATATAAGATTAGGCAGTAATTACACAAATTTTGGGTAATTAGTAAGCCTCATGAGATCAAATTAATAAATTTGATTCATAAAGGCATTTTGGTAATTTGACCAAATAGAATCTAAATTTTCTTTCAGTTTATTGTTGCTTACAATCTAAGGTTTCTATAGAACCTAAAATTTCTAAATTCTGATAAGTATTGGTCAAGTTATGGATAACACAAGCTTAAGGGGGTAAAAGGGTAATTTAGGGTTTCTTAATTAAGAGTCAAAAATCCTAACTTTGTCAATTGGTGTCCAAATTGAGTGAAATAAGTGGCTATGGTTTACAAATGATCTACTAATTTCAATGATTCGTGGTAGGCTCAATTTGGACTCTAATTGGCTAAGTTATGGCCTAATTAAGGTTTATGGTGATTAGTTAGTGATTAGTGAAATTAATCACCAAATCATTAATCCAACCATACCATTAGGTTCTATTATACTCTAGGAGTTTTTCTGAAACTTGAATTATTCAATTCGGATCATTAAATTTGCTAATATTCACTAATCAAATTTTAGGGTAATTAGGGATGATTAGAAGATCTAACTGTTGGATCCTAAATATTTTTACATATTACTGTAAATTAGATTTTTTTGATCTAAATTAATATTTGGATCACCTAATTTGGAGTTCAATTGACCAACTTATGGTCAATTGAAGTTCTAGGGTTAAATGGCCTAATTATGGTTAGGTCCTAATTATAATTAAGCTTAAACTAATCAAAACAGCAAATTAAACCTTCTCAAATTATTCCTTATGATTTTCTGAATATTTTGAGACCCATATTAAGTATGTTTGGGATAAATGTTACAAATTTATGGTTAATTAAATTTTTGAGACATTTAGGGTTTAATGTGGGGATCCTAAATATCACTAAGTGATATACAGCTCAAATTAGAAATTTGACAGTGCTAAAATGTCACTCTTAATTTTTTGAATCCAATGGTATATTATTTTGCTATAATTGGATTTATATTTTATAAATTATGAGGGTTTAAAGTTTAATATTTAAATAAATTAAATAAATACATAATTGCTATTATCACAGTTTCAATTTAATCATTATGTTTAATTTAGTAATCGATTTTTATTAATTTTCTGATATCATTCTATTTTTATAAATATCTATATACATATGTATAATAATATACATATATATATTATCTACTTTACAAATTATAACATATCTCATAAGTATTATATTATATATATATATATAATATAATTAAAATAAGTTTTTTTATTTTTGCAGGTTAGGACACATAGCGGGCCCCTCTCGTCCACATGGCGCGCAGGGAATGGCAGGGCAGAGGATGGCGGGCCCCACTGTTGAACACACAGCAGAAGCGTCAGCACCGGGTGGGTCCCACGCCCACGCATCGGGCTGAGATGACGCTCCGTGCATAGCGGCCCCACTTTCCTATCCATGAGGCAACCCAAAGGTTTTCGGGTCGGGCCCGGGTCGACCCGGCCCGATCCGTCGTCTGCTTCCTTCCCTCTGTGCAGGCCGGCAACTAGGGCATCCTTTTTCGCGTTCTTTTCAGTGGTTGCAGACCCCGGCTCGCATGGCATCTGAGTGACTCATCGACATCTTCCTCTCGTTGGTGATCATAGGAACTGGGATGGTCTGAGAAGGCTACAAAGACTAACCTTAATTTTCTAGGGTTCGAAACTTCTTACGTAATGGTAAGTACTGTGTATATGCATCAAAATTACTTCAATTAGGAGTAGATGGGTTCGATCGAACCGTAGAGATTTACAATCAAGACTATGAAATATAGTTACTGATAAATAGATTGAGGTTTAGATGTATTGAGTAATAGGTTAGAACATACCTGTCATTAACGGTGGACGATAATTAGGGCTAGATCAAAGAGCTTCGAATGTGCTAAGCATTCAGAGGGTGAAAACCGAGCAAACTAAAGGATTGGGGGTCTTAAACTCATTTTAGGGGGTGGCTATCAGCGGCGGAAGGATCCATGTGGCGGGGAGGGAGTTGCGTGTCTGAGCGCAGGACATGCGGAGACGTTGCCTGCGCATGCGAAGGTGATGATCATTCGACCGTCCGATCTTTCGATCGGATGGATCGGGTGATCCATCAACTTTAGCGACAGGGAAAGAAGTGGGAAACGGTGTTAACTATTAACTAACGGTTGTCGTTAAAACTTAATTTAATTAACATTTATTTTAATTAATTTATACCTATTTAAATAATCAAAATTATACGATTAAATGTGTACAGAAATTTTTTAATAAATCACTCCTAGCTAATTGATGGGTGGGGAACGCAACGGCGCACTCGGATTTTCATTTTGATGAGTAGTTATTTATTCGAATTTCTAGGTATTTAAATAATATTAAAATATTTGCCGAAAATACAACGACTTCCAAATGCCTCCAAAATTTCACCCCTAGCTAATTTGGGTGTGATAAACACAATGGCGAAGTCAGATTTTTGCTTTGAGGTCAAAATAAAAAGTAAATTTCTAAAGTTTTGGGATTTTTCAGAAATCTAGAGTTAATTCAATTGATTCTAGATTTGACCTAGATCTTAGAGATGAATTCTAAATAGCTTAGTTAGTATATTAGAACCTCAATTAAGACTTAGATTAGTCTTAATTGACCTAAGTAACAACTTGGGTTTAATGAGAATACTATAATATATCAGAGTGCGGAAGAAAGACAAGTAATAACATCCATACAATCCAAATAAGTACTATACAACTCAGAATATATAAGCATGAGAAGAAAGCAATTTAAATCCTATATTATTACAAAACAATATTAAAAGTTAAGCGATAAAGAAAAGATCACTCAATCCTCACAAAGCAACAGAAAGAACTAAAGATCTTCTCCCGCACGCTCCTCCTAAATCAGATCTTTAGAAAGTTCCACAACCTCGAAAAGATCAAAATCTACTATTGTCGATTTCATAATGATAGAGCCCCAGCCAACAACAAAAAATCTAGTTAGACAAAATGTCTAAATACATTTTAGGCTGAAAATTATTAATTTAAATGATATCACAACATCTAAGTAAAGTAGGAGCAGTAAAGCATAAAAGAAAGGTGACAGAGTTATAATCAAACAAAGTGTGAGGTAAGTATATATCTCAACTCAAGCTACAGAAAAAGATTAAGTAAAGTATGGAAATGCTCCTATTTAGTCCTGCCAAAAAGTAAGGTCCATTTGATCATCTAGGAAAGAGTCTCAAATTAAAGTTAATTCCATCTGAAAAGTACCTGCTGAGCATCTAGGAAAGTAGTCCCAGATTAAAGTATCACGTACTAGGAAAGTGGTCCTAGGCAAAAGTAACACGCACTAGGAAAGTGGTCCTAGGCAAAAGCTGTCTCAAAAGTAAAGTTATATTAGAATGCGGACTAAATAATGCATAACTCACATAGTTTAATACAGTTATTTTCATTAAATTTTCTCCTTAAGTTATAAAAATGCCATATGAATGTATTCAAAGTTTAACATAGAATGTTCATCTAATATTCTATGTTTAATATAATATATCTAAATATACAATGAAGTCCAAAATAAGGAAAGCATAGCATACAATTTTCAATGAATAAAATAGCACTAAACAACTTTGTGATATCACTTTATTTTCTAATTAAGTCGTTCTATCTAATCTGAACTTATACAAGTTTAGGATTTTTAATATCCAGCTATCGAGTATAAATCCAGAATACTGATCTTACAAGTTAAAAGAAGTTAGAACTTAATCAAGTTCTAACACATATAAATCACATGACGCTTAATTAAGTTAAAATAGTAAATCAAACATTCTAATTGATGATTTTACGAATCCCAAACTAACCTTGATTAATATAAATCAAAATTGGGGGATTAAGATATTAAAATATAAGTATTTGATTTTAACTTCTTAATCCAATAGGTTCTAATTCTAAAAGTATAAAGTTAAACCTAAATCTCATGAGCTATAATTAAGGCTATCTTATTAAGTAAAATTAAGCTTAATAAGACAGATCTCTAATCTTAAATCTAAAGTTTTTAATACAAAATAATCATAAATAAAGGATAAAATTCTAAAAAATTATAAAATCAAGGTTTTATATATTAAGTACTCATTTACTTAATAGATGAACTCTAACCTAAATTTTTAAGCTAAATCTTAATAAAGTAAGATCCTAAAGTTTTGAAGGAAAACCTTAAGAGAATGATTAAACTTTAGGTTTGATATTATTTAACTGATATTATGATGAATTTAACTTAAGAAAGATATAAGGTGAGCTAAATTCACCTTATAAGAGGTGGATCTGATTTTAAAGGTTTAAGAATGTTTAAACCTAAATTTAGGCAAAATAACTATTTTGCACCTACTTAAGGGTCTAAAATTTATCTTTATGAATTAGAGTTAAAATCTAAAATTTATTGAAGTGGGGTGTTTACTTACTATCCAATATGAGTTTAGACAGTAAGTACATAAATTTTAGTTAAGTATTAAGCCTTATAGGGTCAAATTAAAGAATTTGACTTATAAGGGAAAATTGGTAATTTAGCTTAATGGAATCTAAATTTTCTATCAGTTTATTAAGAATTATGTTTTAAGATTTCTATAAAACCTAAAATCATCAAATTTTGATAAGTATTGGCTAAGTTATAGCCAATACAAACTTTAGGGTTAATAATTAGGGTTTAGTGTGATTAGTGAGTGATTAATAAAATTAATCGTAGAATTAATAAAATAATTATACAACTAAGTTTTATTATACTTTAGGAGTAATCAAAAACTAAAATTACTCAATTTGGATTTATAATTATGATAATATTCACTAATTAAGTTTTAAGGTGATTAAGGTTGATTAAGAGATCTAATTGTTGGATCTTAAATATTTATATAGTTTACTGTTAATTAGGTCTTCCTGATCAAAATAGTATATTGGAAGACCTAATTTAGAGTTCAATTGATCAAGTTATGGTCAATTGAAGTTCTAGGGTTAATTAGGGTAATTATGATTAGGTCCTAAAAGTGATTAAGCACAACCTAATCCAAACAGAAAATTAAACACTACTATATTATTTTAAAGGTTCTACTAATTATTTTAAGACCCATATTGCCTATGTTTAGACTAGTGGTTAAAAAGTTATGAGCCTTACAAGATTAAGGTTTGGGTTCAAAAGTGATTAGTTAAATTAGGTCTCAAGTAGCAAAACCCACACTACTGGATTAATCCTTAGAGTTTGCTGATTATTTTGAGACACATATTAGGTTAGTTAAATTTTGGTCCTACTAAAATATAAATAATACCATAATATCCCTCAATTTTTGCTGATTAAAATAGTATATTGATTTGCATAATTTGAACATGTATTTTATAAGATATGGATATTTAAATTTTTAATTTAATTAGTTTTATTTAACAAATTAATTCATTATCTAATATATTCATTTAATTAATTTAAATTTTCATAAATAGACAACGGGTTGACAGCTGGCGCATGGAAGACCCCACTGAAACACGCATCAACTTGGGATTGGATGGGGCAGACGAATGGGTCCCACCGCTGAGTCGAATGGATGGGTTTAACGTAGATGGTCAGCAGCGGGTTTCGCCATACTTGCCAACTAATGGAAGCTTGCCACATGCCCCATGCTTTAAACATGCTGTCCCTGCACACGCGGATCTGGCCCGGATCGACCCGGCCCGACTCGATGCTTCACCTTCTCGACTCTAGAACTCCACATGTTTATTGCTAGGGTTTGGATTTCTGGCGACTTCACGGCAGCACTAAGCTTCAGACCGCATGGTAACAGATGAGGATCAACCAGACCTTTCTAGTGATGATCACTCCAAGACCTAAAATAATCTGAGTCAAAAATGATCTCAAGCCCTAAGCGTCAACGATCGGGAATCCTTCAGATAATGGTTTTACTAGCGCTCGATCTCTAAGTTGGTTCAATCAGACCGCTTACCAGACGATCAGATTTATGCAATCGATAATCAACAATAGGAAATAACATTCCAAAATGAATCAGATGCGATATCATAAGAAATGCATGAAAGATCAGTACCTTTACTTTGACGGTTTAGAAGAACTATGGTTCAACCGGATCAATACGAGCCTTCCCTTTGCACTAATGAGATATGAATCACGAGTTTTTGAGTAGGTATTTGATTTTTATGAAGCTTTAATTGATCCTACTACTCTTCCTAAAGCGGCAGCAGGCAGATGGCACACGAAGGTTGCCGCGTGCGAGCCTCAAAGCCACGTGGAGAGCTCAACGGGGAAGAAACACGTGGACCGTTCGATCAAATTAATGATCAGCAATTGTCGTTTGATCCAAACTATGCGTTGCAAAATGGAGGAACGAAAACTACCGTCGTTTCGCTTACAAAAATTATTTTAAATATATATATTTATATTATTTTAAATTGTTTTATTAATCTTGTTTAAATTAATTTGGTGCATTCCAAAAATTTCTGATAAATCACCTCTAGCTAATTAAGGGGTGAGGAACGCAACGGTGCGATCGGATTTTTATTTCGACGAGTATTTAATTATTTGATTTTTCAGGGGATTTAAATAATATTAAAATATTCGCCAAAATTTTGATGACTTCCGATTGATACGAAAACATCACCCTTATTTAATTTTGGGGTAATGAGCACAATGGTGATATCCATTTTTTGTTTGGAGGTTAATTTAGATAGGTCAATTTTTAGGGTTTTTGGAAATTCCCAAATTAGGATTTGATCCTTTGATCTCTAATTTGGACTAGATCTTAGAGGTGAGTTCTAAATGACTTAATTAAGATACTAGAACCATAATTAGGACTTGGATTAGTCCTAATTGACCTAAGTAACAACCTGGGTTGTTACATGTCGTCATTTTATGACGATAATTGCAGTCGGGAGTTTAGAATAATAATATAAAGATCACGAACATTTGCTCAAATAATTAGAGAACATGAAAGTAGAAATTTTTATTCCAAAAAGAGTATTATTACAAGTGCAGGTTTTCTTTTATTTATAAATAAATAAGAGAATAAAAAGTTCAGCGATAGATTGATCAGGCTATCTTCAGATTCTCAATAGCGACCTGACCTAGCATTTACAATGAAAATGCCTGGGTATAATACCAATTAGAGATAAACTCTAGTACTTTGGATATCATTAATTATATTATATATATATATTAGCAAAAAGTATGAAATTTAAGTGCTGGAAAAATTGTAGGGAAGCATAATAATAAAAGTTTGAAAGATGGAATTTCCCCCTTTGAGGATTATCACAGCTTTTCCTACAAATCAGAATTTTATCAATAACTTTGAAATATCAATAAAAGCAACTTATCACAAGTAAGTCATACTTATCAAAAATTGATATCTCTATATCGAAATTGAATAATATATATATATATATATCATTTTTATTCGAGCGGGCAATTTCTCAAATCTTGAGAAAATCAAGCACGTCTGTTATGATTATCATAATTTGAGTTCAAATATTGCCATTCAAACATTATTCCACATATACTAGCCCCCTCATAGTCATAGTCATAGTCTCCTTATATCTTTACAGAATAGTATGATATCGAACTAGCCTCATTATGATTACATTCTGTACAGACTGTAAATAATTCTCATGGAACCCTATTTAATTCAATCAATCATGATCCATTATTTATCTTTGAAAGTACCTCATATAGTGACAGTAAACTTTAATAATAGTAAAGTAAGAAATTAGTTTGGTAAAATTTGCGAAGCAAAAGCGTATAATCAAATAAACATATATAAATATAGTTCATAATATCCGGGGTACTTGTTTTCTTTAGCTAGGCTGACTTCTTTTGAATCTGTACAAAATTTATTTATTAGAAAATTATTGATGGGTAAAGAAAATAAAGATATTTGTATTATCCTATTTCTAATTCTCTCTGTCTCTGGTTCTTCCTCTTGCTGTTTCAATGTTAGTGTAAATAAGATGATGATAATGATGGTAATGGAGATAGTAATGATAGTAGTGATGATAGTCATAATGATAATAATAATAATAGTAATAATAATAACCGATATTATTAATGTTATTATTATTATTATTATTTATACTTATAAGTAAAGAAATGAAAGTCATTATGGAAGAGCAAAGGTATGAACGATAATAATGATAATAATAATATTTTATTATTATTATTATTATTATCATTATTTATATGAGGATTTATACATAAAAAATAATATTTTTATTACTCTATATGAGAGAGTACAATAAATGAAAGAAAATAAAAATGTTATTTCAGGTGATAATTTTATGCACATGAGTTTATTTTGGAGAAAGATAATATTATGACAATATTAATAGAATAATAATAATAGTATAAATATTATTATTATTACTATATGAAGATGATAATAAGTATAACTTATTATGATATTATTTTGAGAAGAGAGATAATATTATAATAATAATATTTTTATATTTATAATAATAATAATAATATAGTTATTATTTAGAAAATAATAATAGAGAGAGAATATTAAAATATTAGTGAGAGATATTGTGGCAGCCCTGCCTGCCGTGATCCTGTTAACTCTTAAGTTAACATGATTACAGTGGAGTTGTCACTTAAACGGCAAGGTCCCTACTTATAATTAGATTATGCACTCATCCTAATCCATTATAATTAAGGATTTTGCCATTCTCAAAATAAAATTTCACTAAATCAAAGATACATGAAAGCAAAGTGCGGAACATAAAATATAATATACATTCATCACAATATAAGAAGAACTAAATATCCAACTCAGAATAAGTAAAGCAGTAAAAAGTAAAGTTAACCCTGTATTATTATAATATGATTTAAAAGTTAAAGCAAAAATATAATAAATCACTCATCCTCACAATGCAGAAAGAAACTAAGGGTTTTCAGTCGGCTTAAACCTCCTCCTGAATCCTATCTTCAGAAGGCTCCCCAACCTCAAAAAGCTCAGAGTCTACTATTGTCAATTTCACAATGATAGGGCCCCAACCAACAAAAGAAAAATCTTAATAAGACAAAATGTCTAAGTACATTTTAGGCTATAATTTATTATGTTATTTAGATATCACTATTAAACTGTAACATACGAGCAAGTGTAGGAGCAGAATGTATATAAAAGAAAAAGACAATTATAAACAATCAATCTATAACTTAACAAAATAGGAAGTAAGCATATACCTCCAAGTATAACTGCAACATGGTTAATTATAAAATAAAGACTAAATATTAATATAATTAAAAAAGAAACTCAACCTAAACATGCTTATGATTAACATAAATTCATGCTAATTAACATAACATAAAAATACATATGAAATAATTAAGTAATTAAAAATGAGACTGACATCCTATGAAAGTAAATAATAAGTAAAACTAGCATCCTATAAGTAGAAGTAAGGCTAGTAAATGTAGAAGAACGATAAATAAGAAAGTGCTGAAATGTAGACTGAAATAGAAAGTATGAAACTGAAATTACTATGACTTAAATAAGATAATCAACTTAAAGTAGAAATGCACCTAAATTAGTATTGCTAACAAAGGGAGAAAAATGATATGAAGTCTAACAAATACCATCCTAGCCGGACTTAGGTCTAGTCTTAGTTAGACTTACTTTAGATAGATGAATACCATCCTAATCGATCATAGGTCTAGGCTTGGCCTGTGCTAAAGTATATGTATGAAAAAATGCATACTAATTAGGCTACATTCTAATAATCATATGTTCAACTCAACAATAATAATGACATATGCAAATGCTATTATGCAAAACAAGTTTGACATGAAACACTTTTCAAATGTCTTTTGCCTAATACATATGAACAAAGTATAAGGCTCAAAACAAGGTAAGCATAGCATCAATTTTCAAAGTGAGCAAGAGACTCTATTAGAATACAAGTGATATCCATTTGTTATCTAATTTAAACGTTCTATCTACTCTAAGTTACACAAGTTCAGGATCTCCAATTCCTACTATTAAGTGTAACTCAGATTCATGACCTTATAAGTTGAAAATAATTAAAACTGGCTAAGTCCTAATTGATTAAATCACTGATCACTATAAGTTAAATAAATAAGTCAATCAACTTATTTTAATAATTTTAAGAATCCTAAATCATCTTGATTAACCAAATCAGGATGAAAGGATTAAGAATTAAACTCCAAATAATGGGATTTAGTCACTCAATCCAAAGGTATATCTAAGGGTCTAAGGTTTAGA
This sequence comes from Gastrodia elata, assembly GCA_016760335.1. Lineage (NCBI taxonomy): Eukaryota > Viridiplantae > Streptophyta > Magnoliopsida > Asparagales > Orchidaceae > Gastrodia > Gastrodia elata. The sequence continues at coordinate 43,299,717 of CM028680.1, read as the reverse complement.
ACACAAGTCTCATACATTAGGTTAAGGCAAATCCTAATGAGTAATCAACTCATTATGATAGATCTCTATTTTTAGTTCTAAGATTTAAAGATCAAATAATCATTAATAAACTATGAAAATCTATAAACTAGTAATCTCAAGGCTTCACCTATTGAGTAACCCAATTTATTCAATAGATGAACTCTAACCTAAGATATATTCCTAATTCTATGAATTAAGGCTATTAACTACTAAGAGTATCTCTCAAACACACCACCTAACTAATATTATTAAGACTTATGGAAAGATCTAAGAAGCTAAGGAAGAATGACTCACAAATTTTACTTAAATTTTTTCTAAGGATATAAGATAAGATTTTGATCAATAATCTAATTAAGGCTTGAACTCACATAATTTATATTTTAAATTACTATTCTTACTATTTATAACATTTAGAATGTGATTCTAGGGTCTTAAAAGCTAAACCTTAAATTTGGGCAAAATAAATATTTTGCCCTTACTTAAGGGTCTAAAAGATCAAATTTTGATTTAGGGTTCCAAATCTGAAATTTTCAGTGGCAAAGTATTTCTTACTGTCTAATATAAGATTAAATAGCAATTACATTAATTTTGGGTAATTATTAAGCCTCATGAAATTAAATTAATGAATTTGACTCATAGGAGCATTTTAGTAATTTGACCTAATAGAACCTAATTTTTGTTGTTTTATTGTTTCTTATTGTCTAAGGTTTCCATAAAACCTAAAATCATTAAATTCTGATAAGTGTTGACCAAGTTATAGTCAATACAAGCTGAAGGGTAAAAAGGTATTTTAGGATTTTTTAATTAAGGTTTAAAAAATCTTAACTTTTCTAATTGGTATCCAAATTAAGCAAAATTAGTGGTTGTAAATCACAAATGATCTACTTATCACAATGACTGGTGGTATGCTCAATTTGGACTCAAATTGGCTAAGTTATGACCTAATTAAGGTTTAGGGTGATTAATAAGTGATTAGTAAAATTAATCACCAAATCACCAAACCAACCAGACCACTAGGTTCTAATATACTCTAGAAGCTCTTTGAAATTTAAATCACTCAATTTAGATTACTAATTATACTAATCTTCACTAATTAAGTTTTGAGGTAATTAGAATTGATTAAGAAATATAACCGTTAGATTTTAAATATTTTTGTAGTTTACTGTTAATTAAGTTTTTCTAATCAAAATGGATATATGGATGACCTAATTTGGGGTTCAATTGACAAATATATGGTCAATTGAAGATCTATAGTTAATTAGGGTTAGGTCCTAAAAGTGATTAATTTCAAACTAATCCAAATAGAAAATTGAACACTACTAAGTTGTTCTAGAGGTTCTACTGATCACTTTAAGACTCATATTGGGTATATTTGATTAAGTGGTTACAAAGTGTGACTAATTGAAGTTTTGTGGCATTTTTGTAATTATTTAATACCCTAAATGTCACTATGTAAAATATTGATCCTACTGAAAATTGAATGACACCATAATATTCTTTGTATTTTTCTGATAAAAATGATGCATTTATTCTTATAATTTGGATATGAATCATACAACTTATTGGTATTTAAAGTTTAAAGGCTTTTAATTAAATTAATTAAGTTAACTAAACATAAATATTCATAAATAATAATATTCTATTTACAATTAATATTCCGTTACTTAACTATTAATTCTAATATTATTTTGCATTGCATAATTATTCCTTTTTATCATTTCATGAATATATGTATATCCTAAAGTATCCTAATATAATTTTATAAGTACTGCATATTATATATATATATATATATATATATATATATATATATATATAATTGATTTCCACAGGCGGCGGGCCCACCACGGACACGCGACGGCTGCAGACCGGCTGGCCAAGCGAGCGGGTCCCACTGTCATTTTTGTCGGGACTGGGCCGATGCGACGAGTCAACAACGTGTCCCACCTTACTGCACAACAAATGGGGAAACGCCGCGTGGACGAACAGGTGTCTCCCTCTGAGTACGACACGTATCCTACCACTGAAATCACTAAACCGGAAGAACTGGTTTGGCTCAAATAGATTCGGAAATAACCGGGACTGATCAGATTAAATCAGATATAACTGTTGGATCTGATTTGAATCAGATGGCTGGATTCATCGGGCGGATCACCTTCTCGCTCGACGTGCCCTAACTCGACCAAAAATCAATCGGCATGATTGATCGTAGCTCGACTCGATCGATCGAGCTCGAAAGGTGATACAACCATTCGACGGGATGCTAAGAACGCGAAACAAATCTTCAATAAGAGTAAAGGGAAGTACCTGATGATCGAAAGAGGAGTCTTATGGTTTCGGCACAAACGATTCAGATCCCTTCGAGCGATTTCAGAGTACCAAAACAGCAAGAAGGAATCAATTAGGATCTTAATAAGAGCCTGGAAACGGTGCATGCCGTCTGGCGAGGTGGAAAGGAGGACACACGCTCCTCTGCACAGCACGCGTCGGACTCGCGAGTGATTTGGGGAAGACGAACACAGTTTGTTCGATCTTGTTGTCAGGTTTGAACGGTAAAGGGAAACGTTGTTTAAGGAATTAACTGCGTTGTTTATTAATTATAAATTTATTAATATTAAATTAATTTAAATCAGATTTTTATAAATTTAAATAAGTTAATTAAATATTTTCTAAAAATTTTCAATAAATTACCCTTAGCTAATTGAGAGGTGATGAACGCAATGGCGCGATCGGATTTTTGTTTCGACGAGTCTTTAATTATTCGAATTTTCAGGTATTTAAATAATATTAAAGTATTCGACAAAAATCCAACGACTTCCAAATGCCTCCAAAACATCATCCTTGGCTTATTTGGGGGAGGTAAACGCAATGGCGAAGTCGGATTTTCGATTTGATGTCAATTTAGATAAGTCAATTTCTAGGATTTATGGAAATTCCCAAAATCAGGATTTGATCCATTTGATTCCTGATTTGGACTGGGTCTTAGAAGTGAGTTCTAAATAACTTATTTAATATATTAGAACTATAATTAGGACTTGAATTAGTCATAAATGACCTAATTAATAATCAGAGTTGTTACAGATATTATAATAATATTATTTAAGTAATAAGTATTATGATAATAATGATAATAATAACATATTTAGTTATTATTATTATTATTACTATAACATAGTTATAATATGACATATTATCATATTATAACATGCATACATGTATATATATATATATATAATAATAAGATAAATGCTTGAATTAAATTGCAAAAATAAAAGTTAGCAATTAATAACATAAAAATAAATGTAATAATTAGTGGTTAATTAATTTGCTTGGTTATGAGTCAAATTAAATAATTAGTTATTTTTAATCGCTCGTAAAAAAAAAATGTTTTATATTTCAATTGGCTCATTTAATTTTTCTAACTCACATTTTTTTCGAGTTTTTGTGGGCCCTCTCCCCGTTCAAAATGGGCTTGCCGAGGGCGGCGGAAACTTGCCGAGGAGGTAGTAGACAACTCGTGGGAATTTCGGTAGCGTGCCGGCGTGGCGTCGGCACGGCGATGTGGCGGGGCGAGGGGCGGTCATTGGCCGTGGAAGAAGAAGAAGAAGAAGAGAGCTAATCTAAGACTTTGGGGTTGCCAAGAGGGGAGGGAGAGGATGGTTGGAGGTTGCCGGCAAGATAGGGAGGTGGAGGAGTGAGGTCGGCAGCTAGCCGAAGGTGGAGGAGGAGGAGGATGCTTGGGGAAGTTTGTGAGGGAGAAAGGAGGGGATGGGGTGAGATTTTATAAGGGTAGGAGGTGGCTGCCAGCCCGACCTACGGTCAGCGCGGGCAGGGGGCGGCGTGGCTGCCCCTAAGTGAAGGTGGGAGGGGTCGGCCCTCCATAGCTGGGTGAGCAACATGGCTTAGAAATAGGAAGGGAGGCCAGTGAAATGAAGGAGAAGAATTTTTTTTATTTATATATATTAAACTAATATATGTATAATACATCTAATTTAACCTGTCAGATATTTATAACGTTATTATATTTCATAGATTAACTATGTTATAATACATCACTTATAAAAATTATTATATATATAATTAAGAATTAATATGCATACATCTAAGTTATGATACTATCACATTATATTTATATAACTTCAATAATACGTAATTATTAGTTTAAATTATATATATATATATATATATATATATATATATATTATATATATATTTCATCGTTTGATTTTCAAATTTGATGAAACTTAACTCGGAGGTTCATCTTGACGAAACGAACGTCCTCGAATAAAATTTTCTAGATTCGAAGCTATATTTGATTTTTAATTAATTTTTTAAAGTAAAAGTTTCAAAAATTAATTACAGACAATCTGACGCTCAAAATTCGATGAAAATTTTTTTGTAGCCTTATTTTATTATTGTGAATCCAACGACAACAAAATTATTTAATTTAGACTTATATTTTATTTTTCTAATTTTCTTTATTTAAAAATTCAATAATTAATATAGAAATATTCGCCTGTCTGATTGCCTCTAAACTTGGGCATTATGATCACAAAAATATACTATTTTTAATGGTCTACTTTGTTTAGTCTAAATTTGAACTTACTCGGAGATCTAATTTTGTCCTGATTTGGTCGATATTTTGGCTTTAAAAAATTTGGATTGTTACAAGTATAGAGTCAGCTTTACTTTACTTCAATTTTATATAGTTTTAATTATTCAGTTACTTTTACAGTCTTTCTATAACTTTGTTTATTTTACTGCTAAATAAAAATAGTTAGAACTATTTAGATTATTTTCGATGTGCTAGACTTATTGTTTAACACGTGGTGCTTTTGGGATCCGATAATTTATTAGATTTTGAGCAGCATATTGAGCCAGGTCAGGAGGACTATCGGGAGATTCAGGAGGAATTCATTGAGCCTTAGTGGACCCTCATTCAGCATTGCCATTTTTTCTATATTTATTTCAGTTTAGTAGTTAGACTTTATTTCAATATATTTTTCAGTAAACAGTTTGTAATAATTTTGGATGCATTTATTTTTTCGTTCCGAGACGAATGTTCCTATTCAGTTTTGTAATGAATGTTTTGGATGTATGTTTAGCTTCCGCACTCTATTTATATTTTAAGTATACTTAGTATTGTGGTATGATCAATATATTGGAAATGCTGATATCTCATACATATATTACATTCTTCATATTGTATTTTAAATCTAATGTATGTATTTGTCTAACACTTATAATAATGATACTACTTCTATCTTAAGTATCAGCTCTTGACCCTCATTTGGGGTTGAGCCAGCAGCCATTCCGTGTTGAGTTCTAGCTATTTTGGGAGATGGGATATTCCTTCTCGAGTGGCGCACCGCTCCGCCGCTGAAATTGAATATATTATCTTTTTTGTGGGCGACGATGGGGTAGGGCGCTACAAATCTACACATCTTGGATAGGGCTCGAAAAGTTCCACCCATCGGTGGTTGAACCGACGACTGAGGAGGACTGGGTCAACTACAAATCAAAACCATATGAACTAGTCTCGGCTGTGAGGTATTGGTATTGTAGAGTGCAGTTGATACACCATGAAATTGGTCGAGAGTGGTAGAGGCTGCGGGGGGGGAGTGCGCTTTGGAGATATTCGAGATCGCGCAAGAAAATCAACACTAACACAAGCAATGGGAGGTAAATGGAGCAACGACGCAGGCTCCCAAGCGGCTGCAAGCTGCGGTTGGCTGCGTGCCCCAGTGTGAGCGCGACAGTGATCAGGGATGGCAAGCTCGGAGCCGTTCGATCGGATAGAGACCGGACGAGGGTGGGGTGGGGGGGTCGAGCGCCTTAGAGAGATTCAAGATCGCGCAAAAGAAATCGACACTAACACATGCAATGGAAGGTTAATGGAGCGATGACGGAGGCTCCCAAGCGGCCGCAAGCGATGGTTGGCTGCGTGCCATGGCGCGAGCGTGACAGGGATCGGGGATGGTGAGCTCAGAGCCGTTCGATCGATCGATCGAATGAATTTGATCATCTGTTAGATTAGACGGAGACCAAACGACAAGTGCAGAATAGTGTAATAGCTCGGAGACGGGACCGTTAGGATCACTTAATTAATACAATTATTTTAATCGTTAATTCTAATTTTCTTAACTAAAAGTAAATATTTAAATGATTTTCAAAAATTCTCAAATATTTACCCTTAATTAATTTATGGGTAAGAAACACAATGACAAAACTACATGGTGATGTCTTAATGACTATTTACGAGTGTTAGAATCAGAATTAAGACTTGATTTAGTTCTAATTGATCAGGATAACAACATTGAATTGTTACAAGACATGCTTGGCTCCTCAGCCGCTTCTGCATGTGCCTGCAGAGAGAAGTAAAATAAGATAAAATGAATTATTACATATGTATTTCTACTTATTTCAGTTCAATTCTAATTACTAGTAGCTATATAAATATATCATATCAGTTCTAAATTTCAATAGCTAGTGTGAAACAACCTAATGTTATTATCTAATTTAATTAGTCTAATTAAGTTTAGAAACCCTATCATTAAACTAATTTAAAAGTCAAGAAGATAAATTGAATATTTTATTCAATTTAAATAATTAAAAAAATATTGTAATCTCCAATTAAAAATATAATTTTATTTTTGAATTTCTTATACATAAATTAGCTAAAGGTGCTCGTGTCGGTGTCTCGATCGACAACACACACTCATATATATATATATATATATATATATATATACACATAGACTATGACTGTACGTTCGAGAATTATCAACCTTTTCTCTATGCTTACCTTCTCATGGTCAAATGTCTAAGATGAACTTGTCATAAAAAATTAAGAAAGGATGCTCTCCACTATAAGAAAAATGATTAAAGAAAAAAAAAATTAGTCCCAACAAACATAAGATTCAATATTTAAACCTATTCATATTTAAATTGTACACCAACTACTCTATCAAGGAATTTTACTTGATTAATTTTTTTAGTTTATTTAGTATATATACATATTAAGTTTATCAAGCTTATTTTATATATATATATATATTAATATATGAATATATATTTAATAATTTTTTTAGGGCTAATGGGAGCATGTGCCACAATAACCCTAGAGTGAGTCCTCCTATAGTAAGAACATCTCCCTTTTATTGTGTCTTCTTAGCTTATGAAATCACATACTTGAAAGCCTCTCCAATCACCAATTCTCTAAAGCCTTGGTAAAATCATCAACAATAATCGAACTTCTCTTTGTTCATTGTTTTTTTCTTCACTAAAGTAGCTTACAAGGTGAGAATCTCTCCACTTGTGTTTTAGTTTAAGCTAATAAATTATCACATGCATAAGGAGCAATTGATACTTTTATTTGATGTTTAATGGTGGCTATTTGCATGTTACAAAACTTTGCTTTAAAATGAATTACAAGATGGATTCAATGTTTGTTTGATGGTGGTTGTTTATTTGACGTAGTTATTTGCATTTTATAAAATCTTACTACAAAATTATTCACAGAGCTTATAAGGTGGAGCTTCTCTTTGTCCCTACACTTTTTTCAGATAATTACTCTCGTTATTTTACTAGTAGCCATTAGAACTAGCTTCAAGAAAACATGGATAAATTTGTTTTATTTTTGACATTATAATTTAGTTGTGCCTAATTAAACATTTTTTATAGCTTAACACTATAAAGCAAAAAGCAAAGATTCTATAAAAATGATAATTGTTTCAAAATTAGCAATGCACATGCATACCTGAAGAATATTATGATTTTTCTCAATTATTTTATCATCAATAAGTGCATACAAAATAAAAATTATTGATAATCTTAAATATTAATCAAGTTGTTATTTTTGTTAATGCACATAATGCAAATAACATCAATTCTACTAAAATAAATAAATGTCAATTACAGAGTTAAATAAATATAATTATTTTTTTTGTATTTTTTTTTATTTTACAAATAAAAATATCTAATATTATAAAAAAAAATGAGGTATTGAATATTTTATAGAAAAATACTATTTAGATTTGCTGATGTGGCATCCAAAAAAGTCCATTCAATAAATTTTGACATTATTTCAATACAAAATTTTAAAATAACATTTATATTATTTAAATATAAATAAATAAACACTAATGAAATGAAATCCAAATTCAATTGGATGAGTATTTTTAGTTGCCACGTGATGTCAAATACTAAATGTTAATAATTATTAAAATAATATTATATCAGTAGTCTTAAAATTTTCTAATTTAAAATATGAATATATAAATATTTTTTTGTTAAAAATAAAATATGAGTTATTTTATGAACTTTTATATGTTATTATGTAAGACAATCTAATTAAATCTGTTTATATAGATTTTCTAAAATTCTTTACCGTAAGAAAGTCAGCGGAACAGGGACAAGCGCTTGCCATGGCAGTCTCTTCGGCTACCGTTCACTCTTTGCTTGACTGCCACATAATCTGTGGCCAGTCTCGCATTTCTTCGAAGCGCTACAACTTACTGGCAATGACAGGCGCCGGCGACCTTTCCGGTTCCAGCTCTGGCGCTGCAGTGGTGTGGTATAAACATGATCTGCGAGTGGACGACCACCCCGGCCTTGTAGCTGCAACTTCCCAGCAGCGGACTGTCGTTCCCCTTTATATCTTCGATCGCCGGATAATTTCCGGTTCGTTTGCATCCTCGCCGCATTTGGGTTATGCTTTGCATGTTTTGTGGCATTACTTTTCGGTGCTTATGTTGAATCTGGTGTTTATGATTACAATGAATATTTGGTTGAGGTTCTTGCTTTCGTTGAGGAGCATAAGAATCTGTGCTGAAAATGGGGAAAGTTTTGATTTTGAAGATGTTTTGAAAATTTTGATTAAAAGCTAAAACTTATTAGAGCTTTTGCTTTTGACAAGAGTTTGAATTTGTTTTGCTAAATTGATCTGAAAGTGTAAGGTATACTTAGCAAACTCAAGCGCGCACTTGAAAGCACGAAAGTCGGCTCCACTTACACAACTCGCAAGGCAGGTGCAACACAGTAACGAGATACTTCGACAGTACTCTGGCTTTAAGTAGAGTCTCCAAGCACAATTATGATGCTAAAAGTCTTAGTAGGATGAGAAAATTGGGAGGTTTGTTGAGAGAGTGATCGGGTTGTGAGAGTACTTGCTTAGCTTTTTCGCTGAATCGACATTAACATCACCGCAGAATTCAGTTTTGTTGGGCTTTTTTAATTTTCTTGAATGCTTGTATGTATGAGTTAATTAGGCCTCTAGTATGGATTCTTTGGTTTGGTAGCATTTCACCTTGAATATTACATCTTTATCTTATTCCAATTACCCACACGGTTCTAAAGTCTTTGATGGAAAAGGTGGATAGCTATATTAGATAGATGACAACTAGCATATAACCTATTGAATATTCATGATTTAAATTCTTTGAAAAATTGAGCTAGATTGTTTCTCTATTAAGCCATTTTCCCTTTTCTTTCGTGCCATGATATGAGTCAGAGGTGTAGAACCAAGGGTTAATTGCATGTAACTATAAGAGAGAAGCTATAATATAAGGTAATATAATAATGTCTTTGAACTTCATGTTGAAGAGTTCTTTTACTTGGAGTGCTTTCGTCGAGGCTATGCACCTAGTGTTAAATATGCTTTTCTTACTTTTGCATTCGCTTTCTTACAATTTTAGTACATCTATTTAGTGATTTGAGGTATTCTTTTTTGTAGTGCATTTAGATTTTGCTCATAAAAAGCAAACGGTGGTAGCATACATTGAGTTAGAGAAAAGTTTTTATTGGACAAAAAGAGAGTTGACATGAGTAAGATTGGAAGTCTTAGCATGACTTACATATATTATGCATTTTTGCAAATTTTAACATCTAACTTAGCTTATTTTGTAGTAATTGTTGCAACAATTTGCCGAAGAAATTGCGAAGCTGCTATAGATGAAGTAACCATTTTAAAATTGTTGTTGTTGTAATAATGAATTTAATTTGAATATCTAGCTGTTGCCTTGGTGTGCAAAAAATATTCTTATTATTCTGCAAAGTCTCAAAAAGCTTCAATCTTAAAATTCAATATTTAAATGTAGTGTGCTTGGTGTAGCTAGGGTTGCTGACACATGCGTGGCATTGGTGTGGGTGCAAATGCCAACAAGATGGCACTAGTGCGGCTACAACTATAGATGGCTGGGAAAAGTTGTAGGGGTTACTTGATGCTGCGTAGCTTTGGCATAAAGGATTGTTGGCACAAAGGCTTATCTGTATATGTTTGCTTGCTGGTGTGGCAGTGATGTTAGCATAGGGTCACTCAAAAGCTTCCTTACTTGGAAGGTTGACACTTTACAACCCCGGTGTAACAAAAAGAATGTAGTTATGATAATCTTGTGTTCTTGGTACTCACATGACTGCAAAATGCACCCCGTCCATGATCGAGGTTCTGCAACTCAGAAATTTGCGCTTTCTTGAGGCACTTTGGGAAGCTATTGGGAAGTTGTTCCCTCAAATTGCTAGGGAATGACAATCAATAACCAAAAAGAGTAAGCTTATACAATTAAAAAATCATGAAACAAGAAAAACATAAGGTTATTAGAAAAATTATTTATGGGAATAGTCACATGAAAGGACTGCACTAGTTTGAAAGGACTGCACTAGTCACATGAAAAATTTGTTAGGATGAATTTGAGGTATGCATCAACATAAACATTCTATAGCTTTTAATAAAAGTAAAATTGATAAGAAAATTATCCCAAATGGAGCTTAGGGAATTTATGGTTTACAAAATTTTGAACACTAGGAATTTAATTACTGTATAATCAAATAATTTTGCATGTGATTTAAATTTTCTTATTGGCACAATGCAATTTATAGGATATGATATTCCGAGTATATGAGTGGTCAGATTACTACCTCCAGGAGCTGAATCTTAATTTCCATTGATAGATGAACATAAAAAGTAAATTTAAGTTACAACATAAAAAATTATGGTTTTTAAATTTAAAAAAAAATTACTTATTTCAAAAATATCTTATAATAAAATAATTTCATAATTGCCATTAAATTCCTCTATCATGCACAAGTTTTAAATGCAGCTCTCAAAGCACACATGTTCATTTCACATCTTTTGAAGAATCATAATAAACTTCTAATATAATTATTTTTGATATAATTTACATTTTTCAGTAGAAATCTCCAAAAAAATGCAAAAATAATAACAAAAATGGATTTGAATTAATGGAAAATGTCTCACTGCCAATAATGTGAGAAGACGAAAGTGTTGGTTTGGAATACCGTTTGCAAAGGAAGACTTCCAGCAATTGATGGGCATCCGAGCAGGCAAATCTAGCTGAGACAAAGGCTACAGAGTGGTGCTTGTGCATGCGATGGATCCTACAAACTACTTGGGCAATGGTAAGGTCATCTAGCACTGTTCTTGCAGTGGCGTCATTTGTTTGTTTATGAATGGGAGAAGGTGCCTTAAAGGTGATTGCGAGATCTTCTAGAGCTATTTCTGCGAAGGTTTCCAACGAAGGAGTATGTACATAATGGTAGTCAATGGCTAAGGCTTGATGAAGAAAAAGAACGAGAAGCTGAAGCATATGAAGATCAAAAGTATAGCTACGATGTTGGTTAGTGTTGGGCAAAATGTGCAAAGTTGACGATGGAAATAAAGTTTTGTTCCTCTGTATTAATAAAATCCACTTAATTTGAGTGTAATTATTTTTCAGCGTTGCTTTATATGTGGCTGTAATTAGTTTACATCCTTCATTTACTTTGTCATAATGACAACAATTTAAGCATAGAACTTTAATTAATTGGAATTGAGTTGTGTTATACCATAAATATAACCAATAAAACAACCAATTTTGTATTGTTGATGTGAAAAGTTTATATCTTTGCCTTTTATTTCATCAGTCTGTCAGCTAAACTATATAATGTCTTTTTGTTCTTGCTGCTTTTTCTTTTAAATTTTTTATATTTTTTATAGGATTATCAGATGAGATGCTTGATCTTCTTCTTTTGGCTTTGGGGGATCTAAAGAAACTTTTGAAGGACAAGGGATCTGATCTTTTTGTTGGCTTTGGAAAATCAGAAGATATTATAATAAAAATTGTCAATGAGGTTCGTGAATTTTTTGTTATTTTGTTCTGCCCATATGATATTGAACTTGTGCTCACTACTTTAATTATTCAAACATCTGTGCAAGTCTTATTTATTTGGGGTAGTTCAAAGCTACCCTAATTTTCACAGAAGAGGATGTAGATTGCAATATTAGTACTGTGATCAATACTGTTGAATCTCGCTTGTTGGCTACGTTGTTTCCATGGGGAAGTCCAAAGTTCACGTTTTGGAAAGCTCCTTTATATGATGTTAAGGTAGCGTATATTTCACTCATTGTTGCCCACTACTTCCTTTTCTAGTTGTTTATGAAGCATCTGCATCACTTGAATTCCATATTTTAGAATGTGAAGGAGCTGCCTGCATCATACAATGCCTTTCGAAAGTTGAAATTGCCTGTGTCCGATCCTGTTGCTGCCCCTTTCTTGCCCATGTTAAACATCGGATTGGAAATAGGTAAATATCAGGAGTCAACATGTTGAAACTCTCCAACGATTTCAGAAAGTTAGTGATAATATTTCCTTTGCTGACTATTTGCAATTCTAAAATAGAACAAAAATTAGGTACTAATAAACTTGCTTGTTATTATCTGTAATTTTGTAATGTGATGCTTTTCACGTTTATTTTGTTGACCATTTCAAGTTTCCCTTTCTTTTTCTTCTAGGGGATTTACCAACAATTGATTATGTAAAAAGCTATCTGAATGATGAAAGCTGGACCTATATGAAGAAAATTTCAGCTCAAGCTATTTTAGAGACGTACCACAAAGGAGTTGTAAAGCATGGCCTAATTGAAAATTCTCACAATGTATTCGAAATCAATTCGAACACTACCGTGGTGCATCAAACAGAAAAAGTCAAATTTTTATCTTCACATCTTAATGGATCTCAAGTGAAAGGTGGAACAAGTTCTGTTTTGAATGCTTTTTCTGGTTTTCTTAGAGATCTGGATGGAGCAGGAAGGAAGGATTGGGAGAAGTATGCAATTTTTTGTTTGATTTATTTAACTTTGTTTTTAAATCTGTATTTTCATTTATATGGTACTTTCTTACATTGATATGTTTTGACGCTGTTCTGTATTATTTTTTATTCATTGGAGTGTTCAGAATTGCCTGATGCCTTTTGTTTATGCTGTGTTAAACTTAGAAGATGTATAATCTTTAGCATTTTTGTGACAATTTTAAGCCACATCCAATCAAATGCCAAAAAATTATAATTTGTTAGTAGAATAATAAGCTTGCAAGTTGAAACACCAAATTGTTGTAGTAGCATTTCTCCCTTTTTCCAATCCGTTGCTTAGTAATTATCTTAAATATAGACTGTTATCTGAATTTTTATTTGTTCTGAAATTGTTAATTATCTATTTCTTTCATTCAATTATTTTTATTCACATGAATATAATTATGTTTGTTAAAAGAGTAAGAGAGTTTGAATCCTTGCTACTCAACGCGTTATTTAATAAAATGCGTATGGCTGCATGCAGGAATGGAGCCTCCTTTGGTGCACTTTTTGGAGCTTCCCTCTATTTTGGAACCATTTCCAGGAGAAGGATTCATTATGAAGCTATTAAATATGCAAATAATCATAGAGCAGGATTCTTGTCATCTTTTGGATTCTCATCACCTGCTGTTGCAGCAGCAGTTAAGGCTATTTGTTCCATGGAGGTATGAGGTTACAAACATATACAGTCTAGCATTGTATGTGGTAGTTATTAAAGAACGTAGTGCTATTATGGACTTAAGTTCATGCTGGGCATGCGTGTGTTCGTTTTGATTAGTTTTTCTTGAGCTTGGCAATAAGTGATGCAGTGAAATTGCAAATTATATTTTTAACTTTTTTTGGGATTTTGGTGGGGAAATGATGGTGGAAGTGGTGGAACACAGCAGAAATACAAAATAGAGAATGATAGTAGGAAAGTGATGATCAAATGCAAAAATTTGAGAAAAAATTAGGAAGAAAGCGGAGAAACGTAGAGAAGAACAAACAAATGGAAAACATAATTTATGAATAAAATTATTAGGATTATGCACCTTGATGGCCTTGCGAGTAGGACTACTCACGCACATAAGAGTTGAAATGATTATGTATACCGCCTCTTAAATATTTTCTCAAGAGCACACTTTTCTCAAATGATGGAAAAGAGACCATCATTTATTATCCTCAAATGAAAGAGGACTTGAATTATTTATATAAGTAGATCCTAGAAGGCTTACTAAAGGCACCTCAATATAACCCGAGGTATCTTTTCACATTCCAAACTCACTCTCCAAAAAGTGCTTAGATAGCAACATACTTTTTTAGACTTGGTGTTAAGGTGAAAGCCGGGGCAACCAACATACTCATCTCTTAGGCTATCAAAGTTGGGAATTTGAGTATGAGTGATATAATCACCAAAGCTACTTTGAAAATTCTCTGCACCAAGTTTATGCTTGAGAACAAATGTATGATATTGTAATAAATCAACCCATTTAGCGTGTTTATGATTTAACTTCTTTTGCATGCTAATGAAAATAAGTGCTTGGTGGTTCGTGTAGAGGATGAATTCTCAATATAATGCCATGAGCAGTATTTCAACGATTGAAAGATTGCATACAATCATGGTTATAAATCAAATAATATTATTTTGCTTTATTTAGTTTCTCACTAAATATGACATAGTATGGTTGTTTTGGGATAAACTCTCCCAATTCCAATACTAGAAGCATCATATGCTACCTCTAATACTTTAGAGAAATCGGGTACCTTTAGTAGTGGTTGTCACCTTGCCTTTTCAGCACTAGACTACTCAAAGTTATCTCTTCTAAGAGCATTAGTGATAAGGGCCATTATAGAATTAAAATTTCTAACAAACCTTCTATAAAGTATAGCTAAGCCATGAAAACTCTTGATATTGTGAAAACTCTTGGGGGTTGGTGTGGCGCCCCACCCCCTAACCCGCAGGATCAGACTTAAGGGGTGGTGTGTTACTCTGGCAAATCTCTCACTTATCATTGGATTGGGTGAGATCCACAATCCACTAATAAGGGAAGGATATGCACAGAATGAATTTAAAGGTTCAGTCACTAAATCAACACAAGTACAGAGTACGGAAGCCTACAAAGTAAACATCATATCCATTTCATCATGCATCATTAAGAAATAAGAATGAAGAGTAGCTCAAAAAATAATAGTGCAGAAAAGTATGCACAGTCACAAATATACCTGTATTATTATAATATTTAATTGAAGTTTAAAAATAAAATAAAAGCATCACTTATCCTCACAAAATAATATAAAAACAACTAAAGATCTTCAGCTCCAATCTGATGCGCCTTCTCTAAGCAAGGCTCCTCCTCAGGCATTGGATCTTCAAACTGCTCAAGATTTGATATTGCCGGTTTCACAATGCCAGGGCCCCGGCCAACAAAAGAAAAATCTTATTAAATAAATTGTCTAAGTACATTTTAGGTTGAAAATTTATTTTGCGTTTATTAATATCACCATTTACACTTAAACTCAACAAAAGTGAACTATCTAGCATAGGAGCAGCAAGCATACAAGGAACATGATAAATTATAAATACAATATTTATAGCTAAGCAGGAATTGAGGCAAAAGCACACCTCAATCAAACTAAACAAAGAATAGGCATATATATAATATAATAAATAAAAATACTAAAAGTAAAGTCTAATTCTAACATGCTGATGATCACATGATATATACTGATTTAAAATAGTAATCTGAAAGTGATACATATAGTAAGTAGTAAAATCTAGCATCTTACAAATATATATACAAGTGAGCTGGTAAGAAAAATAATATAGCTGACTGAAATAACATGCATCAATAACGCAGTAAACTGTAAATTGAAATTGAAACAAGTACGTATAACTGCCATATCAGAAAGAATTGACCAATCCAGCCCAGTATAATCCCCAAAGCTTTTCTGGGCTAAGGCAGACAGAAATTCCCAAAGCCTTTCTAAACTAAGGCATACAGAACAAAACAGAAGAGCTTAAGAGACAGTAAATACAAATGCAAAATCTCTTAGATATTTTACTTTTGATTCTGTGGACACATCCAGAAACAGCTGAGGAGTCAAGCACGTCTGCAGGACTAAACGGGTTCCAAGCTTAACACACACTCCTCAATGAGTAATGTTAAGCATCCTTATTTCTCCTTACTCCTGTCCATTAGGGTAAAATGCGCCATATCAACCAGTAATTGAATCCAATGCAAATGTTATCCTAATATTCTATGTTTTTATTTTTCATGTAACAATGTTTTCCTATATGACATTCAAGGAAAATAGCACAAAGTTCAAGGAATACGTAGTACAAAAATTAAGCAGTAAGGGACTACTAAATATGATGATATCATTTATTTTCTATTTAAATCATTCTAACTATTCTAAGTTACACAAGTTCAGGATCTTCAATTCCTACTATCGAGTGTAACTTAGAAATACGGCCTTATAAGTTAAAAGGGATTAGAACTGATCAGGTCCTAATCTAATTCAATCAAGATCGACTATAAGTTAAGAAATAAATCACAACATCCTATTTTGATGAATTCAGATGTTATACACTAAGATCTGATCAAGATCTATTAAACTATAGATTATGGATTAAACACCACGAGCTTGGGCTTAATCACATAATCGAAAGGGTAAAACTTAAGATCTAGGTTTAAATCTAAATGTGATCTAATGATTAAGGCAAGTCCTATTATGCAAAGTCAATCTTAATAGGATTATTCTCCTATCTTGAATTTAAAGTTAAAAGACAAAATAATCAAAATAAAGTTGAAAAATCTAGAAACTAATAAAATCAAGGATTTATTAATTGAATAACCTGTTTATTCAATGAATGAAATCTAACATATAATATAATCCTAGTCTTAGGAATGGTCCTAATGTGAAGTGTTGAATTCCTAAAGGAAAGTGATGGAGATCAGCCGGAGCCCATACATCGCTAGGCGGGCCCCTTTTGTGTATTCACGCCGACGGACTCGTTTCGATTGATGATCCGACGTCACAGATGCGTCGGGCTCGTCGTTTACATGCTTTTTTCATGTACTACTTGTACTATTTGCATTATTATTTAGAAAGTTTTGGGCCCCGGCAATCTAGGCCAATCATAGCCGTCGATTCCGGGTGCCCTAGCATTTGTTTTCTATTTAAGGGTGAGGGCTGCTGCCATTTGGGGTATTGCTGAATTTGAAAAAGAAAGCCTCCAACCGGTAATCAAGCTCCTTCCGCGGTGCCGACTCCGTGGAACCCTAGGTGACGACTCCTAGGCTACTATCCCTTCCCTTCCCCACAGCCGTTCCCTTCCCCTTCCCCACAACCGCTCCCTTCCATTCCTTCAGCCGCCTCCTTTCCCTTCCCCACAGTCGCCCCATTCCCTTCCTTCAGTCGCCCCCTTTCCTTCCCCACAGCCACCCCCTTCCCTTCACCACAGCCGCCCCTTCCCTTCCCCCACAACCGCCACTTGCATCTCCCTACAGCAGCCTCCTTCCCTCCCCCATCCAATCGCCGACAACTCCCCTTCCACCAACAGCCCTTCCAATCGCAGCTCTCTCCTCGGAGCTGCACCCATTGCCGCCCAGTCCAGTCGCAGCGAGCCCTTCGCAGCAGCCATCGCTGTGTCCTCGTATATGTTAGTTATTTCCTTGGAATTGAATATTTGAATATTACTGTACTTTGAGTGGATTGTTCTATTACTACAAGCTTTAGTCCTGCAACGTATTTCAAAGAATTGTTATAGATTTCAGTCGCCACTCGCTCTTAAGAATTGGCCCACCCCCCTGCGGAGGAAAGCCAACGCTTGAGAACTTGCAAGGAGAATATCTTATTTTCTAACATTTCTCTGCAGGGTTTATTAAATATAATTGCTTGTATAGACTCTTGCGTCTAGCCTACCCTACATCAGTTAAACTTATACAAAATTTATTGAGTTTGGCCAATTTGATTGAATTGTTGATTTTACTTAAAGGATTATAATGCAGTTCTAATATTGATTTTAGTGATTTAAGAGGTAAATTAGGGCTTAAGAGCGCTTAACCAAAAATTTGGCAAAATGATAATTTTACCTCTACTTAAGGGTCCGAAAAGCTACTTTTTGAATTAGAGTTCAAATTAGAATTTCTTATTGCCAAATAATTCTTTACTGTCTAATATGAAGGTAGACAATAAGTAACTTAATTTGGATAAGAAACGGGTCCTATAGGTCCAAATTAAAAATTCTGACCTAAAGGGCAATTTAGTAATTTACACTTAATAGAATCTAAATTTTTATGCAGTTTATTGTTGGTTGCTGTTCAAGGATTCCATAGAGTCTAATAACACTAAATTTTGAGGTCTAATGGCTAAGTTATGGAGGTTCTAATTTTTAGGGGCAATTCGATAATTTTTAAGGGTCAAAGGGGGCAAAAATTAAACTTTTCTGTTTGAAGTCCAAATTTAGCAAACTCAGTTTCTATAGCTTCTCTATAATACATTGAGTACTTTAACAATGAGTAGACCCAATTTGGACTTCAATTGGTCAAGTTGGCCTAACTAGAGTTAGGAGTGGTTTGGTCATTTCTGATTTTTTAGGGTTCAGAATCTAAATATTATTTTAGATTACTGTTGGTACTAAAATTTTAAGCTAGTTAGTATTTTGAATTTTTTGATTTGGGGTTGAATTGACTAAGTTATAGTCAATTGAAGACTAAGGGTATTTTGGTTATTTTTGGAGAGGGTCCTAAATGTCACTTTATGAACTAAGTTTCAAATGGGAAAACTAATACTACTACAGTGATGGGGCTATTCTCTTAAGTATTTTAAGACCCATATTACTTATATTTGGATAACTAGGTTAAAAGTTGTAAGTGTTTGATTAGGACCTAAAATGTCACCAGATTAAATATACCCCGAATCAAATCTTTGAATTGCGCCATTTGATTTTTTTTATTTTTCTGAGTAAAATGAGATCTATATTTGATATGATTGGAACAATATTTTAAAAGTTATGATGCTTTCAAGTTTTCATTAATTAAATTAATAAATAATTAATTTTATTGCTTGAATTAAATTAAATGTTTTCCTGAATTAAATTAAATCATTTATAAATTTACTAATTTCTAAATATGCTTAATTAATTTAACTATACTAATTAACTATCTTAATTAAATTAACCTAATATTAAAACCTGTATAACTGTGAGTATATACATAATTGTGTAAGGCTCTATCATATATGGTTTTATATAAATATATTTATCTATCCTAATGATTGTACACATAAATATATATACATTTATATATATATATGCATATATATATATATATGCATATATAACAAAAAAACAATAAATCCTAAAGTTTCTGTTATCACATATAACTATAATATATATATATATACTTATATATATAGTTATTTTAATTTAATTTTTATAGCTTTTGATTTGACCTGCGGTGGGACCCACCACTTGTTCACGTGGTGGGCCTCGGTTGGCTACGGTCGAGGCGACGGGGCCCACGAGACACTTGGCGCAACGACACTGGCTGCAGCGTTGCGGGCAGGCCCCACGGGCTCGTCAGCTGACAAGCGGGTCCCACCCCCTGGGCTTAGAGCCCGCACGTAGTCCGCGCATGCGGACGCGGGTCGGGTCCTGTTCGACCTGGCCCGGCCCGGACTTTCTCCCTTACGCAGGCCTCTCCTCCCGAGAGCCGCACCTAGGGCTCGGCTCTATCGGTCACGCCGACGGTGGTTGGGTCGAGCCCGCATGGCATCCTGCAGAGGACGACGAGGGCCAACGGCTGGTGGCGGAAGGGGGACCTAAGGTGGTATAGGGAGGAGATAGTGGCTAGCCCTAGACCTCTAGGGCTCGGGACGGGATGACCGAGCCCGTAGTGTGAACCCGACGCGATGGACTCGATCGAATCTGATCGGGTCCGATCCTTTGAGGGATCGATCGATAGGTTACAGGAAACAATCTAAGAGCAACAATCATATGCAGGAAGCGGGAGTTAGGGTTTGTAGTGGGAGGTTCGGGCTTCTTTTGACGGCTAGCTCTCGAACTCGCTCGATCGACAACAATGGCTCGAGATGGAAGCTCTTGAGGTCATTAAGGACCTCAGGACGGAGTAGCCGAGGGCTGCGGAGGTCCTCGTTGGGCAGAACTGCAGTGGACGTGCCGTGTGGTTCGGGGGCGACGCTCGCGAGGAATATAACTCGATTGCAGTCCGATCTCAGATCAGACGGCTCAGAATTAACATTAGAGCAGACAGCAAGCCCTGACGACGCGCTAATTAAACGGATGGCGCCGTCAATGCACTTAATTAACTTAATTTATAATTAAATGAAATATTACAAATTCTAATTTTCTTTAAATATATTTTAATTATTAAATGACTCCCAAAAATTTTCAAATATTAACTCCTAGCTAATTGAGGGGTGAAGAACGCAAATTTTGATCGGGTTTTTGATCAGACGAGTATTTTAGTTTCCCAATTTTCAGGGTATTTAAATATTAATAAATATTCGATGAAATTTTGACGACTTCCGATTGACACCAAAATATCACTCATAGCTAATTTGGGGGTGTGATGACTAATGTTAGGTTGGTAACAACCAAACTAACATCGGATGTATCTTCCTGCAGGATCATATTGGCAGTTAGGTAAAATAGCGGTTAAACAAACATCCAAAGCCATTCAAATATAAGAAATAATATTCATTCAATTTAAAGTAAACAATATCCAAAATTTATTACATGACTTTTTATTATACATCAAATTATTATTCTTGGAAGGGGGGCAGTTATTTTCCCACGCTATGCCTTTAAACTATATCAACTGCCTCCAACTGTAACTGATCTGACATTATAAAAATAATGCTTTAGTGCACAATCTAAATACAAGGATATTAAAAATATTAAGCAAAAACGGAAGGCAAAAATGATAACAATTACAGGAAAATATAGTGTGTTTCAAATAAAAGATGTTCATGTCTCCTGCAAAATAATGTACTTTTCACATGCCAAGTTTCAAAAGGAAAAGAAAATATATCGTAAAATTCATGTATATGTATATGTCTATGATATCATGAAGCAATAATAGTAGTTATGATGGGCAAAGCCAGAACCATAAGACTGGGTTCATAAAAATGCAATTAAGCATGACCTTTACCTGGGCCCCTTAAAGGCTCCAGATGGCACCTTCACCTGAGCCTCTCTCAAGGCTCCAGATAACAACTTTCACCTGGACCCCCTTTAAAAGCTCCAAATAGCATCATATATGCAGTTAAGCATGATCTTCACCTGGGCCCCCTCAAAGGCTCCAGATGGCACCCTTATAACTCTTGATGGACTAGCCCCGTCCCTAACTTAATTCAACCTCCGTTTCGAAACCCTTTGCTACATTTACAATATACACAAATATCATTTTACATTTCTTACATGATTAGTAATAAGAGTAAATCATTAAATAACAAATTAAAACAGGTTCAAAGCGATGCTTAAGCAGCAAAAAAATAGAAAACATAAAAATAATATCCAGTGTATCTTTTGTGTTTTGATTAACAAGATGATTCACTCACAATTTTGATGGATCTGCTAAAGTTATAATTGGAATTCTATTAAATCGTGAAAGTAATATTTTTTGTTTCAACGAATTTTATTTACTCGGCATACTACTTAACTTGGTCTTTCGTTCTCCTATATTTCCCAAACCTCTTGATATAAATCTCACTTCTATACTAATTAACTTCACAACACAATTTTTAAGTTCATTTAGCAAGTTAGCAAGTTTAGCAATACTAGTACAGGATTGTAGGGCATTGTTTTATTTCTACAATTTGGAGTGCTTTTGTTAGGATCTTCTAACCATCTTGCTTGCAAAATGTGATGGAAACTATTTTCATGCCGGTGTCAAATGAGTGCAATTTTAAAAAGTATCCTTTCATAATAGTATCTATTACCTAACGTTTGAGTATTTGAAGTGAATATAATTCTAGAAATTAATCAATCATAATCATACTGTTGATAAATCTATATACAAAAAGCTTTTAAATAGCATTTCAATACTTGGCTCTACCTCGATTAATCTTATTGAGGAAGCTTAAGATCTATGCCTATATCTCTTATTCAAACAAGTATGACATTTGATTAGATTATGGATAATAGATGTGAAATTAAATTGTGAAAATAGAAATAGATGCAACAAATCAATGTGTGAATCAGACAAGTTCTAAGTATAGTAAGGTAGGTTCTAGATATATTTATATATACTTTTTCCTTTTTAAGAGACTCGACAGAGGAGCTCTTACCTTAAGATCGAGCAGACGAATTAGCGCAGAGGGGAGCCGATGCAGAGCGGAACCAACAAGCAAGGATCGGGTGATCGAGCGCAGAGTCGTGCGGTGGAGTCGAGCGTCCTAGCAGAGAAGAATCGGCGCGGAAGAATAATCGAGCGGGGAGGCCGCACGCTATCCGTCTCTCGGCGTAGGGGTTACGACGGAAGGAGGGGTCGATCCTTCCTGTTCGGTCGGTCTCCAGGTACGCTCACTGCCGCGTCTTACGGGAGAGAGTCGAGCGACTGAGAGGGAGAGGCGAGAGGAAATTGAGCGGTGATGAGTTGAATGCCATACGCTCGGTTATATAGGGTGTGCGTGCGTAACGCACACCCGTTTGGACCGACTGGCTTCTCCTCAAAAACGCCCGTAGATTAGGGATAATGGCGTAACAACCGTAATTTGCTTTTAATGGGGAAATTTTATTTAATTTCGTAACTGCCCATTTTGAAAACTTTCTAATTTAGGTATTGAAACTGAAAAATTTTTAGCGAGAGTTTTAACGGGAAATTGAAATTTGTGGGAGGATTTAACGAATCGGGAATTCAATGTTTACTTTGTAAATGACCTAGGGTCATTACAGGGGGCAATGAGCGCAATGACGAAGTCCGATTTTTGATTTGAGGTCAAATTAGACAGGTCAAATTTTAGAGTTTTTGGATATTCCAAGAATCAGAATTTGATCAATTTGACTCCTGATTTGGACTAAGTCTTAGTGGATGACTCATAATGACCTGATTAACACTTAAGATCAAGATTAGGGCTGAGATTAGTCCTAATTGACTAGGGTAACAATTTGGGTTGTTACAGGCTCCTCCACTTTAGAACGATGTCGTCCTCGACATCATTCAAGTGGAAAGAAAAAGACAAGATAAAGAACATGAATTGAATTTGAAAACTTAGAATGCCAGGAAAGAATACTTGGATTCTCGAAGAGTCTAGGGTATTTGGCTCGCATATCTGATTCCTTCTCCCAAGTGGCTTTGTTCCGAGAACGATTCTTTCACTGAACTTTGATCATTTTGATAGCACGATTCCTAAGCTGCTTGCGATCTCGGGCCAAGATTCGAATTGGTTCCTTAGCATATGACAGATCGGGCTAGGATTTGAATTTTTGGGAACTGAACTAGTTGAAGAGCATAAGCTTGCTAAACTGTACAAATTCACTCTGGTTGACAAGTTCTCGAAAGGCCGACCGCCTATGGTGGCCATTTGGAATCCACTTCATTGAGAATCACACTATGAAAATTCTAAAGTGGTCATCTTTTGATCCATCATGCGAGCTTCCTATTGCGCAAGTTTGAATCAATTTTCTTTTCTTAAGGCTCTCCTAGTCACACATTCGATTATATGTGACCATTCGATTCTATTTGCACTGGATCCTATTTTGGGAAACCGTTGAAAATTGATTATGCAACGCGAGTTTGATAAGGCCTTCTGTGGCGAGAGTCTTGGCTGAAATGGATTTAAGTGAGGATTTCGAATTTAAAATCTGGATAGGAGACAAAGGGAAGGGATACTTCCAAGAGTGCATGACTAGAAAACTGACCAATTTATTGTCCTCATTTTTTGATCATCTGTCATGACGAATTGCAATGCTTTAAACTCAATTTTTAGTTGAGGAGAAAGTCTGTGCCAACAGTTGCAAATGCTCCCAAAGGTTCAAAGAAGAAATACAAATTGGTATATGTCCAAAAAGGAAGAATGGATTCGCTGGCGGAGTTCCATGGAGGGGATAGCTTGACAAGGGATATGGGTGCCTCGGATATGGACCTACTCGATGGGAATAGGGTTGCGGCCATTGATACCCCATGTGAGGATATGGGGCAATAGGTGGCTGCTCCATTTTCTGGGGTTAGTTGTTGATTCGGAGTTGGTTGGGTCCGAGGAGGCCGATGAGTCGGCATCTGCTAGACACGTTGGCCCTTGTTCTATTCCATGGGAGGAAGATACAAAAGAGGTATTCGATTAGTTTTCTTCGGAGAGATTAATAGCCAAACTTAGGTCAATCCAAGAGCTTTTATAGATGAGAGCAAAAACTGCTGGAGCCTCAGATGAGGTTGTGGCCACTCACCCTTGGTTTGTTGTAAGTGCTAATGGAGATACATTGGCTAAACTAGATTTATTTTTGCTAGCAGCTCCTTTGGCCATGCTTCAGAAAATGGCTTTTGTAATTCATGAGGTGTTGCAAGGGAGAGAATTAAAGAACACCTCGTGCCTCGATCTTTTTGCCGAGAAATTCACTCCTTCAAAGGAAGGGTCATTTGAAGTTGAGGTTTTTGATTCCGATGCTGAGGATGGCTCTTCATCATCGGAAAAAGAATATGTTGATATTGAAGGCAGCTTTGAGAAACAAAAGTTAGGAAAAAAAAGATGGAGACGAGTGGATCCAAATTCTGATACAAGTTTAAATATCAGAGAAGAAGCGCTCACTAATCTCATATAAAGAATCAGAAGCACGAATAGATGGGCAGTTATCGCTATTTTTTTAGCTTTATTTCCTGTATTGGAATCTCCATGCGAGACCTTTGTTGTATTATTTTTATTCATAGGTATAAAATGCCAACATATGTTAAAAAAATAGTAATATTTAACTTATATTGTCATTATAAGTTATATTAAGCTATAATATCATAATACTTATATGCTAGATTTTTTCTAAAACTTGTGTATATTAACTAGTCTTTTTGAAATGTTAATAATATTACCATTGCTTGATGTGATACTTCCGGTTGAAATAAACATGTAACTTTTAATCAATTGTGTTTGTGGCATTTCAATTGTATACTTGATCATTCCAATGCATTCTTGATGGAATTGTAACGTCCTGTCTATCATATTATTTGTAACTTTGCAGCTTATTGTATGACAGTGGTATCAACTTTTGGCTATGAAAAGCCTTTGTCAAAATGAAGGCACATGCTGTATACGGATATGGAGATGGAGAGGATTTCTCATTCAGGTAACTAAATGTGTATGCTTCGTGAATCTTTATAAATTAACAATTGGATTGTGATTGTATTATACTGAAAAATAATCTTATATTTTGAATAAAAGTGATGAAAGATTATATTCATTTTTTATTAACCCTTTTCATTCATGCTTTTTTTGAATAAGTCATTGGCTAATTTTGTTTTGACCATTCAATCTGTCCAATTTAGTTCCCAATTGTTCACTATGCCCAATTTAGCTCCCTTCTTAGTGTCAAGTTTATATTCAACTTAAGCTTTTATGTGTTGAACAATTTATCTCAGATAAGCTAATCTTTTAATCCAATCTAGCTTAAGCAAAAATTATCTTGAACCGAACACAAAGTTAATTTAGGATTAATTTTTATTTTATTTTATTCAAATTACATATTAAATTAGTCTATGTTAACTAACTATGTATTAATTAGTTAATTATGCATTAAATTACATATCTAATTATTTATTTATATATACATTAATTATTTAATTGCATATAAGTTAGTTAAATACATATCAATTAGTTAAGTGCATAATTATTAATTAATAATGTACT
The DNA here is from genome assembly GCA_016760335.1 of Gastrodia elata. Lineage (NCBI taxonomy): Eukaryota > Viridiplantae > Streptophyta > Magnoliopsida > Asparagales > Orchidaceae > Gastrodia > Gastrodia elata. The sequence continues at coordinate 43,273,735 of CM028680.1, read as the reverse complement.
AATTAAAATTAATTATTTACATATGTACTAATTAACTTAATACATGTTTATTAATTATTTATTTATGTATTAATTAATCACATATATATTAGTTAGTTAAGCATATATTAATTATGCAATAAATAACTAATCGGATATTAATTTATATTATAATTACATATTTATTACTTAAATCAAATACATATCTTAATTAGTATTAAGTACATATTTATTTAGTTAATTATTATTTAATTAGCATTAGTTAATTAACTACATGTTGATAACATATTAGGTAATATATAAATTACATATTTATTTATTTTAATGAGTATATATTATTACTTAATTAGTTATGTATTTAATTAGTATTAACTATGGATCAACTAATATTAATTAATAATGTATTATTATTTTATGAATTACTATTAGTTACTTAGTAGTTAGTTAATTACATGTTGCTTAGTTAATTATATATTTGTTGTGTTGATAAATTAATTGCATATTAAATAAACATAATAAATACTTATTTGTTATTTCATTGATTGTATATTTATTAATTAATGTTAATTATGCATCAACTCATATTGAATATATATTAATTAATTATACAATTATTTAATTCGATAATTATTTTTTAATATATAAAATTAATATCTCTATTCCAAGCAGGACAATAATCTTCTTAGCACCCAAATAATTATCCTTTTGAACAGCTTAACTCAATTTAAATTAGTTTAGCTTTACTTCTGTTTCTTTAAGATAAGCTCAATTAAGCCTGAAATGACATTTCCTTAATTGTTTGACTGTTTATTTTAAGAGCAGTTTAAGCTCAGATTTTATTCGTTAAGGCTAAATTGGGTTCAAAGAAAGCTGTTAAAAGTACTGCATTATTCATATTGAACATTTGGAGATTAGATTGGATAAATTTTGCTATTTGAGATTAAATTTGCCAAACTGAAATTGTTGAAGGACTATTTTGGAAAATTTTCTTACATTAAATCACATGATGACTGTTTATATCCAAATTTTTTTAAAATTTCAGTTAGAAGGATTTAGCACTTTTCATCATTTGAGGTTGTGTGCAGTTGGTATCAATATCTTTTGATTTCAACCTATGTTAGAACTATTTGCGCATCGTTTCTTGAAATGTCTGTAAAATTTAAAAAAATTGCAGTTCTAGGAAAATTTGTTTGAAAATTTGTTATAGTTAAAATTCAACCATTGCCACTGATTTCATTTCCATGTCCAGTTTTAGTGCTATGCCTGTTTCACAAAGTATTGTTTAATATAATCAATTGTACTAATTCTAAAAGTATTACAATATTGTTAATCTTGAATTCATTTTTGCTGTTTAAATTTGTGTTACTCTTCTAATGTTATATTTATAACCTCTTTGCTAGAAAATTTTAAGTATATTTTTTATTTTCTTGCAGTAGCTCTATGATGATCATGCTCATCCCTTGACAATATCATACATTATTTGAACTTTAAAAATACTTGGCTTAGAAACTTGAAGACTGATCTAAGATACTAATTGAATGGAAGCGTTCCATTAACTAATTGCGATTTTTTTTTTTGCTGCAAAATCCTCTTTTAGTTGTGGATTGTGGAAATTTGGAACCACTATTGTTTTTATTGCGTCTGCTTTGTATAAGACTGCAAATATCGCAAGCTTTTTTTTTAATAAATTAAGTAAAGCTTTAAAATTTAAAATTCAAATGTTGTATTGATTTTTAATAAAAGTTGGAGAGCTTTTTTGTGCGCAATTTCTGTTTTTTGTTTTTAGTAATTACAGTTAGGGATTTAGATTTTAGGTTAATGCTTTTTTACTAAATATTTTAATATTATGTGTGGAAACTGGTGCCAATCCAGGCTCTATGGTGTCAATCTAAAGCATTAATCCATGGAACAACAATTGCAATCCTAAGAACCAATTTCCATGGTTGGAGTTCTACAAATTTTAGTTTGGTATTTAAGAATTTTCATGGCTATAAAAATCAGGCATGTATAATAGTATACGATTATTTCTTTTTATATTGGTTTAGGAGTAATGTTTTTTGTTAAAATTATTTTCTTGTATAAGTAATGGTAGAAGGAGTTTGACAATTAAAAATGATTAATCCTCCATTCTCTATTTTTTATTCCAATTTTATTTTCTTCGCTTGAATCGAGGCTTTTTTTTTTCAATAAACAGTAGCTGGTTAGGAGGGTCCTCCGGTACTTTTCGCACATGGTTTTGGAGCTTTTCTAGAGCATTTTCATGAAAACATCTCTGTTGTGGCTAAGAGTGGACACCGAGTTTGGGTAATTACACTTTTAGCTTTTGGAAAGTCTGAGAAACCAAATGTTTTGTATAAAGCATCTCTGTGGGCAGAATTAATAAGGGACTTTATTCTGAATATTGTGAGAGATCCAATTCATCTAGTTGGAAATTTATGTTTTGGAGACCATTTAGATCATGATGGAGATGCTAATGGAGCTTCGGTGAACTTCCAGGAGGTTTCGAGGCTATTGGGAACAAAGCTAGAAAGTCCAATAGCAACATAGGCACTGCGGTGCGCCATGGTGCCAAGCACCCGAGAAGCGGGCGCTGCAGCAGCAAGCACTCGAGAAGCGGGTGCTACAACGCGCTGCAGCGGTAAGCACCTGAGAAGCGTGGTGCGTGCCAAAGCACACTAGTGCCAGACAAACAGAAAACAGGGTGCTACATCGCATCCTGGCGCCTGGCGAAATTCTGCTCCTGTTCAAGTTTTGCTAAAAGTAAATTGGGGGGTATTTTGGACTATTTGGGGTTCAAAAATGAGCTGGATACTTAAGGGAACATGTTGGAGGAGTTTCCTATGTTGTTGGCATTTCAGTTTGAGAGGGCTTTGGCTGTTGTGGGAGGAGATTCCAGGGAGGAACCCTTAGGGAGAGCTACTGTGCAAGGGAGCTCTTGCATGTTGGAGAAGACACTCCAAATGGTGGCTGCTACTTCTCCCCTTTATCCTAGAATAAGAGCTAGTGTTTCTTGAGGTTAAGCTCTTTGTAATTCTGTACTCTTCATTTTACATAGTGAAAATTTATGTGTGGTGTGACTCCGTGATTTTTCCTATTCTTTAGTTTTTCAAGTAAAATTTGAGATTGCTTGGATGTGCTTGTGGTTGTGTTGCATGCATGTGCTGTGATTCCCTTTCATGTTGTTTTGTGATATTGTTTTTTGTATGGTAACTGTCCACGCAACCCCGGTCCTTGATCGAGTGCGCTTTAAACCGCTTCTGCTGCGGTGCGCTTGGTTAAAGTTTTACTACCAACAAGTGGTATCAGAGAGAGGTTACCTTGTTGGTTCTAGGGTTTGTTGTTTGAGTGGGAGCAATGGCCGATGACATAAGACATAAGATTGAAACGTTCAATAGCACGAACTTTACGTTCTAGAAAATGCAAATGAAAGTTTTGCTTTATTAGAAGAAGTATTAACCATTGAGTGGATCTAATAGAAAATCAGCGACTATGTCAAATGAAGAATGAGATGTTCTTGATAGAACTGCTTTGGGTTTGATTCGTTTATCATTGTCTTCTTCTGTTGCATTCAATATTGTTAATGAGAAAGTTATTGTAGATCTCATAGATGCCTTGACAAGGATGTATGAGAAGCCCTCAGCTTTTAACAAAGTGTTTTTGATGAAGAGACTTTTCAATATGAAGATGATGGACGGTTGTTCAGGACTGAACATCTCAATTGGCTCAATACTGTAACGAGCCAGTTGAGTTTGGTGGGCATTAAGTTTGATGACGATGTCCGAGCTTTGTTATTCCTCTTATCATTGCCAGATAGTTAGGATGGGCTGATTACAGCTATCAGTAATTCATCAGGGAATGCATCGTTGAAATTCAATGACATTGTCAGGCTAGTGCTGAATGAAGAGATGCGGAAGAGATCCCATGGGGAGATATCTACTTCAGCGTTGAATGCTGAAATCAGAGGAAGACACGTAAATCGGAAACAAAATAGAAGCAAGTCTATGTTAAGATGAGGTAACTTAAGACCCAGAAAAGTAAAGATGGAGTGCTAGAACTGTGGGAAGGCAGGTCACTTAAAGAACGACTGTCCTACCCTAAAGAAGCCAAGTGGTGGAGGCAAGGTAATGTTCCCTACTATGAAAAGAGGATCAGGATGCATTGATCCTCTCACTTGTCAATACGGAGTCCTGGGTGGTGGACTTGGGCGCATCCTTTCATGCCACTCCTACTAGGGGTGCATTCAAGACTTACACAAAGGGTGACTTGGGTAAGGTATATTTTGGTGATGACAAGACATGCGATATCATTGGCAGAGGTGATGTGGATGTTCAGCTATCGTGCGGTGCAGTTTGGAAGCTCAAAGATGTTAGACATGTGCCATGTCTATTGAGGAATCTTATTTCAGTGAGCCAGTTAGTCAGAGAGGGCTACAACACATGTTTTACAGGAGACTCGTGGAAGATCACCAAGAGTGCACTCGTTATTGCACGAGACAATATGGAAGGTACACTTTACTTGATCAATAAAGTGTTTGATTCTGTTGCAGCTGCAGAACAGATAGATGCAGGTCTATGGCACCGGAGGCTTGGCCATATGAGCGAGCGAGGTTTGGAATCCCTACAGTCAAAGGGGAAGCTCTAGGACTAAAGTTAGTAGACTTGGATTTTTGTGAAGACTGTGTGCTGGGCAAATAAAAGTAGCTTTCGTTCTCCAAAGTTGGAAGAGAGCTGAAAGACAGGAAACTTGAGTTGGTGCATACAGATGTATGGGGGCCGACTCTTACTTCTTCCATAGGTGGAGCCACATATTTCGTCACCTTCATTGATGACCATACGAGGAAGGTATGGGTTTACTTTAAAAAACATAAATCTAACGTGTTTGATGGGTTTGGAAAGTGATTAGCTTTGGTGGAGAATGAGACAGGATTGAAGCTTAAGTAAGTGCTTGAGATCCGATAATGAGAGCGAGTACTGTGATAGGGAGTTCAAGGAATTCTATGTTTAGAGAGGTATCAAGATGGAATTCACAGTTCCAAGAACACCACAGTAAAATGGTGTTGTGGAACGGATAAATGGAACAATCACAGAAAGAGCCATGAGCATGAGATTGTATGCGGGTCTCCCAAAGCAGTTCTGGGCTGAAGCTGTTAACCTAGCTATTTATCTAACTCGGGGACCTTCCGTACCCTTAAATGAAGGGATTCCCTAGGAGGCTTGGAGCGGAAAGAAGGTGAAACTGAACCGCCTCAAGGTATTTGGTTGCTCATCATATTTGCACATTTATGTAGGATCCAAGAGCAAGCTTGATGCTAAGGAGATCAAGTGCACATTCGTTGGATATGGTGCGGGCGAGTTCGGTTACAGATTCTGGGACAATCAAAACCGAAAGGTCATCAGAAGCAGGGATGCCACTTTTAATGAAAATGAAATATATAAGAATTGTATTGGAGTCAAGATTGATTCTAAGGATGCTTCAGATGGTGGGCCCCAGCACATAAAAATTAATGATAGTGTTGAACCAGATGTAGGTGTACATGAAGATGCTCAAGAGGGTGTTAATATTGAACCACAAACACCCATGCTAAGGAGATCCACAAGAGTCACAAGACTGCCACAGAGGTATTCTCCTTCCTTATTTTACATGTTACTAACGGATGATGATGAATCAGAAAACTTGGAAGAGGCACTTCAGGTTGAATATTCAATCACGTGGGAGGCTGTCATGAATGATGAAATGGCATCACTCATGTAAATTGGGAAATGGGAGTTGGCAGCTTTGCCAGTTGGGAAGAAAGCCCTTCAAAAGTGGGTTTACCGGGTGAAGGAAAAACCGGATGGGAGCAAGCGTTACAAGGCGAGGCTTGTGGTAAAGGGCTTCTAGCAGCGGCATGGGGTCGACTACAGTGAGATCTTCGTCCCAGTTGTGAAGATGACAACCATCAGGGTTGTACTGAACTTTGTTATAGTCGAGGATTTGCATATTAAGCAAATGGATGTCAAAACTGCATTCCTTCACGTAGAGCTGGAGGAGAAGCTGTACATACAACAACCTGAAGGGTACAAGGTTCAAGAAAAAGAAAAATCTGAGCTAGTGTGCATGCTCAAAAAGAACCTCTACGGCTTGAAGCAAGCGCCAAGACAATTGTACAAGAGATTTAACATGTTCATGTCTGAGTCCGGGTACAAAAGATGCCAGGTGGACCATTGTTGCTACATAAAACAATGTAAGTCCTTCTATATCATTCTGTTGTTGTATGTGGATGATATGTTGATCACATGATCAGACATGGAGGAGATTAGAATGCTGAAAGATCATATATCAAGGGAGTTTGACATGAAGGACTTGGGGCCGGCCAAGCAGATTCTTAGGATAAGAATCAAAAGGGAAATCAGTGTATGAATTTTGAAGCTGTCTCAAAAAACTGTTGAAAATGTGTTGAAAGGATTCAACATGAGTGAGGCAAAGCCAGTGAGCACTCCCCTAAGGAGCAGATGTCCAATTCTGAAGAAGAGAAGGAACATATGCTGAAGGTTCTTTATGCTTTAGCAGTTGGGAACTTGTTGTACGCGATGATCTGTGCAAGATCGAATATTGCCCATGTAGTGGGAGTGGTTAGCAGATTCATGGGAAACCCAAAAAAGCACCATTGAGATGCGGTCAAGTGGATATTATGGTATCTGAAAGGTATAACAGGTAAAGCTCTATGCTTTGGAAGATTTGATATTATTCTATAGGGCTATGTAGGCTCAGATATTGCAGGTGATATTGATAGCCAGAGAAACACTACGGGATATGTGCATACATTGGGAAGTGCAGCAGTAAGCTAGATTTCCAGGCTACAAAACATTGTAGCTCTATCTACCACGGAGGTTGAGAACGTTGCTGTTACAAAGACAAGTAAGGAGATGATTTGATTGAAGGGTTTTATGGCGGAATTGGGCAAGGAGCAGGAGGATGTGAAGCTCTACAGTGATAGTGTGAGCGCTATTCACCTAGCGAAGAATGCAACATTTTATGCCAGGACGAAGCATATATAGCTTCGGTTCCATTTCATCTGGGCACTGTTGGAAGAAGATACTCACTTTTAAAAATTCTGCTGACATGCTTACAAAAGTGGTAACAGTGGAGAAACTGAAGCTATGTGCTGCTTTAGTTAGTCTCGGTACGTGACAAGAGAGCGGGGTAAGCCACACCACGTTCTTGATAGATATTGAAGAGGGATGATTCCAAAAAGGTCTCCAAGTGGGAGATTATTATGTTTTGGAGACCATTTAGATCATGATGGAGATGCTAATGGAGCTCCGGTGAATTTCCAGGAGGTTTTGAGGCTATTCGGAGCAAAGCTAGAAAGTCCAGCAGCAGCATAGGCGCTGCGACGTGTTGCAGTGCGCCAAGCACCCGAGAAGCGGGCACTACAGCGCGCTGCAGTGGCAAGCACCCGAGAAGCAGGCGCTATAGTATGCTGCAGCGTGGCATGCGCCGGTGCCAGACAAACAGAGAACAGGCGCTACAGCGGGCTCTGTTGCCTGGTTGCCCGAAGCCTAGGCGCTACGGTGTACCGTAGCGCCTGCCGGAATTATGCTCCGGTTCATGTTTCGCCCTAAGTAAATTGGGGGGTATTTTGGACCATTTGAGTTCCAAAAATGAGCTGGATACTTAAGGGAACATGTTGGAGGAATTTCCTATGTTGTTAGCATTTCAGTTTGAGAGGACTTTGGCTGCTGTGGGAGGAGATTACAAGGAGGAACCCTAAGAGAGAGCTGCTGTGCAAGGGAGCTCTTGCATGTTGGAGAAGACACTCCAGGCGGTGGTTGCTACTTCTTCCCTTCATCATAGAGTAAGAGCTAGTGTTCCTTGAGGAGGTTAAGCTCTTTGTAACTCTGTACTATTTGTTTTACATAGTAGAAATTTTTGTGTGGTGTAGCTCCGTGACTTTTCCCATTCTTGGGTTTTTTCACGTAAAATCGGAGATTGTTTGGATGTGCTTTTGGTTGTGTTGCTTGCATGTGCTGTGATTCCCTTTCTTGTTGTTTTATGATATTATTTTTTGCTTGGTAACCGTCAACACAATCCCGATCCTCGATCGAGCGCGCTCTAAACTGCTTCCCCCTTGAATTGGGGCTTTTTTTTTTCAGTACACAGTAGCTGGTCAGGAGGGTCCTCCGGTACTTTTCGCACATGGTTTTGGAGCTTTTCTAGAGCATTTTCGTGAGAACATCTCTGCTGTGGCTAAGAGTGGACACCGAGTTTGGGGAATTACACTTTTAGGTTTTGGAAAGTCTGAGAAACCAAATGTTTTGTATAATGCATCTCTGTGGGCAGAATTAATAAGGGACTTTATTCTGGATATTGTGAGAGAACCAATTCATCTAGTTGGAAATTCAATTGGAGGTGTGCTTCCATTTTTTTTCTCCATAGTCTCTCTTAAATAAATATTGTTGGCTAAATTTATGCTTTTCAAAAGTTTTGCTTGTAATTTCAGGCTATTTTGTAGCTGCTGCAGCGGCCTTTTGGCCTCCCTTGGCTAAGTCTTTGGTCCTTGTTAATACAGCTGGCTCAGTGGCTTCTAAGTATTCACATACGCAACTAACAGAGGTATGGTCGATCCATTAGTCTACTGTTTAAGTTTTTTTCTCTTCTATTTAACTAAGTGAAGTGAGGACTTCTATTGTTTTATAAAATAAAATTTCTGCTTAAATGACCTGCTATTGTATTTGATACATTTCAGATACTGACAATTTATATTAAATTTGGTTTACCTGCTCATAACACAATCGTACTGGCGGATTGCTTTGAAACAGCGTTCAACTCACCATTGCAGAACTGAAAAAAGAGACATGCATAGCTTATTCATTCAAATGGGTCTTTGTGTTTATTTCCATTTAGCGTTGAATACTAATATATTTTTGACGTTTCAAATATCTATGAGATTATAAAATTACTAAAATTAATTAAACTGTAGCTTAATGACTGCAACATGGAAATAGCCTCTTTTGATCCTTAAAATTATTTTAACCAACTATTAGTTCACCGTTAGGATGTATAAGGTTGAAAAAGAAACATTCTATTAAATTGGTTTTTTTTGGGGTATCTATAAATCCCTTATTGCACAAAAAAGTGTATGATCTACATAATCTCTTTAAAGCCTCCTCGATATGCTATTGAGAAAATATTGGGGATAATTTTGTATTGAGGTATATTGAATTTATTTTGTTCAGATTTACCTTGATATTTAGGCCATGGTTATTTTGATATAGGATGCACAAGCCCTCATACCTATAGCTTGCATGTGAATTGATTAATATTGCTGCTTATAAACCACCTTCTTAAGTTAATATAACAGCTTGATGAGGGTTTCAGTTGGTTGGATGGTGGTAGATTCAATCAAAGGGCCAGAAATTTTGTTTTTCTAAGTCAACATGTGAACCAATCTGCCAATATTAATCAGCTTTGAACTAGGGGTTCCATTAAGTCATTGATGGTGATTAAGAGTTAAAAAATTATGTGCTCTAGTACCAAAAATTTGCTTAATAACAATTAATTAACATATTATTAGTTTGATTTGGTGTCTTATTTATAAGTTATTCTTTGGCCGTGAACAAGCTTGGTGTAATTGCTAGCAGGCAACATATGAAGGGATGAAAGAGTAGGTGTGCTGTTCAAGACAATACTGCAATAGGGAATTATATATATTGTTAAAGCGGCCACAAAATTTACTTTTTGTGAAGTGAAATGTGAGCATTTAAATAATGGTTAATTAGTCGATCTTTGTCTAAGTTCCTCTGAGTGAACTTCAACACACTTTAGACTAGGATCAACTGTTCGACCACTATCTAAAATAATTTTCTTAAAATTAGCATTTCACCTCTCAAAAGAACATATACTTAGTAATAAAGATTATATGGTAAATCTTATCCCCATGCATCGAATAAAAACTAAAAATTTGTTTTTTAATTTTTTTTTAGGAACTACATATTACCTTTAAAAATATATCGAAAATTTTCCAAGGGATAAAATTTAATTTGAGACGTTATGAATAAAATAAGAATGAAAAATTACTCTACGCTGCTCTCCCTTTCTTCCCCATGCGGTCTATATAATCTTTAAATCAGATAGATCTTGCCTTAATTGAGTGAGTTGTGGTAGCTCCGATCACAAGCCAGTAATTTTACTTTTTCCAAGTCAATGTGTGAATCGACCTGCCAATGTAAATAGCTTTGAACCAGGGGTTCCATAAGTGATAACAGTGATTAAGAAATAACCTAACAACTGTGCGCACTAGTATTTCAAATTTGTTTAATAACTCAATTAATAAACTTACGTTATTATATTAAATTATATTAGTGTCTTAATTTCTGCTTTGGCCGAGGAGAAGCTTGGTGCATTTGTTTGCAAGCAACATATGAAGGGATGAAAAAGTAGGTACATGGTTCAAGACACTGCTACAACATGGGATTATACAGCTGCTTTGTTAAAGCCGCCACCAAGTTTACTATTTTATAAAGTGAAATGTGGGACTTCAGTTAGTGGTTTACCAATCGACCCCTTTCTGAAGTCCCTTTGAGTGAACTTCATTAGAATTTTGACAAGGATCAATTGCTCGACTCCTGTGGAAAGTGATGTTCTCCGAATTAGCATTTCACCTCTCAGAAGAGTGTAAAATTAATAATAAAGGTTATATGTTAAATCTTATCGCGATGCATCGAATAAGAACAAAAAATTGTTGTTGAAATTTCTTAGAAAACTACATGTTACCTTTTAAGCAAAAGCATATCAAAAAATTACGAAAGGTTAAAATTTAATTTGAACCGCTATACATAAAATAAGAATGAAAGATTATTCTACGTAGCTGACTTTTTCTTCCCCATCCCATTCATATAATGTCTGAAGCGGATAGTGCCACAGGAGGAGTATTTCCCATTTCACTTAGAGCATAATGTTTGAATTCAGTATTGGATTCAGCAAGACACACTAGTGCATGTATCAAATTAGGGGCATTATTGAATCAGTCGTGAAAGAATTTACAATTTCTCTTGCCTATGTATCCATTTTTTCAGATTTATGTTATGCTGCTAAAACATGTGGTATAATTAATGAATGCTTACAATTAGTTGGAGTACTTGTAGGTAAGGCAGGATTTGCACAACAGGAATGATCTATTGTAGTATTATTGGTAACTATGGAAACATATTTCTCAGCTTCTTGACTATGATCAAGTGATTTATGAAAATATATATACTTATATATATATATATATATATTACTTTGGGAAGTATATTTGCTGGCTTTACTATTAATCGATAAAAAGAATACAACAGACGTATTGGTAGCCTCAAAACAAAAAAAAATAAAAATAAAAATAAAATAACTAAAGAAAAATAAAGAAAAGAGAAACAACCATCAAACCCCTATGAACATCTCGCTAGGAGATTTCAATACAAGATTTAAAATAAAAACAAATCCACACAATCTAGAGTCCCTAGCAATAGATTTTAGTGGCTTTTCTTTTATATATATATATATATATATGTATATATATTATTTTCAGAAATACATCTCCTAGCTTTATTAGATATGTATGGATCAAAAAAGAATCAAAATAAAAGTAAAATAACTTAAGAAAAATAAAGAAAAGAGAAATGACCCCCAAACCCCATATGAACATTTCACTAGGAGATTTCAATACAAGATCTAAAATAAAAACAAGTCGATAAAAGCAAATTCACACAATCTAGAGAAAATCGATAAAAGAAAATCAACACAATCTAGAGTCCACAACAACATATTTCAGTGGTCTTTCTTTCTTGAAATAATATCTGGTTATCGACTTTATTTCGAACTTCTTTTTAATTATATATATATATATATACATTGTAAAATGCTTAGATAATAGTTTGAAAAAAATATTTGCTTTAAAAATTTGCCACATGATTCATGATAAAATTATTTTATATTACTCAACTATTAATTTTAATAACAAATAGCTCATCAAATATATTATTTTAACAATAAACATGTAAAAAACCATGATATAAATAGAGAGTGGAGATCTTATCTTTATCAATGTATAGCGGGGTTATTATTTGAAATTTAATAAAATTTTTAATTATTTAAAGAATAATAATAACATACAATAATTAAATAATTAAATAATTAAATAATTAATGCTTAGCTAATAAATGATTTATAATTAAAATATAAATGAGACTGTAGACAGGGGTTGGTTGGATCCTTGTTTACTGTTGTGCTTATTATTTAGGCAGAGCTTTAAATATGGGTTGCTCGACTTATCAAAAGTTCTATAAAAGGATATATTTTATAATATTATTTAATAACGTGAAAATGTTAAATTTAAAAATAATAAAAAATTAATTAAATAATGAATTCATAATAATCAATAAAATAATGTTTAATAATGTGTTTAATAAATATTTAAGTGTAATTATATAATACATTTTCATAATGCTAATATTAATGCAATTATAAAAATTAATAATATATGTTCTATTTTATTAAATAAATAACAATATCATCATTAAAGCTAAAAATAAGTGAATAATAAATAATTTAAATTATTTAATAATTAAATATGTAATTATTAATACGAGTTAAATTTAAATAGTAAATGAGAATTTAGACAAGAATTGAGGGTTCGACCCTGGCCTTATGTTTCTCTTGATAATATGTAGGATATCAGACAGAGGTCAGATACCAAATGCCATCTGGAGGTTTCTTAGAGAAGCCATCTTTGCGAACTTCTAGAGTTTGTTCTCTGGAGATTTCTTCGAGATGTTATCTCTTTGAGCATTTGGTTGTTTAGGAGAGGACTTTCTGCTAAGTGTTTGGGATTGCCAGATAGAGGAGGACAATGAGCACTTTGCTTGTCAGTTGGAATTTTTTTGGACTCTGTGCCTTGGACTGGGAGCAACTTACAATCCCTTGAGTGCCACACTGCTACCTCCTGCAGATGCTGATAGTTCACTGGTCAAATTATGGCTTACATTCTGTACCCGTCCTGGAGGAGCGGATTGGAGAGGCGGCACGGCTGGCTTTTTCTTGTGCTAGCGATTTGTGCCAGCTTGATATTCTCTAGTGAGGACTAGTATGGGACTCTGCGACGGGGCAAATTTTTTGGGCTACACGACTCTTTTGGGCTTTGTTACCTCTACCCATGGATGGTTTCTTCGCCCATTGTCTTAAGATCGACATTTATGAATCCTTCATATATTATGGAAATCAGGACCCTCTTGGAGGACTTGTTCTTCGTAATGAGCATGGTAGATTGATGGTCACCTGTGGTGTATGACTGCAAGCGCTCTTGATGGGGGGTGAGATTCATGCGATACTGCTTCTCTAGTGTGTGACAAAAGTGAACCTTTAAAATAGTTGACATTATCTTTGAAAGTGGTTGTTTTACCACTCTGCGATGACTTTGACAAACTTGGGAGAAGAGTAAGAGGACCAGGGGAACTGCTCGCTTTTTGGGTCTTTTAGCTTTCTATTGAGCTTATCACGCAATGAATTTTTGTGCTTTTTTTGCTTGACAGGTACTTTTTTGTCTTTTAAGAGAGGGATGAGCTTTTTATCAGATTGTCAAACATCCTCAGGGATGACCTTTTGCGCTGAGATCACCTTCAAAATATTTTTCTTGTTGCTTCTTTGCATATTTGAAGTTTGACTTTATATGTTTTTTGGCTTTTTATGTATGTTAATTTTTGGTAGTTTATGTTATTATCTAAGTGTGCTTGCATTAAATCAATGTTTAGACCCAAAATAATGTATTTTATAAACTTTTGAGTGCATGGATCGGCGATAATTTGAATGTAGTGATGTGATGATAGTAAGTTAAGATGGCTATATACAAAATGCAATGATTTGAGTTTATTTTATGATGTTATTGTAAAATAATATTTATTCTTCATTGGGATTGACATTACATATGAGTGATGAGTGGCATGGTCAAAATATTACTTCAAAAGCTTTAAATGATTGTATTAAGTGATGGAGATAATGAGGAACAAGCTGTGAACATGGAAATGATCAGATTGAAATTTATTTGAGATGTAGAATTTCATTTTATAATCAAGCAATATAATTTTGATGACCTTGTGGTGTATGCAAAGAGATCACTCTATGGCAGTGTAAGAAATTTGCTCAAATTTTAGTTTTAACTAGATTATTAAATTTGAAAGCACCAAATAAATGGAGTGATAAAAATTTTACAATTTTGTTACTCTTATTAACAGAGTTGCTATTAATCCAAAATCTTTCGTTTTCATATTATATGAAACCTAATAACTTGTGAAATTAGGATTGTGTTATAAAAGGATCAATGCATGTTCAACCTAATGCATCTTATACAGAAATCAATGTGCGGACGTAGGCCCATGTCATAAATATGGTAAATCACAATAGATACTTTGTGTAGTTTGTGTGAAAAAAGCGTTTGCTATATTTATGTGATATATATTACATTATATGCTTTTTGAGACTATTTAGGAGTAAAGGACATGCTAAAGTATTTGTGGCATGCAAATAATATTAGTTGAATATTTGATTAAATGATGTAACAGTGTGGGCTCGTTCTAGTGGTAATAATTTAGGATGTATTTTGAAATTACTGAGGATCATAAAAATTAGTCTTAATGCTTAGCACAGTTGCTGGCATGTATTTTTTGTTATTTTTAACTTACCTCTAAATGTGTGCATGAAATGTAATCTCATAATGATGAATATTTTAATTTAAGTATTTAAACAATTTGAAGCTAACATTAAAATTTACTTATCTTTGATTGTGAAAGCTCTTAAAATGTTAGGGCTTGAAGGCAACAAATATATGATATACACTTATCAGTGAGAATTTTATATTATTAGCAAAAATGACTTTTGCGGATGATGTTTTGATAGGATGTATCGTTAAATGTTATTTTGCATTTGTGGTATACAAATTTAACTCTTATGTTAGCTACATAATACACTAAAAAGTTGTTTTTATGATATCAAAAGTTGTTACCTCCCAGTCATCCTTTCACCATGATGTAAAATTAAGCTTATTACCTCCCAGTTATCCTTTCATTATGATGTGATATTAAGCGTACACTTACGCCAATTGATGGTAAAGAGTTGATGTTTTTTAATTTTTTAGAAGATCAAACTCCTTCTAAAATTGCTGGAAAAGAAAATCTATATTATTTGAGGTAGTGTTTGGCATAATCTTGATATTATGCATATAGAGGAAAAATATCTACCAGTGTATTATTAATATATTATTAAATATTACTGTAAGAAACAAGTATGACTTTAGTACACATATAAATATGATTGATGTGAGAATTAGAATGCAACTTGTTTCGAAGGTGCATACAAATAAAATATCTTTTTTGCTTACATGTATTCATTTTCAGAGGAGATTATGGTTTTATAAATCTCCTTCAGAATTTAAAACTTTTGAATATTTATGCTCTAATTTTGGAAATCTTGTGAATTTCAAATATATGAAGGTCATCCAATTGAAATATCTCAATTAATATATTTGAGAAAGTTTGGATAATGCAATTAAGATGCGTAATTATGAAGTTTTCTTACTTCAATTCTTTTTTTGTATAAGTGATTAATCTATATATGCTAACCGATCTTCCTAATGTGTGGCTGATACTTGTGAGCTCGAGATTCTCTCTCTATATATATATTGATAATATGGTCAGTTAATGATACATTTGGTGAGATAAGTACAATAATGTGAATCTATTTTTTGAGGCGGATATATCCATTTGAGCTGGGCATGAAAATTCTATGAAGTAACATATACAATAATTTTAGACCAGAGTTTGCATTGCTGAAAATTATTTGGTTGAAGAGGTGATTGCATTTTATTCAGTACATAAAATATATTAATTCTCTAGGTGTTCCATATGAGACCTCGTATAGATTTGATCAATGAAAGGTGCACGTAGTCAATTCTATTTCGTATGGCAAGTTTATTTTTATATTGTGAGGAATTGAGCATTAGTTGATTCTTTCATAATGGAGCTGCCATTCAATTGTGAAGAGATTATCCATTATTAAAGATATATTGTTGATTCAAAATAGTCATATCAAAGAATTTGCAAAATGATTTGATAGTCGTCTCATCATAGAACCTTAAAAAAATTAAGATGCTTGACTCGATCATCTGTTAAAAAAACCATGCGTATGGATCTAATTATTGTATGATAAATATGGAAAACATTATATTAATGATTATCATTTTCACAAAAAAGAGTTGCCACATCTTATTCAAAATAGTGTAGTGACATTAACTAGTTTATTCATGCAAATATCAAATGCTAGAAAAAAAATTCATATATTTGAGACTTGGAATATTGTGATGCTATTAATAATATATGAGAACTAGATTCTATGGTCTTTGTATCCCAGCTTTCAATTGTTAATGGGTAGATATCACTGTAGTTAAAGTAGATAATTCAATTTACATTAATAAATTTGGATTGAATTTGATAGAGGACAATTAAATTATACTTTCTAGCTATGTAGAAATATTTTACACACTACTTAAAGTTATCAGCAGTTTTCTGTTCTTAGTTGTAGTCTAAAACATCTCTTTAATGATCAATTTCATGAAAAGTAAATGTTACTTTTTTAGTAGAGGTATTCTTACCCTACCCCATTATAAAATTGATGAAGATTTGACAGATTATTAGAAAAATCTCAAAAAAAGGAGAAAAATGTGATGATGTAGTTAAATGGCGCAAGTGTTGCAATAAATGGATCTATTAAGAATTTCATTAAAAGTTTCATTGTCTACATTGTGTTGCAAATACTGTTTTCTCTAAAAAATTCAGCATTTCATGCCTACTTTTTTGAAGGCATAGAAAAAGGTAATTAATGTAAAATTGTCCATTGCATTTACTTTGACATTTTCTAACAAAATAATTGATGTTGTTAACTTTTACTTTCAGTTGGTCTTCACATATGTACGTGTAGGTAACTATAAACGTACCCATGTTAACTTTGATACACTAGAATAATTTAAAAACATCAATTGACATTGCTGAGAGGTTTCACCCTCTGGATCAAATTCAAGGAAACTTGCCATTTATTAGAATGCATGTGCGAATAACACACTTTCTTGCTCTAAATATCGTGTTGTCTCCTAATATCGAAAATTGTTGATTAGGAATGAATACTGGTATGTATTTAGATCAATTTATATTTTAATAATTATTCTATTATTATTCGTACTTATTCTTATATATTTGAGAGCTTTCGATGGTATAGAGCATATCAAAGCTCAGCTCTTTACTGGTATGATAAAAATGACGTGGTAAGTTTAAATTTTCTTATACATATATTGACAATACTGATGAGGATGATCATTAACTTGTCCCTGAAAAATATGATGACATTATATGTTTGACAAGAGATTGCTTGTTGATCAACTTTTTCATTAAGTTCTTGGTAAATGAATATTTTGGAGTACACTTCATTATAAATATATATTTCATTGACATTTTTTTTAACACTGTAGGAAATAAAGTTCTGTTTCAATACAAAGATCGAAGGCGCATATATATTTACGTACAATCTCTAGACAAGGATTGTCATTTTTTAATTGAAATATATTGTTGAATATTTAAGTTGTTAATTTGTTGAAGTTTGCAATTGTAAACTGAATCAGCCAAAAATTATCCCAAGGGAAGAGGATTGGAAAACTAGTCATAGAAGACTTTGTTCTGGTCCATCAGTCATGAATGTAAAGCTATCACATAATGTATTGTATGCAATCACACGCGCGCGCATATATATATATATATTCAATTAATTGACACACTTTATTTTTTTCTAAAAGAGTTAAACTTTATATTTAATCCTTTTTAGAATAAATGGAAGGATTAATCATATACATGGTCTGCATCCTGTCTTGGAAGGGGTGGCATTACTGATATTTTCCCTTGGGAAGCAATAGCACCATGTAAGGGCGGGTGGAACATTCTAGCATTATCTCTTACTTTGGTTGGAGTGTTGGGCATGCCTTCCTTAAGAGAGAAATGAAGATGGTCAATTTTTTCATAGGCGCATGAGTATCTATCAAGTAGGAGTGAGCAGATAAATCAACTTATAAATTTGGTGAAAAAAAGTTTATTTGCTGCAAAGCCATGCCATTTTGTACATAATAAAATTTAGGTGTGCTTTTCCATAGTTGGTGAGTCAAGATAATCACTGGGTCGTATTGAGTTAAACTGGCTTGTTGAGATGATTGTATGCATTAGTAGTTTCTTTTATTTATGAAATTTTATATTAAAAATGTTATTTTTACTTTATTGTATTTATGCAACAATTGCACAGACAAAATTTTTGCATGTAAGGTGATTAATCTTAGAGGAGACTTAATTTGCATCCAACAAGCATATGGAACTGTGTTTATATTATATCTCTGTATTATGCTCTTTGTGTTATTGCCTAACTTTCATTTTTCATTAGTAAAGCTTTTACCATTGTCAATACTCGGATTGATATCATTATTTCTTGGCCTACTTATCTTATAATGCCAATTCCATATGGAATAAGAGGATTCATTAGTTTCTGGTGGATAATTTGTGTTGTTCTTATAATCTTGCAACAGTCTACATGTAGCTATGTAAATGTTCACATGCTTTGGTAGAACTATATAATGAGTAGAATGCGTGACATGTACTTTGCTTTTGCTAATGTAAATGCTGTAATGATTTATATGTTCAATGAAATACTGTGATCTGATAGGAATCTAATTGTTGAATGCAATTGGCTAGCCTGTTCAGATACTCTTTGATTGAGAGGAGCTAGTTGATTTTTTCAATTTTAAGAGAACTGTGCCAATCATGAGGATTACATATATCAAGTATGCCTAATAATTCCATAAACATTATCATTCATTTAGTTATTTTTCAATATTCTTGTATTAATAAATTTTAGCAGGCTCTTATATATTATTTTACTAAGTCTTTGTAAATTTTGTTTCTCATTCATATCAAGAGCAATGTCTCTATTAATATCAGACGTTAGAAAATACCTGCTTAAATATGTGTGGTTCAATTAATCAATGATGGGTACTTCTATCATTTTCTTATTCTTCAATAATGATTATATTAAAATATATATTTTACAAATATTTTTTTAATTTGCAGGAATCGTTAGATATTTTCATTTTTATATCCATTCAAGTGTTTAGTGTATCTGCTAAACATAATAATGAAACAAAAAATAAATATTCTAACCGAATAGTACATGCACTTCATTTATCATTCAGTTAAAGTTCATCTAAATCTAAGTCTTAAATAAATGTTATAAATTGTACTTTAATCAGAGTCATTATTTGCTAAATTAATCTTTGTGAAAGCTAGCAATTTAATTTTATATTAGATTTTCAAAGGTGTGAAGTTATAAAACATCTCAAATTTCGATAAAGTGTGATGACTTGAGTAGTTTTATTATAGACAATTTGAGGCTAGTGCATAGTACATACAATAATATTAATTGTCAAGATTTCTTTTTAAAATGATATCATTGATTGCAAGGGATGATTTGTAAGAGCTATATTTAATTGTTGTTTCATATGATCTTGTTGTACTAAATGTTATATTGATTATATAATTAACTATTTAACCTGTTCAAAATAATTGTTTTGTGTTATTAATGCCTCATTTATATTTGATTGTCTCATATGATCGACTATTATAATTGTTGTGTTATGAAGCTTTTTTTGACTTGTTATTATTTGCTGTTGCAAATATATATTTCATGTTTGCTATATCCTGTTTGTAAAATGTATAAAATTGACTAATTAATTTAGAAAAATTGGACAGCAATTGGCTAGCCGACATCTCTTAAAGCATGCTACTTTTGATAGTGGTCAGCTGTCAAACCTTGTCTAAAACCTGCTTTAGATAGCAGTTGACAATCCCACCACTGACAAAACTCAAACTACGTAAAAGTCTAAATTTTGGATTCTATATTATATGTATTTTATGATTTTTGTTGCATAATTTTTTTTTTAAAGTGAGTCTATAAAATTTTCTTAAGGCGTTCTATTACTAAGCCACATTATAAGACTTGTTATTTTTTAATGCTCTTTATAGCAACTTATTTTTGAATTTTAAAATAGCCACTCTTATACTTTGCTTATTAGAGCGAGCTTATAGATGTAGTAAAAGGGTGATGATCTATTGACACTTGATTAGAAGATGAGCATGCTTTATTTTTTAAAGTGGTATTTAGTAGTGTAGTGCTTATAAATGTTGAGAAATTTGTCAAAATGACCTCTCAATTTTTTTATTTGGTCAATTTAGTCCTAGATATTCGATTTATCCAATTTAGTCTCTCCACTATTTTAATTTGTTTAATTGAGTACATCAATTGTTCATTTTAAGTTCAATTTAATTTTAAGAAATGAAAAGCTAGAGACTAAACTTATCTTTCAGTGAGTACTTGAGTGATTAAATGGACATATTTAAATGTTGAGGGACTAAAATGAACGTATTTGATTGTTTAGGGACTAAAATGAACATATTTGATAATCGTAGACTAAATTGGCAAAGCCAAGATAGCAGAGGGACTATTTTGGCAAATATCTCATAAAATGTCATTCCTTTAAGCCTTTATTAATTGTGTTCAAAACCTTTGAATTATAAGTAGCCATGCTCCACTCCTTTGAACTATTTAGTGAGATAACAATGATTAGCTAATCCTTTGCTAGTGTACGACATTACATGAACCTCAAAGCGTGATTCAAAATATGTTCGCCTTCTAATAAACTTTTGTAGTAAATCGTTACTTTTTTGTTATGGTTATAAGCCCACCATAATAGAATCTAGAAGAGGTTATTTTAAGCTATTGTAAAACGTTGCTACAAAGCATTCATTAAAATGACAAGTTTCAAAAGTTATTTTGTTTTCATTCGCTTTAAAATGATAAATTAAAATATTTCAAAACATAAATTAAGCAAAAAACAAACTAAAATTCAAATGTCAATAGCATCAAATATATTATTTCTTGCATCATTAAAGTTTAGACTGCAATGGGATAGCTGACTGCTCTAAAGAAGGCTTTAGGCATGGGTTAGCGGCTGACCCCTGTTTAAAGCAAGCTTTAGGAATGGTCATATAGCTGTCGCTGCTGATGTTTTTCTCACACAAAATAGAATATCTCTTAAAGCAGGTTGGAATCGCTTTAAAAAATAAAACACGTAGTCTTAAATTGAGTGATGTAATACTATGGTTATAAACCTTTGTAATAAGCAAAGCTTTAAAAGAGACTATTTAAAATCACCGTGAAAATTGCCTCAAAGTGCACATTAAAATAACAAGTTCTCTAAAGCGGTTCTATATTTGATTGTTTTAAAAAGATAATTAAAATAGTTTTAAAAACAATTTATGCAAAAAGAAAATTATTATCCAAATTTCAATAACAATGAATTATTTATTGTGTCATTAGAGTTTAGACAGCGATGGGATAGCCAACTGCTATCTAAAGCAGACTTTACACAGAGGTTGGTGATTGATCCTCTCTGAATCTTGCTTTAGACATGGGTCTATGACGGACCACTGTCTATATTTATTAAATTGAATAGTTATTTTTCATACATTTGCAAAGAAGTTAGAATATATATGAATTAATTTTCTTATCAAAACAAAAACCAAAAGTTAAAAATCATTTCACAACACAATATGTAATGTATTCGAACAAATATGACACTATGACTGGGACAACAATCACATATGAATGAAACATTACCAATACAAAGTATATTTTGTACAAATCATAAGTTGATTATGTAATCAAAATAAAATTTTGCACCGTTACCATATATAAATGTAATAATACAAATAATTGATCATATGTGACATCATTTAAATTTTGCTCTAACAAATCATTCTAATAATCAATAGATTAACGCATATGGTATCGCTATCAAAGATAAAGCTTGCAAAGTAAGGCCACTTTATATATCATGCACTGGCTTTAAATTATCTTTGATAAAACTAGCCAAGTCATCAAGCAATTAATCAAAGTTTCAGATGTTATATGCTTCACACATTTAAAAGGTGTATATAAAAATAGTTTCATCGTAATAAAATGGTAAAAAATGATATTAATTGAAGTTTAGTTTACACTATTTACTTAAAACTTTTATTTGCAGGATCTTTAATTATTCTATTCGGTACTAGTTCTAAAGAAAATACACAAAGCTTAAAAGTATAAATTATATTATAATAATTATAAGTTAGATGATAAATTAACTATACTTGCTATTCTATTAGCATATTTATTTTTAGTTTATTAAATGTTTTTATGGATCCATACAATAAACTTTATGTTCAAAAATTTTAAAATAAAATCACCCATTGATTCCTTAAGATAAAGTAGAATTGTATAATAAATATTATATAATCATTTTTTACCAAAAAAAGATCACAGGATTACTCTTTTGATTAGGTTGGTAGTGGCCTTGGCTAGTGTGGTTGTAGCATATTGGTCTTATTTTATTTTTGAAAGATAAATTTTTCAATTGAGGATTGCTGTGCTCAATTGCGATGATTGGCTGAGATATTTGTCTTAGCATAGCATGGCTCCTAATGTGGGCGGACACCCAATGGTGCTATAATTTACTGGGAATTGCTCACCCACCCAGGTTTATTGTATAAGTACATGCATAGGAGCAACGACTTATAGGGGAAATTTTTTACTAGATGATGCTTTGTAGGAACAAGTTTTGATGTGAGTTTGAGTAATCTGACCTAAGTGCTTTTGTGCTGAGTGGTGTGATCAGGTTTTGTACTTATAAATAATAATATAACTTTAATAAATGCTTTTTTGTTTTGTTGACTTGGCTTTACATGACTAGATCTTTTGTTATTATAGGCTCATTGAGTATATAGTAACCCTCTGTATTAGATTGATCATCCTTGGTGGTAAATCTAATGCAGGGTGCCACATATCATATGCTTGTAAACTTTTGATTTGTACTTTCTAACGTGACTTGGCTTTACATGACTAGATCTTTTGCTGTTGTAGGAATGATAAAAGATTATTGGTAGGCTTTATAACCTTACATCATTTTGAATAGATGCCTTGAGCTTGATTTGATTTTTATTAAAACACATTTAACCTGCACATTGATACGATTCTATCAAGGACTGCTGGATCAAAACTAGGAGACATTGAGATCAAGCTTGAATCTTCAATTTAATTCCTTATTCAACTGAGTTAGCATTACTTGAACTTTAAATAAGGTTTAAATGGCTTTGTGTTAATTTTTTACCTTGCATTTTTATTCATACGTAGAGTTAAAGTACAAAAGGGTGGCCTCAAATTACATATATTACATTCAAACAAAAGGAGAAAACCACCAAACAAAAGGAAAAATAAGGGAATACAAAATTAAGAAAGATAAGACCTAATACATATCTGATAGCAATAGTAGAAATCCCAGCATAGGCAATATAAAGGTTGTATTAAAGATAACCTGAGGAGTAACAACACTGATCAGCAATAGGCATCCGGGTAGAGAGCAGCATCAAAGGACTGTGGATCCACAACGTAGACTGAAACAGCCCACCAAACAGTAGGCATCCAGCAAACCACAGGGCATAAAAGTAAACAAACTAGCAATATGGGTTTAACCGGATTGAATGAATCAAAGTCCGGCTTCCAATGAAGCAATCAACTGCAAAACTCTGGCTATCACAAAGGGTTAACTATAGAAATCATTACAAGGCCCAAATGTAGAAAAGCCGCAACCTGAGACAAGACAAAAAAAGGATCATCATATGGAAAACACCTCAAAGAAGGACTCCGGAGGAGATTTAAAACTAGTTACTAAGAAGAGTAAAGGAAATTTCAGCGTTACCACTCGTCTAAATTCAATCTGAATCTGGATTCAGCAACAAAGAAATCCTAACTCCTGATAACCAAATAGTTAAACCTCAACAAGCATGGGAAAAACCAAGATCCACCAACAAGCTCAGGCAATATTAACTCGTGTATTGGACACCACTTTAGTGCCATTTAAACTTATCTTGAAAACTTAGTGAATGTGCAAAAGTATTAAAACACCCTTCCAAGACATTCTTGTATTTACGACTAAAGTAAACCTTAATTTTCAGATTTGCAAAATTTGTTAATTTGGACTGATCATTTAAAAATATTAATTTTGTTGTCCATTAGGCTGAGTAACTAATAGTTAGTTTCTTTAAAAATTCGAAGCCATATACTATGCTTTATGCTGATGTTTTGTGTAATGATCTCACTATTGATTTATGCCTTGAATGATTGCGGATTTTGTGCATGGGAGTTGGAAGCTTGCCTTTTGGCAGCTTGATGTCTGTTAAGCTATTTTGTCTCTATTGCCATTAATGATTTAATAGATCTTGCATGCATGTGCTCTTCACCTCCATTGCTATTTAAGCACATACACTTCAATATATCTTACAAGTTCATATTAAATAAATGTCTTGTTAATCCTATCCGTTATAAGTATCTTATTATTAGCCAATATATAAATTCTTAGCTGATAATTTTCTTGTCTAGTGTTCAATTTATGTTGGCCACAATATTCATGTCTAATATTAGAAAAAGAATACATCAATTAGAAGACTATAAAATGTAATATTATTTTTAATTCAGAATAGGGGTTTTTGTCTTTAGATTGATACAGTAAAAATTTACATAAATTTTCTTGTATATCGCTAGGTAAAGTACTCAAATCCGCGGAGTGATAATTGGTAGGTGAAAATTTCAATAACTTTTCAATCAAATAGCAAGTTTGTTAGCCTATAATGTTTGATTTACTCTTGAGTTCGTTGAGCATATTTTTTAATCGTTAAGGTGCAATGTTTGATTGCTAAGCAAACTGTAAAATTTGTTGAGACATCTTAGTCAATTAGCTATTGGGATAATCATAACAGCTAGTTGAACTCCCTAAGAAGAAGCATTTCATTGGGTGAATCATTTGATAGTATTGAGTGATATTATCTAGAAAATTTAATAATTTTTCTTGTTACGATAAATATTCAAAATATGCGTAATAAGCCATTGAGGCATTCATTTCTTTAAATATTTCTTCAAATCATTTGTTATATATTAAGAAAAGTACACATAAGCTCATATACATCTTGCGCTCTCACTAAGCTCAAAATTTTCATTGTTCTTGGGGTGTCATTTTTTATCTTAAACCTTTATTTAAAAAAAAACGTGCTTTTAATTATTCTGACAACCTGTTGCTAGAACAAAGTTTGTAAGGTGATCAGGCGTTCGTGATAGTATTCTGTAAAATAGCGTGAGCCCATCTTGTGTATGTGTTTTAGAATCTATAAAATTTTTATCAATATTAAAAGAAAAATGGCACATTGGGCATGATGCCAACAATGAGTTGTGGAGATAATAATGAGTTGAGCAGTCTTGATGGAATGTAATCATTGGTTGATGAAATGTACATACTATAGTAAACATGTAAGTACAAAAAAGTAGGGATGTAAATGAGCTGATGTTGTTTGTGTTTGGTTTGTTTGGTTAAAAATCTATTTGAGCTTGGATCAAGCTCGTTTATACTCAAGTCGAACACGAATATACCACATTATTTTGAGCCTTTATTGATTTGAGCTTTAATTCATAATTTACTATTATATAGAATTTTGAATAAATTATATTTATATTATTTTAATATGAATATTTTTGTTTGTTGCATTTGAAACTTTAATTAAAATGTGTCCATCAAAATTTAAGTTTCATAAAATAAACATTTTCATTTTCACATTTCTAATGTGCTTGGCACCTCAAATCTAGTTATATTTAGAAAGATTTTAAGATTAATTAAATGATAGCATTTTATTTGTACAGACTAAAGTTTGGGTGATGGAAATACATTATTTAAAGATTTTGGTGCTATATATGTGAAGACCTGCATATAGTAAGAATTTTACATATATAAATTATCAAGTAATATTGTATTTACTAATTTATGAATGAGCTATTATCAAGTTGAAAACCATTGAACATGGCATCGCTTGTGTTTAGCTTGATAAGGAGTCGGGCTTCAAAAATGTGTTCAAACTCAGCTTGTTAGCTTATCAATCAAGCCGAACTCAAGATATTTGTGAACGAGATTTTTTGACAATTTTACAAACATGCAAAAACATAGAACCGAAACGGTACACACAAGGGAGATGAAATGTTACATTGGTTTGGTTTGGAAAAAACCTAACTTGATTCAAGTCAGCTCGAAATTTCATTTTGATTCAAAATTTTTGAGTTCACAAGTTCGAGTCAACTCGAAAAAATAAGAACATTTTTTTTAAAAGTCTAAAAATACAGTAAACAATATATAAATATTATACAAGTTTTCAAAATTCTACAAATTAAATTAGGATTAAAACATTCATTCATACACATTTTTCACAATTCACAAATTAAATATAATAAAATTATACATTAATTTAATATAAACTAAAAGCAACGATGATCTAACTCAAGGCACTCAGCAGTCATTTAATAAATATGCAAGACAACCAAGACTGCAACTCTACAAGTATCCCCAATGGCCAACTCCCAACATTTCAGCAAGGCAGTAGCAGCCCAAGCCCAAGCCCAAGCCAAAGAACTTTAAGTCCATGCAAGTATACAATCTGCATGTTTAGTTCACGTCTCCACAATCTTAAGCATGCAACATGCAAATCTTGACAAAAAATAATACAATAATTAAAGTGTAAAATACAATAAATTGCAATTAAAAATAAGATAGCAAATAATACTTATCTGAATTAACACAAAAAGATCTAATTAATTGATTCTTTTTGTGGCTCACTTATTTTTTTTAAGAGGACTCAAATTAATCACTTCTTAAAGCTATAGCCTGACAGGCTTAGCATAGTAGTTAATACTCAATAGTAATCATTGTGTAAATTCAAATCAAATAAAAAAATTAAGTTCAAATCTTTATAAAATAAAAAGCTATTACAAGATGCTGCAGCAATGAGTCAATAACATTATAATAATAATGCAGAATAATAGAGTATGTTGTATGCTATTTAGGATTTTTAGATATGTAATAGTTGCAAGTCTTTTTACAATATATATTTTGTTTAGGTTTTTCAAAAATGCAGCTGAGACAGCAGTAGCCCAAGCAGCAGCAAGTTAGCAGCAACCCAAGTATCAGCAGAGGCAACAGCAGCTCAAACATCAACAAAGGTCGCAATAGCACAAATATATATGATAATAATAATTTATGAGACTATTACTCTATTTTTAGAGTTAAGCTGTGAGTTAAATTTATGTTTTTACAGTTACAGACTTACAGTCTAACAATTTATTTAATATTATCATTATTTTTGTATTTTTAAGGGTTTTCAATCTTGTAGTTATTTTTTAGCATATTTTAGGGTTCAAGCTGCAAGCTGATGTTATGATTCTGTTTATATTCTGTATTTCTATTTAATTATAGAATTTTTAGACATGCAGTAAATCAAAACAGCAACAATCTTGGCAGCAACAACAGAGGCAGCAGCAGTAGCAATTTAGATAGCAACAACCTAGGCAGCAACAACCCAAGCAACAGCAGCAGTTGCAACAACAGCAAAGGCAGCAGCAGCTCAAGCAACAATAGCCCAAGCACTAGCAGCCCAAGCAACAACAACCCAAGCAGCAACAGCCAAAGCAATTGCAACCATAGCAATATAGCATCATAAATTTGAAAAGAAAAGCAGTATAGTAAAAAAAAAATTAAATAATCATGATTATCTGTGAAAGGGTCTAAATATCACATAACTCATATTATATTTAATATGAAATTATTCAAAGGTAGCAGCAGCAGAGGCAACAATAACAGAGACAGTAGCAGCAGCAACCAAAATAATAACAACCATAGCAATATAACATCATAAATTTGAAAATAAATGCAGAATAGTAAAAAATTAAATAAATAATCACAATTATTTGTGAAAGGGTCTAAATATCACATAATTAATATTATATTTAATATGAAATTATTTAGAGGCAGCAGCAGCCTAAGTAGTAACAGTCAAAGCAACAGCAAGTCAGCAACTATAGCATTATAAATTTGAAAAAAAAGCAGTATAGTAAAAAATCATAAATTTGAAGCAATCACAAGTATCTATGAAAGGGTCTAAATATTACATTACATTTAATTATGAAATGATTTTTTTTTCATAGTCCACTTTTCCATCACAAACCTGCTTAAATAAGAATCCAAATATAAAGAGTCAGCATTCAGCAATGATGATTGAACTAAATAGATAATGTTATAACTTGGTGATTAAATATAAAAAAACAAAAAAGCTTGCAGTTTTGTAAAAACAATTAGGAGCACATAAAAGTTATATCATATATGTCAATAAAACTTATGTTCTAACAACTAAGTACAACACACTTAAAGTACTAATAATTCAATAATCACTTGGTTCAATTGAGTAGATCGATTACACTTCATCATCTGGTATAGTGCATATTAGTTGCTCTTCTTGTACAAAAAAAAACCCCAAAATGCCAAAATAAATCAATTATACTTGTATTCAGTTTATCTAACTTGAAAATGTGAATATATCAAACTCAAAATCTTATATTTTCATCCAAGTGTGTAAGATCGGTTTGAGACCCAGTGAGTCAATTTGTCGTACAAATAAGGCATTAACCATACTTGGTAATAATGAATTTCTATAATCATCAAGTACACGACCACCTGCATTAAATGCAAATTCGGAAGCAACACTTGTTATCGAATAGTAAGAAAATCTTTGGCCATCTTTGCTAATATATGCCATTTTAATAAATCATTTTCTACTATTTTAAAACATCAAATGAAGATCTTTGTTCTTGAGGCAGCTTAATACAATTCTCATCCAGATAAAGCTCCATCTCTGATTTAATTGGCTGGTCGACACAAGCAGACTCCAAATAAGTCAAATTCTCTTAAAACTGAATTTCTTGGTTCAGAATAACTTGAACTAGAGTTGTCTTGAAGCGTTGGCAAATTATTTGAAAGTCAAAAATTGCTCTAGATGTGTCTACATAATAATAGCCATACAGTTCATGCGCATTTTGTAAAACCTGCTCAATTTTCTCATTAAGGGTTGAGCCAGACTGTATTAATCTAAATGCAATTTTAATAAATACCACTTTTTTTTTTGGATCAAGCACAATGTTAATGCACATTAACAAGTTAATATCAAACCAGTACTTGTCAAAATTTTTTTCATTGAAATGCACATCAATCTAACAAAATCATCATTCTCACTTGCCCCACTCTCAAGAATATATTTAATCTAAATCATTTCAGGAAGGAAGAGATTAGCAGTTGGGTATGTTGAACCTGAAAATATCTTTGAAGCATTCTAAAAAATTTAAGTATACATTTAATTCTATCAAATTTATCCCAATCAGCACAATCAAAATTCAAACTAATCTCTAATTTTTTCTAAAAAATTCATGCAACACGGTTTTATAATGAAAGATACAGTCCAACATATAGAATGTGAAGTTCCACCTTATTCTTACATCACTTGAAAGATCTTTACGAGTTGATACACCAATTAATCTTGCAATTTCACCTAATGTTTTTAAGCGGCTTGAAGATTTTTTAATGTAAATAATGGTCTCTTTAACAACTTCAATGTCATTATTGCAGTTCTTAAGGCCTTCTTAAACAATCAAATTTAAAACATCTGCACAGCAATAAACATGAAATATTTTTCTTTTAAAAAGAAGTTTGTTAGTATTCTTAAATTTTTTTGACAAAATCTTTGCTGCATTATCATTGGCACGCCCATTATCAAATGTACTCGTCATAATTTTTTTGCGGATGCCCCACATCATTATGCACTCACTAATGGTATCAACATTGACATTCGCAGTATGCAGAGGTTCAAGGTCAATACAATTTATAATGGAATGTTGCAACTCCCAATCTTAATCAATATAGTGTGCTGTTAAACCCATATACCTTATTGATTGATTTGAAGTCCAACAATCAATTGTTATGGGAATATGCTTTACAGATTTTGGCAATTTCTTCATCTTATCTTTTTCTGTTTCATAAACTTTCAAGCATTCAACCCATATAATTTTTTTGAAAGTTTTCCTATATTTAGTATTCAAAATACGTGCAAAGAAATTGAAATATGACTATTTTACAAACTTAAAAGGTAACTCATCCATAATAATCATCTTTGCCAATATAGTTCTAATTTTATTGTTATCGTATGTAGGTGTAACACAAAAATTACTAGTTTCAACATTTTCTGATATTTTCTTATCCAATATCTCTAGGTTAAAAACTTTTGGCCTTTTGTTTGCTTGATTTAATACTGGACAAAGTTTGATATGCCTAAAATAATTTGAGATAGATCCAGATTTTTGGGACATAAAGTCTTATGACACTACCTACATGATAGTTTATCAACTACATTATCCTTGTTATCTTTAGACTATATTATTTCAAAATAATCTCAAATTACACTTCTTTTTTTGGATGTCCTAACATTTGAAACAGTCTGACTTGTTTCATCTGTTTAGGATATAATAATAATATGATCTGTACTTGCATCCTCACTTGACTCAAATACAATATTTTGTTCATCTCATGATTTATCAGTTTTTGTCTCAAATAAATTACTTATATCTTCAATTTAGCTGAAATACTAAATAAAAGTACATAATATAAATAAAATCACAGTATCAGCTTGCACTTGCAGCTTGAACCCTAAAATATGCAAATAAATTACTGCAAGATTGAAAACTCTAAAAAAACACAAATAATTTGATAAAATATTAAACAAATTTTTAGACTATAAGTCTGTAACTGTAAAAGTATAATTCCAACTCAGAGCTTAAGCATAAGAGTAGAGTTACAAGCTCATAATTATTGCATGTCTAAAAACTCTAAAATTAAACAGAAGTACATAATATAAATAAAATCACAATATCACCTTGCAGCTTGAATCCTAAAACATGCAAATAATTTGCTACAAAATTGAAAACTCAAAAATAACACAAAAATAGTATGACAAAATATTAAGAAAATTGTTAGAGCGTAAATCTATAATTATAAAAGTATAATTTTAACTCACAGCTTAAAACTAAAAATAGAGTTATAGGCTCATAAATTATTGCATGTCTAAAAATTCTAAAATTAAACAGAAGTATAGAATATAAACATAATCACACCATTAACTTGCAACTTGAACCCTAAAATATGCAAACAACTTACTGCAATATTGGAAATCTTAAAAAACACAAAAATAATATGATAATATTAAACAAATTGTTAGACGGTAAATTTGTAACTGTAAATACATAATTCCAACTCACAGCTTAACCCTAAAATTAGAGTTGCAAGCTCATAAAATATTGCATGTCTAAAAACTCAAAAATTAAACAGGCACATAATGTAAACAAAATCACAACATCAGCTTGAAGCTTGAATCCTAAAACATGTAAACAATTTGCTACAAGACTAGAAATTCTAAAAAAATGCAAAAATAATATGACAAAAGATTAAACAAATTATTAGATTGTAAGTCTGTAACTGTAAAAACATAATTTTAACTCACAGCTTAATCCTAAAAATAGAGTTACTGCTCATAAATATTGCATGTCTAAAAATATTTAAATTAAACAAAAATACATAATGTAAATAGAATCACAATATCATCTTGCAGCTTGAGCACTAAGACATGAAAATAACTTACTGCAAGACTAAAAATCCTAAAAGAATACAAAATTAATATGACAATATTAAACAAATATTAAGATTGTAAGTATGTAATTGTAAAAACACAATTTTAACTCAACTTAATCCTAAAAATAGAGTTACAAGCTCATAAAATATTGCATGTATAAAAACTTTAAAATTAAGCAGAAGTACAGAATGCAAACTGAATCATAGTCTCAGCTTACAGTTTAAATCATAAAGCATGCAAACAACTTGCTACAAGTATGGAAACTCTAAAAAAATACAAAAATAATTTGATAAAATATTAAACAAATTATTAGATATAAGTCTGTTACTGTAAAAATATAATTTCAACTCTTAGCTTAACCCTAAAAATAGAGTTACAAGCTCATAAATTATTGCATGTCAAAAAACCCTAAAATTAGATAGAAGTTCAGAATGTAAACATAATCACAGCATCAGCTTCCAGCTTGAACCCTAAAACATACAAACAACTTATTGCAAGATTGAAAACCTTAAAAAAAAAACAGACCGTTAGATTGTAACTCACAAGATCAAAAGAAGATCACAACTTATAATTTCTTGAATGTTTGGAAACCTTTAAAGTTTTATAGAAGCTACTAAACAACTTACAAAATCTCTGTAGATTTTCAAAACACGGAAGAAGCCAAGAACAAAAATCCAGGAAGATCAGATTCAGAACTTGGAAGGGAAGGACCCGACAGCCAGGAGAAGGCGAGAAGCGAGCAGAATGTGAGAAGCTAGAAGAAGGCGAGACTCGAGAGAAGCATAAATGATCGAAAAAAGGGAATTGACCCCTCTGCGAAAAGATATTGCACAAATAGAAGATTATTGCTGATTTCAAGTGACGAGCGAGCGTCGCACCCGACTGTGCTGCGGTATTTATTCGTTAAGCAAGTGCGGCTTCATTTATTTATACAGTACCGGTCCGTATATTTCGATTTAACTCGAACCAAATTCGAGTCGAGTCAAGTATAACTCGAACTCGACTTGAATTAGATTCGAGTTTATATATTTAACTCGAGAATCAGTTCAAAAATTGAGTCGAGTTCGATTGACTCGAAATTCGAGATAGTTTTGAGTTTCGGGTAAATTTGCCACCCATACATCCACCTAATCTTAATTTTGAATCATATACTACCTTTTTTATCCGTGTTCGTCTATAATACGAGAACCCTTGTTTATTTGACACTACACATGGGTACTGATGTAGAGGCCTTTGCACACTTTTCATAACATTTAGGCAATGCAACACGTTGCTTCTAGGGGACGTTTTAACTCTAGCACAATTATTTAAATATTCATAACATAATTGGATTTAACAAGGCTGTTGACTACCGTACGCAATTTCTTTCTTCATCATTGATTCTTTCAAATTTTCAATTTGATTATTGATTTGCAAATAATTTTTTTGGTTTACTTTTGTTTAAGCATTCTTTTTGTCTTGTGCCGTTAATTTGGATAGAAACCGTTCAATATGAATGGTAAATTTGTCCTTTTTAGGATTTAGCTAATAAAATTTCACATATGGTAAATTAAATATGAAGGGTAAAATTTAAATTTTGTTATTTTCTCATTTTACCAGTTGAGAACTAATATATATGCTTTCAACATTCTTGTTAGCTTAAGAAGATACGATAAAAAGTAAAAGAAGCAAAAAAGAGAAGATGCTGTTTAACTTTCAATAAAATTATTTTGATATTTTTCAATTACATATTCAACTGCCTGGAATGCAATTTTAAAGCATGCAAACTCAAAGTTATCAAAATTGCCATTATAAGCATCGACGTCTTAGATGTCGGAAGTGGCGTCAATGTCTTGGATTTGGAAGCGACGTCGATGTCTTAGATGTTGGAAGCGACGCCGACGTTTGAAAGGTCAATGTTGGAAGCATCGTTGATGCCTGGAGAACCGCTCGAGCCTTCATCAATCTCTCCATGGACGAGAGACGCAGAGGACACATAGAGAATGACAGAGAGAACCTTAGTATCGCAGCTTGGGAAAAAATCGCAAAGGAAGCCTACAATGTTAAAATATAAGCGTCGGGCTCGGATGTAAATTAAATACGACAGGTTTGCAAAATCGAAAAAGACCTCAAGATTAATCCGCCTCATACATCGTTGACGTCGGAAGCGACAAAGGCTCGCAAAATCTGCAATATTGCCTGACTGAGTTACATATTTACCTTTAATTTTGAAATATAAACTACGGGCTCAGATTGAAACTTGACGTCTGGATAAAAAAAAAACACTTAAAATAAAAATTGGAGGACCAAAAAATTGAGTCAAGGACCAAATTGAACAATTTGTAAAGATTAAGGGACTATTATGACAACTTTTTCATAAAATAGTAGCTATACATATTTTTTATATGATCACTCTATAAATACTGCAACTTGCATCTGTTAAGAAGCTGAACTATTGATTTATGTAGGTTTTTAGTTCAGTTTTTATGTTTTTTATCGACATTATTAAATTCTGATAGTTCTTATTATGATGATTTGACTCATGCTGCACAAGTTTCACTTTTAGATCAGTGCTCATTTTCTAATTGCAAAATTCAGTTATGTGAATCTTTGTTTTTTGCAGCCAAGAGTATTATGTGGACTTACATGGATAGGCAGCCAACTTTTATTATTCTATATGAGGTTAAGAGTTGCAGATATTGTCAAGAAGTGCTATCCAACTGTATGTAGGCATAAACTTTTTATTTTATTTATTTAGTTGGTTTTTTTTTCTCTCATCTTGATTACGTTGGCATCTTTTTCTTCAGAATCCCGAAAGGGTTGATGATGGGCTCATCCAAGAAATGCTAAGAGCTGTATCTTCATATACAAAACTACTTTATTTCTTATAGCGCTTGCTATATGTGCTTGTCAGATATATTTAAGGACTTGCACAATGATTAGTGTTATTTCTAACTGCTAATTTTCATGTCGTTTTGTAGCTTCGCTGCAGTGGTAGAAGTAGACTAGTGCTGTGTGGATATTTCTGCTTGTCTTAGTTTGCCAAAAATTGAGCCCACAAAATTGTCATTATTATATGTTTGTTAGATTCTTTTTTAGTTCTTATGACAATTAAAACCTTTATAGGATACTTTTGCACTATCGTTATCATATTGCATACGTTTTATCCAACAAATGACAATCCCTGTTTTGTAGCCGAGCAACAGAAAATGGCATGGTATATATATCTTGTTCCTAAAGCTGCTCAATGTGAATATTCGCAGCTTTAATTTGAAAATCTTAAGCAATAGATCAACCTTGATTAGTTTCTATGTTTATCCTTATTCCTAAAGAGAAAGGTTTGAAGTTAGAGATATGGATCGTTTAAAATAATTATGATTTAAACTTTAATAGATTATTAAAGCGCTTCATTTCGTTTATTCTTGCATTTAATTCAAATCCATGCAGAATGTTAGAATTTATCTGCTTAGTTTGAATTTGAGATTTAGAGGAGTATTTAATTATTGCCATTACTGCTCTCATTGACTTTTGATCCTCTGAGCTGATAGAAGCCTAAAAAATATTGGCATAGTATTTGTTAATGACATTTTGTAGTTTTTACTTGATTAGACCGGCCAAACTTCAGAATTCTTTTTTGTTTTGAAATTTATACTTGGCTTTTTTATTTAGGGGCTGTGGTAAAATACATTTTTAAATAAATCGGTTATTGAGAAAAGAAATTTAAGAAACTGTTTTACTCTAAAATTTGTTTTGTACGGTTACTCAAATCCTTCAATAGTTTATAATAATTTTGTGTTTGAATACAAAATCATTAGATTATTAGGAAAGCAAATTCATACAATGAAATTCAAGATTGCTCAATTCAGGGGATGCAATATACAGCTAAGTGTATGTCGGAATATATTTTCCCTAATATTTTACTTTTTACCTCTTCCCTTGTAATGACCCTAGGTCATTAATAAGGCAAATATTGAATTCCCGATTTGTTGAATCCTCCCGCAAATTTCAGTTTTTCGTTAAAACCCCGCTAAAATTTAAATTTTCAGTTCAATTCTTAATTTAGAAGGTTTTAAAGTCCATTTAAAACTGAAATTGAAATTTAGAATCGTCATTAATGCATATTTAAATTTAGCAAAACGTAACTTCCTCATTTAAACTCATATGTAAGGCATGAAACAGCTGTACCTATTTGAAACGGGTAAACCAATAAAACTCGGCTAAATAGGAAGGTATGCGTAGAGTTATCAAGGGAAATTTTCGTAACTTTCTGCTCGAGCCCGAATAAATCGGACGTGCGTTACATAAGCACGTCCTATTTAATCGGAAGGAGCCGAAAGGCTCTCACCACCCTCGATCCCTCTCGCTTCTTCCTCTCGGTGAGCAAAACCTCACGGAAGAAACAGCGGCAACAAGGGCATACCTGGCGGCCGACCAAAGAGCCGGGAGACGCGATTCCCTTTTTGCTCGACGCCGAGAGACGAACGTCAGAGGTTCGTAGTGCTTGACGTCTGCGTGCGTACGACGGCCTTCAATCGATGCTGAGCCGACTCCTTCCGCCTCCTCTTCGTGCCGATCGATCGAAGCTCTGCGTGCCTGATTACGTGCTCGACGCAAGGTAAGCCCTCTGTCGACCGAGTCTCTTAGGAAAAGAAAATGTATACGTCTATATATAGAAATATATATATATATATAAATGTATATATATGTATAAATGTATATATATATATATAATTATATATATGTATATATATATATATATATATTTACATATGTATATGTATATATATAATAACAATAACAATATTAATAATAATAATAATAATAATAATAATAATAATAATGATGATGATAATAATAACAAATAATTGTTATAAATAGATTAAATAACTTATTTTGATATCATTAAAAAATAGTTTTAATATTATAATGATTTGAACTTAAGAATTATCAACAATTAGGCATATTTAATCACTTAACCTAAGACTAGGTTTTTGATTATTTTGCTTTATGAAGTATTAAAATGATTAATAATAATATTGCAGTACTATGATTAGATCTTACTAGCCAACATTAGGAAGACCTCTAATCAGTCCAAATCAGCTATTTGATATATTCTGGAGTCAGTTATAATTTTAATCCAATATGAATATTGTCAACCTCCTATCCTAACTTATACTTTAATGAACATCAAGCCTTGAGTTCATAACAAATTAGATCATAAATAATAACTCAAGAGGTTTTGAAATCTTGCTTAAATGAGCATGTTGTTCTGCCTTAACATAATAGATGGGTTCGGTGTTTATAAAAGAAGGGTTTAGTAGAAATATTAACAATTCAATTAGACTTTTCTTTTCTCCAACTCTGTAATACGAATCTTTCAGATAAGGTTGCCTAGGTTCTTAAAGTTTAATAAAGGACAATTTTAGTTTAAATATAATAAATAAGAGTTATGAATTAGACCTTCTCATTGCATAATCTACTCTTATAAGATTTAGATCTAAGTAACCATCGAAAGGTAAACTAGGGAACACGAATACTAGTTCTAAATCTTGTAAATAGATAGTTTCATAGATTAATAAAATCTCAATTATAATTTTTGCAGACACATCAAGTTGTGAGTGATTCATCTAGTTAAGTCAAACACGAAAGGTACACTGGATATTACTTTTATGCTTTTCTATGCTTTCTATCTTTTGCTGCTTAAGCATAGCTTTGAACCAGTTTCATATTGTTACGTTTTACTCTTACTGCTAGTCATGCAAGAGAGATAAAAAAGATGTTTATGTATATTGTGAATGTTGCAAAGGGTTCCGATATGGAGGTTAAATTAAGTTAGGGACGGGGCTAGTCCATCAGGAGTCATAAGGGTGCCATCTGGAGCCTTAGAGGGGGCCTAGGTGAAGGTTATGCTTAACTGCATATATGATTCCATTTGGAGCCTTTAACGGGGGCCCAGGTGAAGGATACCATCTGGAGCCTTGAGAGAGGCCAGGTGAAGGTGCCATTTGGAGCCTTTAATGGGGCCCAGGTGAAGGATACCATTTGGAGCCTTGAGAGAGGCCCAGGTGAAGGTGCCATTTGAAGCCTTTAAGGGGGTCCAGGTGAAGGATATGCTTAATTGCATTTTATGAACCCAACCTCACGGTTCTGGCCTTGCCCATCAGAACCACTAACATTGCTTCATAACATTAAGTCATAAACATAAACATGAATTTTACGCTATATTATTGCTTTTCCTTTTGAATACTTGGCATGTGAAAAAAACAGTTATTTTGCAGGGACATATTAATCTTGTATTTAGAACACACTATTTTCCTGCAATTGTTATCATTTTTTTTGCTTCCCGCTCTACTTTAAGTATATCTTTAATATCCTTTGTATTTAGAATGTGCACTAAGACATTATTTTTATAATGCCAGATCAATTACAGTTGGAGGCGGTTGATATAACCTAAAGGCATAGCGCGAGAAAATAACTGCCCCTTCCAGGATTAATAATTTGATGTATAATGAATTCTTGTAATAAATTTTTGGATATTATATGTTTTAAATTGAATGAATGATATTCCTTATATTTGAATGGCTTTGAATGTTTGTTTAACTGCTATTTTACCTAACTGCTAATATGATCCTGTGGAAAGATGTAACCGATGTTAGATTGGTTGTTACCAACCTAACATGGGTCATCACATCCCTTATCCCAAACAGGAAAATTTTGGTACTACATATATTTTACTCTATATATCTCATCAAACATTCCCATATTGTAAACTCTCCAGAAAGACATTTGTTTTATAGAACTAAAACACCAATTCTTGTCAGCTGGTTGAGTAATGATTTTCTAGCTGTCAACTTCAAAGTTTGTTTCATGATATTTATAAAACTTGTCCTTTATTAGTTAAAAATCTTTGTTGTCATTGTCATAACCATTTAGGAAAGTGAATAAATTCTATTAACTTTGATCTTACAAGGAAACTGTTTTCTTGCAAGTTTAATTGAAACGCTCTAATATATATATTACTAATTCAGCTTTCTTGTTTATGGAATTCTTGATCGTGGGAAGTTTTTCATAAAATTTGCTTGAATTTAAGAATTTGCATGATAATCCGTATGTGGTGATTAATAGTGAATTTTAGAATGTGGTATTTACGAATTAGCAGAGGACTGCTTGCGTTGACAACTCAATTGTTGATATTGACACTACTTCTTAAATATGGCCATAAATACTTCTGGGAATTTAGGTCACACCAAGAACACTCACTTTGTATTTCTGCAAGATTTTAGTTTTATGAAACTAACTATTCATATTGATATTAGGCTGTGTACTGCAATCTGTTTAGCAGATTGAAAGTCTGTATGGAAGAATTGCAGTTTTTCATAATACGGTTATTGATGGAAATGCTGTGAAACCGTTTTTCACAGTTTGATATTGCTAATTCACAGCTCACCTATGGAATGAGCTGAGCAAATT
Organism: Gastrodia elata; assembly: GCA_016760335.1. Classification (NCBI taxonomy): domain Eukaryota; kingdom Viridiplantae; phylum Streptophyta; class Magnoliopsida; order Asparagales; family Orchidaceae; genus Gastrodia; species Gastrodia elata. The sequence continues at coordinate 43,234,583 of CM028680.1, read as the reverse complement.
AGAATAAAAATCAAGAAGGACAAGTTATCACTATCTCAAAGATTTTTTTTAGATTTTACATAGTTCACTTCTATATGAAGTTCAACCGTTAGAAGGTAAAGTGGCTACATTGTTAACTGTTTGGAATTCCCTGGATAATATATGTTCATGAGTACAACAAGATGCAAAAGGGAATGAGCTGAGCAAATTAGAATATAAATTAAGAAGTACAAGTTATCACTATCTCAAAAGATTATTTTTATTTCACGTAGTTCGCTTCTATATGAAGTCCAACCGTTAGAAGGTAAAGTGGCTACATTGTTAAGTGTTTGGAATACCCTAGATAATATATGTTCATGAATACAACAAGATGCCAAAGGGAAAATTATGAAATAATTAAAGAGGGCAATATTGAAATTTCTTGTGTTGGTAATCAACAGTCTAGATGGCGATCTATTTTAATGATTTATTTTGTTAAACCCCCTCATATCTAGATGATTATAAAATTTAATCTAAATTTTGTAGGGAAGAGAGTGCAGTTGATTCATTTTGTAGTGTGAATCGTAAATGTTGGCAGTAAGAAATTTTAGAAGGCAAAATTCGAGAGTAATTTATGATAGCATTTATGTCAGATAAAAATTCACGACAGAAGTTGTAGGGCAGATACTGGGTTGATATTGCAGTGTTCGGAGTTTGAGAAACATATTTGATTGACTTACTTTCTCTTTTTCTACTTTTAAGCCAACAAAAGTTATTATAAAAGTTTACTAAATATGCTTTAGATCTAGTTTTCCAAGAGCTTCAACCCCACTTCTGTAGCTTTTTGGTAGGCTGGGAAAATGTAAGGGACAGAAGACTGCAATAAAGATGGTTACAAATATCCACATTTAAGGATGATGCATAGCATACCAATGCAAAGAAGATTTACTAGGGTTGGTCCGAGATTGATTACCTGAATGATATAACTGAAGCATAGGTTGAAGTAGGGAAGCTTGATGGCAAGTTTGTTGGGTTGTATGTGAGTCAAGACTATAAAGAACTGATTTGAAAAGGGGATTGTATGAGTTGAGTGAGAGTGTCTTCGGAGATGAGGGAAGACTAGAGAAAGGGTCGACAACAGGTACAGAACTTTGGTAAAACGGAAAGCTTTGATATCATGCTACATGGATCAAGAGATGTGTTGTTAATAATTTGTGCTATCAAAGACTACATGATAATATGAGCACATAAATAGGTAAGAAGCAAAATATGTAAATGAATTAAATAAAACTGATGTTAGCAACTTGTGTTTTGAATTCAGTGAATGAGATTATCAACATGCTTTATATCAAACAACCCATCTTTCTCAACTCTTATTAAAAGAATGGGGACATCAAGAATCACAAGCTGCTATTTTTTCTATATAATGTCCCCATTTTGATTACTAAACAAGGATCAAATGTTACTTTATAGACCATTCCTTCCCTGCTACCAAACATGCAACCTAATGCAAGGAAATGCATGTTGTACAAGCTTGTGTTAATCAAATGCAATAGTCTCGGACTCGATTAGTCATTTAGTTGACTTGACTACTGGGCCATGGGTTGACTTGTTTGATCAATCAAACAAGAGTGATCCGATCCATGGCATAGTGGACATGGCCAGCAAAGGAAGAATTATTAGGTGCAATCTATGCATCTATTGCCAAAGCCATCTTATGAATGCTAGATTCATCTATATTTAATTAATTATCTTTTTCTTATAAGAGATACCCACAACAAATTATGAATACCCAAATGGAAAAAAGCTAAATTTCTATACATTAAGCATTGAAGTTGTTCTAAAAAGGGAGAAGAAATTAGGGGAAGCATGAGGAGAAGTAATTGTAGTTTTTCTGCATGCCGAATTACACATCCTTGTGGTATTTGTAGTTCATCAGTAGGGTGGTTGAGGTGGTTACAAGGCGATTACAAGGCGTTTAAAGCGGTTACAAGGAGGTTACATTAGTTACAATGGTTATGGGTTAATTTTTTTCTTTGTTTTCACCTCCATGTAAGCTGATTGTTTGATATAGCTTACGTCATAAGTTCATTAATCTTGTAGCGTTGAGATGTTTTGTAAAGGCATTTGCAAGTTGGTCATTGAATGGAATGTGGACAAGAGTAATCTCTTCATTTGCAAGATAAATTTTGATATAGTGACAATCTACTTCAATATGCTTTATGTGGATATGGAAGATTGGATTGTTGGCCAATGCTATAGTTAACACATTGTTACAGTGTGTTGGTGTATGTTGGGTGATGTTAATGTCAAAACAACAAAATAATTTTAGTAGTTGTTGATGTTGATGTGAGTGCTCTGTATCCAATTTCTATAGAAGACATTATGATTATTTATTTATTGCACTCTTGGATATACGGGTGTTTCCAAGAAAGATGCAGTATCTCATAGTGGACTTATTATTAGTAACATTACATGCCCAGTATGCAAGAAAAGTGAGTGTGACTTAGTATATTGAAATCCCATATTTGGCATGTCCTTGTTGTATCAAAGAATCTTCTTGAGGGAGATAAAGTCTATGTCAAGTGGATAAGTGTAATGACCCCATTAAGTAGCATTAATCATAACTCTTAAACTTCGAGATGACTTTTCAGATAACGGTAGAATTACTGATAAAAACTCCAAAATTAAGCATGCTCAGGTGGGAGCACTTATAGAATAGGTGACTTGCTGGGAAGTTATCTTTTGAAAAAAAAACGTGAGGCATATCAAGCGAAAGCAAACAATACCTTGGTACTTAAGAGTTCGAGCCGTTAAAATTGGTATCAAAGCAAAGGTTGAGAAAATTCAAGTAATAATTCAAACAGAGCTAAAATATTAAATAAAAAAATTGGGGTAAAATCTAAAGTTGGGGAATATAGTAGCAAAAGTTTAATCCTAATTTACATATTAGCAAAATTTATTATTATGATAGAAAACCATAGCCAAATCTTAACTTTTTATTTGAGAATAGTAACCTTAAACATATCACGATTTTATAACTTAGGTGCTAGTAAATTCAAAGTGAACTTTCTATTGAGTTGAGTTGATTTTGAATTGTTTGATTAATAATAAAATGCAATGTGAAATTGTGATTTGTCAAATACTTATGTGAAAGTTATCATAATATAATATATTTAGAGTATTAAAATAAATGCAATAGAATTGCATAACTATAATTAGAAATAATCAACTGAATGACAATGATAGTCACGAGCACAGCTTAGAAAAGCTAATTTCTTTTAAGTTTAGTTTATTTTTAAATTTATGTAAAGGTGTTGAAATATGCTGGTTCCTTTTCTTCTTTACCCTTAATTTTGGCTTAGAAATTTATTTTGATCTGTTATATTGAGATGCATTAAGTAGTAAAGAAAGAATTTAATTCAATATTTTTATTAAAGTATTAAGTAGTAGATTCATGTTTTCTTGCAGGTGTTAGTTAAAAAGTCAAACAACAAGGAAAAACAAACACTAAAATAAACATAGAATTGTCTATTCTCTTGCAAATATTGCACTTTGATATCAAATCTAGGAAGAATCATTATTGAAATACTTTCAAAACAGAAACATATGTTCAAAATCTATGGGTAGTATGTTTCAGTCCTACACCTGCATGTATAAATATTATAGTATTTTGTGACCCTGCAATGTCCGTTAAATTTTAGTCTAGTTTTATGTGTATTAACAATTACATTCATTTTGTGTATCAAATAATCGCTTAATATATATTAAATTGTCTTAGAATTTATAATATTGAACTTAGACGGTATATAAATGATATTGTTGGATTATGAAATTTTAATTAAATTATGTTTGACCAACCCTCGATTCAAGTCATTTTATCATTGACGAGGATTCCATTTAATGGTAAAATCTGCTTAGACTTGAGTGACTATGTGATCAATGTGTAAGTCATAAATAAAGAGTAAGGAAGGATGATCCTACATCAAACATCTATATTTATAGCAAATTTACTTTATTGCAACAAGTATAGAAGAAAAAATTTCTTCAACTTTATTATCTTAATTATTATACGCTTTCAATATTGAATGCTAGAGGATAATTGGCCATTGAACCTTATCTTTGAATGTCAAGAGGTAGTGACAAATCATTTATTTATTTATTTAATGAAATTTTAGGATTTCTCAAATTTAAATTTAAATTTAAATTAATTTCAAAATATATTTATAATTTCTAAGTTTAAATATGTTGAATAAACATTTATTATTTAATTAGAAGGTTGAAATTGTAACTTAGGATAATTAATTATTATGTTTTAGATTAAAGCTACTTGCTATTATGATGGTAAGAAAATAATACGAGTTCTTGGAAGGAGTTAAGGAAAAATGAGGGATTTTAAATGCATTTAATTGAATATTATTATTAATGATTATAATATATTTGGCTGATAAAGAAATTATTGAGCTCTCCAAGTCATGAAAATGATATTAGATTACTAATTGAGCATAGATATATTTATTTATAGAGACGAATGAGATACTTAAAATTGTGCACTTGGTATAAAAATTAAAGTTGATATGCTAAACAAAGAAACATCTGGGAGTGATTAGGATAAATTGTGTATTTTAGAGATTAATCTATTTATTGGAAATTGGCAGGAAAAATCTTTGAAGAGATTAGAATTTCATTTAATCATATTGGTAAAAAAAAAAAAATCATAAATAATAATAAAGAAATTGATCAATGCATTATTTGTAGATTCGGCTGTAGATGAAGTTATAGAGATTGCATCTGCATCTGTTTCTTTGATATTATTTGATAATGTAGTAAAATTACCTTGTAGATCAGTGTGATTTATAACTCTTAGTCAATCCTAAATTGATGTAATTAAATATGATTAAATAAATGTGATTGCAAACATGTCTTTTGGTTTATTATTAGATCTAACATATTTATCTTTGTTCAATAGTTTTTGCTCTAAAAATTAAATGCTAAATATAAATTTTTTGAATTAAATAGAATAAATTACAACTATTTAGTAAATAGTCTTAATACTTGTGAGCTAATGTAAGAATATATGTTGCCTTACGATACTTAAATGTGTTGTTCCTATACTTGCTATAAAAGAACATATTTATGAGGAATCATTACATCCTCTTTATAAAGTATATCTGTAAGGAGTAACAAATCAATAGAATTGTTAATAAAGTAACAACTCTTTATCGATAAGAAAAACTATTTGGGAGAAGAAGTTGTGCATGAGAAGGTATTATTCTCAAAGTTTATCCTAATAAGTGTGATATGTCCTAAAAGGCTTAAAAAGTTGTTATAAGATTTATCATAAATATATTTTTAATTTACTTAGTTTAATATAAAAATCTCAATTTGATTAATTGATATGTCGTAACTTTCCCATCTCGAGCCTCCTATTGCATGTCTATCCAAACGGTAGTATCGACCTGCCTTTTCTCACATCACCCTAAGTGATGACCTTGAGCCGCAACGCCATCAAATCGTAATCTTAAACTAATTATTTCAATGACTTGGTTCAGGATCCAAGTCTTCTGCCACTTTACAAATATCCTTATGAACCTATTAACCTTCTATTGAAGATCATTTTTGAAAAACTTCCTAGCTTTAAGAACAGATTTCAAAACTGCGAACAAATGAACATCTTACCGACATCATCTTCCTAGCTTTAAGCTCTAATCATCACATGTTCATGGGTCACTTCAAGCTCTTCTCCAAAAGCAACGAGAAGGATGTAGATCATCTAAAAAGAATCGAGAAAAATATGAACGAACTCCCTTACCTAATGTATATTTTATGTTTCCTAGTTACTATATTGTTATTTTGATTATTAATTCTTATTATGTATCACATAATGTAATACATACCGTAAGATTTCATTTTAAAGTGGAAACTCCAATGTTGCATTGTGCTAATTATAGTGTTATGTTGCTCATTATTAATGAAAGAAATGCATATTTTTGTGTTGACTTAATCAAACTCAGAAGGCATTGTTTTAGTTCCTCTTTTGTAAGGATACTTGATTTTATTACTCGAGCATAAATTTGAATGGATGTCGGGGCGACATCCTTTTCAAGTTGGGGAAAATGTAAAATCTCAAGATTTTAAGATAATTAAATTGCTATTTATCATCTATTTTAATTCGAATAAACCATCAATTAGTCTTGCAAAAGAAAATTACCAACATGTTAAGATTAATTTTAGAGAATTTTGGGAAATTTTTGGGAATTTTTTCATGAGTGAATTTTTTTGATTATTTTGTGATGATTTTAAATTACAATAATTATAGAAAATTATTGAGATAACTAAAGTGAAATATTTTTGAATTATACATCATCAAATTAGCTAGCAATAAAAATTTCATAATCTTTGGAACTAAAACGGATGAATTATGCTAAAAATATATTTAGAATTAACTTAGTTGAATTATTGAATTAAAGTAATTCAAAATTATACTAAACGACATAAATCTCGTGTTTAGACCGAACACGGGATCGGGCAATCCTGGCCGTTTCACAGGATCCGTATTGGATCCGACGGCGGTTTCAAATCGTCGTGCGATCCGTTTCCCACAAATAGCGTTAGCTAGCGACAGAAATCGGACGGCGCAGACGCAATCATGCTCGCACGGACGACGCTAATGGCCTCGCACGTTTGACTTCATTAGCACCAAAAGCGACGGGTGTTATGCCCGTTGATTGGACCGTCCGAACCGATTCAGCCCAGGGACAGCAAAACCCGAGTTAGGTTGGGTTCAAACCCAAATTTCGGCTCAACCAGTTGATCATTTTGGTGTCTATGAATTCCTCTCACTGAGATTTACATTTTGGACCCATTAATTTATAATTTGCTTGTGTATTTTTATTTAATGTTGAGAAATACAAAACAAATTCGTTTTTAGCCAAATTAGGCTTAATTTGACCCGAATTTTTGGGGTTTTGCTTTTAAACTACCGAATTAAATACACCCTTTAGGGTATCATAAAAAATTTCTCATTTTGAAGATAAATTTATGTTAAATTATTTTGAGTCATCCAAATCTCCCCTTGATCAAACCATCACCATTAGACTAATTCTAAGACCCTTTATAAACATTCCTTAACACTCTAACCCTAATTCTAAACCTAATATTCTGTCACCACTTTTATTTTACCTCATTTGAGAGCTTTTGTCAAAACACTCATTTTCTTTCTCCACACCCCTCCAAATCCTAAGGATTCCATACTAAGCAAAATTAAAGGCAATGAGAAAGTTTTGGAGGCTCTAAACCACTTAAAAAGGAGGATCCAAGCTATACACTCTCTCAAGTTTTCATCAAAATCCCTTTGCTTGAAATTAGCATTCTCTCTCATTCTCTTTATCTCTCACATTTCATCCACTAAATGTCATTCACGTTTGCTTATGGAATAATTAATTAGATGATGTTTGAAGTAGTTTTATGCTCTTGACACATTTATGATGGTATTTCTTAGATTTCATAATTTGCATGTTTATCTTCATAAGAAAAAAAAATCAAAGAAAATTTTCATAAATTTAATTATTTGCTTTGTATTACTATAACTCTTGTTTTATTCATAATTAGTTGCTATAATTTACACTCATATTCTCATATATATTGTTAATAAATCACTAGAAGACACCATACTTTGGTTGTCTCTAAAGTGTTCAAATATTACTCCAAAGTTAGGAAAAAACTGTTTCTAATTAATAAAAAATATTCTGGAAATTTTTTCCAATTTTCTGTCAACTTTGGAGAGCCATAATCTTTTCAACCATTAAGATCTGGGTGCTGCAATTTTGCATGTTTATTTTCCTATGTATAGACACCATTTTCACAGAAGACTTTACATGACCATTTGGACTCTTAGGTTCTATTTTAGGTACTCAAACTTCAGTAGACACCTTATTTAAAAATTCAGAAAATAATTTTGATAGATTTTAGAAATTTTTATGCAATGTCATAACTCTTAATCTAGCTATTGGATTTAGCTGAAATTTTGCATGCTTACCCTCTGTTAGATTATGAATAATTTTACTATTGAACACAAAACCTATTTTTGTCATTTAAGTTTTCATATTCATATCCAGTGTGACTGTTTCTCAAAAAAAATTAAAAATAGCCAGCAATTTTCTCAAATTTTGCAAATGCTTAACTTTTAAAATATTTACAACCAGCAACTAAAATTTGGCATGCTCAATCTCCTAGCAATCAGAAATAATTTTCATTTAGACATCAGTAGCTGAAAAAACATTTTTGACATTCATTTAAGTGTCCAAAGCTCACCAAAAATCCTGATCACACACCTAGCCAATTTTAGATTTTTTATCGAAATTTGTAATTTTGACACCAAACATATAAATTATAATTTCTTAGGTATTTGAATGATAAATTGATATATAAGAATTAATTTTTAACAGATTTATATAATGAAATTTTTGTGGAATAAATGAACGAATCAGGCACGTGGAGCTATCATAATTGTATTATTTTTAACATTGTTTGAGCTTATTTTCTCTTAGAACTATGTATCTTTGGCATGTACCCACACTTTTTAGCTATTTAAATTGCATCTACTTTCCATAAATGTTTGTGACAAATATTTGTGTTGAGAGTTTATGGAGAATGACAAAACTGAACATGTACAAGTAGGGTTTACTAGCAACTCATGACGAAATAGGAGGGATCTAGTCTACTAGGAAGGTGCAGAAGATCCAGAGACCAAAATAAAAATTTATGTGAACAATTATTGACGAGTAATTTTATACCTTCATAGAATAACTTTGATCTGATATCTAGGTCTCCCAGTGAAGCTTGGGGTCTTAGGCCTAAAATGAGATATTTCATGTCACATAATATATTATGCTAAGTCTTTCATTATTTCCATTTCATTTCATTGCTTTGAAATTTTTTGATCTTATTTGAATAATGCAGTGCAAAACATTTTTGTTAAAAATGCAAGTTATTATTGAAATTTGGCATTGCTTTTAAATTGTATTGATGCAATTTCCTTCAAATTTTGATGCATTTGATTTATAACTTATATATGATGCTAGAAAATAATATTTTTAGAGCTCCACGTACTCCTGTTTATTGTCAATGTTCTAATATTTCAGGCTTTATGAACTAATCAAGAGAAAATCAACTTGAGAATCTAAGGGCTGAGATTAAAGAAATGAGATGAATATGCATTTTATACTATCTAACTTTTGTTGTATTAATTGACAATTTTTTTGTATTATGTAAATGCTAAATGGATTTGTGTATGATGATTAATCTCATGTTAGATAAGTTATTTTATTAATAATGTCTTAAGTATAAATTATTGCTTAAAAATTCTTGACCTTGATTCCCCAGGTCGTTATAAATCGTATCAGAGCAATCCATAGGGTGTCAGATAGGAGCTAAGTGTTATACAGGGCAAAGTACAACTTTATGTGAACAATCTCTTGAACCCATGATAGTTAAGGTGTTACATAGTTGTGGGTACCTCTTGATCCTGTAGGGGTCACCTCTAGTACTATCTACCTTGGATGGTTCTTGAATCTGTGTGTGGATACTAATGAGGACGCCAATTACTTAAGTTTGGGAGATTGTAATGACCCCCTTAAGTAGTATTAAGCAGAACTCCTAAACATCGATGCATCTTTTCAGATAACGGGGGAATTACTGATAAGAACTTCAAAGTTAAGTGTGCTCAGGTGGAAGCATTCCCAGGATGGGTGGCCTGCTAGGAAATTATCTTCTAAGGGTAAAATCGTGAGACATATCTCAGGCCAAAGTGACAATACCTTGGTGCTTAAAAGTTTGGACTTACTTTTCCCTGATAATTGATTGATAAATCATAGTATATTATGTTCATTATCAAAATTCCCAAATTGTAATGACACGAAAATTATGGCTTCGGGTCATTACAATGATGCATGTATTGATAGATTTTGTTAACAATGAGTGTAATATCCAATCTAGTTGTTGTGGGGTGGTAAAGAGAGTCTATGAGATGATGAAAGTGAGAGGGATTGAAGAAGTTGTTTGAGGCTGAGTTGCATTCTCTTGTTAGTAAGTGTGGGAGCTAGTTTGTAGTTGGTTAATCTAGCTTTATTAAGCACTTGTGCAGCGTACTGAGATTGGTGAAGAAAAAGATCATGAGGGGTGCTATTGAGTTGTATCCCGAGAAAGAGCTTGTGACGGCCCAGATTATTTATAGTGAACTCTTAAGACAATGCATCGATCAAAAGATTCATACGCTGCTTACTATTAATTTTGCCAAAATATCATCCACATTGATAAGGATGCATTTGGTGGCTTTGTCCACTTGTATAGAAAAAAAGATTGATCTATTGTGCTGGTGGTGAAATGATGGTTTTGGAGGAGGGTGGTTAGTCCTGAGAATCACTGTTGTTGTGATTGCTTTAGCCCATATGAGTGATAATGGATTCAATGTAGTTTTTTAGTATTCCGGCTTCTCGTCTTATCGTTGGATTTGATTTTGTGATTAAATTGCCATTCCAAGGTTTGTTTATGTTAAAAAATTTGGCGCATACTTCTATTTGTTTTTCAATGGGCAAATCCAACAGTATCTTGAAAAATCATTAATGAACACAGTAGCAACAACCTTCAATGAAAAATGTTGAAGAAGGGACCTGGATGTCTGAATGAATTTAATATATTCTTACATGTGAGCTATTGTTTGATATTTGAAAGGGTAATTGGTGATTTTTGATTACGTCGCATGCAGAACATTGGGGGTGTGATGTATGAATGATTATTTACTAGTTGATATAATATTGTGGTTGGGATGTTCGAGATGATTATGCCAAGCATCAGGATCTCCATATGTGGTGTATAACAAAAGGGAGGTGGTTTATCGATGATCTTGGAGGTTGATTGGGTAGAGGTTGTTATGGCTTGGTCCTTGAAGAAGAATTTTGTTGGAATTGAGATTTTGATGTTTAAGTCATGTGGATCAAATAGAATGGAGCAATAATTCTCATAAAACTCCATGTTTTTCACAAATACAATATAAATCAAGATGGAAAGAGTTTACCTCCCATTGCCAACTGTAATATGTCAATGCCCCTGTATTTCTCCGATATATGCAAGTTATTAAGTTCGCTCGAGGTGTGTGAGGATGCACTCGAGTCCAGGAAATAATTATGGTGCCCGGATGAGTGCGTGTAAATTAGCAAAACGGGTGGAGTATTTAAGGTTTTGTTGTAGTTCAAAACGATGTGATGCCATTAGTTGATGGTTGTGTGGTCTGGCTTGCCGCAAATTTGGCATTCAATGTAGGTATTGCTGTTGCTTGGATTTCCTCTGTACTAGTGTGAAGATCGCTGATCACGTCTGCCTCTGCCTCTCCAAGATGATGACTAATCTGTCATCTTGCCATAAATTAAGGACACTGGATGGTATGTTGTGGCTAAGGATGAGAACTGTTGCAGTTCTTGTAGGCATCATTCTAAAGGTTCACTTTTTCACTGTATAAGAGTGAGTATAGATCATCCATACTGATCGAATGAAGCTTGGTACGAATCACTGTTTTGAATGTTTGATACCGTGCGGGTGGCTCGTTAAGTTTGATCCAACTATGCCAATGTTACAAGCTATTGTTTTGATTTCTATCAGATAATTTGACATCGATCTATCCCTCATCATGACATTGTGCATTTTGTTTTTGAGATATATAACAAGTGATATGTTAGAAGATTGTAGATGTTGCTCAAGTGTGGTCTATACATCATTGCAGGTGTCAGCTTCATGAACATTATGTAAAACAGTTGGCGAGATTGTTGTTGGATGAGCTTTTGATCGATAATGGACTTGTGCTTGTACTCAATATCTTGGGGCGTTGGAGCGAGATGGCTGTCGAGATGATCAGCCAGCCCATTTGCTCAGAATAACCTAGCCACTTGTGAATGCCATATCAGGTAGTTTTTATAGCTGGAGCTAGACGGTGACAAAATTTTGATACTAGAGCCTACACACTTGAGGATTTGGCAAGAGTGAAATGAACCTAGACCTGAGGGGCTGAGCTGGCCGATAGATTTTACAAATCCTTGTCGAGTGAGCAATAGTGCTCGGTTGAGGTGGCTAGGATTGGTGGTCAGCCGCTTGGAGTTTACTGTAGCTGCAACAATGAGCATTGAGCATTGAGCAGTGGTTTCAGACATGGTGCAGTTGGTGCTGGGAATAACAACGAGAATCTGTGTCGGGTCCTCTGGATGAGCTGTTGGGGCTAACCACAGTTGGGACCATCTGCCTCAGCTTCGAAAGCGGCTATCAGATGTTGCCTGGGAAGAGTTGGGTTGGGTTGGTTGCTACGACAGCCTTGCCACTTGTGAATAACTTGTCTTTTTCCTGAAAAAAAATCGGGTTGGGCTGCTAATGGGAAGCTGAGCCGCCGTAGAGTAGCTAGGCTGTAGTTGGGGAGTTGGGCCTCTGTGGGGCAGCTGGTTGGGTCGGTATCGGGTGGCCTGATTAGGACACTATTGCTCAAGATGCAACGAGTAATGGCAGGGACGACGCCATCTACGGCTTTGCACTAGGCTGACGGTGAATTTTTTTTGGCGAATGCTCTTCCATGCGTTTGTACGTGGCAGCGACAACCTTTGTGTAGCTCAGCTCTTGTGAATTCAGAAGATGGACGATGTGAGGGTTGCTAGATCGACCTCTATACGGGACCGACCAATAGCGATGGTCGTCGGTGCATGGTGCAAGGAGAGATGACTGATTGGATCTAGCCGGTTAGCTTTGATGCCAAGAAAGGGTAGAAGAAATCAGGGGGAGAGTGAGGAGAAATACTTAGAACTTCAACACACTGAACTACATATTTTTGGCATATTTATATTCCATTGGTAAGATGTCTGAGGCCATTACAAGTGTTATGATGTGAAGACCATTTGAATCATCAAGAAGTGAGCAAAAGGTGCTCCGATGGATTTCAGGACGGATCTATAAATGCCAGACAAAAGGTATCGCGTTTAGGCGCGCCCAGGCTCTCGACACACAGCAGGTCTGCCGCTCAAGCGAGCCCAACCGCCCGTGGAAATACTAGCTCAGGTGTGACGTGTCCAAGGCTGTTTAGGACACTTTGATGGCTGATTTGTGATCTATATAACATTAGGGTTAGGGTTTGTGTGTGTCCAATATTTTGTTGGAGCTTTGGATGCTTGACCCTAGAGTGAGAGCAAGAAGAAATTTGGGAGAGAAGAAGAAGAAAAGATTAGGGCGGTGAATCTCTTCTTCCTCAAGGAAATTGATAAGTTCTCTGTAACTCTGTAATCCTTCTTTATATAGTGAATTTTCTTTTGGTAGTGTGGCTCCGTAATTTCTCATTCTTGGATTTTTCATGCATCTTCTCTTGTTATGATTGCTCTTTAGTTTTGTGTTGATATGTTTCGTATTTATTTCGATAACTCTCGGTAGTCAAACCCCTATCCTTAGGGATTTCTTCAGAGTAGAAGTGTGAGGACCCGGTGCTGGGTCAGCGGGAGCTAATCCAGCACCGGTTTGCTTGTGGAAAAGTAACAACAACAACAATAAGCAACAACAAGTCCTCTAGCCGCATGATCATATTGGGTGATTTAAGAGACAAATATATAAACATCAAACATAACTCATTTTTTTTCATTAATTCATGAGTTTTGGATACATAGATTAAAATAAAAGAAAAATTACAAACTCTTAAAAATATAGAGTCAAAAAGAAAAGCAGAAGATCAGCAGGAAGCAGTATCAGCTCTGCTTGGTTCTTAACACCTTTCTTCAATGACAAACTCTTGATCTGGGCACGTTTCAAAAGTGCGAGCATTCGAATACCAGTTAGTTGTGAAACTAAGTACAGATAGATGTCATCTTTACAAATGTTAAATAATAAGCAAAATAATCAATATTTGATAGGAAATAAAAGTTGTACAAACTTATCCCTGCAAACATGTTTCAATTGCACTTGAAACTTAGCATAGAAATAATTGCAGTTATAAAAATAAATACAGAATTTTTAGCGCTTGATATCTGAGGTAAAATATGATTTTGTTGGGCAAGTACAAAATCGAGAAAAAGGGGGTTCAATTTTTATTTTACATATCTCAACTTCCCTCTATACCTGCCCCCTCAAAGGCTTATCAGTATAGGCTCCTTATGACTCCCGATGTCGGATAGCCCCGTCCTAGTGGTTGTCTGATCAGACAAAAAGAATAAAGCAACATTGAACCCTTGCTTCTCACTTATCCAAACTTATTCATATATCATTTTATGTGACTTTAAAAAGCACTTTTATCAAATTTGTGCGATGCTGAGCAGAAAAAAAAACATATTTAAACAGAAGTAATAAAAGACATCTGGTACCTTGTTCTTAAAAGTTCAACAGTTCGACAGTTCAACAGTTCGGATGAGTGACAGTTCGCTCAATCTATATTTTAGGTTTAGGATATTTTTAAATTAGCTCTTAGTCAATGTTTTTAGGAGTAGCATTTATTTCCATTTCGATTATGTCCTTCTTTCGCTTTCTTAATATGATTGAAGACTGATCTTTAAGGTACTGCGATGGCAGTAATATTTATTATAGCATTTATTAATTTGCTGAGGATAGAAATCATATTTGATACAATATTATTGTTATCATTATTTTAATGATAACAATAATATAGGAATGAAAGAACGTAATAGAAATAACTGTCAAAAAGAAAATGCTTGAACTGAAATTATAGTCATTTCATAACATATGTATAGTTTTCATTATTAATTAATGAAAATCATATTAATGTGAATGACGATATTATATCATTATTATGACTATTAAGTAGGTATAAATGAACGAAGACTAGCAAACAAAAATCGATTCTCACGTTTTCTTTTCCCTTTTTCTTTATCTTGAGCTTCTTATCTTACCTTAAGATTAGGATTGCCGGAAAGTGGAGGGAGGCTGGAGTGGGTTGCTGGCCGGGTTGTTGGCCGGAATTGGGTGGTTGGGCGGCTGGCCGAGGTGGCAGCAGCAAGGGGCTGGCTGGAAAGGGCTGTTGGTGGCCGTCGAAGGCTGCCGGAAGCTGTTTGGTGGCTGCTGGAGCTGCTGGAGGGGACTGCCGTGGGGAAGGGAGGCTGGCTGGGCTGCTGTGAGGGGGAGGAGGGGCTGCAGGAGGGCTGCTGCTGGCTAGCCGGAGAAGGGAGAAGGCTAGCCGGGCTGTTGGGAGAGGGAGGAGGGGCTGAGGGGTGGCTGGTTGGAGGGCTGCTGGCAGCTGGCCGGGCTGTTGGGAGAGGGAGGAGGGGCCGAGGGGCTGAAGGGAGAGGGCTGCAAGAGGGGGAGAGGGAGGGCTGCTGTGGTGTGAGGGAGGGAAGGAGAGGGGGGTTTATAGAGAAGAGAGGTGGGGGCAAAGGGATAGGGCTGGTTGGCTAGGAGGGGAGAGGGGGAGCTGGTCGGCCAAATTGGCCGACCATTCCTACGCCAAACGGCGCAGGAAAGGCTCCTTCCGCGCGTGCAGGCGGAGGGAATCTGGGGAATCAGGGGGCGTGGGGGGATTTGCAGAAATAAAAGGAAAATGAATTTTCCTTTAAAAAAAATTAATATTACTTAAAGTTAAATTATTCGTATTTTTCCATTGTTTGAAGTCCAAAAATAACGAAACTTGGCACCGAGGTGCATTATGACATGACGAACACCCTCGCGCCGAAAATTTCTGATTCGGACAAATATTTTATTTTTAATTAATTTCTGAAGTTTAAAACTTTAGAAATTAACCACGATAAATCCGGAGCTCAGAATTTGATAAAACTTCTCGAGCAACCTTTAAATAATAAACTTAACACAACGACACTGAAATCGATGAATTCTGACACGTATTTCAATGTTCTTGATTTTTAGGATTTAAATAATTCAGAAAATAAAGCGGGAGCTTCCGTTATTCGGATTTCTCCCAAACTAGGGCACTTTGATCTTAAAAATTATTCTTATCTAAGGGTATTTTTGTTTGCCCTAGTTTGAAATTCCTCGGGGTTTTGATGTCTGAAGCGGGCTCTGACCTAATTTGAAAAATAACGATATTGGGTCGTTACAAAATCTTCTTGTTCCCTCCTAACAACAAGGCAGGCAAGTTAAGATGGTTATAAAGCGGCAAGTTAGTTACAGGTTAGTTATTTTATTTATCGAAATTTACCGCTGGTTGATTCAGGCTAATTCAAGCTTATTGGTACTCTGTAAAGTTGTTGAAACTGAACTGAATCACTGTTTAGTAGCCGGTCTGAGTGGTTAAATCAGTTGATTCGACTCAAGTTTTAAAAAATTGACCAGTTTAAGAACAATATTACAAAATTGAATTTTGATCAACTTTCATGAAAAAACTGTATTGTGCATGTATTTATGATTGAAGCTTGACATGCGCAGTTGTGCACCTGAGCTTTGGTTATCGATGAAGATAAACTTATGAGAAATGCTCGGTAATAAATGTTCAAAGTGCATTTTCTCTTACATGTTCTTTCAACATGTTTGTATGCTTTGTTCTTAACTCGAGTTCTAGTCATTTGATCCTGGTGTCATGGCCGTTGTTGAGAGTATGTTCAGTTTCAGACTGCCGGTCCCTATCAATTATCTATTGCAATGGTTCGGTGGAAAAGCTTTGTTTATTCAGGTATGCCAGTTTGAATTTTCTATTTTTTATTTTCTAAATATTTGACGTCCAAAGAATATATAATGATGAATTTTTCATACACATATTTGTAAGGGTGTGCGAGACCCACTCTGCAATTCAAAGAAACGGATATCGTTGATTCGTGAGTACTGTAAATTTGCTGCTATTAAAGAGCTTGATGCAGGTAACTTTGTTCTGTACATCCTATGCAAACTCTCTAGTCATCTAACATTTGGCCTACATATTTTTTTCTTCACCACATTAAGATTAATTCAATCTCTTTTTAATGCTTCTTTTGTCTTCTCGCAATTATAAACTTTAAAGGATAATAATCATCAATTGTTTATTCGCACCTTATGCAACGTTTGAAGGATGGACTTGTTCTATAACTTGACACTGAGGCCAACACTGTAAACATATTGTTCGTGGGTCAGGGGATCCAATTTCTTAGCCGCCGCCCCCCGCCCCGCCTCCCCCCCTAACCCTATCCCTTTTCTACTTCTCCCTCTTCGCAAAATAATTTTTGGTAACTTAAAAACTTTTTCACTAAATTGGAACAAGAGTAATAGTAATATTGATATATTCTTCCGGTACAAGAACTTGGGGGCTTTTGAAAATACTATTCTTCTTCGAGATGAGAAAAGTGACCTTGTGGTTGCCTGTCACTAGAAGATGAGATCCAGTAGATCACTCAGGAGTATATGTGAGAACTTTATGGGATCATTATTGAGAGCGACAGCCTCACTGACCGTTCCCAGATTAGGAAAGCGTGGTAGGAGTTGAGGAGGAAAATCAGCGATGTTGTTTTTCTTCTATTATTTAGATATTTTATTTAGTCAAAGAGATTATAACTGTGCAGCTGATTTTTTGAGATAATGTTAATTCTGATTATTTTTTGAATATCATTCGGGAGGATATTGGGATAGCTTGATCTTTGGCTGTTTTTAATTTTGCTTAATGATATGGCCGAGCGATCGATTCTTCAAAAAATAAAAAAATTTCACTCTTCACAAAATGAAAGCACAATTCTTTACCCAATTCAGGCAAAAAAATATATTTACTACACGCGAACGTGGCATAGATTCGCGATTAAGCCGTTTTAAGAAAAACTTAATTCGCTATTAATCTCATGATCTTGCTCGCTTCATTTGACTGTCTAGGTTTGTATAGCAAACCTATGTCTAGGTTTGAATTCATTTATTTTGTTCACTAAAGATTTGTAGATCAATTTAAGCTCATTAAGTTATTTACTAAGCCTTAAATTATATGACTTCATTGGACTCATCTTTATGCTTAGCTCTAATGATAGGTTCACTTTTAGAACTTAAATCTTTATGCTTTGTCTCTAATGATTCAATTTTTGTTTTTCTAAGAGTCACTTTAAAGTTTAATTTCTATTAAGAAAATTTACTAACGAATCATTATAAGAATTTAATAATTATTTAAACATAAATTCTAATTCAAAGTGAGTTAAATCATTTGACTCATCCTTTAACGAATTGATACTCGCGATTTCTTGAATTTGCGTCATTAAGCGGAGGTTCACTTCTTTAGATTTTGACTTCGAGCTATTGTTTGAGTCTGAGTTAACCCAAAACACATACTTTTTTAACTTTTCTTTTGGGCTTCTCATAATGTTTTTTTCTTTCTATTCTTTCATCTTTGGATACTTCAATCGTATGTGTCCTCTTTTTCTCGTACTAGTAACAACTTGTAGAATCATTATCAAATTTAGAAGAGGTAGAAGATTTAACTTTACCTCCTTCGTTTTACTATTGCTACTGAGATCTTTTTTGCTTTTTCTAAGCATTGTCATAAATCTTCTGGTCATCGATGCCATTTCTTCTTTACCCATACTTTTGTGGCTACTGATCTTTTCTTATGTTCATCGCTAATTCCATCTTTTTCTTCTTTGGTTCCTCTTTTGGGCGACTCTTTAGTCTAGGTTTGATTGGTCTTCATTCGATGGGAGACAAATGTTCTTATTCCAACACTGGGACTCTTCAGAACCATGTTTCTTGCAATATTCTATACTTAGCTAAGTGATGCATCCTTGGCTTTGACTCGATTCTCACCTTGACTTGGACTGTTGATATTCTCTTAACTTTTTTGAGTTCTGGGTTTCACAGTGGCTTCAATACTCACATTCTTCTCTTGATCCTCTTCTTATGCGCCAGCTTCGAGATCTTCAACTTTTTATCGACAACTAGCACAACATTACATGTTACTCCATATCCAATATTGGAAATAAAGCCATTTCACTTGTAATATTGGTATACTTGATAAGGGTGTAGACATCCTCTTTTTTGAAACTCAGAGGATACTCTTGGATTGAATAAAATTAGTTCTGGGGGAGCGAGTGCCACTTCTCCCACCTTTCCTTTCTCATAGCCTAAGGTAAAATTTCGTAAGTAGTTTTCTTAATTTTGGTCCACTTTAGATTCATTAGGCGGTTCTTAATTTTTGAGATCCACTGTACTAGAACATGTTCGGATAATTTCAGTTGATTGAAATCGATAGTCTTCCAATCAGAATACTTTTCAAGCTCAACATACCCTTCTAATTGACCCGCTTATGGATTAACGAACTTAGTATCAGGTCAATCTGGACCGTGGCTGAGCTGAGTTCGTCAATCCGCACCTCAATTGGACTCAATTTAATCGATTTGAACTTTGCTGAGCTCAATTCTGCTTGCAAATTAACCAAACTTCGGCTCTGCTACCAAAACATGTTCTGTTATCGCTAGGCATCAAGGTTTCTATCTGCAATTATGATCGCAGGGCTGAGGAGCTGATTTGACAACAGACAACTAATTGGAGGATGATACGACTGTGCAGTTGGAAGCTTCTTCCATTAACAAGCAGGAAGAAGATGAACAAGAAAAATATAAGACAACATAAACTCGAGACATGCCAGTGCTAGAATAGCTTGGGCGAGTCCTGTTTAACTCGTCTAATTGGAATGTGATTGGAATTTATAAATCCTGCCTAAATTTTTGTTCAATTTTGATTCATTTATTGGGGTGTCTCTAGTGTTATTCCTCTTGCTGCTAAAATAGGGACCTTTGTTTTTCGAATGGGGTTTGGATTTATGGATGTTATGGAGTTGTGAAGTTATTGTCGGATTTGTTATATTTCAGGTCACTGCCCACATGATGAGTGCCCAAACGAAGTGAACCGCATATTAATAGAATGGATACGGGCTGTTGAACTCCCCAACCAAAAGAAAACTCTTTGATACCGACTTGCACTGAAAATCAATTCATTTGCTTATTCAGCACTCGAATTATTCCCATTCTTTTATATATATATATATATATATACTATAAGAAAATGCTGTGTTAACTTTAATGAATTCTGCTGCTTTTGAACCATGTTTGCAAAGGAGGCATGAGGAGCACCGCAAGTTCTTGCATAAATGAAATGAATGGTATTAAGTTCTTGGATTCAAATCATCGACACTTTTTCAAATCAATCCATTTGTCACTTGCTCTTTAACAATTCAATTACATGTGCTCAAATAAACCTAACACAAT
The DNA here is from genome assembly GCA_016760335.1 of Gastrodia elata. Classification (NCBI taxonomy): domain Eukaryota; kingdom Viridiplantae; phylum Streptophyta; class Magnoliopsida; order Asparagales; family Orchidaceae; genus Gastrodia; species Gastrodia elata. The sequence goes on along the minus strand of CM028680.1, from coordinate 43,214,442 downwards.
TTCACTGTAAATGCTCAAAGAGGGGTAATATCGTAATTTGTATTTCTAAAACCTTGTTTTAAACATTAATCAAGTGATTTTAATGCTTAAATCATCTTTAATGAAAGAGTATTGCTGCACTTATTTATTGATGTGTCAATCAAATATGTAAATAGATTATTGTTTGAATATATCTTTTTGTGAGCTTTTTATTTATAAATTAAAAAAAAAATCCTGAATATTTTTTATGTAGATTCTTTTATAAATATAATATTTTTCTTAATTCAAAAATATTAAAATAAAAAACAAAATAAAGAAAAGCAAGGTTCTGGATGCCGCCACCTTCCCTTCTTGGATGCTGTCCGCCGTCCATCGGGATCGAACTCCTGATGGTGTGACGGCTCATATGCACTGAACGGTCAGCGATCAGCGATCAGCGATGGGATGGGCGGCGTAATCCCATGTTTATTTTAAGCATAAACACTATAATTTTTAGCTCTCCAATAATTTCAAAAAAATATGCTATAATTTTTATTTAAAATATATTTTTATAACTTATTTCACATCAGAAGTGCATTAAATATTAATTTTTATAAAATAAAAAATTAATTTGTATTTTTATGAAATTCTTAAAGAAAAACTTTGAACTGATTATCCAAACTCGTTAAGAATATTTATTATTAATAAAATAGAATATATATATTAAAAATAAAAAGGGATAAAAATCATTGTCATAAACAGAATTATTTATAATCAATTAATTCATGTCATCAAGTCTAATTTCTTATTTAACATTTTATTATTTATAAACAGAATTTTTATTTATTTTCTTATTATATATTTTAGAGTATAATTTGATTTATATATATATATATATATATATATATATATATATATATATATACATGATATTAATTAATAAATTATGTTCTTTACAAAGCAAATTTTGTACAATATTTAAAAAATTAAATTTGGGTTATATATAAATATATTATTAAGAAAAAGGCATTGATCATATATTTACTCATAAGATTATCATATTATCTTAATGCGTAAAAGTAATCCATTTTAAAATTATTATATAGTTATTAATTTTATATTTAATAAAATAGCAACACTTGCACTGTAAAAATGTAATTTTATTTTTATTTATTCATAAAAAAGAGAATATTTTATTGCTCTTAATAATTAAATACATAAAATCTTTTTAGAATAGATGCATTCTCAAATAATTTAAAAAGATATAAAATATATTTTTATATAAAGCAATAGTTGAACTCAAAATATAAAAATACTGAAATAAAATTACGGGTACTGTCAATCCAGCGATCAAAGAGAGCGCGAAGAAGGTCTCCGCCTCACCGCAGGAGGGCGGCGGCCAACGCTCTTCTCGCTTGTGAGAATCAGCGCACAGTATCTTTATGAGGCCGTCCCGCATGCGAATCAGCGCAGTTCCGCACGCCGAGCCCGGCCGGACGGCTGGAAAGCAAAGAAGCCAAACCGACGAAGCAAAAAAGAAGAAAGATTTTTTTCATTTTGTTTTCTTAATCCGATAATGGACTCTTAGATTTGATTGATGCACTTAAAAGAGAAGCCTTTGTCACTACTGCAGAGGCATGCCGATTTTTAATCTGTTAAATAAAACTGAAAATTTCTGCTTTGCTACAGTTTGCTTTGTACAGTAAGTTGATTATAAGGTTGTCTTTAACATTTTTTTTAGTTACGGGAAGATGAAATTTAGGGTTTGCATTATATTGAGCTGAACTCTCTCTGATCTGGTCATGTCTGCCTCCGCAAGATCTAAAATTTCAATTCTAACGAAATTAAATTCATCTTCGATCTACATTTCACAGCTCTTTCTGATTTTTTTTTTTTTTTTTTTTTTATTTCTTAAGGTTTTCAGTCCTGTCGTGCAGGGCTTTCATGCTTCTTGTGCCGTAAAGCCGAAGTAACAGCAGTCACTAAGTCAAATCTTTTTTGTTTTTTTTTTTTTTTTTTTTTTTTTTTTTGGAATAAACCAGCTTTTTAAGGAATATCATAAAAAATTTCCATTTAAGAATGATCATAGTTTCACTTTTAAAATCTCATGTTTAGTGAGCTGAAATTCTTTAGAGAAAATGTATTGAATTAAAGTTTTGTTATACTTACATATTAATATATACAAAAAATATATATAGATAATATGCCAATTTCATATGTAAATAAATTATTGTTTGAATATATTTTTTTTGTAGGATCTATATGTAAAAATTAAGAAAAAAAAATTTATGTTGTTGATGAATATTTTTTTGTATATATTTTCTTGTAAGTATATTATTTTTTCTAAATGAAATATTAAATGTACGATTTAGAAAGCCGTAAATTAAAAGACTGGTTCACTGCATCCAACTTTGTCTCCTCAATAATGAATCTCATATTCACATTTTTGTGTGTGTGACTATACTCTTAATTTTATCAAGACAATCCTTCATTCTGGTTTATATTACTATTTTCCTTTATCTTTTATGCAAATTATGTGCAATATGTCAAGCTACAAATAAAGGGTAAAAAAAGTTTATATTACGGCTATTGGCGTCATCTTCGATTGTACCTGGAAATAGAGAAATAATTGTATTTTCAATAAGATTGCAAGAAGTGACTATAATTACTCTTAATATCAAAACAAAGATTTCTTGGATATTGAAGATCTTAAGCTTGTATTATTTGAAAATAGATAGAATAAATTAAATTAAATGACAATATATATCACATGTATTTTAGTAGAGTCTTGCTTAATTTGACTTTGTTATTTTGCACACAATATATTTGAGTCTTATACCTTGAACATTGGACATTTGATAAGTATTTAATGTTAGTTTTGAAATGTATATATTAATAAACTTAATCAGCACATTCAATAATTTCAATTATTAGTTCTGTAGAGTGTGTCATAGTTAGTCTACTTTTGCAATTCATTCTGAATCTAGCTATGTTGTTGGCTAGATGATATATGTCTTATTCTATAGTCCGGCTAGATCTAGCTTTGTGGTTAGCTAGATGATACATACGGGACTTTCTGTTCGGTGGCTTCGTTTAGCTAATTTCTGTTATGCCAGAACTAACTTTGGCACATCTCTAAATTTCAGTGATTAGTCAGTTTCAGTGCAGCTACAGTGGCTATGCTGGCCAGCTTTTCTATTGCAATATGTTTTCTTATTACTTTTTGTTCAACATATTTTACTATTATTTCAGTCTAGCTTTTTTCTTCTGCTTGTAGGATGTTATATTTGATTTCTTATTATGCTCAGTCCTATTTTACTTTAGTTCAAATTTAATTTCTGTTAAAATTAGCATAATCCAGATGATCATATACATATTTAGAATTTTCCTTTATTTATTTTCAATCTTATATACATATACTTATATATATATATATATATATATATATATATATATTGCATAACCTTGTTGCAGCTTCTGGTCGAGTTTTATTTTTTTTACATACTTCTTTTTATTATTCTATATTATTGCATACTGATCTTTATTTAACAAGAAATATATTGCAAAATTTTTAAGCCTTATTCTATCATGCTAATATTTATGTCATTGCATACTGCTTATATATATAATATAATTAATGATAGAGTTTTCTCTAACAGGGATTCAGCTCAGGCATTTTTCATTATGTCTAAACAAATAACTAAAATCTTCACCGGACCGCTACGCACCAGATCATGTTACGGGGGTGTATGTTAGCTAACAACCATGTCGAACACAACATGATAATATTTAATAAATACTCGTGCAGTCTCGAGTGAGAATGATTTAATATAGTTGAGTAATACGCTCTTTTATTCACCTATATAATTGGCGGCAAAATATTGATATGATAATAATTTTCTTGTATGTATAAAAAGGACGATGCTTTTTTAGGCTAAAAGTGACAAAAGGGTGGATCCCTTAGAAGTTACATTCATGAATGAGATCCCGAGCCACAGTCCCCATCTTTCCCTCTCGCTATGATCTGTCCCTTTCCAAAACAATCAACCCGAGGCAGCCTCAGATCGAGAGCCACAGGCCTATCGCCACCCACAACCTATATCTACAGTAAGATAAACTTCCCATGCAACCATATAATCTCTCTGAAAAATACATTTAATTGATATTAGTATGTGAAGAATAGGTATTTGATCGGCATTGTGACGATGAGTCTTTTGGTTGATTGAAAGTGAAAGCGATGAGATAATCAATTTAGAGATTTAACGAATTGCCTGAAAAGGTTTAATTATTATTTTTAGTGAAAAAAAAGCTGATTCATAAACGCCGCAGATAATGCAGGATAGGCAGTACGCACGAGGCGTCGAAAATGGAAACCCAGCTGCTACTTTTTCCCTCTCCAGCTTTATTTCCCTTCAATACCTCTCTTCTGTCTCCACTCTAATCCAGCATTGAGCTTCTCTCTTCTCTTCTCTTTCCCCCTACCAATCAGTCTCCTGTGATTCTAACTCGCTTCTTCTCTTCACTGCATTGTTTCTTCAAGCTGCCATCTATCCATGGGGAGGGGAAAGATAGAGATAAAGAAGATTGAGAACCCTACGAACCGGCAAGTTACTTACTCTAAGAGAAGAGCCGGCATAATGAAGAAGGCGAGTGAGCTCACAGTTCTCTGTGACGCCCAGCTCTCTCTTATAATGTTCTCAAACACCGGCAAGTTCTCTGAGTACTGCAGCCCTTCCGCTGAGTAAGTTGGCTTTATTATTTTTGCTCTTCGATCCATTTTCTGCTGCCTTACTCTTTTTATCTTTTTAATGCTTTCAGCACCAAGAGCATCTATGATCGTTACCAACAGGTTTCGGGGGTCAATCTGTGGAGCACACAGTACGAGGCAAGTCCCCTCTATAAATTAGTAGCGATGCTTATTTGCTCTAAAATATACTGATAAACCAAGCAGTCATTATATTTGAGAACGATTTGACAACCATGTGTTGTTCGAAAAGTGTCAATCTCTCTTGTACTTGAGAGATTGACATGGTTTGATGTCACAAGTAGATAAAGGAGTAATTTGAAAACGGAGGTTTTAGAATTGATTTTGTCTTTTGTGTAATATTTCGGTATGTGTGGGAGCAGAAGATGCAGAATACATTGAACCATTTGAAGGAGATCAACCAAAACCTGAGGAGGGAGATAAGGTGGGACTCTTAGAGCTTTCTGAAATAATTTTTTTTTTTTTTTTTTTTGTTTTTTGTTTTAAAAATTTTGCTGTATGACTGCTGATGAGAAGGCAGAGGATGGGAGAGGAACTTGATGGGATGGACATTAAGGAACTGCGTGGTCTTGAGCAAAATATGGACGAGGCACTGAAACTTGTGAGGAATCGAAAGGTGAGATCTTGGATCCTAGATTTTTTGAATTTCCTTTCAACGAATATATAAGCAAATAAGAAATAAATATATAATAAATAAGAGTTCAATCAAAATCAGACTTTTCAGCACTTGAATGCAATATCTCTGTTGTACTTTTCACATTAAGTTTTTGTGAAAATAGTCGTTGCTGAAGAATAATAATGAATGACAGTGCGAATGAGTGACTCTTCTATAGTGGAATTGGCTAGAATAGAATGTCTCTTTTAGTGGTTCCAATGATTTAATAGTAACAACGTATGTTTAACCCTTTTTTCCTCATAAAATTACATCATATATATTCATTTTTTTATTAATGATAGATTCATATTCAGTTAAATATATTGTTCACGCATGATTAGAAAGTTGTTTAGCTAATAATGTTTTTTTAATTTTTTTTGAACAGTATCATGTTATCAGCACCCAGACAGATACTTATAAAAAGAAGGTATTTTGCACATTTTTTTTAACTAATTTAAAGATTTTGAGTACTAGATCATCCAAAGTGCATGCAGCACCTGCATTTCAATGTTAATTAAGCCATTGTTTAATTTAAGTCTATTGACACCATCATCTGAATTACTTTTTTTGTGGGATTCTATGTTTATCATCTTGATGTGTTACTGAATAGTGTTAACTACTTAAATTTTCGCTTCATGCCATAAAATTTGCTGAATGCTAGTCTCTTAAGAAAGCAGTACTTCTGAATAAAAGCATACAAGTAATAGAAGAAGCACACATAAGTAATTTATAAATACTTTTTCAGTGTGCTATACTTAAACTATATATTTTATGTTATCTTTTATCATATATATATATATATAATTTTACTTTATTATCTCACATTAATATGTACAATATTTTCAATCATTTTTAAAACCAACTGTTCTTATAAAACAGTTGACCAGCACAAGATGATCATCTTGCGGAATGATGTATACAAAAAGCATACTTCTTTGTCTTTCATTCTTGTATAGAAACTAGCATTCTTTTTTGTAACGTTAGTATCAATCCATGAATTGAAAAATAGGATGCTCAATTTCTGATCATACAAAGGCACCTTTAAGTATTAGAGAAGGACCAAGCCGACAGGTTAGAAACCTAAATGTCCGAGGGGCCCAAGACACTACCTCAAGAGCAGATAAAGTTTGTAATGCGTTCTAAAACAGGTATTTTGGACAATCTCTACTGTATGACATGATAAATAGCATTTCCACACACGCCGTTGGCCTTGCAGCAGTTCATGGGGCTAACTTCACGCAATAAGCGTAGCAAAACATTGCAACTCATTTACTATGAATGCGCCAATACTTAGACAAAATGATTCCCGTCAACCAATCATCAATGATGATGAATAGAAGAGCTGGCAGACAAGAAATCCATTATGCAATATGGGATGATGGGATCGCGACCACACTCAAGAGCTCAGACAGTTCTTACTTGGTCAAAAGGGATCAACTATCTGTAAGAGAGGGGGTGGTATAGCAAGGCATATTATTTTTTCTTATAAATTTGGTTCTTTCCTTTATGGATTCATGCTTTCTTGACATCGAAAAAATTATGGGAATCTTTTTATGGGAAGTTTTAGATCACTGGGGGCTGCACTATCTTAAACAAAAGGATGTGTAATTAATTTTTAGCAGAGTAATTAACTATTTGATTAATTATATTAGATGGTAGAAATTATAATATAATATTATATTATAATATATTATATTAATATGTAATGGTTATATGCTTGAGTGTGTTTCTTTTAGATTAATATGAAATAGTGCACATATCTTTGTAGCAAGCACAATGCCTAGTGTACTACTTATAGAATATAATAGTGAGCCAATCTTATGTCTACATATGTGAATCATGGCATACATCAAGCTCCCAACTGCACTAGCATACGACAATATGTGCATTTCTTCTTTTTCGAAATCTAACTTCGGACATTGCTCTGCAGATAAGCGAAATTGAGGTGTTGGAGGTATACTTGTAGACTTTGTATTTTCTTCAATCCTAAACCTCTTTAGCACTCTCTCCAAATACCCCTTCTAGGTTAACCAAACCTTCCATACAATTTTGTCTCTAGAGATTTCTATTCCTAATATTTTCCTTGCTTCTCTTAGATTCTTCATTTCAAAGTTCTTTGATAATTGATCATTCATATGATCTATTTTTGACTGATTCGAAGTAGCTATCAACATGTCATTGACATACAATAATAAATAAATAAAATTATCTTGAGACAGCCTCTTGAAATACACACAATAGTCAAATTAGCTTCTGCAATACTCCTCTTTTTATATAAATTGATCAAATTTTATGTATCATTATTTTGGTGATTGCTTTAGCCCATGTAGAGACTTGTTTAGTTTACATACCAACTCTCATTTTCCTGGCTCACTATACCTTGGGGCTACATCATATAGATCTCCTCCTCTAGTTCTCCGTGCAAGAATGTTGTCTTCACATCAAGCTGCTCAAGCAGCAAGTCGAACTATGCCACCAAAACTAAAAGCACACAGATCGAGAAGTGTTTCACAATTGGGGAACACACCTCATCATAATTGACCCCTTCCTTCTACTTCTGAGGAACCTTTATAACGCACATCAGCTTCTGAGGAATTTTCTTTTTTCGCATACACCCATTTTCACCCAACATATTTCTTTCCTAGAGGGAGTTTCTCCAACCTCCATACCTTATTTTTGTGAAGAGACTGAATCTCTTCATTCATAGCCTGCTTCCATAAATTTTTTTCTGAGCTTGTTATCGTTTCTTTGAAGTGAGAGGGAACATCTTTCTCCATTACAGACAATGCAAATGTGACGTAGTCTCTAAGCCAGGCTGGCTATTGAGATGCATTCCGTTTGGGTCTATTTCTAGCAATTGACTCCTGAGTTGGAGCCTCACCATCAATATCAGTTTGCTCTTCATCATCACCAACATGGTCTTCATATGTAGGAGTATCTTCAATGTGATGTGAAGTTTCTTATGGAACAAATGGGGTGGCATCAAACTCCACTCTTTGCCTTCCTGTAAGAGTCTCAGTATTATCCTCCACTTGATGAGAACTCTTCTATCTAAAGAAATACTCTTCATCAAAGGTGACATCCCTGCTCACCACGATCCTCTTGTCAATTGGATCATACAATTTGTAGCCCTTCATGCCGCATCTGAAGCCCACGAAAATTACTTTCCTAGCCCGTAGTTCAAGCTTATCCTTCCTAACATGATAGTAAGCTTGGCTACCAAAAATCTTCAGCTAATCATAATATGTGGTAGGATGTCCTGACCACAACTCAATTAGAGTTTTCTTGTTAAGTACGGCAGACGACAGATGGTTCACCAAGTAGCAAGCATAGTCTAGGGCCTCCGCCCAATAGACTCTCCAACCCAGTATTCGATAACATACGCCACACATTTTCCACCAAGGTATGGTTCATTCGCTCTGCTACCCCGTTCTGCTGCGGTGTTTCTCTTACTGTGAAGTGGCGCTCAATTCCTGAATCTTAACATTCCTTTACAAAAGAATCGGATGTGAATTCTCTGCCATTGTCTGAATGGATTATCTTGATTCTTTTACCCATTTGATTCTCCATCATCTTCTTCCAGATTATGAATATCTCCAGTACATTTGCTTTGCTCTTCAAAGTGTACACCCATGCAAATCTGAAGTAATCATCTATAAAAGAAACAAAATATCTTTGACCACCGAATGATGTAGTCTTCGTTGGTCCCCATACATCTGTGTGTATATATTATAATATACCTTTGGTGTTGTGGAGGCCAACACCAAAGGGCTTGCGTGTTTTCTTGCTAATAATATAATGTTCATAAAATTGTAATTTGCAAGAATTTATACCTTTGATGAGCCCCTCTTTCTCCAATGCCTTCAGTGATGATTCCCCTGCATGTGCTAGTCTCATATGCCACAGTATCATGGCATTTTTAGAGTCTTCAGCCACAACCACTGTACTTCTTTGCAAGTATTAGAGGTTTTGTTGTTTGACTCATCTTAAGTAAGTCATTGCACCTTTGCTGATCTTTATAACTCTTGCCTCAATCACTACCTTAAAGCCCTTGGCTTCTAAGGCCCCAATAGACAGTAAATTCTTCTTAATTTCTGGCACGTGTCTAACTTCCTTTAGTTTCTGAACTATTCCTGAATGTGTCCTTATCAGCACACTACCAACTCCTGTAATCCGACAAATAACATCATTTCCCATTGTGATTGCACCGCTGTCCGTTTCCCTGAACGAACATAATCAATCTTTCTAGGAGCAAATATGATACGTTGCACCAGTGTACATGATCCAACTGGACTTGTCTACTATTAGACCCATAGAAACTGCTATAAGAGAATGCACGTTGATTGCGTCCAATGCTTCGACCTCTGAAGATCCACTCGCTCGCTGCTTGTCTTTCAGCTTTGGGTTGTCATTTTTCCAATGTCCTGTCTCTAAACAGAATACGCACTGATTGCGTCCAATGCTTCGACCTCTAGATTTCCCTCTTTTCTAGAAGGCTGCATTCTTCTTTAGCCATTGCTTATTCTTCTCTGGTCTTCCCCACTGAAGACTCCTTATCCTTTCTTTTGAACTCATGATTCACAAGGGTTGTAGTCACCTCCTCATACTTCAGAACCTCCTTCCCATGGATCAACATCATGGTGAAGTGCTCATACTCGTCTGGCAACGAGTTCAACAATAACAGGGCCATGTCTTCATCCTCCACGGTTTCATCCAGATTTAGCAAATCTGCCAATAGCTTTGTGAATTCATTCAGGTGCTCATCAATGAAAATTTCTCTTCTCATCTGAAATATGTAGAGCTGCCTTTTCATGTGGAGTCTATTCTCCATGCTCTTCGTCAGGTGCTTAGCCTCTATGAATTTCCATAATTTTAGCGTCGATGTCTTCATCATAACTGCATACTTGATCTCCTGAGTCAAACAGTTTCGGATCAAGCCACATGTACTGCGGTTCATCTTGATCCAGTCCCTCTCTGAAATTTTCTCTAGTTTTTCTTTGCCATTCAGAGCATCTTCAAGATTTAGGGCACACAGTGCGTCTGTCACCTTGTACCGCCACATCCCAAAGTTGTTATTCCCATCAAATTTGACCACATATATCTTAGTCGGATGTGTCACAACTTGGTGGAGAGTCCTCTCCACCACCGATGACGACGAAGGTCCAACCACCTCTTCTCCTCATTCAACCATGTTTATCTTCTTGCTTTAATAAAACTCAATCACAAATTAATAATCAGCTCAAGCAAAACCCTAGCCTTTAAGAATGAACAAGGAAAACTAAACCTATCTCTGATACCACTTGTTGAAATCGTTTAGGGTTTAAAACCAAAAGCGGAACAAAAAAAGAAACTTGAGCGAGCACTGAGAAACTGAAAAATTAAAGCAAGAAAAACAAGCACATAAAATAATCATATCCACAAGATAGAAATTACGTGGTTTGGTGATCACACCTACGTCCAGGGGAGAGCAAAGTTTCACTAAAATTAAAGAGGAATACTTATGTTTAAGGTTAGAGAACCCTTATAAAATCTTCTTTTGGAGATCTTCTTGTGTCTTGTGTGTTGAAACTCTTGTATATCAAGACTTATTTATAAGCCATCCTTGATTCCCAAGAGTTGCAAATTACAATCTCTCAATTAAGGACATAAAAAACTTCCAAATTCATAATTCCCGAAACGGAAGTTTTTAATGCGGCAGTTTTTTAATATCATAATTAAGAGATTTAATTATATATATAGAAAATTAATTTCCTTTGATTTTTCTTTAATTAAGGAAACTTAATTTCCTTTAATTTTCTTTTAATTTAGGAAAAATTAATTTTCTTTAATGTTTCTTCAATTAAGGAAAATTAATTTTCCTTAATTTTTCTTTAATAGCCACCACGTGTAGAATTTTCTCCAACATGCAAAGCTTACTTGCACAACAACTCTCCTTAGGGTTCCTTCTTGGAACCTCCTCCAACAATAGCGAAAGCTCCTTAGCAAGCAATTATGTCAATATAGGAAACTCCACTTATTAGTTTTCTTAAGTATCTAGCTAATATTTGAACCCCAAAAGGTTCAAATTGCCCCTCAAAACACTTGCGACGACACCTGAATATGGGCAGATTTCTGCCAGGCGCTACGATGCGACGGCGTAACGCCCACGTCTCGAATAGGCTGGCATTATGGCGCGCTATAGCGCCTCTTCCTCGAATGGGCTGGCGCGTTGTAGCGCCTCCGCTGTTTGCTTTTTACCATGGCGCGCTGCAGCACCCTGGCCTCAGTTTGCTAGGCGCTATGGTGCGCTACGACGCCTCCGCCTCAAACTGGCTGGCATCGTGGTGCGTTGTGGTGTTCCCCAACACGCAGTAGAGCGCTGCAATCCTGGACTTATCTCCAACTTGTCCCGTATCACCTCGGAACTTCCCGGAAGTTCACCAGAGCACTATTAGCACCTCCATGATAATTTGGATTGTCTTCACACTCTAACAACCCATAGGTTTTCTTACATATCATGGCTTAGCTTAATGAAAATACACATTGCGTATGCTTGAGTTTTGTCAATTCAAACTTACGACGTAGCTTATCGATGTGATTTATTTGATTATTAAGAAAATCCCTTTGATGCTTATCCTTAAACCTTAATAGATATGCCATGTTCATATTAATTAGAAATGCCAATATATGAAAATTCATGATAACCTATTAATATAATATCACTAAAGCAAATATTAAAAATGATAATATGTTATTTTATTGTTTTAATAATAATAGATGTGATGACTAGTTTACCTTTTTCCAAAATATATTTAGTTAATCTTAGTACAAGCTTTGGGACCTAATCACAAGTCATATAATGTTATTTAAAGGTTATAAATATGATCAGGGTATGTAATATTTTTAAAATAGGAAATTGTAAAGGAGAAATATATTTATTTATTTTATCACATAAACTACAATTTATATAAATTAAAAATAATTTAAAGTTGGGAATACACATTAAATTAATGTCTTTAAGATTAAGCTAGCAACGAAAACAAATCATCTTTATTATTATAAAATATTGAAACACAACTTTGACGAACTAATCTTACATTAATCCTTATAAACTTGTTTGATGTCATATTTTTTAGTTGCCATTTAATAGAAATGTGTTTTTAAATGGTTTAGCACATAAATATTATAACTATAAAATAGTCCACTCTATGACAAAACATGTATTGAAGTTGCATGTGCATCTATTGATGTTTTGTTGTTGAGAGATATACAATCAACCATAGCTAGCATAGTCACTTTTTGTGGCTATTTGATCTTCTTATCAACAGACTATTCTCTCAACAATGTGTCACAAAAATGAACAGACTTGTTGTGTTTATATAACTTTTGTCCTTTATCGATACATTTAGCACGATCATTTCTCCGACCTCAAGAATGTCCTATATGCTTTTATATTAATCATCATCAAAATCTCTACTATTACTTAGTATGCTGCCACTCAGTATGCCCCCCACACCCAGTACTTCTTTCTACTCTAAAAGCACCTCATATAAGAGTTTCATTTGAAGTTTTAAGCTATTGTACATCATTTGTTGCAGCTATAATAGCCCATGGATTTAGCCTATTCTCAAGCACTTGTAATATTAAACTAATTTAGCAAAGAATGATTTCTTTATGGTTTTCCTCCATCAATGTTTGTGGCAATCACATTAAATCTTTATGACACTTATTTAAGTAATTTTTTACGTGACACAATTTGTCGCATCCTCACATCAATGCAGCAATAGGTTACTTATATTTTTAGTCATGAGTTGAATTTTTATATAGACTACTAATCATTCATATGTTGAGTTTTTAACTCCCCTCAAAGTTCCTAAAGATGAATCCTCTTAGCCTTGTTTACTTCTTGATAGGTGATCACCAAGATGTCCTAAACCTCCTTTATTGTGGCCATGTTGAAGTCAAAATAATCTAAGGTTTTGCAGACGAGCCTTAATGCACTACTACCGTACATTAAAAGCTCAACCCTTTTGGTTTTTTGCCTTTTAGTGTTAATGTTAACCCTCGGTTGATACGAGATCCCAACTATTTAGGGATCACAAAAATAACTACTTGAATTTTTTGCTAATCATAATGATCGTTTAAAAACTTGGGCATAATGGTACATGCTCATGGTAGGATTAACCTTGGTCATTTATATGTTGTTAAAATACCATTTTATAAAAAAAATAACAATATATAAAAGTAATAAAGAAGAATATAATATGACAATACTCTCTTCACTCCTATATATGCTTAAACTCCTTCAATATTAAAGATTATTGCAAGTGAAAACAATATCATCTAAAATAATCATACAATTAAAATGTTATCATTATTATGCATCTTCACTTAAAGAGCATTTTAAATGTGCATTAACAAAAACCATTTTCTTGAAGTATGAGTCAATCTTTGCTCTTTATTATCTTCTTATCATATTAAGGATAGGCTAATTCTTGCTTTTTGCCACTCCATTTCGCTAAAGAGAGTATGGTGTAGAAAGTTGATGATGAATGCCTTATTCATCACAAAAGTTTTCAAGAACTTGGGATGTGAACTCACACTTCAATCAAATTAAAATGGCATTAATTCCTAACAACTCTTTTTTCCAACACTAACTTTAAACTTCTTAAGCATCATAAATACTTGTAACAATTTTTTCTAGAGTAGCCATATTTTACTTGAACAATCAATAATGAATGTGAGAAAGTATTGATGTTCACTTTAAAATGTTGGAGTAATTGGTCCACGCTCATATGTATGGATCAGTTAGAGTGACTTCTTTATTATGTATCATGCTTCATTTAGAAGAAAAAATTGAGATTATTTTCCAGACACATCCTTCACAATTTTGATTTGGATGGTTTTACATGTGTTAAAAATTCACCAATCCTATTTTTAATATATTATTAATATTTCAAATTTAAATATGCTTACCTTAAATGCCAAAACCATGGCACATAACCTTAAACACTTCATTACATCTTACATCATTTGATTACTCATCATTTCTACTTAAGCAATAGCTCGGTTGAGCAATTTCTTATTATGAGTGTCTTTCATATGCATATTATAACCCTTTTTGAGCAATTCTCCCAAGGTTGAGATATTACCTATCAAATCAGCACATAATTAACATTCTCCCAAGCTTGAGATATATATTCCTTCTTTAAGAAGAAGAATTTTACCATTCTCTTTCATTAGTACTTCTTTATAGTTGAGCATATTTTGCTTGCTCCTGTGCTTAAGTACTAGTTTGCTTTTCATCTTTTTCTCCATTGAGTGCTATGCAGCAAATAAGATTCTTCCTTCTTTTTGACAAAGTTTCTTTTTTGATTCTTCATATTATGATAGCACTTGGATGCATGATAACCTATTTTTAACAAATTTAATGGAGATGGATGAATTATTTTATTTTTAGTTGTGGTTCCTTCTTCCAGTATTCAAAAGTTAGAATTTTGCCTTTAATATTATCTTCATGCCTCCTCGGCCACTTTCTCATCCTTGACCTCTTTCGTAACTACCACAACCACAATTATGGCTATAGTCATCTCGAACATTCATGACCTTTGACCTCTTTACTTTCATCCTAAGGTTTGCTTGATGAGTTTGTTCAACTAATTCAAGAGTTTGGAGTTGAATTTTTTAACTTTGCTGATTCCCTTAAGGCCCATTTAAAGTACTTCCAATGCTTGTTTGGATGTAGATTCACACACAATCTTCTCTAGCGTGAATTCATCTCTAAGTTCAGATATATGAAGAACAATGCCTGCTTATCTTTATTTTGATTTAAATGTGTGTATATTGTATGTGCAGCTGAAGAACTCTCAAGAAACCCACAGGAACTTGCTTCGTGAACTGGTAAGTAAAATCAGCGATTTTAATTCGGCGGATAGTATGAAGTGATATATAACTGAGAAAAAAAAAAACTCTATTATATTTGGACGCAGGAAACAGAGGAACACGCAGTCTATTATGTGGATGATAATCCAACCAACTATCATGCTGCGCTTGCCTTAGGAAATGGTGCTTCCTACTTGTACTCTTTCCGCACACAACCAAGCCAGCCAAACCTTCATGGAATTGGACCCTATGGCCCTCATGATCTACGCCTTGCATGACTATATATATATATATATATATTTATGCGATCTTTGTTGTTGGTGCTTATGCTAAACTTGTCTGACTCGCAGTTAATGTTTCGGTATTGCAAAACGCATTCTACTTTATCTGACTTGCATACAGATTGATGTAAACATAGCTAAAATGTTTTTTATTGAGCATAAAAGGATTCGTACAATATTGATAGAGAATGCACATTACGATCCTTATATTTAGTATGTCTTTTGAAGATGGGGGGGGGGGGACTCTTCCTTTTGGAAAGATCTCCCCATTGCTAAAGGACTCATCATACCAAAGCTGTTTGCTACAGTGCCATGAGGGCGCAGTACAGTCTCCGCCTGCTTTGGGGTGACATGAAAAGTATGATCTTTAGCCAAAACTTTGAATACGCATATCTTAACCAAAGTTTAATTTCACTTTAGCATTGTATTTTCTTGAGACATTATACGCCTAAGATTAATTTAATCTTATTAACCCAACTTCAAATTTTATTTTCCTGCATGCGTATTTTTTCTTTCGTAATACAATTCTCTTACAGGAAAAAAATATCATCGGTTCTGTGAATAATATTGTAACAATTATATTATGACTTCAATTATTTAGGTGTCATTCAAAAAAAATTCATAAAAAAAAATTTTAAAATTATTTATTTATATTAAAATAATATAAATATTATTTTTCTGAATATGTGATCAGGATCTAAATAATATTTCTCATAATTATATTCTCATGCACAGAGCACCGTTCGGAACATTCACCCATAGGTAACTTTTGTGTCATCTCATACCGACAGAGGCATGTCTGGAGCCAGGCGGAGAGTGGCCGGAAGCATCGGTCAATATTCCCTGACTCTCGTCCTCTTGCTCGTTGTCATCCTTCCGAACGCCACCCGTCGGCTTATCGCCGGAGCCGCTGGCGCCGGCTCGCAGGAGCTGGACGACCTCCCTCATGCTGGGCCTGTTGTCGGGGCTGCCGTCGGTGCACTTGAAGGCTAGAATAGCGACGGCCCTGACCTGGGCGGAGTCGAACCGTCCGGCCATCCGCCCATCGGCCATCTGGTCCCACTGGCCCTGTTCTATGAGAGGCCTGGCCCACTGCAGAATATCGCGCTTCTTGCCCGTCGGGAGTTTTTCGATGGGCTTCCGCCCGCTGACGATCTCCAGGAGGAGGATGCCGAAGCTGTAGACGTCGCAGCCCTCGGAGACTTTGCCCCACATGGCGTACTCCGGGGCCAGGTAACCGAGCGTTCCCTTCACCCTCGTCGTGAGGTGGCTCACGCCTTCCGGTATCAGCTTTGCGAACCCGAAGTCCGCCACCTTGGGGCGGAACTTCGAGTCCAGCAGCACGTTGCTGGCCTTTATGTCCCGGTGGATTATGTGCGGGCTTGCCTCGTGGTGCAGGTACCTGCACCGTTGCCATTCCAACTCTTGATATGTCAGCTCAATTTGATTGTGCAATGGAAGCAAATGGATTAAGCCTCTCTAATTAAGTAAAAATAAATAAGAAGGAGACAAATTTAGCATTTTGTCAGGCTGCTCTCTCATTCAAAAATAAATTTTAAAAATAATATTTATATTATTTTAATTTAAATAAATAAATACTATTGAATAATTTTTAATTTTTATTATATGAAAATTTTAAATTTAAATAATATTTCTCATATGATGTGGCACTCAAAAAATTCATCAATAAATTTGAATATTATTTTAATACAAAATTTAAAAATAATAATTATATTATTTTAATATAAATAAATAAATAATATTCAAATAATATTCAAATTCTATTAAATAAATCTAAATATTATTTCTCTATAAAAATTCAATACAATTTTGTAGGTAAAATTCATCAAAAATGCTTTTTTTTAAGTGCAAAATCATAATATATTCTTCAAAATTTAATTAACAACTTTTATGTAACTCTCACCTAAAAGTCAAAATATTAATTGAAGAAATCATTTTATTTTTTTATTTTTATTGAAATAAGTTTTTTGGATTCCAAATTATTTTTAAATATTTGAATAATTATAATTTTTATTTAAATATGTATTCTTAGGAGTCTCTAAATTTAATGATTTTTTTGTAAAATAAAATAAAAAATTTTGAATTTATTAAATTATTTATGAGATATTTATGAGAAATATAATATTTTGTATGAATTATTTATTGAGTAATATTATATTAAATATTTATTTTATTAGATATTTATCTACTGGATGACACTTAATATTATTTTAATTTCACCCTCTAAAAAGTCTTTATTTATTTGCTTAACAAAAAAGGCATTCTCTCCGATCTACAAAAGGTTTAATTCTATATGTTAACGGAGTTATAGGGTTTAATTTTCATATTAACAAAAATATTATCATCAAATAAACCTTATTAAAGTGCTTTAAAATTGGGTATTATAAGAGAGCTTGTAAATAATAAATAATTAAGCACTTAATATGCAATTTAAATATATTTTTAATCATACAGCGATAATGAATTCTTAGAGGATTTTCTTACATCATACCGACTTAACTTTCTTCTTCGCATGTTTCTCTCAAAACCTAAATAAAAATAATTATCATAATTATTTATTTATTTATAAATATTAAATTTAATTTAAAATAAGATAAGTATAATTAAGAGTTAATAATTCGGTCGCACATTAAAAATAAAAAGGTTGGAAACATTTATTTTATTTATTTATTTTGGACAATAATTGAATTATTTATTTTAAATATTATTTTTATTATATATTGAACCGACTTAGTAAATACAAAAAGTTTTTTCAATAAAAAATTATCATAAAATTAAATATTTAATATTTAATTATGCATCTTAAATAATAAATAACCAACATAGTTGATAATCATCATTAATTTAATATAATTATGCAATATAATTTTTATATAAGTAATCCTATATACTTTTTCTTACTATTTTTTTAAATTTATAGTCTTTTTCAACTTAGAATTCGCTTATGCATTATTATTTTTATTATTATCACTTCTCTTAAATTAATTTTTTTAAATGAAAATTGGGAGTTCTCTTTAAATGTAAATTTTCTTAATATATATATATATATATATATATATATATATATATATATTAATATGGCATATGAAGTAAGAATTAGCTCATGCATTATTAATATAATTTTATTAATATTACTCTTTCTTTATACTTTTCTTGAAAAGAAAATTGAAAGTTCTCTTTAAATATAATACATATAGTATGAAAAATTAAAATGAGCTTAGGCATTATTATTTTGCCTTACTCTCAATGCTTTTCTTGAAAAGGAATATGAGAATTTTCTTAAAATATAAGATATGTTTGTACATAGGTTATTTTCTTAAAATATGAGAAATCGTTGATGTGGCATTCAAAAAATTTATTCGAATTATGCATTATTTCAATATAAACTTTAAAAATAATATTTGTATTATTTTAATATAAATAAATAAACTTTAATGAAATAATGTTCAAATTCTATTGATTATATTTTTTTAGATGCCACATCAACTCAATGGTATAAATATAACATTTCTCATATATAAAAATATAATAATAAGAATAAGAGTGGGAGGGGTGGAGGGACTCACGCGATGCCCTCGGCTGATCCAACGGCGATGCGCATGCGGGCGTTCCAGGAGAGGGGGACGTGGCCGTCGGAGCGGCTATGGAGATGGCTGAGGAGGCTGCGATTGGGCATGTATTCGTAGACAATGAGGCGCTCATTGCCACCCGCGTAGTAACCCCTCAGCCCCAGCAGATTGCTGTGCCTCACCCTTCCCAACACCTCCACCTCCACCGCAAACTCCATCTCCACCTTCGAGTTCATCGCCTTCAGCCGCTTCACCGCTATCTGCCCATTCATTATCATCACTATTTCTATCCCTTTTTGCCAGATTCATCATATATCTTTTTGCTATTTGCCCTTTATAATCAATACTAATTTAATTGAATTGTTTCTAATTTAGGTTTCATATCAAAAAAATATATTGTTCATTTTCAAATATGTTAGTATATACATTGAAAACATATATTTTCTTAAGATTAAGAGAATTATAAAATTGTGACATTGTTTTAGCTTAGCTATCTATTTCTGAATAATTCTTATAATTAATGATAATACCAATCATGTATTTACATATCTATCATTGCTAGTTTACTCATGCCTATATATACATGTACTAACTTACCATGCAACTTCACTTATTGAATGAGATCATCTTTCTTTTCTCATTCTTCCTACACTTTTTTTCGTTTTCGTCGGCTTCTATATGGTATCAAAGCAAGAACCGATTCTCTCCCCAATGCAACTCCCCTTCACAAAAGGTCTCGCCTCCTTCCCAAGAACCTACAGTTCAAGAATCACCTCTCAACTCCATAACTCTCATCAAGAACCTTCCAGCTAGCCAGCCAACCTACCCATCAAATCATTTACGCTCACACCCACCTCTACAAATACAATCATACAGTCCCCAACCGAATCTTCTCCACACTATAGAAATATCAGCACCTATCAAAGCAGCTTTGCCTACCCATCATGCACTAAAAACTTCAAATTCTTGGTATCAAATATCATGGACATCACTAACAATTCTCTTACCTCTGAAAATTACCTCATTTTACGTGCTCAAATTACCCAGATTTTCAAAGCAAACAACCTATACCACCATCTTAATGGAACCAAATATGCACCCCTTGCTGAAAACCCAAATCATCATTGATGGATTTCTACCGATCGCCACCTAATAACCATGCAATACTCAACTATATCACCCACCACACTTGTATCATCAAAGCTGATTCATGCTCAGCAATTTGGCTCACTTTAGAAACATACCTTTAATCCACAAATTGATCCAAAGTCATCCAACTAAAAAATGGGCAACATAGCATATCTCTTAAAGATAGATCAATTTCTGAATATCTATCTGACATCAAATCTACGGCGGACAGGATAACAACAGTGAGCTCCAAAATCAATAATGAGGACATCATTTTGTACACTTTGAATGATCTTCCATCAAAATATCAAGCTTTCAAGATAGTTGTACGGACAAACCTCACATCTGTTAACCTAGACGATCTCTACTCCCTCCTCAGCTGCGAAGAAATAAACATACAACAAGATTTACACAAGAAGATGCACCTCACTAATCCCTCTCTATAAACAAGATTTACACAAGAAGATTTACACAAAATTTTAAATTTAGCTTAAAATTGCATATTATTCATTAAAAATGTTAATGGTTATATTTTTGGATTAAATAATCAATAGTTTTAATGTTATATTTTAGCTTAAAATTATATATTTTGATATATATTCAAAGATTTTGTTGCTATAGCTTTGAAATATTTATTCTGAGGGCTTTTTATTGGTATAACACTAAATACTTTATAATTTATCTATGAAATATCTAATTTTTAAATATTACCCGCATAACACTTAAATCTTAAGAAAATACTAAATATATCACTAATAGCGTGAAACGCTGTTTATTCCGTTCCCGCGAGCCCATACCTGCGACGAATACGTTCCCGGGGCGAGTTGCGCCTAAAGCCGATCGCCGCAAGCGGGGAGGAGCCCCGATCCTTACCTCAAGGGCCGAAACCTGAATGCGACGGTGATGCTATCCACTAGCGCCCATGGCGAGCAGCTTCAAGAGTAATCGTTTCAGCCGCGGTTCGGCGTGACAGATCTACGAATCCCGTCGGAACCATGGAAATTAGACGACACGGAGGACGGGATGAGCGCGGAATGATTCGCCCGTTTGTAAATGACGAAGTCAAAGCTGAAGAAGACGAGGAGCAGGAGCTTGTGAGAGGTCTCGATGGCTAAAAGGCAAGCTCCTCCTGGCCCTCGATGAGGAGGAGAGCAAAGGCCTCGCCAATGATACGACAGAAAGAAAGAAAGATCCAGAGAAACGAAACGAAGTAAAAAAGGAATCAGCGCTGTTAGTTAGTTAGGGCTGTTAATATTTTAAATTATATATTTTATAAATAAATTATAATGAATTTAGTGTTATAAAAAGCCCTGCTGAATGAATTTTATAAAAATATCAAAAAAAAAAAATTGATCCAACCGATACTCAACTTTTTCACAAGAAAAAAAAAGAGGGCGCGAATTTCACCTCCTCGCCGGCGGCGGTGCGGCCCCAATAGACGGTGCCGAAGCCGCCTTCTCCGAGCTTGTAATCATCGTGAAAATTGTTGGTAGCGTGGAGGATCTCCTTCAGATTAAAAATCTCCCAGGGGTACTCATGGCTGCCGCTGGAAGCAAGCAAACTGAGCGCCAGCAGCACATCGCTCAATTAACAATATGATAATCTTGCAATAGTTAGTATTTAATTCACATAATTACCTGCTGTTATTCTCTTTTATTCTCCCGGATAAGCAGAAGAAAGCGCAGACCTTCATCGCCCTAATTCCGGAAGCTCAATGCGAAGAAGAGGAACAAGGGTTTGTTGGAGGAGATCGTTGAGACGGTTCAGAGCTTTTATTTGAATTTAATAGTATGAAAAATATTATTTGCTTTCTTTCATTTGAAATATGGATGATTAAAATTAAAATTTTATGAAAGAAAAAATAAATTTAATAATATTTTTTATTTTACTTAATTTTTTAAATCCTAATTATTCTTTTTTTTTTTTTTTTTTTTTTTTTTTTTTTTTTTTTTTTTTTTTTTTTTTTGAAAGATATATAAAAATTATGTTCGTTTCATTCTCAAGACTCGGTCGATTGAGCATAGAGCAGATATTGGCCGACAAATGTTTCTGTTAATTCAGCCCTTTTTTTTTTTTAACTCTAACGCGCAGATGCACTTTTTGAGCTCGCGATTGGCCCAAAATATTTGCCTAATGCTGCTTAACACGCTAAGCTTCCTTCCCTTCATTTTTTATCATTACACTAAGTTTCAGAAAGTTAGACTAATCATATTTAATGACTAATCTATCTTCACTTGGTAAACTGACTCACCATAGTGTACTATATTCATATATATGTTTCATATATCATGAAATTAATGCTATATTTATGCCCGAGCGCTCGAGATGCGGGTGCTATCGAGCGCCCAGTTGCTCTAGAGGTGGGCGCTCTAGCGCACCGCAGAGCCTGCGCGCCCGAGACGTAGGCGCTATTGCGCGTCGTGGCGCTCCGCGGCTCGGCAAGCACAAATCTGAGCTGTATATAAATATTATTAAGCCATTTTTTAAGATTAGGAGGCAAAAATATCCAAAAATATCATCCTGCATTTTAATTTTGAAGGTGCGTGGTTGCTCCGTTATCAGCCTTACTAGTGTCGCTGACTTGAGGAGTTCAACTCGTATAGAATTGTTGTGTAAATTTAGGAACCAACTAAGACAATTAGATATTTTTGTGTACGTATGACTCATATATAATTGTTATTCCCCCTCCCCCCCCCCCCCTTTTTTTTTTTTCAAAAAAATGCTATCTCGACCTCCTGGGTTTTTATTTCATTAAAATAAAATTTACAAATTGGACTGGGACTTGTTTACAGCCAACTACAGGTACCCATCAAAATAAAACGCGACAACACCTGGGGAAACTAGCCACCCAAACCCGACGGCAAAATCGTCAACTACCAACCAACCAAACACGCTTCCGCACAAGGGAAGCTATCAACGTAGGCCAAAAAAAGAAGATAACCCGGCATCATTCAAGCGCCCGAGCAGCCAAAGCCTGCAGCAACCCCCAGACGCAGAACAAAAGATCCAGACCAAACAAAAATCAGCGTCATTCCCATGCATTAGAAGTCAGAAAAAATCATCACCGAAAGGATCCAAGCGACGAACCAGAGAGATCCTGCTACTGAGAGAACAGGGAGGCATCCAACATGAAGAGCTTCTAGAAGGAGAATAAGAAGAACCAGCATGACAGAGCAAAGCCAGAAGGAGCACGGCAGATCGAAGAGCAAAGGGTCGAGACGGGCTGAAGCCACGGTTTCACAAAACTGGACGAGCTTACCCCACAGGCAAACCAAGAGGACTCCAAAGAAAATTTTCCTCAGGAAAAGATGAAAGAGCAGCCTACCAGTACCTGAAGATAGACATGCCTAGGTGCCATTCGGAGACTCCGGCGTCTCTGGGAGAGGACTCTATGATCCAGAGGTGCCGACAGACATGCGGATCCCCTCTCCTTCCTGCTCGAGGTCCCGCGAGTTATCTTTTCCTACCGGTCACGTAGTGCGAACCGAGTAGCGGACTTTTGTGTTTTTTTGGCCCGTCAGGGTGTTTTTACTTTTGACAGGAGCTCTGTGCTCCCCAGGAGGCTTTTGGACCTCCTGGCTGATGACACCGTGGAGTTTGATCCCGGTTGAGTTGTTGTACTGTGATTGACTATTGATATATATATATGCATGGGCTACGACCGTCTTTCATGAAGATAGAACAATCGAAACTTGTAGTTTGAAGCGCAGCCAACTCGCCATCATGCCCACACCACGAAAAAACTCCAGACAGGCGAGCCGTCTAGGAAGGCTTTAAATAGTCGAAGAAGCTGAAGCTGGAGCGACTGAAAAAAAGAGATAAATCCTTCTAGAGAATGCAGGCTGACAAGAACGGGATGGGTCGCCAATCAATCCCGGCAATCCCAGAAAGGCATCATGATACATAAGGCATTGCAGGGTTCTAGAAGAACAGAGCTATAGCTCCTGAAATCTGGGCAGAGCATCTGCAAAAAAGAGAGCCAGGGACCCCCCAAAAAGTCACCAACTGAGAGATCCTGAGAAGCCTTTTGGTTGCAATACAAGCTTCCAGAAAAGGCCAAACAGGATGCAAGCCGCCTGGGTGACCCAAGAGAGAATCCACACCTCAAAAATTAGGGGGAAGAACACCATCAAACATCCGTGTGGCTAAGACCTTTCCACCACTCAACTTAGCTAAGAAAAACAACTGAAAATCTTTCAAAAAATGCAAAAGTTGAAGAAGGGAATTATTGTTGCAAACCAACACTAAATTATTTAACCTGCCGGGGAGAAACGATGAATCAGTCAAAACCATCCAAGGAATCATCCAAATTCTAGCACCAGAGGATCGGGCAAGCCACTGACCCGAATGGTCCACCCACAAAACTTTGGAAATCCAAGCCCTTTCAGAATTAAGTATGGAAAAAAAATAAAAAAGGAGGAGTGCCCATCCAACGATCTACTCAGAGAACTCTTGGACTGAGCTAGGGATAAATAGGTCACAATAAATAAATATATATATATATATATATATATATATATATATATATATAAATATTTTTGTAGTTGTTTACAAGTAATATTTTAATGAAATTTTTATATGCTTATATAAAATAAGAAAGATGTTAGCTTATTTACAAATGCATATACTTACTCAACAAGCCTAGCTAATTTTATTGCTGCCGAGCTTTATTTTATCTTGGTTTGTTGGACTGTGTAATTTTTATTTTCTGTGATTACAATTATTAATTTTGGAGAATCATTTTTGTCTTGTATGGTGTAGATAATATAGCTCCATGTGATTATTCCGTGTTTGATGGTGTATTGTGGATCTTTGTTTTGAATATTGGAGTTTAGTGAGGGACTCTTTGGCTTGAGGCAGCGTAAAGTAACTTTTTATCGATTTTGTGTTAATCTATATAGAAACAGGGTAAAAGAATTACGTACGAATCGGTTGTATTAGGAGAACACGTGGAGCACCCGAGCGAACAAACAAAATCGTCCACCTTCTCCAGTGAACGAGGGATCCCGACGAGTCCTTCGTTCGAGAGATTCATTCGTATGTTTTGACCGAATGAATGCTGAAAATTTTTAATCAATTCGATGGAATAAATTGTTCAAACGAACGATTCGTTCATTTATTTCGTTTGAACAAAATCCTAAATTTTTTCTTAAAATGGGTAATTTTACCTCCCCAATTTGCTTAAGACATCACACTCACAAATTACTTCATTTTAAATAGAAACATATTAAATTTCTTGTAAGAATACTAAACAGAGTAAAATAAGTTGATTACATTATAATCAAATTACTTTACACTCAAAATTTTCAAATTTTCTCATGCCAAATAACCCCTTAGTGCATTTAATTGTTGTTTGATATTTTCTTGTTTCCGACACTCGGGAAGTTTCACATAGTGTTGGACTACATTAAAATTTTGGATAATTATTAATTCATCGTATCTTTTTGATTATCACTTTATAAATTATTGTACAATAATTGTGGAATAAACTGTAATGATCTGATGTTGAATTAGGTAATCAAACTCAACATTAGATATACTGTAATACTCAATATTAAATTATTGATAATAATCCAATATCAAATATTACTTAGGCCAAGAATTACAAAATGTAGGTATAGTATAATAGTGCAATAAAAAGAAAATTTATCCAAATATTTTTCACATTCACTCATTCATATGCAATAAAAAAACTCAGAAAAATAAGAAAATACATTTATTCTACTTTATTGCATTTATTTTAATACATAGCTATACATGATAAAATATAAAGATATAATAACCCAAGTTATTATTTAGGTCATTTATAACTAATCCAAGTCATAATTAGGGTTTCAATGCACTAATTAAATCATTAGGAACTCACCTTTAAGACTTGGTGTAACAATCCAAGTTATTACCTTAGTCAATTATGACTAATCTTAGTCTTAAATCTAACCCTAAGTGCTAATCCAGTCAATATGAGTCAACTTGTAGGATCCAGCCAAATCAGGAGTCGAACGAATCGAATCCTGATTTCTAAAAAAATCAGAAAAAACCTTAAAATATGACATATTTAAAAAGACCTCAGACTAAAAAATGGACTTCACCATTGTGCTAATTGCCCCCAAATTAGCTATGGGTGATGTTTTCGTGTCAATCCGAAGTCGTCGAAATTTCGACGAATATTTTAATAATATTTAAATATCCCAGAAATTGGGAAATTAAAATACTCGTCGGATCAAAAGTCCGACCTTGCCGTTGCGTTCCTCACCCCTCAATTAGCTAGAGGTGAATATTTGGAATTTTTATAGAAATAATTTAATTATTTAAATCAAATTAGGAATTTAATGATTAAAAATATTATATATATATATATATATATAATAATTAAATTATTATTAACTGACGGCGCCGTCCACTTATTCGTGCGCGCCGTCAGTTTCGGCCAACGTCGTCGTTCCCTCCGTCTGATCAGATCAGACGGATCCGAGCCATATGATCGGGATCGATCGAACGGCTCGGGGCCCGTCTCCCTCGCGCACTCCGTCGAGCTTCCACGCTGCGCATCGCCGCTCGCCTCGCCCCACTGACGCCCGCCTAGCCTCGCAGGCTCCGTCCTGAGGCCATTAAGGACCTCAGGAGCTTCCATCCGAGGCCCCATTCGCGCAGTCGAGCCTCTGAAGGAAGTCGTTCCTCCAGCGTCCCGTAGCCGTCCATCCCAGGTACCCCCTAACTCCCTTCACTCACAACCGATTGCCTCCATTTCAATTCGTAACATTATTGCATGCTTAGGATTAGGATTTGACCGGATCGATCGGGTTGGATTGAGCCCGATCGATCAAATTTAGCGATCGATCCACAGTCGTTTCGGTTAAACCCACCAAACCCGTAACCCTATGATTAGGGTTAGGGTTTGCCAGCAACTCCAGCCACCTCCAGCGATGGTCCGCCTGCCGACGTGTAGGCCTCGACGAGGGCTACCGCCGGCTGAGCGGGCCAAGGCGGTGCGACGACGGGAAGGCCGGCAAACGCCGTGCCCTCGCCCAATGCCCTCGGGACGCTCCGCGGAAGGGGTGAACTCCGGGTCGGGTCGCGTCGACCCGAGCCTGACCCGAAACCGTTCGGGTCGGCATAAGCCTAGGTGGGACCCAGAGTGCTACGTGGCACCCTCCGGGTGCGACACGTTGCAGCGTGGACCCACCACCAGAAGACCGCAACCATTCGGCTTCCGTTGTGGGGCCCACAGTGCCACGTGACAACCTCCGGGCATGCCACATGTCCCGTGGGGCCCACCACCAGAGCCGCGGCTCTTCAGCGGCGGCTGTGGGGCCCACTGTGCCACGTGGCATCCTCAGGGTGCGACACATGGCAGCCGTGGGGCCCACTCGCAGAGCAGTGCCCAATCAGGCGCTGCCACGTGGCAGTCGTGGGACCCACTATCAGTTCCGACAGTCAGTTAGTTATTAATTAGTGTTAATGATAATTAATTAGTTATTAATTATAGTTAACAGCTAGATTAGTTCAGTTAATTAATGGTAATGAGTAGTTAATGGCTTTTAAATAGTAAAATAGATAATTAATAATTATTAATACCAAGTAATTAATTAGGAAATCATTAATTAACTGATCTGCATAATTAAGAATTAATTAACTAAATTTAGCTTAATTACTTTTAAATAGTAAGCAGCTTATTAATTATTTATTATTAATATTAATTGCTAATGAAATAGTCATTAATTAATTAATTAAATAGTAATTAATCATAATCCTAATTGAACATTAATAAAAATAATATTATATTTAAAATAATTAAATAATAGATTAATTAATAATTAATTAATACTTAATATAATTAATTACAAATTAATTAATTAATTATTAAATATAAAAAATATAATTGGAACTTTAGGAATTGATAGTAAATTAATACAAATTGTATAAATGAATAGTAAAATAATACAAATTGTATTTTTGAATAGTGAATTTAATTAATTAAAAAATAAATAAAACTTAAAAGCTTAATAACTTTTTGTAGGATGACCCAAACATAGCCGATATATGTCTCATTTTACTCAGAAAAATAAAATAGACCAAATGACATAATGCAGAATTTAATTTCGGGTGCGCATAACGAAGTAGCATTTTAGGACCTATTTAAGACCCCATAACTTTTGACCTAGTTGACCAAACATAGTCAATATATGTCTTAAAATACTCAGGAGAACAACCACATTATCGTAGTAGTATTAGTTTTTCCATTTAGACATTAGGATAATAAGTTAACCCTGGATCTCATAATTGACTTTAAGGAAAATTGACTAAAATGTCCTTAGGATTCAAATGGCCATAACTTAGTCAATTCAACTCCAAATTTAAAAATTCAAAATACTAACTAGTCTAAAATTTTAATATCATTAATAAACTGAAATAATATTTAGAATCTAAATCCTAAAAAATTAGAAAATGACCAAAATACCCCTAGCCTCATTTTAGTCATAACTTGACCGTTTGAAGTCTAAATTGGATGTACTTACTGTCTATCTTCAAGTTAGACAGTAAGGAATCATTTGAAACTAAGAAACTTCAAATTAGACCCTTAAACTAAAAGTTGACTTTTTAGACCCTTGAGTAAGAGCAAAATAACGCTCAAAATTTAGGTTAAACATCATTTACCTCTAATTAGTCTTTTAATTCACTAGAATTAGTATAAAAACTATGTTAAAATCAATTAAGTGAGTAAAATCATCTATTAGGTCAATTCCCTATAAAATTACATAAGTCCTTTCCTTAGGACATCACACATTATATAAGGACTATTCTTGAGATTAAGATTAGATCATATATTAGATTTTATTTATTGGGTAAATGGGTTACTCGATGGATGAAACCTTAGTTTTTATTAGTTTTTAGAAATTTATAACTTATTCTAATTATTTTGTCTTTTAACCTTGGAATTAAGATAGGAGATTCATCCTATTAAGTTTAATTACTTAATAAGATTTGCCTTAATTATTAGATCATTATTAGAATAAAACCTAAAACTTAGGTCTTATCCTTTTGGATTATGTGATTAAGCCCAATTCTCATGGTATTTAATTCATAATTTATAGTTTAAAAGATCTTAATCAGATCTCAGATAGAACGTCTAAATTCACAAAAAATTAGGACGTATGATTTATTGATTTAACTTATAATCATCATCTGATTGAATTAGATTAGAACCTGATTAGTTCTAATCCTTTTAACTTATAAGGACGAGTTTCTAAGTTACACTCGATAGTAGGAAAATGATGATCCTGAACTTGTGTAACTTGGAATAGTTAGAATGGTTAATTAGAAAACAAATGATATCACCGTATTAGTAGAGTCCCTTGCTTACTTGATTTATTTTTTTGCTCTGCACTCCTTGATGTTTGAGCCATTTTTTTTTGACATGTCATATAAGAAAATATTGTTGCATGAAAATGAAAACTTAAAAAATTAGGAAAACATATGCATTTGGGTCCATTTTATGGTGGACTATGGTGCACATTTACTCCAATGGACAGGGGTAAGGTAAGATTATGATGCTTAACACTACTCATTGAGGAGAGTGTGTTAGGCTTGGGACTCGTTTAGTCTTACAGACGTGCTTGATTCCTCAGTTATTTCTGAAATTGTCCACAGAAATAAAAGTAAAATAACTAAAAGATGTTGCATAGTATTATCTGCATCTTTAGTTGCACAATGTTGTTGAGATATATTTGCCCTAGCCCATAAAGGCTATGGGGATGGATAGATATATATGTTGGGCCAAATTGGCTAATTTTTCTGATATGACAATTAGTACATAGATATTCAGATTCATGTAC
The DNA here is from genome assembly GCA_016760335.1 of Gastrodia elata. NCBI lineage: Eukaryota > Viridiplantae > Streptophyta > Magnoliopsida > Asparagales > Orchidaceae > Gastrodia > Gastrodia elata. The sequence goes on along the minus strand of CM028680.1, from coordinate 43,184,371 downwards.
AGTTTTGATACTTGGCTTACTTTTCAGTATTTTTATTCAGTCAGTTATTCCTTTATTCAGCTTATATATATTAGAATATTAGAATTTTGCTGCTATTATATGTATCATTGTTGAGTTAAGTTATTTAGTTTGCATATTTTTTTTTATCATCAGCATGTTTAGGATGTAGTATTTTTTTTAGCACTTGTGTAGTTATTTATATATGCCTACCCTGTTTAGCTTATATTTGAGGCATGTCTTTGTCTCTTTTTTGCGTAAGTTATAAATGTTATTTATAGCTTTTCCCTTTCTTATTATATTACTAGTCGCTCCTATTTTTGATATAGCTGTTCCTTAAAAAATGTAAAATGGTGATATTATAAAACACATAAAATTCATCAGCTTAAAATGTACTTAGACAATTGTCTAACACAAGATTTTTCTTTTTTTGGCTGGGGCTGTGGCGGCCCTGCCCCACCGTGGTCTTGTTAACTCTTAAGTTAACATGATTACAGTGGAAGGGTCACCAAATGACAAGGTCCCTACTTATAATTAGATTAGGCACACAATTTAATCCATCATAATTATGGACTTTGCCATTCTCCAAGTAAAAATCTCACTAAATGAAAATACAAGAACAACAGAGTGCGGAAGCATACATACAACATCCATCCATTATATAAATACAACAGTCCAGAATAAGTAAAGTAAAGTAAATTAACCCTGTATTATTACATTATTAAATAGTTTAAAAGAGCTGAAGATAAACTCTCATCCTCACAAACGCAGAAAGAAAACTAAGGATCTTTAGGTACACGCTCCTCCTCCACAAGCAGATCTCCTGAAGGCTCTATCACTCCAAATAGCTCGGAATCTACCATTATCGATTTCACAATGATAGGGCCCCAATCAACAAAAGAAAAATCTAGTTAGACAAAATGTCTAAGTATATTTTAAGTTGCAAGTTTATTATGTTATTTAGATATCACCATAAACAAGTACAAAAGCATAGTAGGAGCAAGAATGCGTAAGAAAGAAACAGGTAAAGTTATAAACAACTAGTTTATAACTTAACAACTATGAAGTAAGCACATACCTCTTCCAAAGCAACTATAATAAGGTCAAGTAAGTAAAAGAAAGACTAAAGTAAAAGACTATAAGAAAATACATTCTAAACATGCTTATGATTAATACAGAATTATGCTAAGTGACATTAAAGTAAATGAGCGTATAAAATATTTTAAAGCTGAAAATAAAACTAACATTCTATACATGTATAAACAATAAGTAAAACTAGCACCCTTTATGAACACAAAGCTAAACAATGTAGTAAAATTGTAAGTAAAAGTAGTGTTGAAATGCAGAATATGTAAAGTAAAATAGTAAGTTCAAAATTAAAAGCTGTATTGGCTATTCAAGCCACTCAAACTGAAAGTACACATAGAATCTCTTAGCCTGATGGGCTAAGACTGAAGCTCTGAATGGATAAGAGTACTGAAATTAGTATACCATATCAAATCTTAACAATTCAATCAGTTGGATTGGTCTGACCTGACACCATAGCCAATCCAGAACGGGTGAAATGAAAAGGTATACTAATCAAGCTAGCATCTGAACAGATATTATCAACACACTTAGCCTAATATGCTATAACTAAAAAGCTAAGTATAAGTGTACTTAAATTAGTATAACCATATCAAATCCTGACAAGTCAGATAGTTGGTTCGGTGTGACTTAACAATATAACCGATCCAAAACGAGTGAAATGAAGAGGTATACTAATTAAGCTACACCCTACTAAAATATAAGAAAAAGAACAAATGCTACTTATGAATTCTCAAAGTTGACATAAGATATTCATCAATTATCCCATGTACACAATATATGTTCAAGGTATAAAACTCAATTACAAGGTAAGCAAAGCATCAAAGTCAAAGTGAACAAGAGACTCTACTAGGACACAGGTGATATCTATTATTGTCTAATTTAATCATTCTATCTACTCTAAGTTACACAGGTTCAGGATCTCCAGGTCCTACTATCAAGTGTAACTCAGATTCACGTCCTTATAAGTTGGAAAGCAATTAGAACTGGCCAAGTTCTAATTGATTAAATCACTGACGATTATAGATTAAATAAATAAATCCATTGACCTATTTTGATAATTTTAAGAATCCCAAACTCATCTTGATTAGCCAAATCAAGATGATAGGATTAATCACTAAACTCCAAATGATGGGGCTTAAATCACTTAATCCAAAGGTATATCTAAAGATCTAAGGTTTAAAATTCATATCTCACAGATTAGATTAAGGTAAATCCTAATGATTAAATCAATCTCATTAAGATAGATCTCTATCCTTAATTTTAAAGTTTAAAGATTAAATAATTGTTAAATAAACTAAGAAAATCTATAAACTAGTAAACTCAATATTTCACCTATTGAGTAACTCAATTTACTCAATAAATAAACTCTAACCTAATATCTATTTCTAATCATAGGAATTAAAGCTCTTAATTACTAAGAGTATTTCTCAGACACACATCCTAACTAGTGTTATAAGACCTAAAGAAAGATCTAAGAAGATTAAGGAAGGAAGGAACACTCACATCTTTCTTAGGATTTTCCTTAAGGATTTAAGATTGAAGTTTTAATCAAAAATAAAATTAAGGCTTAGACTTACTTAATTTTTTCTCTAAATCATTCTATTTACTATTTGTACTACTTAGAATGTAGTTTTAGGGTTCTAAAATGATAAACCCTAATTTTGGGCAAAATGACCATTTTGCCCCTACTTAAGGGTTCAAAAGATCAAATTTTGATCCAGGGTCCCAGATCTAAAATTTTCAATGGCAAAGTGTTTCATGCTGTCTAATATAAGATTAAAGAGTAATTACACAAAATTTGGATAATTATTAAGCCTTATGAGATCAAATTAATGAATTTGACTCATAGGGGCATTTTGGTAATTTTGCTGAATGAAATTAAAGTTTTCTTTCTGTTTATTAATGCTTATTATCTAAGGTTTTCATAGAATCTAAAATTTTTGAATTCTGATAAGTATTGGCTAAATTATAGCCAATACAAGCTTAGGGGTAAAATGGGAAATTAAAGGTTTCTTAATTAAGGTTCAAAAATCTTAACTTTGTCAATTTGTGTCCAAATTGAGTGAAATTAGTGACTATAGGTCACATATAATCCACTAATCATAATGACTTATGGTAGGCTCAATTTGGACTCTAATTGACTAATTTATGGCCTAATTAAGGTTTAGGGTGATTAGTGAGTGATTAGTGAAATTAATCACCAAATCACTAATCCAATTACACCATTAGATTTTAATCTACCTTAGGAGTTCTCTGAAACTTGAATTGTTTAATTTGGATTATTAAATTTGCTAATATTCACTAATTAAGTTTTTAGAGTAATTAGGGTTGATTAGTAAATCTAATCATTGGATTTTAAATATTTTTATAGATTACTATTAATTAGGTTTTTATGATCAAAATGAATATAAGGATTGCCTAATTTGGAGTTCAATTGACCAAGTTATGATCAATTGAAGTTCTATGTTTATTTGACCTAATTAGGATTATGTCCTAAAAGTGATTAGTCTAAATCTAATCCAAACAGTAAAGTTAACACTACAAAAATATTCCTTAGGATTTTTTGAGTATTTTGAGACCCATATTGGGTATGTTTGGGTAAGTATACACAAAGTTGATACTATTTATAATTTTGTGATATTTATGGTTCAATTTAGGGGTCCTAAATATCACTATATTAAATATTGATCCAAATGAAAAATCAATAGTACTAAATTATTCCTTATAATTTTCTGTATTTAATGGTATATTAATATGCTACATTTGGAGTTCATGATTAAGAGTTATTAATGATTGAAGGTTTAGCAATTAATTTAATTAAATAAATTTTTAATCATTTTTCTTAAATTAAATTAAATTAATTTTAATTATACACGGTGACTCAATTGGATGCGTTGGCAGATGACGTGGAAGGTGGGCTCGTGGACAGCACAACTGTGCAGGAAGGAGGGTGTGGTGCCCCCGTACTGACAATAAGGAAGTACGGTGCTCCAACTGTGGCAAATCCCTGACTTAAGTAAAGTTAGGTAAACCCAACCTGCCTTAAGCCAAGGACTTGTCACCAAGTGTTATAACATCATTAATATACAAATATCAAAGTGGCAGAAGCAATGAACAATAGAGTAACATCCACAAGTATACATAGTAGGAAAAGAGAATGCAATATAGTAACTCATCACAATGCAGAAATAAAATACATCCAGAAGTAATTATTACAAACTGAAGTTTAACGAAAACGAAAACAATTGTCTCTCAATCTCACTGAAATAAAATTACAATATCTATCTAAACAGCAGCAGCACGATCCTCCTCCTAAACCTGCTGCTCTTCTGCGACACTGCCCACGAACACGTCCGAATCTGATATTTGTCGGTATCACAAATGCCAGGGCCCTAGCCAACAAAATAAAAATATTACAGTTAGACAATTATCTATGTACATTTTAGGCTATTTTAATGATTTAAACATTTAAAGATATCACATTTTACGTTAAATACACATGCAAGCAGTAAAGGGTGCAACAAGCTGTGAAAGAAACGAGTAACTATAAACTGTCCATTTATAGCATTTGACATGTATGTGAAATAACATACCAAGACATGAAAGTAAGCAAGGTAAAGCTAACAGCAAAAGAACTGCAACTACTATGATAATTCCACTCATAACATGATTATGATTGTATTAACATATGCTGAGTATATAAAGAAAACACAAGTACTGAAAATATGCAATTCTAGCATCCTAAACATGCCAAATATATATAAGTAAATATATGAGTATACATACAACATGCTAGTTAAGAATAAGAAAAGAAAAGAAAAAAACTACTGAGACATGTGGCAAAGCAAGCAAATACTGAAATAAGGCCACTGAAGTATGTGACAAGGCAAAACAGAAAACAATACTAAACAATCCAGCTAAAGTAGCAATAAGTCTAAGACATAGTACTGCCATACCGGCCAATAGGCCATCCAGGGCCTCCAATATCAATCAATCAATCCCCAGTCTAGCCTTCCAAATATGCTAGGTCTGAGTCCAGTCTATACAATACTACTACTGAAGAGGTGGACTAAGCTAGGACATATTCTACCAATTACAAACAAGGCAAAACTGAATGATATACAATTCCAAACTATATCATAAGTTTTCCTATTATGCTCAAGAAATAAGGCTCAATAACCAAGGTATGCCAAGCCAATCAATTCAAAGTAAGCAAGGGACTTAATCTAAACTCATGTGATATCTGATATTATCTAATTATCAAAATCTAGCTACTCTAAGAAGGTACAAGTTTAGGATCTCCAATATCGAGCTATCGAGTAGAATCTCAGATTTACATCCTTAAAGTTAATATTAGAACTTAACAAGTTTTAATCCAAAATCATGTGACGACTATATAGTTTAAGTAAATAAATCAACATCCTAGTTTATTAATATTTTACTCTTTTACCCAAATCTTGATCAAGTAAATCAAGATTTAAGGATTCAGGACTTGCACTCCACTTTGGTGTTCAAAACCTAAATCCCAGGGTGTGTCCTAATAAGAATCTAGGGTTCACACTCTATTCCAAAGTTAAGGATAAAGGATCCTATAAGCTGAAAGATCCAAGAACTATGAACTTAGTGAAGGGTTATTCTACTGATTATAAGATAAAATAATCAGTTAAGAACTTGAGAATCAAAGATCTATATTCAATCTTTTAGATAATCTCATTATCCTATAGATTGAATCATCCTATACTCACACGGTAGGTTTCAAAAGATTAAACAATCAAACATTTAAAGAATTTCAATTGGAGATGGTTCAATTCAAATTGAAGATCTAAGTCTAAGATCTAAGATCTAATGATCTGAAGTTTGATCATTTTAGACTTTAAACTAGAGTTTTAACTTAAGAGTTTCCATTTGTGTTTCTTTTAGAATTTTAAGTTCATAGTTAAACTATATGGAGCTTAGTAAGGTTGAAATTGAGAATTTTAAATATTAGATTAAATATCAAACTCATATTGATCTTGTTAGGGCTACTTAAGATCTAAGGATCTGAGGTTTGATCACTTTAGACCTTAAGCTAGATTTTAACTTAGGATGTTCCATTATTATTTCTTTTAGCATTTAAGCTTATAATTTAACTAGTTTGTGCTTATCAAGTGACTTCTGAAATGGTTACATTTAAGTGTTAAGCTTAAGTGACTTCTTTAAGGTCACTTAAGATCTAAGTGTCTAAATTAGGGCTTAATTGAAGATTTCTTGAATTAATGATCACATTGAAATTGTTATTAGTCTAAGAGTTCCAGAGAACAATTCTAATCTATCTTAGGGTTAATTTACTGAATTTCCCAAGGTGTTATGGCATTTAAACACAATTTGGTCTAAATGACCAAAATACCCCCACTTAAGCTTAACTTGGGATCTTAGGTTTTACTTATCCAATTTAATCCAAATCTATTTTAATACACTTCATATTGGTTAATAGAGTAGAAAATACACTTATCTTAAGTTTTGACCTCTTAATTAATCTAATTAGCACTAATCACTTATTTAAGCCAATTTTGGGGATTAGTAAATTTAGGGCATCTTAGGGCAATCCAACCTTTCCAAATGGTTCTAGTATACTTAGGGTAGCATTAGGGACAATCTTTATCAATATCAGAGGCTTAATTAGGTTTAATTTTTCTAATCCCTAATTAGGGTGATTAAGGAGTGATTAAGAAAAATTAATATCCAAAACTAAACTTAAGGGTCTGATCTTATTTCTTAGGGTACAAGGAGCAATCAGAGCCTTTAATCTCATTAATTGGATATTTACATTATTTTATATGATTTAATTTATGATAGCAAGGAGTTTGGCAAATATTTTTTAAATCCAACCATTGGATTGGAGATTTTATTTTATATTTAGATTCCTTGAATTTTTTTGATTCAAATGGTATATTGGATCATACAATTTGGATTTATATAACTAAAGTTATTCAAATAATTTAAACCTTATCTCCCCTACTGTGGAAACGCGAGTTCGGGCTGAATGTTTATTTAAATTGGAATCATAGGTTTTAATTAATTTAATTCACAACCATAGAAAATGTCATCCAATAATTATTTAATCAGCCACAGCCCAAAATCAAAAGGCGCGGGCCGGGGGCCGGCCCGACCCAAGGCCCACCCACGATTTCATATTCTTCCTCTCGACGAGTCCCAACCCAGCCGAACTTCAACGCTGAAATTCTCGGCGCACAGACGACGACGGCGGCTCAACTTGATCCCTACACGTTCACTGAGTCAAGACGCGACGATTGGACCAAGAACCCCCATCTGTATCCCTCTGGATCGATGGGGTGCTACTCGACCGAGACGCCTTCGATACGGGCGGCCGACTGTGAGGGGGCAATTCTCCTCACAGAAGCCTCTATTCGACCGAGGTTCGATCCCTACACGTTTAGGGAGTCGAGACGCATTGAACCCCCAACCTATCTTAACCTGAGGCGCAGCCAATTGCTGGGTCCTTACTCAGACTCAGCCATTGGCTTGGCTGCTAGCTCAGTCGATCGATACGATCGACTCGAGCTAGCTTAGCCCCAGGCGACAATCACACTGGGTTTCCTAAGTGGCTAAGGTAACCTAGATGACATCCAGAGCTCATTCAGAGGGTAAAAACCAAATGGAGCTTGAAGAAATTTCCATGGGGGAAGGCTGTACCTCAAGTCGGGCTGCAGGCTTAGCCAAGGGGAATTGAGGTGCGCTGAAGCTTCCTAGACAGCAGACAAAGCTTCACATGGGGTCTGAACACCAGACGGGCCCTCTATCAGCGGTTCGAGCTTCGGAAATGTCAGGATTCGCCGAGGAAGACGGAAGCTCCAGAGACTTCAATTGGGGAAATTGAGTGTTCACAGTGAGCAAAGGGACTCATTGTGAATCACTGGGAGTATTTATAGGCCAAGGGGGCTATGGGGGTGGTTTCCAGAGCTCGTGCAATGGCGAGAGGCTCGGGCCAACGGCTATGGGCAATTTGAGGAGAAGGCAGCCGGCCAGACGAACACGCCGAGGGCATGAGAGGAAATTCGGTGGTTTTCCCATACTTCCACACTGACAGGGAGGATCCTGGCTGTCGGTGGGGACCAGACGCAGATGGGCGAGGTGAGGGAGACGATCCACAGTGCTCGGGTTTGTCTATGCCGTCTGATGGAGTGACCGTTGGTCTCGAATGGATCTAATGCGTTATTTATGGGATAGGATGGTAGCCATTGGATATGCGCGATGGATTCAATGCCTACAATTTAATCTTAACACGGAGGAGATCCCGCCGTTCGATGGCTTGCGCCAGGTTGTGTGCTAACGCATCGGGTGGCTGAAACGCGTGCGTTGCTGTCGGGACCCCGCAGCGGATCTGCCACGGTCCCAATAGCAAATCCTGGGTTTTATTTTAAATAAAAATTAATTTTAAATATAAATAAAATTAATTAAATAATATATAATTATTCTTAAATTATCTAAATCCAATTTAGGACCAAATGAGCCTCAAAAATTCCCAAAATTTCACCCTTAGCTAATTAGGGTATGAGGAATTCAAAAATGAAATTAAATTTTAATTTAGAGATCAAAATAATTTAGGTATTTTTCAGGGCTTAAAATAGCTAAAAATACCAAATTTTCCATTTTAGCTCCAAATGATCCCAAACTTCTAGGGTTAGGTTTAAATGACCCATTGAATCCAATGGAATCAAAATCAAGCCTTGGTTTAGCTTAATTAATCCAGGTCTAGCTAGGGTAACAACTTAGGGTTATTACCGTGGGACCCACAATTTGCTTAAGTAGGCGGGCCCGATCGCCCACTGTGGCGGCCCTGCCCCGCTGTGGTCTTGTTAACCCTTAAGTTAACATGATTACAGTGGAAGGGTCACCAAATGACAAGGTCTCCACTTAGAATTGGATTAGATACACCTTCTAATCCAATCTTAACTAAGGACTTTGCCATTCATCCCAGAATTTATTACTAAATGATCATACAAGAACTCAGAGTGCGGAAGCATAAAACATAACATCCATCCAATACAATATAAATACAACAATACAGAATAAGTAAATTACTGAAAGAGAAATATAAACCTGTATTATTACAACAATTAATAAGTTTAAAAGAACTGAAAGGAACTCTCAATCTCACTAAAAGAAAGAAAACTAAGGCTGCAAATCTTTCAGAATGGGCTCCTCTCCCAAAGGCAAGCTCTCTACTGGATCTGCTGCTCCAACAAACTCAGAACCTATCATTATCAGTTTCATAATGGTAGGGCCCCAGCCAACAAAAGAAAAATTGGTTAGATAATATGTCTAAGCACATTTTAGGGCAAACAATTTTATTAGGTTACTTGAATATCACCATCAACTAGAAACTGAAACAAATAGGTGCAGAAAAGCGTACAAAAAGAACAATATAAAGTTATAAACAAACAGTTTATAACTAAAGCAACTAGGAAGTAATACATACCTCCTTCAAGCAATTACAACAAAGACTGGTAAGCAAAGACTAAACAAAATTGTAAGAAAAGTACAGCCTAAACATGCTTATGATCAAACAGAATATGCTAGGTGACATACATAATTTGAACAATATAAAACTGAAAGCAACTAACATCCTAGGTGAGCATCAGAAAATAGTAAGTAAAACTAGCATCCTATATATAACATGTGTAGAAAATCTGTAAATAAAATAGTGCTACAATGCAAAATATATAAGTAAAACAGTAACTGAAAATGGAAACTGCAGTGATTATCTAAGTCACCCAAACTGAACACATACATAGTAAATCTTAGCCTGATGAGTTAAGAAACTCTGAACTGAATGTAAGTGTACTTGAATTAGTATATCAATATCAGAATCCTGACTCTATAGTCAGTAGGGCGAGAGTCTATCCATCCTATCACTCGAACTAGACATGGCCAATAGACTGTCGGACATTAAACCCTCGAAAGGTTGCTGACCCCGAACGAGTTGATCGAAGAGGTATACTAATCAAGCTACACCTTAAAAATCACTTATGAAATGAAAACATAATGCTGCTTATGAATGTTCCAAAATAACATAAGATATTTATCAAATATCTTAAGTACATAATATATGTTCAAGGTATAAGGCTCAAAATCAAGGAATGCGAAGCATCAAAATCAAAATGAGCAAGAAACTCTATCTAAAATACAGGTGATATCCGTTGTTGTCTACTTTATTCGTTCTATCTACTCTAAGTTACATAAGTTTCAGAATTATCAATTCTTACACATTTTGTAACTTAGAATCACGAATCATACTAGTTGAAGATAATTAGGACTGGCCAAGTCCTAATTATAACTTAATCAAAAGACGACTATTTGGTTAAAATGAATAAATTATCGATCTAATTTTGTAATTTAAAATAATCCCAATCTCATCTTGATTAGCCAAATCAAGATGAAAAGATTAAGAATTAGACTCCAGATGATGGGGTCTAATCACTTAATCTAAGGGTCTAAGTTTAAAACCCAAATCTCACAGATTAAGTTAAGGCAAGTCCTAATGATAAATCAATTCATTATGATAGATCTCTATCCTTAATTCTAGAGTTTAAAGATCAAATAATCATTTAATAAACTAAGAAAATCTATAAACTAGAAAACTCAAGGTTTCACCTATTGAATAACCTAATTTACTCAATAGATAAATTCTAACTTAAGATCTATCCCTAATCTTAAGAATCAAGGCTCTTAATTACTAAGAGTATCTCTCAAGACACACATCCTAACTAATGTTATAAGACCTAAGGTATGATCTAAGAGTGATTAAGGAAAGAAGAACACTCACAATTTACTTAGGAATTTTCCTTAAGGAGCAAATTTTGAGATTTTAATCAAAATATAATTTAGAGTTGGATTTGATTAATTTTAGTTCTAAATCATTCTATTTACTAATTTTAGTGATTAGAAATTGAATTTAGGGCTTTTAAAGGCTAAACCCTAAATTTGGGCAAAATGACCATTTTGCCCCTACTTAAGGGTTCAAAAGATCAAATTTTGATCTAGGGCTTAAATTCTAAAATTTTCTCTTGGAAAGTGTTTCTTACTGTCTAATGTAAGATTATACAACAACTAAATTAATTTTGGGTGATTATTAAGCCATATGAGATCAAATTAGTAAATTTGACTCATAAGGGCAAATTAGTAATTTAACTTGGTGAAAGTTAAATTTTCTTTCAGATTATTATTCTTTACTATCTAAGCTTTCCATAGAATTTAGATTTGCTAAATTCTGATAAGTATTGACCAAGTTATGGCCAATACAAAAGTTAGGGTTAAAAGGTGATTAAGGAATCTTAATTATGGGTCAAAAATCCTAACTTTGCCAATTAGTATCCAAATTGAGTAAAATCAATGGCTATGGTTTACAAATAGTCCACTGATCAAAATGACATGGGGTAGGTTCAATTTGGACCTAATTTGGCTAAGTTATGAAATAATTAAGGTTTAGGGTGATTAGTGAGTGATTAACAAAATTAATCACTCAAACATTAATCCAACCCTACATATAGGTTCTACATAACTCTATGAGTCCTCTGAAACTTAAATTGCTCGATTTAGATTACTAGATTTGCTAATATTCACTAATCAAGATTTAGAGTAATTAAGGGTGATTAACAAATCTAACCATTGGATCCTAAATATTTTTGTAGATTACTGTAAATTAGTTTTGCTTATCTAAATTGATATTTGGATCATTCAATGTGGAGCTCAATTGACCAAGTTATGGTCAATTGAAGTTCTAGGGTTAATTAGGGTATTTAGGGTTAGGTCTTAAATGTCATTAGGCAAATACTAATCCAAACAGCAAGGCTAACCCTACTAAAATAATCCTTAGGGTTTTGTGAGTATTTTAAGACCCATATTGGGTATGATTGGATTAACACACCCAAAGTTATGATTAAATAAAATTTTGGATATTTAAGGCTTAATTAGGGGTCCTAAATATCACTATGTAATATATTTATCTTACTGGAAATTGACTAACACCATTGTAGTTCTCTATTTTTACTGATCATAATGGTATATAATTTTATTATATTTGGATTATTAATTTGCAACTTATGGGGGTCTAAAGTTCTTAATTTAATTGATTTGACTTAATTTAAACTATACATATATATTACTGTTATTAAATAAGTTTATTTATTTAAATGTTCTGTGGAGGGACCCGCATTATATGACGTGGCAGGCAATGGCGTCAGTAGGTGGGCCCCAGAGATCAGACGGCGACAGCGATGCAACACGTGGCGTGCCGGTATTGAGTGAGAGCAAATGGCGGGACCCACCAGGCACTGTCTCGAGAAGACAGTGGGGCCCGCCATATCGGCTTAGCACGGACAGACCCGTTTGCCAAAATACGGGCTGGGTTCGACCCGGCCCGACCTGGAGCAAAGGGCGACGCGGCAGACCGAGGGAAGGAGGCTAGGGCTACCAAATTACTGGCCTATCCGTCGCCGATAGAGGCCGACCCGCATGCCTTTCGAAAGGTCTTGGAGAGACCTTTCATTTGAGGTGCGGATCATCGCCGGAGATGATCTAGAGGGACTGCAATAACTAACCCTAGGTGTGTGGCTACGAAACGATAAGGGACGGACGGAGCAAAACTGTGTATTACTATATACAGTTTGCTAATTTTGATCGATCCGAGTCATTAAAAGCTAATCCAATTCGATTGATCAGAAATCAAACACATGAAATAGGTTTATAATCAATAATATTGAACATCGCATAAGATCGAAGGAATTGGGGAGTACCTTAAGATAAACGGCACAGAATATCTCAACCCAAAATCGAGAGCTCCTTCGACTTTCCAAGGTGCCCCACTGCCAAAACTCACGACAGAGATTCTTTGGAGCCTTTAATCAGGCGTTGAGCGGTGATTCCAGGCTGTGGAAGGCGCGTGGAGAAGAGGCAGAGCGACGCGTGCTGCCTCTCGCGACACGCGGAGGACGATGACCTTCGACCGTTCGATCATTTCGATCGAACGGTCGACGGTTACCATTGGATGAAACGACGCCGATTAACTAAAGGGGCAACGGCGTTAACATCAATTGGACGGCGCCGTTTAATTGAAGTTTAAAATATTATTATTTAATTTATTTCATATGTATTTCATTAATTAATTTTAACTAACCAAATGCAGTCCTAAAATTTCCAGTAAATCACCCCTAGCTAATTGAGGGGTGAGGAACATAATGGCGCACTCGGATTTTCGTTTCGACGAGTATTTAATTATTCGAATTTTTAGGTATTTAAATAATATTAAAATATTCGACGAAAATTCAACGATTTCCAAATGCTTCCAAAATGTCACCCCTAGCTAATTTGGGTGTTCTGAATGCAATGGCGAAGTCAGATTTTAAATCTGAGGTCTAGATAAAAAGTCAATTTTTCCAGGGTTTGGAATTTTCTAGAATTCTTGATTTGACTTTGTTGACTTCAGATTTGACCTAGGTTTCAGAGATGAGTTCTAAATTACTTAATTAGTGACTTAGAACCTTAATTAAGACTTAGATTAGTCTTAATTGGGCCAAGTAACAACCTGGGTTGTTACACCCACACTGGTCGTGTTTGACCCGGCCCGCCCAGCAACTCAGCAGCCTTCTTTTTCCTTACGATGCGTCGGATACCAAAAATTAGGGCATCGCCTAAATTTACATATAGAGATCTTAGAGGTGAAGATCCTACGCAGGATGGAAGCTCAACGCCGCGCCTCTCTAAGGGATTAACGCATTCAACTCTAACCTCCCTCAATTGCCAAAAAGTTTAATGCCCTAAAAATATCCTAGTTGAAACAACAATGATTATAGAGGCAAAGAGATGACGTCTCAAATTAAATTGAATCCTAATGCTTTAAATCAAACAACAGAGATACACAATTATTGAAATGATATATTTGGAAAAGGTTAACGGACCTTGAAATTTTTGATTTAGGATTCGAGATGGAGCAGGTTCAATTCTACAGCTGCTTCCGAAGGTAAGGAGGTAAGAGGGATTGGAATCGAGTTAAACTGATGTTGAAAGTACCTCAAAGCGGCAATGGAGGTATCTGGCAGGGTGAGGAGTGCCGCGTGCGACCTTCGAGTGCCACGTGCAGTTAGAGAAAGAAGACGGTGCGATGACAGTTCGATCGAGCCAATTGAATGGTCTGATTCGATCGTTTGAACAAATCGCAAACGTGAACGGCAGAATAAGGAAATGGATGGCGCCGTTTGCTTGCATTTAAATATTTATTATTAATTGCTTAAATTATACTAATTTTATTAATTAAAATTATGCATTTAAACATATCCAGAAAATTTCCAATAAATCACCCCTAACTAATTGAGGGGTGAGGAATGCAATGGCGCCATCAGATTTTTGAATCGACGAGTATTTATTTATTCGATTTTTGGGGTATTTAAATATTATTAAAATATACGATAAAAATCCAACGACTTCCAAATGCCTCCAAAACTTTACCCATAGCTAATTTGGGGTTGGTGAACGTAATGGTGAAGTCGTATTTTTGATCTGAGGTCAAAATAAAAAGTCCATTTCTAGGGTTTTGGGATTTTCCAGAAATCAAGATTTGATCCAGTTGATCCCTGATTTGACTTAGATCTTAGAGATGAGTTCTAAATGATTCAATTAGTGTACTAGAACTATAATTAAGACTTAAATTAGTCTTAATTAACCTAAGTAACAACTTGGGTTGTTACAGACTCCCCCACTTAAGAATGATGTCATCCTCAACATCACTCAAGTGGATAAATAAAATAGAGTAGAATATTTAAAATTGAAATTACTGGAGTTGAATAAATATAATTACAAGAGTTTAGGTGAATATATACTAATTTGATGGGGGTGAAAGAACATCAGGATTCTCAATTTAGTCTTTAGAACTCAGATCAAATAATCTATTTGATCTTTGTCCAGGATTTTTATAGACCATTCAATGGGTGATAATTTTGATTGAATTCTTACTAGCAACAAGAAGTTGAATATGAGATGATAAAGTTCATAGAAGTATTAAATTACTCTCATTGAGGATTTAAAAGATAAAGAAATTTATAGGCACATAAGGTCATATGAAAATCAAACTATAATCACAGCACATCACTACTAATATAGTAATGCATGCCTTAGTAGAATAAATTGCTTCTAGGGATTGAAGATTTGACTGGTGATTTCACACCATAACTATCATATGCTTAAGAATATAACATTGTTCAAATGAGTAAAGATTCAAAGGAATTTAAGGTTTAAAGATTCTCCCTTTAGGATTCAATCCTCATATTCTTATCTTATAACTAGTGATAGAAGAATTCTATACACAATTTTGTGTTTAAGTAACTAATCAATTAAGTGGCAACCATCACTTTAATAAATATCTCAATATCAGAAAGAGAGAAGTTAAAATTTATCTAGGCTAAATATAACTTTAAGGATCAAATACTTAGCTCTTTTAATATATGATTTAGCAATATAAGATAGCTGTAGCTTAGCAGGTGACACCACTTGCTAAGCATAGTATGAATTTATGAATCACAATTTTAAAAGTTGGGTAATTAAGTCATATTCACTATCTAAAAGGCTTAGGTATCTAGTTAAACTATTATGAGACTTAATAAAGATTAAAGGATGCGAATAATTCTAATTCAATAAATTGGAACCCAACAATTTTAACATCAAATGAACTAGCATTCTTTGATAGCTTATTCTATTAGATTTTTAGGGAAGAGATGCATCATTAGAATATAAGTCTAATAATGAATCCAAATGATTTGGCTTATAATTTCTAACTAAGGATGGGATGAGGATGGACTGAATATATGAATTAGTCCATACTAAGTTTGAACTATTAAAGAGACATTCATCTCTTATTAAAATATCCTATTAGGGCAAATAAGATTTATATCCAATTATGATACATGGTCTTAAAGTTTAAGGAGAATGTTTAAGAATTTAAGTCTCACATTATAACTTAATATCCAAGGTTTAGTGATTACAAAATGTATTAGCACAAGTCAAAAATTTTGATATAAAGATGGCAAAGAACTCACTTATTCAGATAGATAACTATTAGGAATATTAATAGGGAACCAAGGCTATAGCTATAAGTCATGTCTTATAACTTATGCCAAAGAATCTACAATTTGATTAACTAAAATTAAGGAAGAATTATTTATCAATTTAGGGATAACATATTGAATGCTAGATTAAGCTTATATGTAAGATTCAAATCAAATGATGACCATAATTAAGTCATTACAATTTGAACTTGTATAAAGTAGAAATAAACTTTAAAACTAAAAATTAATGATGAAATTGAATATATGTACCTGAGATTATGTTGTTGTCCTCGGTTGTTTTCACAGGGATAAGATTATACACCCTGGATTTTCCTCCAGGATGATTGTTTATTGGGTTGACTCTTTTTGGATTATGAGATGAGGGTCCCGCAGCAGATTGAGCTTTATCTAGAGTTTGTTTATGAGCAGGAGGTGGCGGCATGAGAGCCATCTGTGGTTCTCTTGAATTTATAGGATTTGCACGGAACACTTGATTCTGTCGGTTCCGATGAATCAACGTCCCATCAATTATTTTGTTTGCCTTGCACTCTCGGTATCCATGACCATGTCGGCCACAGGTAAAATAGACTCTTTCAAAATGGTAGCACTTACCATATGGATGAGGTCTATTACATTATGTAACTTGCTTAGCTATTTTAAAAGTCTCCATTTGATATACCCTTCCTTGGTTTTGGCAGTGTTGTTTGAAACTTTGAGGACTATTGTTCATATTGAATGTTTTTCTTTTCATTTCTTTCACTGATTGATGGTGTTCCACCACCCTTGCTAATTTAATTAACTTCTCAAGTTCAGTGTGCTGAAGTAGAATGACGTGTTCTTCTATGGATTCAAGAAGTTCACATTCAAATCTGTAGCATTTATCAGCTTTAGTCGGTGCTAGATGTGGAGCGAAATGAATGAGTCTCGAAATTCAGAAACATAGTCAGCCACGGATCAGTCCCTTGAGTTAATCTTAATAATGAATCGCCGATAATATTCTTGGTTGACGGTGGTACAAATGTCTCTTTGAAGACCTAAACAAACCAGCTCCATTCTATTTCTTCTAACTCAAATTCTTCAAAGCGTGTTACTCACAACTGTTCCCACCAATATTCTGCTTCTCCTTGAAGCAAGTGAGTAGCCAATCTGACAGACTGGTTGCTTGAATACCCTAGACTTGTTATATTCTTTTCTATGGATTTCAACCACGCCATTGTATCTATTGGGGATTCAGATCCATCAAAGGTGGGTGGTCTTAACCTTAAGAAACTGTGTAATATACCATCACTAGATTGTCTATTCTGGTTAAGTTGGACTGCTGAGGATGTAGAGGATGTACTAGCATTGATGGATGGGAGAGCAGAGACCAACCTTTGTATGGCCAATGCTTGCTGATTTAGTGTATTCATAACACTCCTCATAGATACCGATCCTTCTATATTATTATCATTATGAATCATGACCTCATTAACAAAAGTTCCCACATTATTTGCTGGAACTGTGTTACGGGGAGGAGTGCCAACTAGCACATTATTTGGTGAAGTTGCTAGATTCATTTTTCCTGAAATAAAATAACTATCTTTAGATGAAACATAAAACTTTTATTGGCTTCTTATTTATTCTTCCTTGAACTGAATCTCAAAAGAAGAGCTACTATACTTCTTGGGTTCTTATTATTCAAAGGATAAATTTATTACAATAGAAAAGATCCTAAGTATAACATAGTAGTTTAATTTGATAAAAATCCTATGCGCTTTAAGTCACCATTTAGTCCAACTTGGACGATCTAATCTTCTAGAGATGGTATACTGAAGAGATTCACTTAGCACAAAATTTTGAATCTCTTATTTCTTTTGATCTATTATGATAGTTTGAATTCCTAATAATGACTTGACCTCTTATTCAAAAATTCAAGGTTTAATATTTCTATTTCTATGATCCTAAAGATCTTATAAATATTGTTATTAAACTACTTATCACTTTTTAAATTAGTCTTTACTAGAGTTTCATTCTAGAAGTGTTTTTCTTATTTCCTACCTCTTATTTTGAGTTGCTATGTGGGGCCCCCGTACTGACAACAAGGAAGTATGGTGCTCCAACTGTGGTAAATTCCTAACTTAAGTAAAGTTAGGTAAACCCAACCTGCCTTAAGCTAAGGACTTGTCACCAAGTACTATAGCATTCATCAATATACAAGTATCAAAGTGGCGAAAGCAACAAATGGTAAGGTAACATCCACAAGCATACATAGTAGAAAGAGGGAAAAGCAATATAGTAACTTATCACAATGCAGAAATGAAATACATCTAGAATTAATTATTACAAACTAAATTGTAAAGAGAAAGAAAATGTCTCTCAATCTCACTGAAATAAAATGCAAGATCTATCTAAACAGCAGCAGCACAATCCTCATCCTGAACCGGCTCCTCCTCTGCGGCACTGCCCACGAACAAGTCTGAATTTGACATTTGTCGGTATCCAAATGCCAGGGTCCCAGCCAACAAAATAAAAATATTACAGTTAGATAATTGTCTAAGTATATTTTAGGCTATTTTAATGAGCTGAATATTTTAAAGATATCACATTTAAATTATCTAAACATGCAGGCAATAATGGGTGCAACAAGCTATGAGAGAAATGAGTAACTATAAACTATCCATTTATAGCCAATAACTAGTATGAAAAGTAACATACAATGCAAAATAAATAAGGTAAGGCTAAAAGCTAAAAGAAATAGCAACTACAATACAATTTGAACCTAACATGTTTATGATTATATTAACACATGCTAGGTATATAAAAGAAACACAAGTAGTGAAAACATGCAATTCTAGCATCCTAAACATGCCCATATATATAAGTAAACCATATGAGTGTACATACAACATGCTAATTAAGAAAAAGAAAAGAAAAGAAAAGGCCACTGAGACATGTGGCAAAAGTAAAATAATCTATGTAAAGTAAAACTACTAAGACATGTGGCAAAAGCAAGGCAAGTAATATAATGCAAAACCACTGAGACACGTGGCAAAATGAGCAAGTACTAAAAGTAAGGCCACTGAAGTATGTGGCAAAGCAAAATAGGAAATAATACTGAATAATCTAGCTAAAATAGCAATAAGCCTAAGACATAGTATTGTCATACTAGCCAATAGGCCATACATGGCCTCCAATACTGAAATATCAATCAATACCCAGCCAATAGGCCATCCCAATCCTCTAAGCCTGGGTCAATCCTACACAATACTATTACTAAAAAGGCAGATTATGTTAGGACATATTCTACCAACTGCAAACACTGCCATAACTGAATGATATGCAATTCAAATACTAACTTAGGATGTATTATCCATATCCTAAGCTCTCCTATTATGCTCAAGGGATAAGGCTCAATATCCAAAGTATGCAAAGAAAATCTAGTCAAGGTAAGCAAGAAACTCATTCTAGACTTATGTGATATCTGTTGTTATCTATTTACCCAATCTAACTATTCTGAGAAGGTACAAGTTTATGATCTCCAACATCCATCTATCGAGTAGAATCTCAGATTTACGTCCTTAAAGTTAATATTAGAACTTAACAAGTTTTAATCCAAAATCAGGTGATGACTATAAGGTTTCAGTAAATAAATCAATGACTTAATTTATTAATATTTTACTTTCTTACCTAAATCTTGATCAAGTAAATCAAGATTTAAGGATTTAGAACTTAAACCCCATTTTTGAGTTTAAATCCTAAATCCAAGGTAGTATCCTAACTAGGATCTAGGGTTCACATTTACTACCCAAATTTAAAGTAAAGAATCCTATAAGCTAAAAGATCCAGGAACTAAGAACTTAGTGAAAGGTTATTCAACTGATTATAAGAAAAAATAATCGATTAAGAACTTGAGAATCTAAGATATATATTCAATCTTTAAGATAATTTCATTATCTTATAAATTAAATCATCCTATACCCACGTGGGAAGTTTCAAGGGATTAAATAATCAATTAAGAAAATTCTAAAGGAGATGGTTTAATTCAAGTAGAAGATCTAAAGTCTAAGGTCTAAGATCTAAGATCTGATCACTTTAGACTTAACTAATTTTCTAACTTAGACTTCACCAATTACCTTTCTTATTGGTATTTAAGTTCATAATTTAACTAGATTGAACTTATTAAAGTGAGATTTAATAGTTGCAATTGCTAGATTCAAGTATTAAGGCTAAGTGACTTCTATAAGATCACTAAATAATTAAGTATCTTAATTGGGGGCTTAATTAAAGATTTCCTAGAGACCAAATTAATATTGTTATTAGTTTAAAAGTTCAAAGAACCTTAATAATTCAACTGAGGTTGATTTACTAAATTTCCCTAGGTTTAAGGAGCATTTAAGCACATTTTGGTCAAAATGACCAAAATGCCCCTCTTAAGGCAAAAATTGAGATTTTAAGGTTTAGTTGTCCAAATTAAATCAAATCTATTTTAATGTGTTTCATATAGATTAGTGAAGTGAGAAACACACTTATCTTAGGTTTTGACAACCTAATTAAGCTAATTAACCCTAATCACATTTTTAGGCCAATTAGAGTGATTAGTGAATTCAAGGTATTCTAGGGCAATCCAACCTTACATTTAGGTTCTAATAGACTTAAGATAGCAGTGGGAATCACATTTGCCAAAATCAGAGACTTAGTTAGGGTTTAATTCACTAATCCCTAATTAAGGTGATTAAGTAGTGGTTAAGAAGATTAAATGTCCAAAATTAGTTTTAAGTGTCTACAATTGTTCTTTAGGATTTAATGAGCAATAAGAGCCCTTAATCAATTAATTTGGTGATTAATTGAATTTATTATGATTTAATTACAAACAACAAAGGTTTGATCAATTAATTTAAATCCAACCATTGGATCTGTGATTTTAGTTTATATTTAGATTCCTTGTATTTTTCTGATTCAAATGGTATATTGGATCATACCATTTGGATCAATATTATTAAAGTTATTTCAATTATTTATTATGTATTTTATTTAAAGAAAAACTATAGGATATGATTTATTAACTTATTTTCATAAGGAAAATAAATCCCTTATTCGATTTATTAAGCTGCGGCCCAAAAACAAAAGGCGCGGGTCACGGGTCAGCCCAACCCGTGACTCTGTCTTCTTCCTTTCGCCAACACCCGAGGCCTGAACCCTAGGGCGGCCTTCCATCACCGAATTCTCAGCACTCTGGCCATGCCACACCCAGCTCTCGACGGCTACGCCTTCAGGGCCCAAAGACACGTCGATTGAACCAAGAAGCCATGTCTGGAAGCCGAAGGTGTCTCCCAGACGGACCTTTGAGAGGTGAATTCTTCTTATTGAGTCAATGCCATGTGCTAGAAGTTAAACCCACATGCTTAGGGATCTGAGGGGACTTAATTGGATAGTTTAACTAGCCCCGAGGGTGACGAGATCCCTGGAGTGGTATTCACTGCATTGCCAGACCCGAGCTAGCATTGAGTTGATCGATTTCTGATCAAATAGATCAATCAGGTCGAGCCCAGTGATTTCCATAAAGCAACAATCATTCAGGAAGGAATCGGGACACTTGCCAAGGACCCAATGCCTCACTGAATCATCTTGGTTTGATGATTGAGGTGTCGACTACCAGTGCCTCTCCAGATGATGATCACGCCATTTAGTGCACTGCCAGACCTCTCCAACACTTCAGCAAGCAAGCCAAACACTGGGGTATGATCCTAACATAGCACCTAGAGCTCAAGCGAGGGAGAGCCGAGCTGAAACCAGCTCGATAGAAGAAGGGACAGAGGCTGTACCTGAAGAAAGGGCGAGGCTGGCAACAAGGAAGATGCGGGGGCAGCTGAGCTCCAAGCAAGTTCCTGGGGGTTTGAACACCAAACTGCACCCACTATCAGCAATTTTGCAGCCCTGGGAGTCTTTTGGAATGATAGCACCTTTATGGAGATCAACCGAGAGGAATGGGAGAGTTTAGGAGAATTTTAGTGAGTAAACGAGCTCACTGAACTGGGGGATGGCTATTTATAGGCCGAGGGAGTTTAGGGGGGGTAGAACCATGGCTGAGGCTCGAGCATTAGGCTCGGGCCGAGGGGTTCACTCAGCCGCCTTCATTTGGATTGGCCCGACCACCCTACCCTGCTCCCCAGGTTCGGCCATTAATGGGAAATGCTAACGGCCTGCAGAAAAATGGATGGATTAGTGGCAGACAACCCTGACGTGGTGAATATATGCGAATCTCCTCGGTCGGGGCTGGGGGCGAGCGGGGACGAAGATGAACAGCTGGGATCCTTCCTCAGTCGTCTGATCTACGAAGCCGTTGGGTTTGAACGGCTCGATGGCGATCTTAACTAATAGACAGTGGGCACGCTGCCAATCGTGGGATCATTTATATGATTCGACGGGTGGCACGAAATCTTGGAGATACGATCCAGCATCATCTGATCTTGTGCCGCGATTCGTGCGCACACATCCATTGGCTTCTAAGGCTAAGCTGCTATCGGGACCCCGTAGCGGATATGTCGCGGTCCCGACAGCAAATCCTGCAGAATTAAATTTTAATAAAAATCTAATTTAAATATAAATAAAACCATTTAAATAATACTTAATTATTCTAAAATATCCTAAATCCAATTTAAGAACAAATGAGCTCCAAAAATTCCTAAAAATTTACCCTTAGCTAATTTGGGGGTGAGGAATTCAAAAATAAAATCAGATTTTAATTTGGAGATCAATTTAATTTAGGTATTTTTAGGGCTTAAAAATAGTCCAAAATACCAAATTTCCCAATTTAGCTCCGATTGATTTCAAACTTCTAAGATTATGTTTAAATGACCCATTGAACCTAATGGAATCAAAATCAAAGCTTGGATTAGCTTAATTAACTTAAGTTTAGCTAAGATAACAACTAAGATTATTATATGCTATCATAATGATATATATGTTGTTTTCAAGTATTCATTTAGTGATGAAGTGGCAGAAGAACAATCTATTAGGTAGAGAGGAATGCAAATTCTAATCTGACATCTTATGGAATTCTCTGATACCAACTATGGCGACCATGCCCCGCCGTGGTCCTGTTAACTCTTAAGTTAACATGATTACAGTGGAAGGGTCACCAAATGATAAGGTCCCTACTTATAATTAGATTAGGCACACAATTTAATCTATTATAACTAAGGACTTTGTCATTCTCCAAGTAAAAATCTCACTAAATGAAAATACAAGAACAACAGAGTGCGGAAGCATACATACAACATCCATCCATCATATAAATACAACAGTCCAGAATAAGTAAAGTAAAGTAAATAAACCCTGTATTATTACATTATTAAATAGTTTAAAAGAGCTGAAGATAAACTCTCATCCTCATAAATGCAAAAAGAAAACTAAGGATCTTCAGGTACACGCTCCTCCTCCACAAGCAGATCACCTGAAGGCTCTATCACTCCAAATAGCTCGGAATCTACCATTGTCGATTTCACAATGATAGGGCCCTAATCAACAAAAGAAAAATCTAGTTAGATAAAATGTCTAAGTACATTTTAAGCTGCAAGTTTATTATGTTATTTAGATATCACAATAAACAAGTACAAAAGCATAGTAGGAGCAAGAATGCGTAAGAAAGAAACAAGGTAAAGTTATAAACAACTAGTTTATAACTTAACAACTATGAAGTAAGCACATACTTCTTCCAAAGCAACTACAATAAGGTTAAGTAAGTAAAAGAAAGACTAAAGTAAAAGACTATAAGAAAATACATCCTAAACATGCTTATAATTAATACAGAATTATGCTAAGTGACATTAAAGTAAATGAGCATATAAAATATTTTAAAGCTGAAAACAAAACTAACATCCTATACATGTATAAATAATAAGTAAAACTAGCACCCTATATGAACACAAAGCTAAACAATGCAGTAAAACTGTAAGTAAAAGTAGTGCTGAAATGCAGAACATGTAAAGTAAAATAGTAAGTTCAAAACTGAAAGCTGTATTGGCTATTCAAGCCACTCAAACTGAAAGTACACATAGAATCTCTTAGCTTGATGGGCTAAGACTGATGCTCTGAATGGATAAGAGTACTGAAATTAGTATACCATATCAAATCCTGACAATTCAATCAGTTGGATTGGTCTGACCCGACACCATAGCCAATCCAAAATGGGTGACATGAAAAGATATACTAATCAAGCTAGCATCTGAATGGATATCATCAACACACATAGCCTGATAAGCTATAACTGAAAAGCCAAGTATGTGTGTACTTAAATTAGTATAACCATATCAAATCATGACAAGTCAGACAGTTGGATCGGTCTGACCTAACAATATAGCCAATCCAAAACGAGTGAAATAAAGAGCTATACTAATTAAGCTACACCCTACTAAAATACAAGAAAAAGAACAAATGATACTTATGAATTCTCAAAGTTGACATAAGATATTCATCAATTATCCCATGTACACAATATATGCTTAAGGTATAAAACTCAATTACAAGGTAAGCGAAGCATCAAAGTCAAAGTGAGCAAGAGACTTTACTAGGACACAGGTGATATCCATTATTGTCTAATTTAATCATTCTATCTACTCTAAGTTACATAAGTTCAGGATCTCCAGGTTCTACTATCGAGTGTAACTCAGATTCACATCCTTATAAGTTGGAAAGCAATTAGAACTGACCAAGTTCTAATTGATTAAATCACTGACGACTATAGGTTAAATAAATAAATCCATCGACCTATTTTGATAATTTTAAGAATCCCAAACTCATCTTGATTAGCCAAATCAAGATGAAAGGATTAATTACTAAACTCCAAATGATGGGGCTTAAATCACTTAATCCAAAGGTATACTAAGGATTTAATGTGTAAAACTAATATCTCACAGATTAGATTAAGGTAAATCCTAATGATTAAATCAATCTTATTAGGATATATCTCTATCCTTAATTCTAAAGTTTATAGATTAAATAATTATTAAATAAACTAAGAAAATTTATAAACTACTAAACTCATGGTTTTACCTATTGAGTAACCTAATTTACTCAATAGATGAACTCTAATCTAAGATCTATTCATAATCCTAGGAATTAAAGCTCTTAATTACTAAGAGTATCTTTCAGACACACATCCTAACTAGTGTTATAAGACCTAAGGAAAGATTTAAGAAGGTTAAGGAAAGAACGAACACTCACATCTTTCTTAGGATTTTCCTTAAGGATTTAAGATTGAAGTTTTAATCAAAAATAAAATTAAGGCTTAGACTTACTTAATTTTTATTCTAAATCATTCTATTTACTATTTGTAATACTTAGAATGTGGTTTTAGGGTTTTAAAATGCTAAACCCTAATTTTGGGCAAAATGACCATTTTGCCCCTACTTAAGGGTTTAAAATATCAAATTTTGATCTAGGGTTCCAAATCTAAATTTTTTAGTGGCAAAGTGTTTCTTACTATCTAATATAAGATTAGATAGATTAGACAGTAATTACACAAATTTTGGGTAATTATTAAGCCTTATGAGATCAAATTAATAAATTTAACTCATAGGGGTATTTTGGTAATTTGGCTGAATAAAAATTAAATTTTTTTTCAGTTTATTGTTGCTTATTATTTGAGGTTTCCATAGAATTTAAAATTTCTGAATTCTGATAAGTATTGGCTAAATTATAGCCAATACAAGCTTAGGGGTAAAATGGGAAATTAAAGGTTTCTTAATTAAGGTTCAAAATCCTAACTTTGTCATTTTGTGTCCAAATTGAGTGAAATTAGTGGCTATGGGTCACATATGATCCACTGATCACAATGACTAATGATAGGCTCAATTTGGACTATAATTGACTAAGTTATGGCCTAATTAAAGTTTAGGATAATTAGTGAGTGATTAGTAAAATAAATCACCAAATCACTAATCTAATCACACCATTAAGTTTTAATATACCTTAGGAGTTCTTTGAAACTTAAATTGTTCAATTTGGATTATTAAATTTGTTAATATTCACTAATCAAGTTTTTAGAGTAATTAGGGTTAATTAGCAAATCTAACCGTTAGATTTTAAATATTTTTATAGATTACTGTTAATTAGGTTCTCTTAATCAAAATAAGTATAAGGATCACTTAATTTGGAGTTTAATTGACTAAGTTATGGTCAATTGAAGTTCTAGGTTTATTTAACCTAATTAGGGTTAGGTCCTAAAAGTGATTAGTCTAAATCTAATTCAAACAACAAAGTTAACACTACTAAAATATTCCTTAGGGTTTTTTGAGTATTTTGAGACCCATATTGGGTATGTTTGGATAAGTATACACAAAGTTGAGACTATTTGTAGTTTTGTGATATTTAGGGTTCAATTTAGGGGTCCTAAATGTCATTATATTAAATATTGATCCAAATGGAAAATTGACAGTGCTAAATTATTCCTTATAATTTTTTGTATTCAATGGTATATAAATGTAGCACCCCGCCGCGTCGCCGCGCACAAAAGAGTTAAGTATCATCATATCGGTGGCGGAGCGGTGCGCCACTCGGGAAGGAATAACTCGTCTCTCCGAAATAGCTGAAAACTAAGCCCATCTGAAGGGCTGCTGACTAAACCTCAAGGAGGGTTGAGAGCTAATACTTAAGATAAGAGTAATATTCTTATCCTAACTATTAGTCAAATACATATATTGGATTTAGAATATAATATGAATAATCCAATATATGCATGAGATATTAGCATTTCCAATATACTGATCACATCACAATTCTAAATATAAGTAGTATATAACAGAGTGCAAAAGCTTAAAGCAAACATTCAAAAAATATTCATCACAGAAGCTGTATGAAAACATGCGTCTTAGAAATGAAAAGAAAATGCATCCATAATTATTACAAACTGTTTACTAAAATAGACATAAAATTGAACTTAAAATACTAAACTGAAAATAAAATTGGAGGAGAGTCCACTAGTACTCCATGGTCTCCTCCTGAATCTCCTGGGTATCCTCCTGACCTGGCTCAATATACTACTCAGGATCTAGCAAATTGTCAGATTCCAAAATACCTCGTGTTAGATAATAAGTCTAACACATCAAAACTAATCTAACAATTCTAGTTATTCATTTAATATTTACATAATATAAGTAAATTTGCAGAAAAACTGTAAATGTAGCTAAAAGTAAAAAAATTGTCTAAAACTGTACAAAACTGAAACAACGTAAAGTAAAAATGAATTGTAACTGAATACTAAAAATAAATCAAAACAGTACTGAATCTGAAACTGAGTAATCATATGTACAACTATGTTGTATGTCACTGAAAGTGTGCATTTGAATATGCCACAATACTGTATACCACTGATATGCCACCAAATATCACTGAACTGTGTCATGAGTAGTACGGTCCAATATTTACATACATCCAGTTGGGAATATTATTTACTGATGATGCCGATGCATCCTGAAATTCTCCAGACAATGTATGCAATATTTCGTAACCCATAAATCATCACTAATACGTATACATCATTCTGATACTCATACCTCATGCTTATGCTCATGCTCATGCTTCTAAACTACATGAGATAATCCAAAAATCCAGAAAATGCTTTGAAATCTGATAATGAATTCTAGGTCTCCATTGTGCAGAATCCTGCTAATTCGATAATATATTAAGGTTGAGAGTTTACTTTAAAATCATTAGCTTGGATGATTGTATACACATATTTAGCATGTTTGCAAGAAAGGTGAATTTAACCCTTAGCTTGTTTAAACTACACTTATCAAAATGCACTACGATAGGAGGCAGAACTCGGTCGCAGTTTACATCTCAAGCTAAGCTGTTAAATGCCCTAATTACAAACATACTTAGGGGTCTACGCAAAATGACTTAAGATACTTAGTTTACTTAAACTGCACTTATCGAAGTGCACTACAATGGGAGGCAGAACCCGATCGCAATTTACATCTCAAACTAAGGATCTTGTTCACTAATTGTAACACTCTTAGTCTTGAAAGAGTTACTCTAATGGGACTGTATTCGGCTAATCCTACAAGATAGCACCTGATCATAAGTCCACATTAGAGTGAATCAACTAATCCTGAATATTACTGAAATAATCCAATAATATGGGTATACCCTACTATACCCAACCAATAATCTGAGTTCAGAAGGTTCTATTTAATCAACAAAGATTTATCAAATCTATTAATCCTTACTCTAAGTAGGTGTATCCTACATAAGGCTCCAAGGATGTGATTAAAGGATCACTCAACATAGGTTACTACTACAAGGAATGAGCCACATTCTAAGTACTTTAGGTGATTCCTACCATAAGGTATCAAGTTTAACTTCTAAAGTTATAAAGGATCAACTAGGTTTTCACCTCAATAAGTTACAAAAGTCCTTCCTACCTCAATGTATCATTAGTTAAGGTCTTTAACCATTTCAATGACGAATCATATAGCAAGATCCTTAAGTCTCATTTTTTTACTTCTTAAGTTTACTTGTTATACTTAGGTTAAGTGATCAGGTCAGATGATTAAAATCCATCTAATCCTTTCCTTTTCTACAATCATGGGATAAAATTAAAGATCTTATTAGGGTTAGATCATTCATAAATCATTGCAATTTTATTATCCATCTTATGATAGTAATCTTATATAAGAGAAAATCAAAGATCTAAAATTTAGATTCAGATGATTCAATCACACATATTTAATATTATCTTTAGCACTTCTAATTTGATGATTTAAGATCCATATCAAATCATATGCATTATTAAAATAATGTTAATTGAATTATCTTACAATCAAGTTTATTAATTAAGTGATTAAGGTTTAGATCTTAATTAAGACAAACTAGGGTTTAACCCCTAACCTTTCTATCATTAAGACCAATGTTAATTTAAAGGTCAATGACTAATCAATGTATTATTAGTATATTATTGATGTCAAACTTTAGGTTTGGATTACGTATTATCTACTTAATCAAGTTATCAAGATCCTTATGTTCAAGTAAGCACATTTAAGTGTTCCAATAAATGTTAAGGTTTTCTAACATACATCATAAAATCATGAAAATATAAGAACATAAAGATGACATAGAATAAAAAGGTAATTAATGCTAATCAAATTTTAAATCAAGCCAAAAAGATTAGCACTTAATCACAAATTTAAAATATCTAAGTTTCATGCCATTTAGTTGATAAGTTATACCTATTGGATACAAGTACTTAAAATTCTATTACTTAGCATTTGACATAATACATCTAGAGTTACAAAGTATGTTTAAAGTACTTTTTAAAGATGACAATATGTCAAACCTAATTTCCCTATAAGATTTTATGCAATATTCAATTTTAGCTAAAATATATTCAAATTTGATATAACTTAGCCCCACTTGGGTCCTAGGAACCTTAAATATCAAAACAGTGAAGTTTTTGTCATTTCAACCATAACTGGACACTTAATAGAAGATTCTGGGAATTTTTGCAAGACTGGGCGCTACAGCGCTTTCCACGCAGCAGCGCGCGGTAGTGCTTTTAGCGTGACAGCGTGCTGTAGCGCTTTTAGCGCGGCAGCGCGCTGTAGCACTTTTCACGCGGTAGCGCTTTTAGGGCGGCAGCACTGCGTCCTGCTGCAGCCCACTGCGGCGCGCTATGGCGCCCGCAGCCATTCACTTTGCAAGATCACTATTCAATTAATTATTTTTCATATTTTCTAAAGTTCCAAAAATATTTCCGCTGCAGCCCGCTGTAGCGGTCTATTTTGCGAATTTACTATTTAATCACTGTTTCGTATGTTTATATAATTTCTGCCAAAATACCACTGCAGCCCGCTGCAGTGGCCTAGCTTTGCAACTTCGGACGCTGCAGCGCACTGCAGCCCCAGATGTCATTTTTCGCCTAGATGAAAACTCTAAGGCCTATTTTCGAGCTCAATTACTCTCAATCCAGAGAGTCCCATGAGCGGTGCCATATATCAATGGAAAGGTCTGTCTGATACATTTCTATTGACAACAAAATTGGCACAAACAAAGTATACTAACTATACGAAAAATATAGATGAATGACAGGGTATGCAAAATAGACGAAAACATAGCAGATTTTTGTGAAGCTTTTAAGAGTCATAATGGCTTACATACATGCTTATGGGCTTCCAAGGATACATTCTAATATTATAACAGCATGAGAAAGATAAGAAGAGGAGCAAATGGGTACCTTTAGTCCTTGAGAGGGGAGGGAGAGAACTTTGTCTTCTTCAAAAGCTTTGGAGGTAGAGAGCTGAACCTCTTCTTCTTCAGCACTAGAGCATCAATGGTGGAAGGAAGTGATGAAATTTTTTAGCAAGCCAAAAGAGGAAGGCTGAACTCTCCTTTTAAAGGAGGAGAGGGAGGGTAAGGAGCCATCATAAGCTAGAGAAGCTAAGGAGCTAGGATGAGGGGATGAGGATGTAACCTCACATCAAAGCATAGAGGGAAGGAGGTGAGAGGAGTGGCCAGCCAAATGAAGGACATGACCAGCCGAAATCTAGGTGCCAGCTAGGAGAGAGAGGGAGAGAAATTGCAATTTAAGGATCAAATAATTGCTTAATTATTTCCATTAATTATTTAAAATTCCAGATTTTGAAACACACTCCGATAAATCCCAAAAAATCACCCCTAGCTAATTTGATGGTGAGGAATTCAACGGCGAAGTTGGATTTCGATTTTGATGATTATTTAATTATTTTATTTTTGGCGCATTTAATTATATTAAAATATTGATGAAAATTCGACGACCTCCAAATGCGTCCAAAACATCACCCCTAGCTAATTTGGGGGTGACGATCGCAACAGTGAAGTCGAATTTTGATTTCAATGTCAAAATAAATACCTCAATTTTCTAATTAATTAATTATTAAAATAATCCATAATATTTGATTTAGCTCTGAATTGCTCCAAAGCTTCACATTTTGGTTCTAATGACTCGATGAACTTAATTAAATGATAATTATGCTATGATTATGCTAAAATTAAGCTGGATAATAACCTTGAGTTGTTACAATAAATATGCTACATTTGGAGTTCATGATTAAGAGTTATTAATGATTGAAGGTTTAGCAATTAATTTAATTAAATGAATTTTTAATCATTTTTCTTAAATTAAATTAAATTAATTTTAATTATACACAGCGGCTCAATTGGATGCGTTGGCAGACGACGTGGAAGGCGGGCTCGCGGACAGCACAACGGTTCAGGAAGGCGGGACCCATAATTTGCTTAAGTAGGCGGGCCCGATCGCCCACACGGGTCGTGTTTGACCCGGCCCGCCCAGCAACTCAGCAGCCTTCTTCTTCCTTACGATGCGTCAGATACCGAAAATTAGGGCATCGCCTAAATTTACATATAGAGCTCTTATAGGTGAAGATCCTATACAGGATGGAAGCTCAACGCCACACCTCTCTAAAGGATTAACGCATTCAACTCAACCTCCCTCAATTTCCAAAAAGTTTGATGCCCTAAAAATATCTTAGTTTAAATAATAATGATTACTGAGGCAAAGAGATGACGTCTCAAATTAAATTGAATCCTAATGCTTTAAATCAAACAATAGAGATACGCAATTATTGAAATGATATATTTGGAGAATGTTAATGTACCTTGAAATTTTCGATTTAGGATTCGAGATGCAGTAAGTTCGATTCCACACCCTAGAGCTGCTTCTGAAGGCAAGGAGGTAAGAGGGATTAGAATTGAGTTAAACTGATGTTGAAAGTACCTCGAAGCGGCAATGGAGGTATCTGGCAGGGCGAGGAGTGCCGCGTGAGACCATCGAGTGCCACGCGCAGCCAGGGAAAGAAGACGGTGCGAGGACCGTTCGATCGAGCCTATCGAACAGTCTAATTCAACCGTTTGAACAAACCACAAATGTGAACGGCATAATAAGGAAATGGATGGCACCGTTTGCTTGCATTTAAATCTTTATTATTAATTGCTTAAATTATACTAATTTTATTAATTAAAATTATGCATTTAAACATATCCATAAATTTTCCAATAAATTACCCGTAGCTAATTGAGGGGTGAGGAATGTAATGGCATGATCAAATTTTCATTTCAATGAGTGTTTATTTATTAGATTTTTTTGGGTATTTAAATAATATTAAAATATTCGACAAAAATCCAATGACTTCCAAATGCCTCCAAAACTTCACCCCTAGCTAATTTGGGGTTGGTGAACGCAATGGCAAAGTCAAATTTTTGATTTGAGGTCAAAATAAAAATCCATTTCTATGATTTTGAGATTTTTTCAGAAATCAAGATTTGATCCAGTTGATCCTTAATTTAACCTAGATCTTAGAGATAAGTTCTAAATGACTCAATTAGTGTACTAGAACTATAATTATGACTTAGATTAGTCTTAATTAACCTAAGTAATAACTTGGGTTATTATAAGGGCCATACATTGTGAAACCGATAATGGCAGATCCGCTTCAGTTAGATGATCAGGAGCTAGGTGTGGAGCCTTATCTAGAGGAGGAGCTTTTGGAAGAAGTAGTTGTTTGACTTTATTTTATGTGAGGATGAGAGCATATTACTTTCATTACTTAAACTATAAATTGATGTAATAATACATGTACTCTTGACTGTGTATTTGAATTTCTATGCTTATATTATGAGTTATATTTCCTTCCATTTATACTGTGATGCTTGGATGTTTTTTATTTTTAAATCGCTTCTGCACTCTGTATGTTTTAATTAGATAGTGACTAATGTTTAAAAATCCGAGTGCGTCGTTGCGTTCCTCACCCTTCAATTGGCTAGGTGTGATTTATTCAAATTTTTCTAAAGTCTTTTAATTATTAAAATTTAATTAAGAATAAGTCAAATTTAAATTTCAATAAAATAATAAATTATTCATTCTTAACCCTCTGTCACGCTCCATCTCTGCGCCATCCGCTAACTTTACAATTCTGTCCAATCTGTCGACCCGTCAACCTGGGTGGCCCGATCTATCTAGCCGTCTGGATCGGACGGCTGGAGCTCATCTTCCCGATCAAGCGCTCGCGTGTCGCACCAACACACACAGATCGTTCCTCTGCGACCACGCATCAACACTGCTGCTTCTAGGGTTGCCATTATAAGCCTCAGAACATTTTCGAATGTGGATTTTTCTTCATCAGTTCGATCAATAGAAGGATTTTCATAAGAACTTTGGCTTTACAAAAAGGAAATTGATTATATCATGTACCCCCCCCCCTCTTTTTCTCTTTTTCTCTTTTTCATCAATCAATTAATTCATAATCTTACTTTATACTCTTGAGTCTAATCTATGATGATTATTTTGATCTACAATTATCCTGATTATGTGAATCGCAGAATATAAGAAGAATCGAACAATATACCCTCTTCATCTTATATTAGGGATATTTTAGGGTTTTGATTTGTGGATTACTCAGGTTGTCTCCACTTGCGTTTCAGCTGTTGATAGGAAGGGCTATTCATGCTCTATCCATTGTTGAGCAAATCAGACTCTGGCAGGGTTAAATCGGTGGTCGTTACGACTGCCCTAACCGAAGACCTCTTGGTCTCGCCGTCTCGAGTGCGGGTTCTGTGCGGGCCGAATTAGATCGAATTTGATCTGTGGGTTTCGGCCTAGCCCTGTCTGCATCTGCGACCAAAACATGGCTAGTCCCGCGTGCCATTTAATCAGCCGCATAG
This sequence comes from Gastrodia elata, assembly GCA_016760335.1. Taxonomy (NCBI): domain Eukaryota; kingdom Viridiplantae; phylum Streptophyta; class Magnoliopsida; order Asparagales; family Orchidaceae; genus Gastrodia; species Gastrodia elata. The sequence goes on along the minus strand of CM028680.1, from coordinate 43,150,499 downwards.
TTAGAGAATTAATAATTGAATTTAATAAATTAATTAAAATGCAAATATTTAATAATTCATAAAATGAAATCCTTGAATCCAATCATAGCAAAATTTTATATCACTATAATCAAAAAAATATGAGAATCAATTTGGCACTGTCAAAATTCTATTTGGAGCTATATTTCACATAGTGATATTTATGATCCCCCATAATTACCCTAAATGCCACAAAATTTCATTAGCTCATAACTTTATGTGTGATTACCCAAACATATCCAATATAGGTCTTAAAGTAATTATAAAAGCTTCAGGATTAACCCAATGATGTTAATTTTGCTATTTGAGACATATTTATGCTAATCACTTTTAGACCCAAATCCTAATCTTTCAAAGCTCCTAACTTTTTAACCACTATCCAAACATATATAATATGGGTCTTAAAGTGATCAAGGAAACCTCTAGAATAGCCTAGTAGTGTTCAATTCTTTATTTGGATTAGATATGCTTAATCACTTTTAGGACCTAACCCTAATTACCCTAATTAATTCTAGATCTTCAATTGAACATAACTTGGTCAATTGAGCTCCAAATCAGGGTTTTCAATATACCATTTTGATCAAGAAGACCTAATTAATAGTAAACTACAAAAATATTTTAGATCCAATGGTTAGATCTCTTAATCAACCCTAATCATCTTAAAACTTGATTAGTTAATATTAATATAATTAGAGAACCAAATTAAGTAATTTAAGTTTCTAATTACTCATAGAGTAGAGTAAAACCTAATCATGTGGTTGGTTTAGTAATTTTGTGATTAATTTCATTAATCACTCACTAATCATCTAAACTTTAATTAAGCCATAACTTAACCAAATGAGGTCTAATTTGGGTCTACTCCCAATTAAAGTAATCAGTAGATTATAGGGAAGCTATAGCCTTCAAATGAAAAAGTTATGTTTTTGACCTATTTTAGGAAACCCTAATTTCCTTAATTAGCCCTAAATCTTGTATTGGTTATAACTAAGCCAATACTTATTAGAATTTAGTAATTTTAGATTCTATGAAACCCTTAGATAGCAAGCTATAATAAACTGATAGAAAAATTAAATTATATTAAGTAAATTTACCAAATAGCCCATATGAGTCAAATTTCTTAATTTGATCTCATAAGACCTATTGATCATCCAAAATTGATGTACTTACAATCTAAATTCATATTAGACAGTAAGTAATCATTAGCCACTAAAAATTTTCAATTTAGAACCTTAATTCAAAAATAGATTTTTAAACCCTTAAGGAGGGGCAAAATGATCATTTTGCCCAAATTTTAGGGTTAATTACTTTTAGGCCCTAATTTCATGTTACAATTATTATAATAAGTAAATAGAAAAGGTTAGAAGGAAATTTCATTAACTTAAATCCTAATTTAAGTTGTAAGCAGAATCATCATTTTCCTTACTTAGGAAAATTCTAAGTAATCTTTGATTGTATGATGTGAGATAAATCTCACATCATACCCCCTTCCTTAAACCTTAATCTTTCTAATAGCCTTAGTTAGGTCTTGTGTCTGAGAGTTCATCTTAGTATTTAAGAGCTTATTTCCTTAGGAGTTAGGATTAGCTATTAAGTTAGATTTTATCTATTGAGTAAATTGGGTTACTTAATAGGTGAAGCCTTGATTTTAATAGTTTATAGATTTTTATAGTTTATTATTGATTATTCAATCTTTCAATTTTAGATTTAAGATTAGAGATCCATCCTATTAAGTATGACTTCACTTAATAGGATTTACCTTAAATCTTAATCTGTGAGTTTTGGTATTAAAACCTAATCCTTTAGGATCACCATGTGGATTAAGTAATTAAACCCTAATATTTGGAGTTTAATTCTTAATCCTTCCATCTTGATTTGGCTTAATCAAGATGGGCTTGGGATTCTTAAAATTATCAAAATAGGTCGATGAATTTATTTACTTAACTTATAGTCGACAGTGATTAATCAAATTAGGACTTGACCAGTCCTAATTATTTTCAACTTGTAAGGTCGTGAATCTGAGTTAAACTCGATAGTAGGAATTGGAGATCCTAAACTTGTGTAACTTGAAGTAGATAGAATGAATAAATTAGAAAATAATGGATATCACCTATGTCCTAGTAGAGTCTATTGCTCACTTTGAAAATTGATGCTTTGTTTATCTTATTTTGAGCTTTATATCTTGGTCACATGTATTAGGCATAAGACATTTGAGAAGTATTTCATGTCAAGCTTATTTTGCATAATATAATTACTATATGTCTTCTCAATATTTTGTTTTGTTGAACTTATGGTTATTTAGAATATAGCCTAATTAGTATGTCCTTTTCCATACCTATACTTTAGTACAGGCCAAGCCTAGACCTATAATCGGCTATGATGATATTCATCTATCTAAAGCAAGTTTAACCAAGCCTAGACCTATGACCGACTAGGATGGTATTCGTTAGACATTATATCCTTTTTTCCTTGTTGTCAATAATAATTTAGGTGCATTTCTACTTTAAGTTTGATTATCTTATTTAAGTCATAGCAGTTTTAGATTCATACTCTTTGTTTCAATTTACTTTTCTGCATTTCAGCTCTTCTTATTTACTATCTTACTGCATTTACTAGCCTTACTCCTACTCATAAGATATTATTCTTACTTGTTATTTTCATTTATAGGATGTTAGTTTCACTTTTAGTTAATTTAATTATTTCACATGGGCTTTACTTTATGTCGATTAGCATGAGTTTATATTGATCATAAGCATGTTTATGTTGAGTTTCATTTCTGTTATATTAGTATTTAGTCTTTATTTATAACTAACCTTATTGTAGCTATAGTTGGAGGTATGTGCTTACTTCATATTTGTTAAGTTATAGACTTATAGTTTATAACTGTCGTTTTCTTTTCATACGCATTCTGCTAATATACTTACTTATGTATTTAGTTTTTTTTTATGGTTATATCTAAATTAACATAATAAATTGATGCCTAAAATGTGCTTAGACATTTTGTCTAATTTGATTTTTCTTTTGTTGGTTGGGGCCTTATCATTGTGAAACTAACAATGGTAGACTGAGCTATTTGAGGTTGTGGAGCCTTCTAAAGACTAGATTCAGGAGGAGGATTGAGCTATGGAAGATCCTTAGTTCTTTCTTTTCTGTTTAGTGAGGATGAGTCGATTTTATTTCCTTTCTGCTTAATCTTTAAAAATGTTGTAATAATATAGGTTAAGTTGTATTTTCTTTTACTGCTTTTATTCTAGGATGTATGCTCTTACTTTTGTATTGTGATGGAATGGATGTTATATTCTTACTTTCGCACTCTGATTTCTTGTATATATTATTTAGTGAATATCTATTGTAAATGGCAATTTCTTTAATTATAATGGATTAGGATGTGTGCCTAATCTATTCATAAGTGAGGAACTTGTCATTGGTGACCACTTCACCTGATGTTAACTAAAGAGTTAACAAGACCACAGCGGGGTTGGGCTGCCACAAAAGATCTCTCACTCTCCAAGTACTTCAACATATCTCCTCTTCAAGGTTCTACTCCTCAAACACTATATCTAACCTATATTCTTAATAATTGGAGCTAATTAAGCTCCTAATTGACCTTGAGATATTGATCTCAAGTCAATTATGAATAATAGTAGTAATTGAGGTTTTGAAAATAATAGTTTCATATCATTTTATGAGATGACAAAGTAGTTTATAACAATACTAAAATGAAATTAATCATATCCTTATCCTAAACCATAAGACTTAAAATAATATAACTAAATCGAGGCTTAGGAAATAATTGGAAAAATGTAGGGTTAAGTAAACACTAAAATTTAGGTTAAATTAGAAGGATCTTATTTAAAATTAACTACTAATCTAACTAGGTTAACTAAAAAGGAAAGATTTAAGGAATAAAAAAAGGAAGATTTGTCAATTATGTATTCTATACTTTCTATAAATTGAAGGTTAAGAAAATCAAAAGAATTCCTAAACTATCCTAAATTAATTTAGGACTCCTATTACTAGTTCTTAAAGAACTTAATTGAGAACTTAAAGACTAAGATAAAGTAAACTAAGCTCTAATCTAGTCACTTAAAGCTAATCCTAGTTAATTTATAATTTATAAGTACAAAAACATTAAGGTTAACTATACTTAATGGATGTAATAAGTAGCTCTAAAGATCATCTATAAATCAAGTTATAAATCAATCCTATAGTTTCTATCTTAAGGTTGAAAGGTGAATCAAGCATTTTATAATTAATTCAAATACAAAATTTAAGAGAACTAAGCTCATAACATGCAATTAAAATTAGCATGAGAAGAAATAAATATGACAAGTTTGATATCCTAAGGTTTTAAATACCTAAAATATATAATATATGTAAACTAGAAATTATCAAAATAACACTAATTAAGGAGCCAAAAATCTAAAATCAACAATTGTTGTCCAATGAAAATTATATACATAAATATGAAATTTTTATTATATAAGGAGGAGAATGATACTAAGTAGGTCAATATTGGACAACATTGGAAAATTAGGGTTTTCGAAACTCTTAATTAGGGTTAAAATGTGATTAAGAAAATTATGGTTCAAATGTTAAATTTGATTTCATATTATTGTTTCTCATATTTTTGTAAGTGAAAATAACTATTTAATCATTTAATTTGGACATTAAATAATCAAATTATGTCAAATACAATATTGGAATTAAATTGTACTTAATTAATTAATCTAAGATAATAACTAGTTAAAATATTCCCAAAAACAAAAATTAAATAATATATTAATGATCTACATATTTTTATGATCAAAACAGTATATAATTTTATATTATTTAGACTAATATTTCTAAAGTTATGACTGAAATAATATCTTTATTATTTAATCAACAATTAATCCAAAGCAATTATTACGCTCATTCAGATAATTATTAACAGATGACAACGCGTATTTTTAAAAGTGGCATGAAAAAATTTTGGGCGCAGAAATCCATAGCTTTAATAATTAATCTGCTGACTAATGAAAATGGCACGTTGGTATATGCATCGGCAAGACGTGTGTCGAGCGAAGAGAGGAGCCAGGCCGCACGGTGGGTCCCGCAGCGCCAACTAAGCGGTCTGCTTAAGGGTCGGGTCGGTTGAGTTAGGAAGTCTGGACCGTGAAATACCCAGTCTGAACTGCGTCATCCCGCATTGGATCCAAGAAGGGTGCCCTAGGGTTCAATATGCAGGTCGATTTCGGAGGTCTTTCGAGACGACCGGCATATTCATTTGAAGAGCACGACCAGGTCAACCCAATTGGCCATGTTATCACCCATAGGGTTGACGTGACTCAAGCTAGGTGAATGCCCTAAATCACTTGAATGGACTCGAGGATACCGTTTGTAGGTACAGATTCAATCAAACTCATTTTGAGTTTGAATCGAATATGGATTGACGCAGAAAGTAAAACGTAGCAGTTAACACATCATAGTTATGAAAAAGATAAATGGGTGAGTATCTTGAAGCCCGATGGTAGCAAAAATGGAGTTAGGCCGCAGCTCAAATTCGACGGTTCTTCGCACCAGCTTCTCTGAAGGCGCAAGCAGCACAACAACAAGGAGAATAGAAAAAAAAATAGAGGAGATGGGAATGGTTAGGAGGATAGTCCTTTGGAAAGTCAGCTGGAAGGGAGGATGTCCTTGCTCTGACGCCATTGATCGTGCCTAAGCACGACGGGCAGAAATCAATCGAGACCTTCTGTTTGATCACTCGATCGGACGGTCCGGTCTAGCTGATTAGAATCGGGAAGGAGATAGTCATTTGATCTTCCTGTAAAAACATGGGATGGCCAGGATTTACAAATCCCGCTGTTCCGTGTTCAGCGCCAAACACGAGATCTGCGCGGTTCCGAAATTCGGCCGAAGGAAAACAATAAGAATATATGATATATATATATATATATATATATATATATATATATATATATATATACATATTATAATTTAAATACTTTAATTAAATAATTAATTATTTACAAATTATTACTCAAAATTAAATAACCAAGTGTACTCCGAAAAATCATAAATTTTCACTTTTACCTAATTGAGGGGTGAGAAACTCAAAAATGCAATTGGATTTTCGATCAGAGGTCAATTTAATTATCTTAATTTTCTGAGTATTTAAATAATATTAAAAGATTCGAAAAAATTTGATGACTTCCAAACACTTCCAAAATACCACTCTTAGCTAATTTGGGTGTGGTAATGTCTAAATAATTTAGGCATTCTCAGAATTATTAGAAAACCAGGAAATGCTAGAAATTTCCAAACAATCTCCAAATCGTACGAAAATTAAAATGGAAGATCTTAATACTATTATAAGACTAATGAAAAAAGATTAAAGTCAATTATGTCACTAATTAATGGATAACAACTCTATGATTGTTACAGTTATATAGATATATATAATTCCTCGATTATTCTGTAATTTTGTCAAACATAATAAATATTATATATTGATGTAATTATTTTCAGAATGAGCACATATCTTAAATATATATATTACATTCATAATCATGATAATTTTATAAAGTATATCATACTTAAATATCACATTCTATTTGTATATGCTTTTCATGCAGAATCATACTGCTTAATATTCTATGCAAATTTTGATAGCCTATAAACCTTACTTGAACTTTTATGTCAAATTATATATTTTCTTTTCTATTTTTTTCTTTTTATTAGTTTTCCCTGTCATATATATAAATATATATATGGCAATTTAGGAACAATATATGGATCAACTCTTTGAGGCAGAGCTGATGCATGATGGAGCAACTTAGATGCTAATTTTCTAAGAGTTTTAATTTTTTGCTTAGTGTCATATATATAAATATATATTTGGCAGTTTAAGAACAATCTATGAATCAAGTCATTGATGCAGAGCTGATGTATAATGGAGCAACTTAGATGATAATTTTTAAAAAATTTTAAATTTTTGCTTAGTGTGTAACAAATTTTATAAGATAATTATTATCTTTATAATAAATATATTTCCTTTATTATTCTGGTATTTTTGTATGTTACGATGAATGTGAAAGTGTGTATTTTATACGCTTCTAAATACACTGCTATATTAAACCCCAATATGATTCTAGGGAGAGCACTTAACGCTATATTGGCTATGCTGACCCAATAACGGGTCATTACAGCTGGTATCAGAGCAAGATTGAGAGAAAATTATTATAAAATTATATAAGTTATTATTCATGCAATTGGAATCCCATAATAAATAAAAGATAAATATATAAAATAAAAACTTTCAAAAGTTATATAAATTAAAAGGAGGAAAAAATAATAAATATAGGACCTAGATAAAATAATATACTTTTAGTAATTTTTTATTTTATTATTTAGCTAATAATGATACTTTTATTTACATCTAGTATTTGATAATAATACTTATGTAAATTTACTCCAATAAAAGTATAATAATAAAAATCCTATTTTTAGATGGATCCTAAAGATTCTTTTTTGATCATCAGAACACCCTTAAAAGATCTGATATCTGATAATATTTCTGTGGATCATGTCAACAAGTTGTTTGATATTGTGAATGCGCTATTGGAGCGTGTTGATACACAAAATCAAATATTTTTAAAGCTTTAGACACAACAAACACCCCATATATATAGTCCTACTTCTATACTATCAGCTATGTATTTCCCAAATATTGAGATAGATGGACTACTTCAAACCTTCTTAATACTCCAACCACTAGTATTCAATGAAAGTGTTAACCGAATGAATGCTGAAGATTGGGTAAAAAAATAAAAAATATTAACTAGCATGAAATGCCCACCTATATATGTAATCATATTAATCATCTTTAGGTCAAAAGTAGAAGCAGAATGCTGGTGGGAAACTATAGCAAGTTTATAGTTCATAAGTATAAATACTGAGAATATCTAATGGGAAGAATTTATTAAAGCCTTCAGAGCTAAATACATCCCTCTTTCTGATCAAGTCATCATGCAAGATGTGTTCATGAAGTTATATCAAAGCAATCGTAGTGTCACTGAGTATAAAATTAAATTTCAATGGCTATTCCATTATGTATGACTACTAGTGAGCACCGAATCTGCTCGATGCAACCAATTTTTAAAAGGATTGAAACCTTCTATCAAGAAAATACTTATGGCTCTCCAAATATAAAAATTCTCAAACATACTTAAAAATGCAAAGATATTAAAACATGGGGAACAAAAGGAAATTGAAGAGCATAAGGAAAGACCCTCATCTGCACATGTACAACAAATTCAATACAAAAGGCCAAGACTACCTCAAGCCAGGGTTTATCAAATTGCTCAGCAAATATCTACTAGGAAATATAATTGATCACATCATTTTGGTAATTATTATCATAGGAGCAAAATATATTTTACATGTGGATGAACTAGTTATGATTTTTGGCAATGTCAAGTAACCTTACAGTGGACAATCAATAGATCTCCCATCCTCCATAAATGCAACAAGAAGCACCCATACCAGCTAGAAGGCAAAAACTCACACCAGCAGCCAGACTAGCTCATGTACCTATAGCTACTTCAATATAAAGGAGAGGTCCACCTATTGCTTCTAAAGCACCAGCAGCTAATCAAAGGGGAAGACCAATTTCTCTCAAGCAGGCTGCACATATGAGGATACATACCCTTACCCCAGTTTTATCCCCAAAAAATAATGAAGTAGTAGTAAGTACCACATTCTTTATTTTATAAATATTTTTCACATTATATTCAAATAATGTATGAATTATCTTTCATTTTAAAATCTAGGCACCTTATATTTCAATGACAAATTTTGTGGCACATTATTTGACACGGGTGCAAGCCACTTGATCATTTCAGAAAGATTTACCAAAACTCATGAACTATCATATTATAACTTGACTAAAGTCTTGAATGTTGGGTTACCATCTGGTGCGCTTATGAGTGCACAAAAATATTACGATTGTAATCTACCATTTAATGGCAAGGCATATGATGCAAAACTTATATTACTGTTTATAGTAAATTTTAACATCATTTTATGAATGAATTAGCTCAGCAAGCATAAAGTTACGATTGATTGTCAAAAAAAGAAGGTCATTATCAAGGGTAGAAGTAAGCTTATAGTATTTATGAGAAAGTTAGGCATTTCAGCATCTTTAATCAATGCTTTGCAAGCAGAGAAATTAATTTGAAAGCGATGTAATGCATACTTAGTAATAATGATGGGATAAAAGATGAAAGAAATTCCTTTATCATACACTCAATTTGTAAAGGAGTTTGAAGATGTATTCCTTTATGAATTGCTTAGATTACCACCAGTAAGAGAAATCAAATTATCAATTAAATTAATTCTTAGCACTCAACCAATAGCAAAGGCACTTTACCGCATAACACCCAAAGAACTGCAATAGTTAAGTAAACAACTGCAAGAGCTGATGAACAAAGGTTTTATTCGATAAAGCATGTCACCATGGGGAGCTCCAAGGCTCTTTGTAAAGAAGAAAGATGGTTTGATGCAAATATACATCAATTATCGAGAACTCAACATGATAATTGTTAAGAATAAGTACCCTCTACTGTGTATTGATAATTTATTTGATCAATTAGCTGAAGCTAAGATATTTCTTAAGATAGATCTAAGATCAGACTATCATTAATTATGAGTTAAAGAAAAAGATATTCTGAAAACAATATTTCAAACTTGTCACGAGCATTATAAGCTCATGGTCATGTCATTTAGTTTAAAAATTGCTTCGTCCATCTTTATGGATTTGATGCAAAGAAATCTTAGATCGTATTTGGATAAGTTTGTAATAATATTCATCGATAATATTTTAAATTTATTCTGAGAGCAAGGAAGAACATGAAAAACATCTGAGAGTCGTTTTGGAACTCAAGGCGGCATCAGTTATATGCCAAATATTCTAAATATGAATTTTGGCTGGAATCTATAGCCTTGTTAGGCCATGTAGTGGATGATAAAGAAATTAAGATCGATCAAAAAAAGATAAGCACCATTCAGGAATGTCCCCAACCCAAGACAATCATATATATTTGTAATTTTCTTAGTTTAGCTGAATACTATCAACATTTTGTTAAGGGATTTTTGTAAATAGTTATTCTTTTAACCATATTAACATAGAAAGCAATTCCATTTATTTGGAGTTAGCAATGCAAGGAATCTTTTCAACAATTAAAATAAGCATTAACAATCGTCCAGTATTAACTCTACCACAAGAGACAAGAAATAATCAAGTTTATATTGACGCGTACATAGTAGGGCTTGGATGTGTTCTCATATAAGAGAAGAAGTGTAACAACCAAATTGGTTGTTACACAGCTTAATTTTAGCTTAATCATATCTTAATTAAGTTCATCTAGTCATTAGAACTAATCCTTAAAGATTGGGTGCGATTCAGAGCTAAATTGAATATTTGGATTTTAATGTTTAATTAATTAGAAAATTGAGGTATTTAATTTGACCTCAAAATTGAAATCCAACTTCATTGTTGCGATCATCACCTCCAAATTAGCTATGAGTGATGTTTTGGACGCGTTTGGAAGCCGTCGGATTTTTATGAATATTTTAATGTAATTAAGTACCCCAAAAAAATAGAATAATTAAATAATCATCAAAATTGAAATCTGACTTCAGTGTTAAATTCCTCACCCTCAAATTAGCTAGAGGTAAATTTTTGGAAATTTATGGAGTGCGTTTATTTAATCTGAATTTTTAGCAAATTAAGAATTTAGAAAATAAATAAATAATTATTTAATTAAGCAAATCCATTTTCTTAAATGCATTACTGGCTGCCCATCCCTCCATTTTTGGCGCCCCTCTCCTCTAAATATGGCGCAAGCAAGCAAAGGACCTTTCCATGCTCTACATTCTCCTCTCACTCTCCTCCTTTAAGAAGGAAACAACCCCTTCCTTCTTCTCTTTGCTGCAAGAGCTGAAGCTCTCTCCCTCCTTCCTCTATTGCTGCCCTTATGTTGAAGAAGAAAAGCTCCTCTCCAAGGTTTTTGAAGAAAACAGAGTTTTCTTCTTCCTCTTCTAAAGGCTAAGGTATCTATTTGCTCTTCTTCCTTGGCCATTTCATTTTGTTATTATGCTTATTTGCATATTTAGACATCCATGATTAAGTATGGAAGCAATTATAGTTCTTCAAGGTATTAAATCTCATGATCTATTTTTCTTCCATTTGCATACTCTAACCTTTATCTCCATTATTAGTATAGTTAAGATAATCCATTCTTACTAATTTTAGTATCAATGCAAAGGTCTCGGAATGACCCTTCCATCGATATATGGCACTGCTCATGGAATGCTCTGGATTGAGAGTATTTGAGCTCGAAATAAGACCCTTCATAGTTTTCACACAAGCGAAATCACCGTCGGGCGCTACCACACGCCGTAGCGCCCGAGTCTCAAACTGAATCTACCGTAGCACTCCACAGCACTTCTAAAACTAAAATAATGGCTTGGAATCAAACCGCTGCAGTGCGCCACAGTGGGCTGCAGCATCATTTCGGGAAAACTATAGAAAATTCAAGAAAAAAATAATTGAACAATCACTCGAAAGTTAAACCGCTACAATGCGCCACAACGGGATGCAGCGTCATTTCGAGAAAACTATATGAAATCAAGGGATAAATGAATTGAACGGTGTTTTCAAAAGTTATTCCGCCGTAGCGGCGCAGCGCTGCAGCCTGCCACGACGCTATTTTCCACCGCAGCATCTGACAGCTATCGCGCCGCAGCGTGCCACAGCGCATCGTAGCGCCTGGCTTTTAGCCAGAATGCGCCACTGCATGTCGTAGCACCCAAAATCTTTCAAAAGTGCACAAAATTGGCTGGAATGGCCAAAATTTCTCATTTTTTGTATTTTAAGGTTCCTATGACCCTAGTGGGACCAAATTATATCAAATTTGAATATTGCAATGCATAAATTTTTATGTGAAAATTAAATTTGAAAGTTTGTCCTTTATAACCTGTGCTTAAAATCTCTTATGTGCCTTAAAAACTTTGTGTCAACTATTAAAGAATCGGATCCTTGAATTCTTATATTGGCTAAATAGGTCTTAATAATCAAATTTGCATGAAACCTAAGTTCTTTAGATTTATAATCAAGTGCTAACCCCTTTGGTTTGATTTAGAATTTGGTTAGTCTTAATTACCTTATATTTTTTGTCACTTTACATTCCTATACTTTCATGATATTATGATGTATGTTAGAGAACTTTAACAATTATTTGGACACTTTGATATGCTTAAATTGACACTAAATTATATTTGAACATAAGAATCTTAAGAACTTGATTACGTAAATGATACTTATTCTAAATCTAAAATTTGATATCAAAAATATACCAATAATGTATTGATTTGTCATTGATCTATAAATCAACCATTGATCTTAATTTTGGTAAGGGTAGGGGTTAAACCCTAACTTGTCTTGATTAAGATCTAAGCCATAATCACCTTAATCAAGTAACCTTGATTGAAAGATAATTCAATTGATATGATTCTAATAATGCATATTATTTGACATTGATCTTTAATCATCTAATTAGAAGTGCTAAGGTTAATATTGAATTTGTGTGATTGAATGTAGCGCCCCGCCCATCGCCATGCGTAAATGAAATGGTCATAATTAAGTTCGGCGATGGACAAATACGCCACTTGGGGAGGAATGATATGTCTCCCCGAAATAGCTGAAAACTTCAAAGCCCCATCTGAAGGGCTGCTGACTCAACCTCAAGGAGGGTTGAGAGCTAATACTTAAGATAAAAGTAGTACCCTTATCCTAAGTATTAGACAAATACATACATTGGATTTATAATACCATAGGAATCTAATATATGCATAAGATATCAGCATTTCCAATATACTAATCACATCACAATACTAAGTATAAGTAATATATAACAGAGTGTAGAAGCTTAAACCAAATATCTAGAAATATTCATCACAGAAGCTGTATGAAAACATTCATCTCAGAAAAGAAAAGAAAATACATCTAGAATTATTACAAATATTTACTGAATAACAGACATAGAGCTAAACACTGAACTAAAAATACTAAGCAAGAAAATAAAACTGAAGAAGAGTCCACTAATGATCCATGGGCTCCTCCTGAATCTCCTAGGTGTTCTCCTGACCTGGCTCAATATACTGCACAGAATCTAGCAAATTGCCAGATCCCAAAAGTACCCCATGTTAGACAATAATTCTAACACATCGAAACTAGTCTAAATAGTTCTAATTATTCATTTAATATTTACATAATGTGATTAAATCTGCAGAAATTCTGTAAAGATTACTGAAAGTATAAAACTGTATAAAACTATACAAAACTGTAGTAATGTAAAGTAAAGCTAAACTATAAATTGAAATATTAAAAATAAACTAAAATGGTACTGAATCTGAAACTGAGTAATCATATGTAAAATGATGTTGTATGTCACTGAAATTGTGCATTTAAATATGCCACAATACTGTATGCCACTGATATGTAACAAAAATATCACTGAACTGCTATGAGTAGTACGGTCCAATGTATACATACATCTAGTTGGGAATACCGTATACTGTAATGCCGATGCATCCTGAAATACCCCAGTCAATATATGCAGCATTCCGTAACTCATAAATTATCACTGATACTCATACATCATTCTGATACTCACATATCATGCTTATGTTTATGCTCATGCTTCTAACTACATGAGATAAATCTAAAAATCCATAAAATGCTTTGAAATTTGATAATGAATTCGATGCCTCCGTTGTGCAGAATTCTACTAAAAAGATTCTAACTCCTAAATTCTAGCCTGATAATTATTTAAAGTTGAGAGTTTACTTAAAATCATTAGCTAGATGAATGTATACATATATTTAGTATATTTACAAGAAAGGTGGATTTAACCCTTAGCTTGTTTAAACTATACTTATTGAAGCGCATTACGATAGGAGGCAGAACCCAGCCACAATTTACATCTCAAGCTATGTCATTAAATGACCTAATTATAAGCATACTTAGTGGTCTACACTAAGTGAATTAAGATACTTAGTTTGTTTAAACTGTACTTATCGAAGCGCACTACGATAGAAGGCAGAACTCGGTCGTAGTTTATATCTCAAACTAAGGATCTTGTTCACAAATTGTAACACTCTTAGTATTGGAAGATTTACTCTAATGGGACTGTATTTGTCTAATCCCTCGGGATAACATCTGGTCATAAGTCCATATTGGAGTGAATTAACTAATCTTAAATACTACTGAAGTAATCCAGTAATATAGGTATACCCTACTATACCCAACTAATAATTTGAGTTCAAAATATTCTATTTAATCAACAAGAATTTATCAAATCTATTAATCCTTACTCTAAGTAAGTGTATCCTACACAAGGCTCCAAGGATGTGATCAAAGGATCACTCAACATAGGTTGCCACCACAAGAAATAGGTCATATTCTAAGTACTTTAAGTGATTCCTACCACAAGGTATCAAGTTCAACTTCTAAGATTATGAAGGATCATCTAAGTTTCTACCTCAATAAATTACCAAAGTTCTTCCTACCTTAAAGTATCAATATTTAAGGTCTTTAAACATTTCAAGAACGATCCTAAAGCAAGACCCTTAAGATCTCACTTTTTTACTTCTTAAGGTTTACTTGTTAGACTTAGGTTAAAGTGAACAGATCAGATGATTAAAATTCATCTGATCCCTTCCTATTCTACAATTATGGTATAAAATCAAAGATTTTATTAGGATTAGATCATTTCATAAATCATTATAATTCTATTGTCCATTTTATGCTAATAGTCTTATATACGAGAAAATCAATGAACTAAAGTTTAGATTCAAATGATTCAATCACACAGATTTAATATTAACCTTAGCACTTCTAATCTAATGATTTAAGATCAATATTAAATCATATACATTATTGGAATAATATCAATTTAATCATCTTTCAATCAAGTTAATTGATTAAATGATTAAGGTTTAGATCTTAATCAAGATAAATTAGGGTTTAACTTCTAACCCTTCTACCATTAAGACCAAAGGCTACTTTTAAAGGTCAATAACAAATCAATGTGTTATTAGTGTATTATTGGTGTCAAACTTTGGGTTAGATTAAGTATCATCTACTTAATCAAGTTAGCAAAATTCTTATGTTTAATTGTAGTTTAATGTCATTTACACATGATTAGGTGTCCAAATAGATATTTATAGTTTTTTAATATACATCCTAATATAATAAAAGCATCTAAATATAAATATAATATAAAATAAAAAGGTAATTAAGGCTAATAAAATTCTAAATCAAAGCAAAAGGGTTAGTACTTGATTACAATTCTAAAAAACTTAGGTTTCATGCTATTAAGTTATTAAGATATACCTATTCATTACAAGCAATTAAGATTTCATTACTTGGCATTTAGTATAACATTCATTTCAAGTACATGGTAGGTTTTGAGCGTTGATAAAAATAACAAAATTTCAAACTTAATTTTCATATAGAATTTTATGCAATATTCCATTCTAGCTAAAATAGATATTATTTAGTCCCACTAATTTGATATTATTTAGTCCCACTAGGGTCCTAAGAACCTTAAAATGCAAAAACAGTGAAGTTTTGGCCATTTCAGCCAAAATTGGGCAGTTTTTGCAATTTTGGGCGCTAGAGCGCGTTGGAGCGCGTTGTGGTGGTTTTCACGCTGCAGCGCGCTGTGGTGCTTTTAGTGCTGTGGCGCACGGTAGCACTCTCAGCGCTGCGGCCCGCTGGAGCGCGCTATGGTGCACTACCGGGGACCAACTTGCAAAATAACTGTTTAATTAATTTATTTTGATATTTCTTAAAGTTTTCCCGAAATTTCGCTACAGCCCGCTGCAGCGATGCATTTTGCGATTTACTGTTTAATTAACTTAATAACTGATTTATAATATTTTTGTCAAAATGCCGCTGCAGCGGCCCATTTCGCAACTTTGGGGGCTGCAGCGCGCTGCAACGCCAGACGACAATTTCACTAGGACGAAACCTGGAATGCTTACTTTCAAGCTAAATACTCCAAACCCAGAGCATTCCATGAGTGGTGCCATATATCAATGGAAAGGACTTTCTGATACCTTTCTATTGATACAAAAATCAGCACAAATGGAGCATCTTAGCTATGCTAAAATGTAGATAAATGATAGGGTGTGCAGAGTAAATGAAAATAGAGCACACAATTTATATCTTGGAGAGTTGTAATGGCTTGTATACTTAAACATGACTATCTAAAGATGCAATAAGCATAATAACAAGATCAACTAAATAAGGAGAGGAGCAAAGGGGTACTCTTTTGTCCTTAGAAGGAGAGAAAGAAGAGGACATTTGCTTTCTTCAAGACCTTAGGGAGGAGCCTTCTTCTTCAGCACAAGGACTTAGTAATGAATGGAGAGGAGATGAGAAAATTTTAGCAATGAGAAGAAGATGGGCTGAGCTCTTCTTTTAAAGGAGGAGAGGGAGAGTATGGAGCCATCATAAGCTAGGGACTAGGATGTGGAGAGCCATCCTACTTGCCTAGGGAGGGCATGGCTAAGAGGAGAGGGGAGGGATGGCCTCAAGTGACTTACATGGGAGGAAAATGACCAGCCAAAAATTAAGGGAGGAAAGGGGAATTAAATGCAAATTAAGGAATAATTAATTATTATTCATAATTTTTAATTTATTAAATATTTGGATTATTTAAATGTGCTCCGAAAAATCCTAAAAATTCACCCCTAGCTAATTTGTGGGTGAGGAAAATCCAACAGCGATGTCGAATTTCGATTTCGATGATTATTTAATTATGCTAATTTTCAGGATATTTAATTATATTAAAATATTTGTGAAAATCTGACGACTTCTAAATGCGTCCAAAATATCACTCCTAGCTAATTTGAGGGTGACGATCGCAACGATGAAGTCGGATTTCAATTTTGAGGTCAAAATAAATACCTCAATTTTCTAATTAATTAAATATTAAAATATTCCAAAATAATCAATTGGTCTCCGAATTGCTCCAAACCTTCAGGGTTTGGTTCTAATGACTAGACGAACTTAATGGAATGATAATTACAATATGATTAGGCTAAATTCAAGCTAAGTAATAATCTTGGGTTGTTACAACCGACAAATATCAGATTCAGAGTTATTCGTCTGTAGTACTACAGGATCGGAGCTGGTGCAGGAGGAGGATCTTCTTACTGCTGCTTAGATAAATTTTTCCCTTTTTGTAGTGAGATTGAGAGACTTTACTTTCTATTAAATTCAGTTTATAATAATTAAATTCTGGATATATTTAGTTTTCTGCATTTGATCTGAATTACTATTTCTTCTACTCTTTTATACTATGCTATGCCTATGGATGTTATACTATTCTGCTTCTTGCTTCCGCCACTTTGATATATATTAATGTATATTTACAGTTCTCCCATAGTAGGGTGACAAGTCCTTAACTTAAAGCGAGTTAGGTCCTACCTGACTCTACTTAAGTTGGGGATTTGCCACCAGAGTGGAGCACCGTACTCCCCGTAGTTATGCTAATATTAGTATTAGCATAGCTGTGAAAAAGTACAGGGCCCCACAATTTCTAACCTTAGAAATTAATCTTAACACCTCATAGTAAGAATCACTTAAAGCACTTAGAATGGAACTTCCCACTTGCTGTAAAAATCAATATTGAGTGATCTCTTGATCACATCCTTGAAGCTTGGTGTAGGACTCACCCATTTAGAATAAGGATTGATAGCTTTAATAAATCCTTATTGATTAAATAGAATCATCTGAACCCAAATTATTGGTTGGGTATAGTAGGGTATACCCATAGTGCTGAACTATTTTCCTAGTATTCAGGATTGGTTGATTTATCTTAATGTAGGATTATATCTGTGTTAAATCTTACGAGTTTAGTCAGATAAAGTCCCACTTAGAATAAATCATCCAATCTTAAGAGTTTTATGATTAGGGACTCAGATTATTAGCTTATTTGAATAAAAGTTACCATCGGGTGATACCTCATATCGAAGATCGCTTCCATATGTGTGCTTCAAGCAAACTATGTAATTCAAGTCACCCTATTTAAAACACTAAGTGTGCTTATGATTTGGGTATTTTAATAGCTTAGCTTGAGATACAAATCACCGTCGGGTTAAGCCTCCTATCGAAGATCGCTTCATTAGGTGTGGCTTAATCAAACTAAATGTTAAAGACCACCCTTCTTGGAAATACACTAAATATGTGTATACAACTTTTATATCTAATGATTTTTAAGTAAACTCTCAACTTTAACCAATTATCAAAATTAGAATCTATGAATCGATATCCTCTTTTTTGATAGGATTCTACAGAATGGAGATATTGAATTCATTTTTAATATTTGAAACATTTATAGATTTCTGAATTTAACTCATGTAGTAAATAGAAACATGAGCATAAGCATGATGTATAGATTTTAGTGATGATATTTGAGTATCAGTGATGAATTATGGGTTACGAAATATTGTATACATTGACTAGGGAATTTCAGGATGCATCGGCATCACACTAAACTGTATTCCCAACTAGATGTATGTATACATTGGACCGTACGACTTATAGCAATTCAGTGTTATTTTAGTTGCATATCAGTAGCATACAATATTGTAGCATATTCAGATGCATAATTTTAATGATATATAACATATGTTTACATGCTATTACTCAATTTCAGATTCATTACTATTTTTGTTTACTTTCAGTATTCAATTTCCAGTACTATTTTGCTTTACTTTTGTTTAGTTTTATACAATCTTATACTTTGAGTTACTTTTATAATATTTTTGCAGATTTATTTACACTATGTAAAAATGAATCACTAGAACTATTAGATTATTTTTTGATGTGTTAGACTTATTGTCTAACACGTGGTACATTTGGGATCCGGCAATTTGCTAGATTCAAAGCAGTTAGTGGAACCAGACAGGTGGAGACTCAAGAGATCCAAGAAGAGTTCATGGAGCACTAGTGGACTCTTCTCAAGCTTTACTATTTTGCTTAGTTTATTTTAGTTCAGTACTTAGCTTTTATTTCTGTATTTTAGTAAACTATTAATAATAATTATGGATGTGTTTTTCTTTTCTTTTCTGAGATAAATATTTTATTTATCTTCTATGATGAATGTTTCTAGATGTTTGCTTTAGTTTCTGCACTCTGTTTATATATTACTTATACTTAGTATTATGATGTGATTAGTATACTAAAAATACTGATACTTTATATATATATTAGATTCTTCATGTATATTTTAAATCCAATGTATATATTAGTTTAATACTTAGGATAATGATACTACTCTTATCGTAAGTATTAGCTCTCAATCATCCTTGAGGTTGAGTCAGCAACCCTTCAGATGGGTTTTGTTTTAGCTATTCAGGGAGATGGGATATTCCTCCCCGAGTGGTACACTGCTCCGCTACTGAAATTGATTAGGACTATCTCTTTTGCGCACGACGATGGGAAGGGGCGGGGCGCTACAAGAAAGTAGTAACATATGCATCTAGGCAATTAAAGATTCATGAAATGAACTATCTAGTGCATGACTTAGAACTAACAACAGTGGTATCTGCTTTAAAAATATGGAGTCACTACTTATATGGAGTGAGATGTGAAATTTATATTGATCATTAAAGGTTATAATATATTTTCACTCATAAAGAGTTGAACTGTTGATAAAAGCGATGGTTAGAATTGATCAGCGACTACGACTTAGACATATAATTTTATCCTGGTAAAGCTAATATCATAGCTGATGCCCTCAGTAGAAAAGCAGACTTAAATGCTATAATGGCAAGTCCATTAATGGAAGAATTCAAAAAATTAGGCATAAAACCTATTAATATAAAACAGTTAAATAATTTACTTGAAAATAATATTATATTTTCTATGTTCATGCAGCGCATAGCAATTGCCTAAGAGAATGATAATGGATATTCCAAGCTAAAAGCATACATCGAAAATGGTCGCATAACAGACTTACATTTGCAAAAAGGAGTTTATATTTATCATGGAAAAAGAATTGGGATTCCAAATGATTTATACATTCGAAATCAAATTCTAATTGAAGCTCACAACTCATAGTACACAATTCACCTTAAAAATAATAAAATGTATATGGATCTGAAAGAGACCTTAAGGTGGCCTGGACTAAAGAAAGACGTAGCTGAATATGTCGCTAAATGTCATGTCGTAGTTTAGTAAAGGCAGAACATTAAAGACCAAGTGAACTATTATAATCATTAAATATCCTCGAGTGGAAATGGTCAAATATTTCTATGAACTTTGTGATGGATTGTCTAAAAGTTGTTCTAAAATAAATATGATTTGGGTAATCGTAGATCGTCTAACAAAATCATAACATTTTCTTTCGATTAAGCAAATATATTCAGTGGAAAAGTTGGCCATGTTATATAGTAAAAAAATAATCAAACTTCACGGAATCTTTATAAATATTATCTCAGATTATGACAGCATATTTACCTCCCATATTTGGAAAGCAGTACATCAAAATTTTGGAGCACCCTCAAGCAGATGATCAGACCGAGAGAGCAAACCAAGTGCTTGAAGATCTTCTTCAATTTTCAAATTTGACAAAACTTGATTGAGAGGTCTGTCTTGATAAGCTGAACATTCTCAATTAAAAATTTCTCAATTTTGAGCTATATTTAAATTTTAAATAATTTTTGAAGGTAAAAACTCCAAAAATTAATTACGGATAATACGACACTTAAAATTCAATGAAACTTTTTGTGTAGTTTTCTTGTATTATTACGAATCCAATGGGAGGCGGGGGGCAATGGAAGGAAGGATGAGAAGAGAGAGAAAATGAGAAATTTTAGAAAATTTAAATAAAAATGTGTTTTAAATTAATCTTATTTTTTCATCGTTTAATTTTTAAATTTGACAAGATTTGACCGGGAGGTCCGTCTTAGCAAGACGAATATTCTTAATCAAAAAATTTTCAATTTGGAGTTATATTTTATTTTAAAATAATTTTTGAAGGAAAAAACTTCGAAAATTATTTATGGATAATACGATACTCAAAATTCAACGAAAATTTTTGTGTAACCTTCTTATATTATTATAAACCCAGCGACACTAAAATTTTTAAATTTGAACTTATATTTTATTTTCTTAACTTTTGGTATTTAAAAAATTCAAAAATTAATACATGAGTATCCATTAGTTAGATTACCTCCAAACATAACATTATGATCACAAAAATATATTATTTCCAATGATATATTTGGTTTGGCCTAACTTTGAACTTGCACGGGATCCTAATTGAGTTAGCAATTTAATCATAATTGCTTAAATCAAGATTTGAGTTGTTAACCCAATCTTTTTCTAATATCTTCTCTAGTTTTTTCTCCCCATCAAGAATACCTTCTAGATTTAACATGCAAAGTGTATCAATGACTTTGCATCTCCACATTTCAAAGTTATTTTTTCCATCAAACTTGAACACATCGATCGTTGTCGGATGTATCACAACATGGTGGAAAGTTATCTCCACCACTGTCAGTGATGAAGAACTAGAAGTTTCTCCTCTAATTCTATCCTCCATGGCTTCTCTTGCAAACCTATCTCTGTTACTACTTGTTGGGATTGTATGAATGCGAAAGCACACAAACCAAATAAGAACAATAGCAAGAAAAATCGCACAAATAAATTTAAGCACATGCATAATACAAGGATTTACGTTGTTCGGTGTAAACACCTACTTCCACGGGGAGAGAGTAAGAGAAATTTTACTATATCGAAGGTAGAATACAAGTAAGGGTTTCACAAACCTTTCCTAAGCCCTTGAAATAGATAATTTTTACAAACTCCACTCATCACACGCACACAAATAGGGATTTTTTGGTGGATTGACTTTAAAATGAACTACAAATGAATTTATAGGGCTCAAAAATCGGGCTTGCAATTTCACGAGCGCCTGGGCGCCTGCCACTCTATCTGTCAGACGTCTAAGCGCCTGCTGCTCCCATTAGCTGGTCAAAAAAAGTCTTCAACTTCTGTCTAAAATCAACATAATAATATCATCATGATAACCCATAACCAAATTTTGAAATCACCAATATGAACCTCATAATGAAAACCTCTGACATTCCAAACTGCTATAGTAGGTAACATTGAAATAGGCAATAAAATGGTAAGAGTGAGTTCCATATATATAAAAAGCTCTGCCAATGCAAGAAAAGGCAATGCTAAAACGCAATCATGATTTGCTTCTTCCACTAATCTCTGAATATTTCTAAGATAAAGTTTCATCTTGCCTCAAAAACTAAGCTTAATAGTAATTGGTTCTCGAGGAGAATGTGGCCTAAAGTGAGTAGAGAATGAAGAGGTCCATTCGGAGAGGAAGAACCAGCACTTAGAAGAATAGTGTTGAGGTCCATGGTGGAGATGGAAATGGATTATTAGAGATATTATTTTGGAGATAGTAGTTCTCGTTGATAGAGGTGAGAGACAACTTATTGGTTTGAACACTTGGAGTGGAGGTAGTGGCCAAAGAAAACTTAGAGGTTTGTCTGCCCAAGGAGGGATCAATTTTGAAGTTTGGCGATGATGCCATTGAGAACCGCTATAACCTTGATGAATAGGTGCTTCAGTATTTCCATAAGAGCACTTGAACCAAGATGTAAAAAGGAGCAGCATTATTCACGTACCGTTAGAGTTTATTCCATACAAAACTTTTTGAGTGATAACTTTTCCATTTAGTTGAAGTTTAATGATGTATGGAAGGGGCATCATGTGATGAATTTCAACACAGACTCTAGCAAAGGATAAACGAGATCTACAAGAGGTAAGAGTATCTGCCATAATGGGGATATTGATCGCACTAGCTAAGTCTGAAACACAACCATTCGTTCAGAGCTGCAGAGGATTGTTTGGAAATCGCACCCAACTAGGAATAATTGAAAAAATTGAAGCTCAAGGAAGAAAATTATTGCAAGTTCAGTGTATAACTAAGAAGGGGAGTTGAAAGACAACGACCTTCCCTTTAATTGTTTGTAATTTCATGTAAATCTGTAATATTTTTTAAATCTTTACATAATTTAATTTTTATTCCACTTTAATCTTATAAAACACAAAATAAAATCTTGAGAAAATTTTGTTTTAATAAATCAAAATATATAAATGGTATCTTAATTATATTTTTTTTTTGTGAGTTTTATATATAAAAATAAAAGAAAATTCTTTAATAAATCACAAAATAATTTATTACTCCATTAAGGAAGACTTTTTTTTTTTTCAGAAATGTTATTTAGATTCATTGACGTGACATCTAAAAAAAGTGAAATAATTTCCAAATCATATTACCTCTTTTTCTTTGTCTCTTTTGATATCGATGTATCTATTTTATAGTGAAAAATGCTATGCTTATATAAGAATATACATAAAAAAATATTCAGGACGAATAGAAATTTTTTGATATATATTAATATGTAAGTGTAGTAATATTTTTTTATAATTTTATGAAAGCCCCATTATTTCTGTAAATTTATGATTTTATTATTTATTTTGGACTAATTCCTCAATATATTCCAAATAAAAAGACATAAATCTTTAAATTATTAAATAATTTATCAAACTACTCGGTCCGTACTTTATATTCTAAGTTAGATACTATTCTGCCATCTTATTTTATTCATTATTTATTTATTTATTTATTCTTAAGATTATTTTGTTTATGGTTGCCGGCTTAATACTTTAAAAAAATATATATTATTTGGCATTATTATTTTATTTTTAGGATTATCACCTTTTCTATTCTTTCGCATTTTATATCTATATATTATCGCATGTATTATCACATTTTTAGCATTGCTATTTTATATGAAATCGTATGCTAATTCCACACATATGTTTCTTTATGAATATATTAATGGATTTGGCAAATTCTTTTGGTGGATATAAGAAAGCATGGTCATGATTATGAGGGGCTATGGTTATGTGACATATTTATGGGAATTAAAGTCAATGAATATTGTTCCATGTTTATTATTATTATTTAAATTTTTTTTTAATTTCATTTGTATTTAGTTGTACAATCTTAATTGATATCAAAGTACTAAGGAGTAATCTAATTAAAATCAAAATATCATAGCACAACTCCCGTGAGTATTGTGAAAGACATTGGGATAGGACTCTCCTTTCACGGGCGGAGAGCGCCATGCAGATCACCTCACTTTCATGCTCGACTTTTCTCGTATTATATTTTCTCACCGATCGCGCAGTGCGAATCGGATGGCTGATTTTTGTGCTATGTACGCCCGTCACGTGCTTTCTCTTGGATCTCCTGGCACATGATACCGTGGAGTTTGATCACGGTTGAGTCGTTCTACTGTTGATGTATATTTGATATATATATATATATGCATAGGCTATGACTGTCTTTCGTGAGAAGCATGGCAAACATAAAGAAATGTGCCCATTTGAGTGAAGGAAAGATGATAGAATTGCCACTATATGTGAAAATTATCATAGATTTTATTTAAAAATTTAAGTAAATCAAACTTTGTGATAATTTAATTGAATAATGAGGATACTTTATTTTCATATTTAAGTTAAATGAAATGAATGGCTCTGTGTATATTTCATTTTCTCACTTTACTTGAATAACTAAATATGTCATACGACAAATTATACACCTAGTGTTGATTTTGTTGCTAATTCAGCTCAAAGTCATCAAATTTTGTTTAGAGCATGATTGTGAATATTTAAGTGAAGTGTCATCCTCATCATCAACATGCTAGTCATATTTCATGATGGTGATCACACCATCTAAGAATCAAAAGTGCGGTAATAATTTAATGATAATATTTTAATTGAAAAAAAGATTAACAATTACTTTTTTTTGTATAATCTCGGATGACTAAATTCATGTGAGCATATTTAATATATTTTTGTACTTTCTTACACTTTAGACATTAGATTTAATTTTGAATTTACACATTGAAGTTTTTCTTATTGGTTTGTTCACACAAACTCGAACTATTTTGATATTTTACTCGTATTCTTAGCTGTTAAGATGTGCAACTTTGTTGCTTGCATATTCTATTGAAAACTATTGTAAATGGTGATTTTACAAGATTACTTAAAGTCTTTAGCATTTCAAACAATATAATTTATGGGGTATACCTTCCTAAGGAAGTTCATAAGTTAGAGTTTGATTCATCAAGACATGAGTATCTCAACATATTTGAATGATCGCAAGTAAATGTGGATTGATCTTCCTATCATAAATCAATCAAAAGGACTTTTTCTTTTTTGTTACTACTTTATACCTATATACATACATCTCATTGAACTTTAAATACTTTTTATCTATATTTATGTATTAAGCTTCTTAAGCTAAATGATGTTCTTAAATACTATTTCTTGGGATTGATTGAATTACCTTCCAACTTAAACTCATCTTATAATTAGTGACTTAATTTTATATCCTAGTTATTTTGAAAGACATAAGAAATTTTACTTATATTTGCAATTTCTTATATAATGATATATCAAAAAAGAGACTAAATTATTAATGGGCAACTAATGATTTTGGATTTTGATTTATAGATGTTTATATGATTTAAATAATCAATTAGTTCATAGTTGGTAGAAGTAAATTAATTAATTAAATAGTATTAATAATGACATGTACAAATTAATTATATGCATAAAATTTATTATATTATTTATATTAATCAATTAGTTAATTGTAATAATAAAATGTAATTGCATATGAAATTTAATTTATTACATTGATTAATAAAATTCATAAAGTATATATTATATTAATAATTATATTAATTATTTACTAATTATAAGTAAATGCTAAATTTATTAATTGTTTAGTTATTTTGATGAATAAATTATATAATCCAATTATTTATTATTTATTAACTAATGTTACTTAAATAACATTTATTATTATTAATATTATATAATCATGTTAATTTCTAAATTATAATTAAACTAAAAAATATTAGTTGTATTTAACTAAAATCATATATATATATATATATTATCATGTTAATTTTATTTATCAATTAATATCATTAGTTCATAAATTGTTATTTACACTATTTTATTTATTAAATTATTCAATTTTATGTTAATTATTTAATAAGGTATCTCTTATTAACTTTATTAGTTGATTATGTATGCTATTTATAAATAATTATGCCAATTAAACAATTATGTTAATTACATTGACCTAATTATAACTTCTCAAATATTATTACTAATTATAGTTACTTAATGATATTACACCAAATAATTAGGAACAATTGAGAATTTTTTTTTTAACTTTTGCATATATGCTCTATAAATAAGTATAATTAACAAATAATCTATTTACACATCAGATTGATACATCATCTATATATTTTGATGTATATTAATATGTAAGAGCAACAATATATTTTTTTGAATTGCTCTTACCAATTCATGTTTAATAGTGCATCATAATAAAATATATAAGTCAAGCACGGTTTTGTTTTTTTATTTGAAATCTCA
The DNA here is from genome assembly GCA_016760335.1 of Gastrodia elata. Lineage (NCBI taxonomy): Eukaryota > Viridiplantae > Streptophyta > Magnoliopsida > Asparagales > Orchidaceae > Gastrodia > Gastrodia elata. The sequence goes on along the minus strand of CM028680.1, from coordinate 43,123,867 downwards.
GCATTTTCTTAATTAATTCTATTTAAAACTCTACTTATTTATATCTTAATAAATATAAAATATAATTTATTTGTTTTAATAAATTATAGTTAAAGTACATACCAATATGTGAGCCGAAGGCAATATTACATGAGGCGGGTGCCCGTATAGGTGCGGGTGCGCGGGTGCCTGGATAGGTGCGGGTGCGCGGGTGCCCGGATAGGTGCGGGTGCGCGGGTGCCCGGATAGGTGCGGGTGCGCGGGTGCCCGGATAGGTGCGGGTACGGGCATAATGCGCGGGTGACACTCAGGCGGGGGTGGGCTCCGTTAGTTTACTATATTAGACAAGCTAAAAAAAATATAATTTATTTGTTTTTTTATTTGCAATATTGTTGAATATATCTTTCACCTGAAATCAGACGACACCTCAACACAAATCACAACCAGTTCTTCTACTCCACTGCCCCTCAAGCCCTGCTCCGCGCGCATAAAGCGTTCAGCTCTCTCGGAGATCCGTGGAGCTGATCTTGGAGACCTGCTCCCTTTGGCTATTCTAATATCTCCTTTCGCACTTTTTTCTCTTTGGGTTTGTTTCTTTCCCCCTTTCTTGAAACCCAGCTCGGATTAAGCATCAATGGCCACCCCGAAGCGGCTCTCTCACTCCGTTTCTGGCGGCGGGATTCAAAGGAGCAGATCCAACGGCGGAAGATGCCGACTTCCAGTAGTTCTTCTTCTGTTCCTCTCTGTCCTCGCTCCCCTGCTCTTCCTGGCAGGTCGGAGTGTCCGCTCACCGATCGATACTGGTGTGCTGCTTTTCTTTTTAAAGATTAATCTCGTGTGATGCTACGTTTATTTTTATTTGATTTTATTATTTCCCGTCTTTTCGGTCAAAATGTTTATTTTGCTTGTAGTCTGATTTGGAAGAGCTCCCTTTTTCAATAGTTGTTAAGAAATTGTTCACAGAACATTGATTACAAGTATTTTGGATATAACTTTGTACTGTTCCTAAATGCAATTCTATCGTGAAGTTGATTTTACTAACTCTAAATATTAATTTTGTGTGTTATAATTGAATATTAGGATGGCAGCTGCATCATCGAACTATAAATCATCACGAGATTTAAATTGATCTTTTATGTTCTTGCAATATATCATGAAATATACAATGATATGAAGTTGTTTGAATGTGCTTTTCACAATTAGCTTTTGCCTAGGCTGTTTGGCTCACTGCTAACTTGATTTCATATATAATGCTATTTGGAGATAACGAGCGAATGGTTCAGTAACATTATTCTGGATAATGTTTTTCTTAAGAATTTTAATTGTCAGAGCAATCTTAATTAGGATTTTTTTTTATTTGCATCTAGAGGATTTTATAGAAAGAGTTTGGATAAAAAAAAATTCATGAGAATTTTAATTGGCAAAGGATTGTTGCAAATTCTAATTTTTGATATAGGAAATTAGTGTTTGATATAGAGTATTTATGATGAAGCAGTATTTAAAACTTTTGGTGGTGCTCTCATTATATTAACAATGATAACATTATTTGTATTTTTGGAGCCAGAAGTAAGTGAGGGATAACTTTCTCCACAATCTATGTCAAATAGTAAAATTTGACCACATTATATGGTTTTTACTTTTTCTCAATGTGATTCTATTCTCTTGTGTGCCATACTTTAGAATAACATTAACTCAAATAGAAATATTTAATAACAATAATATCTTCAATTATAATAATATTGAACCAAACAAGTGCTGGCATCTGATAACATTGTCATCTCAGTAATTTTAACATCTTAGTAACACAGTGTATCTTGAGCAACTTTTGTTGGAACATTTATTGATCCCATATTAGTAGGAGAAGCATGTAATTAAAATTATGGGAGGGAAAACTATTCTTCCCCAACTTTTGGCAGGCTCCACATCATATCTTTTTATTAATGCATATTATTTTATAAAATATTCTTATTATTTGCTTATTATTTGCATAGAGTTTTCCATTTTTATTTCTTAGATTCCTTTTTATTTTAAAATTATTTGCATTAGATTCCCTTGAACCTATATGACCATTGGTGGCTAAGAGGAATCCAAAACCACAAGACACATGTAACTCTTACCATGCTATGCTTGATTTTACCATGGATTAATCATCATGATGATTCTGATGTCACCAACCATATGCAAATTCTTATGTTTGTGTACATCTTTATCTTGGATTATTCTCAACCCACATGATCTTTGATTACTGAACGGAAGCCAATGTCACCTAATTCATAAAACTATTGACTTCATATGCCTAAATTTACTTTGAATTTTGTTGGGTGCATATTATCAGTGGTGGATGAGAGGAATCCAACGTTACTCACTGATGTGTTTCTTGTCTGGGGAATAATATTCATACCCTTTATTTCCTTTAGTCTATGTGATTAATGATGGCTATGAGGAACACGATAATAAGGATGGCATGTGGCCCATGCTTATTTGTGGAGTCCTCCACATAGAATTTTGTCAGCCCTTGTGACTACTGCTTTAGGATAATTTAAAGCTAGCCAAGACAATCCAAGGTATGTGAAAATTTGATATATAAACATCTCTTTAGGATTTTCTTAGCTTGAAGAAGTTAGAAATTATATGAAAAATAAATGCAATATGAACAAAATTATGATTTTGATATGGAATATAGAAGAATTTAGAATATTTGATTGGACAAGAAAAAATTGGAAAAGTTAAAGAGTAAAATACAAGTGCTTGACCAAGGTCTGAGAGGGATTGCTGAAGACCTTGCAAGTAAATGGTTCAATGAAGTATCGATGAAAGGTTCCAAATGGTAGTGGGGTCTTGTGAGCGTTGCAGGGGGCCGGTTTTTGATAGTGTCCAACTATAGGACTATAAGAATTTGATAAATGCCATTGTTTAGATCTTTGAGGATCAGTGTTTGACTAATCAGTGCCAATGAGGGCTTTACAAGGATCAATAAAGCTTTGTGTGGTCCTTATGGAGTTTACGATGAGTCAACAGCTTGCAATCAACTATAATAGGCTGGCAAAGTTGGTTGAGAGCTTGAAGTGATTTAGCTACATCTAATGCATGTTGGCAAGTTGAGACCACAATCTTTCATGCACAAAATTTCATGTAATTGAAATCTCTCAATATTTGTTAAGAGTTTCTTTTGTTTTCAAAACTCTTGATATTTGATGAGTTTTGAGTGTAATTAAAATAGTATTGAAGAGATTTTTTTGTATAAACTATACTTTGTAATGCCCATAAATTAATGCAAACTTTTTATTTTTAATTAACAATGTTTGTGAACAAACAATCCCTTAGTTTATTTTAGTTATTAAAGCTAAGTGTCTTTTTTCAATTGTTATTTGTCACTTCACACCAGTTATCTATTTTAACACTATTTTTGTGATACGCATATGCAAGTGTGACAACACTCATAATGACTATCTTTCTCATCTTTCTTAAACAAGGTATGCTTGAAACTCCAAGGGCCTACTTTTTCAGTCTTATCTTGGCCTAGTTACTTTGAATAGCTTTGCAGTTTAGCTTATCTAACTGATTTAGTTTATTCAATTTACATAGCTTAAATTCAATAAAAATCAATTTAAAGATTAAAAGATCAAATTGAATAGGAGACATTTTATTTCTTGGTTCATTCAATTAACTTTGTATGCTTAATAATAGTCTCAACTTTTCTAACAATCTCATGCTAGGAAACTTCCTTGATCAATTGCTATTTCTGATTTTTTGATCTTTCATTGATGTGACATCATGCTCATATTCATCTAATGTGATGCTCCAACTACTAAGTATTATAATGGTCAAACAGGGCTATGCAGCGTCTAAGCTTCTAAATGGTAATCATTTTTGCGTATCAACATGCTTCTCTAGACCAAGTATTATATTCAATAATAGAGTTCCACCATCAATTAGCTCATAAAATTGATATTACTTTAGTTGCATGGTTTTTGTATTATCATGAAATACATATTTTTATACAAACTGAATAACACTTCATTTGGTGCAGTAAAGTTTTGGTTAATGACATAAATTTCTTAAAGAATTCCTTGACCATACTATCTCTTTTCTTGCCTTTGACACTACAATGTACTTGGCTTTAGTGATTTAAAAAGAGACACTTTCTAAAGCCGTGATATTTGGCCAAAGCTATCACTTCAAGCCTAAACACTTATCTTTTGATAGCCAAGGTGTCAAACCAAATTAATATTTAAATAATGTTTTAAAATAAAGCTTGCTCCTTTTAATTCAAAGAGTGCACCTTATAACATATATCAACTACTAAAAACTAATGCTTATGACACTTTGGATGTTCATTTATATTCTTCTTCTATATTCAATGATTGTTCCTTGAATAATTTGAAGTTTCGTTCTCGAGGAATTTTTATCTTCATTACTAAATTTGCTCAATACTCTATTATTGTGTCTTCCAAGATTACTCCAAAATTTCTTCAATTTTTTTAGATATTCTTTGCGAAGAATTTGCTTGATGATTCTCAACTCTATCTTCTTAAATTTCTTAGATACTTGATTTTTTGGTCTATCGATTTTTTGCAAGCTTAATTTTATTATTAATTTGTCATAAATTTAAAGTAGTTGAATAATGTAGTAGCCTATTAATCTGTTGATGTAGTAACAACTGTCCTTTTCATATTATAAACCTATTCTTTGCTATATACAAATTAAATCTTATGTATTATTGCATTAGTGCTTGTTACTGATTAAATCTTATGTATCATTTTCTTAATGTTTTTATAGCTCATATAAAATTTTTACAATTTACGCATATGGCCATTTTCTTTCAAAATAATGAATTTTTTTTGGTCATTAAATGTTTCTCCTTATTTAGGTTTTCATGTAAAACAATAGACTTTTTAATTAGCCGCTTTACTTATAATTTTAAGTGATAGTAATATTAAGCCTTTTTGTGATATTATTATTTTAATTACTTGGGATATTACCTAAATATAGTTAATACTTTACATTTGCTTGAAGTTCTTAACCTCCATATGGCTTTACATCCGTTTTTGCCATTATTCTCATCTTTTACAATGCGCTTCCGTTTGTATTGTAGAGTTTTTTATTTTATAGAAGTGGTGATAATATCCATATTTTTTTCTTATTCAAGGAAATCAAATTATTTATCATTAACTCCCACTTGATTGGATTTTTTATTTACATATTCTTATAGTTATCAACTTCTCCATTATTTGTCAAATATAAATAAGACAACAATATCTAATATTTTTGTGTGGGTTTGGACAATTTATGTGATTTTCTTAGTTTCTAAGAGTGTTTAGTTTATATTGTGTTAGAGCATCTTATCATGCATTTGTGCATCAACATTTGATATCTTCTGAATGCTCTCATTTACATCTTCAATGTTAATGTCTTCAAAGATGGCTTTTCTCATTCATTATCTTTATTTGCATTGCGATAAGTTTCCCAAACACTTGTTTTCATACAACTTGCTTGTATTTCTTAGTTACTTTAGAATTAATAATCAATGTTATTATATAAATAGGAAATAAAATATATAGCCTGTCCTTTTGTTAGAATCAACATATTGTTGAGGATGATACTGCGTGTTTGATTGTTAAGGTCATTGAAGCATTATACAAGTTAGCAACACAAATAATAAATATAATCACAACACAAGTCACGTAATCACAAGCATACGAATACAAGAGATTTTACGTGGAAAATCCGATAACGTGAAAAATCACTGACCTACATCACCAAAAGAGAAATCCACTATGAACGAAAAGTTACAGAGTTATAAAGAACTTGTCATTCTAAAGAGGAAGATGGAACCATGCCTTTAGGCCTTTTGATCTTTTTCTTCTCTCAGATTTCTCTTAAGTTCTCACTCTAGGGTTTCTTAGATAGTAGCCACAATACAAATCTAATTGCATCATACCTGCTCTCACAATATTGCTGGCTTAAATACAAACCCTCAAGGGCTCTAAAACAGCCCCAAATAATGCCTTATTTCATTCAGGAAATGCTCCTATTTTCGACATAACTGTCGTAGGCGCCTGGGCGCCAAAGCCTCAGGTTGGACCTGCCTCATGGGCGCCTAGGAGCTTAGCTATTTGGTGCCCAAACAGCAGCACAAGCGCTTGAGTGTGCTTGGGTGTCCAACGTTCGGGCTGTAGGCGCTGTTGGATGTCCGGGGTGTGCTTGGGCGCCTAATTCGCTACCGGCCTAGTGACGCATTGCCCTGAAACCCACCGAAACTCTGTCTCCACTTTATTTGGTAATCCAATTAGACTTCAGACCCTAACACAGGGTATATAAGAAGCATAACTGAAGATTTTTAAGTATGGGTATTATGCCACATCCTTACCAATCTTCTTTAGTTTTTTGAACTCCAAAGTAAATGATGATCTTTTGTTGATTAGATAAGTTATAATAGTGATTGCATCAAACCAAAACACCTTGTCCAACTTAAAATGTAATCTTTTGCTCTTTATTCTTTCATTCAATATTTTATTATTTTCTCAACAACACCATTGTTCTTTGATTTTTCAGAAGCCATTTAAAACACGGATCCCCATGCTTTGAGCAAAAGTTTCTTTGAAATTTTTGCTCTCATGCTTCCCATATTATCAGACTTCAGGAATTGATTTTCTTACCTAATATAATTCTCAACTCTTGCTTTAAATGATTTAAAAGTAGCAAACATGCCATTCAATTTCTTCCAAAATAAATCCATACTTTACTTGTAGAGTTAACTATGAATATGAAATAATATTGCAGGTCCCTTAAGGATTATTTTATGTTGACTCTTTAACATTTATATATATTAATTTCAGCTTCTATAATTTGGAGGTTTCTGAGTCCTTCAAGAATTAAATTTTTATTTCTTTGGTGAGAATATAATTCTCATACAATTCTAGGCCCTTGAACTTGATTATGAATCTTTTCTTTTTATGCCATTCTTTTATTTCTTTTTTCATTCGCAATTTAGATTTATTTTCTTAAAAAATAAACTAGCACTTTTTTGTGAAGTTGTGAATATAATGTTATAATTGAAGCCTTTAAGGGGTTGTACTGGGTAAATTTTAGACAAATGAATATATCAATTCCATTCCTTTTACTTTGGAGGTCCTCACTACTTTTTTAAGAATTTAACTCTCATTTTCTTGCCGAGAATGTAATTCCTGCACAACTCTAAATCCTTGAACTTATGATTATGAATTTTTTCATTTGATGTAGTTATCTTTATTTTTTGTTGCCCATGTAGCCCAATTTTTGCTTCCACAACTTTAAACTCATTGTTTGTGGGTGCCGCAACACCTTTATTATTTGTAATCATGTATAGTTTTTTTCACTTTTTTGCGTCTAGTCATGACCAATGCATTCTTGTGTACTCTTAAGTATTTACTGCCAAATGTTGTGCTGTAACCACAATTATTGATGTGGCTCATGAAAATAAGATTCATCTATGGCCTGAGTCAAATTTCACATTCTACAAAATTTGACATGTCTCGTTTGCAGTTTTGATTCACACTTCATTTTTATTTTAATATTAATTATTTATCATCTACTTGTTAAACATTATTGTACTTTCTTACTAATTAAATATCTTATAATTTTAAAAGTGAAATGACTCACTCGAGTTGAAGATGTAGAACTTTGTTGAACTTTCAATGTGTCACAATAGGCTATCAATGTACCCTCTATTAATTAAACATATTGAATCATCAATTTTGGGATAAATTTGAAGTGTATTTGACACTCATTTTGCATTATCTTTTATTGTTGTAGTCCCATCATACCCTTTTCTTTAAGTTTTTGTTGGCCTTTTCCCCTTGATTTTGACCTTTTTTTTTTTTTTAAGGATTTGCGCCATTCTAGAGTATGTCCTTTTGCTCCCCTCATACTTTAGGCTAAACTAGTAGATTCCCTTTTTCAGAAATTCTTGCTAAAAATTATTTTTTCAATGTTTTTGAATTTTGACATAACACTCAAATGAAATGTTCTTCGCACTATCTATGCTAGACTAGTTTTCTAGCAGGGAGGATAACAAATTTAGTGCATTGTCGTTGTCTTCAAATGTAATTGATACAAATTGATTTGTGATCTCTTTGAATTCATCTATATAAGATAATATATGTTGCTTCCTCATTTTTAAATTAAACAAATGATGCCTAAGATATATCTTATCAGATGTTAAAAGATTCTCATATATAATTAGCATTGCTTTCATCAAGCCAACTATTGTTTTTCATTGATAATATTGTAGGACATGCTTAGCACTAGGGTTAGGCACTCAACATATCTAGTAGATCTCGATCTACTTATTTCGTCCAAGTCTTACATCAAACAATGGTATATATAACTTTTTCTGTTAGAGGTGTGATGACCCGTGGTTAGGTTAGGTATCAACCCAACCGCCCTTGGGTATGTACATCTCCGCAGGATCATATTGACAGTTGAGAGAAAATAACATTTAGACATAAATTAAATAATAGAGCCATGCAACATAATAAACTTGCCATTCATTCAATTTAAAGAATATAATATCCAGATTATTACAAACTAAAAACGATATAAGTAAATGTTTTTTTTCAATTTAAAATTTAAAATAAAAATCAAAGCTTTATGCATCATGTCGGCACCACAATACTTTATTCCTTAAGCTATATCCACTTCCTCCAACTGCATCTGATCTGGCATTATAAGAATAATTCCATAATACACATATTAAGTACAAAAGATATTAAAGATTACACATACCAAATGCGGGAAGCGAGAAAATAGATAACTCTGCAGGAAATCAAAGGTTAGAGCAAAATACATATTTCTGCATATCAAATATTTTTTTTGCCATAATATTGTCATCTGTCATATTATCAACATATAATAAATTTCATGCATGTTTGTATGTATGTCTTGATTTCATGAAGAAATGTTAGCAGTTTTGCTGAGCAAATCCAGAACCATGAGGTTGGGTTCAATAAGAGCAACTCCTTCACTTAGGCCTCTCAAAGGCTCCAGATGGTACTCGTATAACTCCCGATGGACTAGCCCTATCATTAACTTAATCAACCATTATTTCAGAACCCTTGCATACATTCATAAGACATAACATATACATTTCATTTATGACATTACTCTGACATTTAATAAGCATTTCATTTATCATCAGGGATAAAGCTTGAAGCGGTGCTAAAGCGGCAATAAAAGTATTTTAAGTGTAAACAGTAAAATCAATGTACCTTGGTATTCGAATATGCTGATTTTAGCACTCAAAAATCTGTTGTGTCTGCAAAAGTTATATTTGTAATATTATTAGGTTTTATAAATAGCTCATATAATAATGAAATATACATTCTTACTCTTGAGTCTACATAAGGACGGCGTGCTAGATCCACTCCTTCTGCTAGAGAGGAACATGCCTTTACTAAACTACAATTATCTATGATTAAACTTATATTTATGAAGCAATAATTCAGTTTTTACAATTAAATAACAATACTAGCCATGTTTGATTATAAACCAGTACTTAATACCTATTGATCTCATATCCAGACTATAACAGAAGGGTATTACTCACGAATTGTGATTTATGACAATTTGCAGCTTATAGCTCATCTTAAAAGCCACTTTTTTTATAATCATACATTTATTTTGGTAACTTATGTAAGTTGTCTTTGCTTTAGCTATAAAAGAAGGAAATGATTTGTATATATTGGTATAAATTTACAATTAAAAGAATGAGATCATGCATATCATTGGTATTAGATTTATTTAAAAAGAATTGCTAGGATATTAAAGCAACTTAACATGTTATGTTGAGATATAACAACATCTCAATCCACCATATGCTCATACTAGATACCTCAAAACCTAGATGTCATTTATGGTCCAAACAAGACAAATATTTTGATATATCATGCCCAGCAACAACACAAATTTAAGAGGAATACAACAACAATAAGAACTCCAACCCCTTAATCCCACTAGTTAATGGTGCTAAAGCTTGAGAATATTGTCCTCACACTTGATGAAACCAAAATAAGCATAACCAGATCATAATTCTAAAAGCCATTACACCAACATATCTTTAAAAGAAGGTGCAACTCCCCTTGAAATAATGAAAACTATCACAGCTGCTCATTCTATGACTCGTTGGAGTACATAGATCAGATTAAAAGTATACTTACAAGGAAATAATTCATGCTTGCCAACAATGAATGCTCATTCTACCGCCAAACATAAATGATTACAATAAAATGAGAATTTAATCTCCAAAAATTCATGTAAAATCGCAAATGGTTCAGCATTCATATGTTTAAGCATACTATTTAATAGATTGAGCTCAATTCACTGCCACTTAGTACATGAAACATGCTAGTACTGAAGATTAACAACCTACCCCACAACTTCTTTCTTTGTAAGTTAAAACTAATAGATAAATAAAAAATTTCAAACATCCAGGACTCTAATTTGATAAAGGAAGGTGAAGAAGATAATGGTCTTGCAGAAGGGAAAGTCCTTACTGTCCAATGTAATAGCTCCATCTGAAGTTGTATTACATAGATGAATAAATGTAAATGGTTTTGGGATTCCTAATCTCTAATTGAACTATCAAAGCTTCGAACATACTCGATTAATAGCAAATAGAACTTAGAAATCTTAACAACTAATGTTTAACGAAAGCTCTGCCTATCTAACACAGGATCAAACTTCTTAATAAAGCACGTTTCAGTAGTTATAACGAGTCTTTCCATACCTTAAAGGATCGGATCTTTCTTTGGCAATTAAGATGTCACTGAGGAGCTGGCTCAGAAGTTCGGAGCAGAGCGATTGAAGGTGTCGAAGACTGCGGCTGCGGCTGGCTTTGTCCTTGGCTTTCGGCATATTCTCCCAAGGCTGCAAGCAAGAGTGTCGAAGACTTCCGTTGGCTGTGGTTGCGTCTCTGCTTGCGTCGAAGACTGCGGCTTTGTCGGCTTGGTCACTGCGTCTGGAGCGAGGAAGAAGACGGAGCGTAGGATTTTACGGGAGCTGCAATAGCTTAAATGCGCGGGTGTCATAGGTTCCATTTCCTATATACGCTATCGATCCTCTCTTTCGAAGCGTCGCCCCCCTTCCGCAAGCGACTTCGCGCCTTACTGAGATAGAGGTGCCGTTTCTGAAAGGTGGCGGGAATTGGAGAATCGACTGGTAAATGTGACAACAATTTTTTGTTTTTTTGTTTTTGAAATGAGGCTGGTTAATTAATTGTAAAAATAGATTGGCGGGTTATCAACGTCAAAATGAAACTTGGCGGGAAAAACTAACAGAAAAACATAATTTCACAAATGTTAATACTATAGCGGGTAATTAACGAACATTTAGGATTGGCGGGGACGTTAGCGCCTTTCTTGTGATTATTTATTAAAAAGGAGATTAGATTTTCTTTTCAATGTTTCTTTTATGGCATATCAAATATCTTCATTTCATCTTATGACTTCAATTCAAATCAAATATTCTATTATGTCGCATCAAATTTTTTTTGCATTTCATCTCAAATCTTTTCTAATCAAAAGAGTTTCCCACCCATCATGTCGCATCCTATCAATTTTTAGTCTAAAGTATACATGGTAGAACTCTCTTCCAAGATTTTGTCAAAATTGCACAAAAATTTTGGTTTGTTTGAATCCTAACTCGTCAAACTTATTTGCATGCTAATAAAAAAATATCCACATATCTAACAAAATAATTGTTAGAATTGTCTCTTAGAAATTCATTCCGTGAAACATAAAAGCTAAGTAAAAATATTAGGCTAATGCCCCAATTTGATAGTGGACTCACCACATCAGTTGAAGATTTTATATCATTGTGTATCGAAGATTAAAATTGCTTCAGCAAATGACTTGTAAAATACCCATTTTAAGGTTTGACGTGATGACATCAATAACTTGAGATATGATGTCAATCTATCTTTCATTATCCTATAAGTGCGGTTTTATGTCCTTGTGTGACAAGGCTTGTGTTTTGTTCTTTTGAGGGAAGGTGAACATACATCGATAGTGTATGTTGAATTTTCATGAACTATTGGGCATTTTAGTAAAGGATGAAGGTAAGCTAAGCTAAATAAATTAAGATAAGAAACAGATATAAGCTAGAGAGAAATCATTCAGCTTAGATTAGGAGTAAATATTTTTTCTTGAAAGTTAAATAAAAAAAATTTAAATATTAATAACAAACAATTAAATATTAAATAAGTGCTTAAACGTTATTTTGTATTTCTAAACACAATTAAAAACTGATTATTTGTCTATATTTTATTATTTGCATATTGATTATGTGTATTGTATGTATAATTTAATTTGTATATTGCATTTACTAATTTCATTTTATGCTAATTGCATATATTAATTATGAATAATTAATAATTGTGTTTACTGTTAACTATTAATTAACATATAATTTATAATTACACATATATGTTGTTAATTATGTTAAATGTTAATTATTAAAAGTGATCAAACTAAAAAGATAATCCCTTTTTTTCTGCCATTTTAATTAGCTTAAATTATGATTGAATTAGAGGATTATCTAGATTATGAGGCAGCTTGAATATAGAACTAACTTTATCTGTATAGCCTTATTAGATAAGCAGATAATTGGGACATGCCTAAATTATGATGTCCCGATGCCGGTTCAGCAGAAACCGTTCCGACATCGGGTATTCACTTACCGCAGGATCATATTGAGTAATGAATATAAGACATTTCTCATTTATTTCAAACTTCATATTACAAGATCTGACATCTTACTCGTACAAAAGCGAAAAATAAATATAATATAAAATATAAGCAAAAAAAGCGCCGTCGTAGATCCATTTTGCAGATTAAAAATTTTAAGCATTAGGGTTCTTGTTTAAGCTCTTCCAGAAGTACCTGACCTGGTATTGTACAACAAATAATACTGGAATTGGAATTCCTAGTAATTAGAGAGTACTCTAAGTGCCACAGTAATCAATGCAGTATTACATTTTATAATAGCAGAGATATAATTTGCGAAAGAGATGCAGGAAAAATATTAAGGTAAAAGCGCAAATGAAATAATTTATTTCCTGCAAAAGATATTAGCATAAAAATGCAGGTTACTGATATCGTTTTTCCAGTAACTTGCCACGAATATTATTATTGATGTCTTCTTTCCAGTAACAACCCACGAATGGTATTATCGATGTCATTTTTTCGGTAATTAGCCATGAATGCTGTTACTGATGTTATTTTTCCAGTAACTGACAACGAATGCTATTACTGATGTCTTCTTTCCAGTAATTAGCCACGAATGCTGTTACTGATGTTATTTTTCGTGTAATTAGCTACGAATATTGTCACGTTGGTTCCGAACAACCAACCAGGCTTCAAATTGAAATTTTGGTTCAAAGCAATTAAAAGCTAAGCAGTAGTAATAATACAAAATATAATACTTGTCATATATTGTGTACCTTTTTGTCATTTAAGTTTGGATGAGTGACAGTTCGCTCAATCTGCATTTTAAGTTTTCAATATTTTAGTATTTAGCCAATGATTTAGGAATATTATTTTTTTTAAGGATTTACATTCTTCTTTCTTGTCTTGATTCTTTTCACATTCTTATAATAATATAAATTCGTAATTATTAAATCATTTCATATTTTATTATTATGATTATGTTAATGTTATGAAAGAATAAAGACATAAATCGAAATGAAAAGAAATACTTAAATAGAATAATAGTCATTTTATAACATTTGAATTGTTCTCATTATTAATTAATGAGAATGATAAAAATGCGAATGAATTATAAATATAATTTTCATAAAAATGTATAGAGTTATAAGTCTTAGTAAAATATTTTTCTTCCATTTTCTTCATTTCCAACACCTTTTACCTTAGGATTAGGATTGCTTGAAGGAAGTTGAAATGGATGACCGGATGGTTAACCGAGGTTGCTGCAGCAAGAGGGCTGGGCTGGCGGTGGTAAGAGAGGGTTGTTGGGTGGCTGGCAGCTTGCCTGGCTGCTGTGGGCTGAAGGAAAAGCTGTTGTGAGGGCTGGTATGAGCTGAGGAGGGAGCTAGCAGCTTGTGGTTGCTATGGGCTGAGGGAGGAGTTACTGTGGGGGCTGGTATAGAAGTTGGTAGGGGCTGGAATGGGAGCTGGCTGCTGCTGTGTGGGGAGAGGAGGAGAGGGCTGTTGTTGTGGGGCTGAGGAGAGGATGGCTGCTGCTGTAGGGCTGAAAGGAGGAGAGGGTTACTGCTGTGGGGCTGAGGAGAGAGTTTCTGGGAGCTGGCTGGAATGGAGAAAAAGGAGCTGCTGTTTGAGAGGAGAAGGGGAGGGAGCTGTTGGGTTGTGGGAGAAGAGGGCTGGCTATGGGCTGAGGAGGGGCTGCTGGCTGGGAATAGGGAGAGGGCTGCTGGTAGGCTGGTAGGGACGGAGGGAGGAGCTGCTGTGGGGAGAAGTGGGAGGAAAGGCAGCAGCTGTTTGGAGAGGAGAAGGGGGGCTGCTGGTTGGGGAAAAGAGTGAGGAAGGGCTTGCTGTTTGGGGAAAAGAGGGAGGAAGGGCTTGCTGTTTGGAGAGGAGAAGGAGGGCTGCTGTTGGAGAGAAGGGAGGAAGGGCTCTGCTGTGGGAGAGGAGAAGAGGAGGAAGGGCTGCTGCTTGGAGAGAGAGAGGGAGGAAGGCTGCTCTTGGAGAGGATAAGGGAGGACTTGCTGTGTTAGAGAAGAACGGAGGAAAGGCTGCCTATTTGGAGAGGAGGGGAGGCTTGGCTGCTGCGGGCTAAGGAGGAGGAGGGGATGCTGTGGGCTGGCTGGCTTGGAGAGAAGAGGGCTGGGAATGGGCAGCAAGTTTGGAGAAGAGAAGGGAGGGAGCTGCTGTTTGGAGAGAGACTGTTGTTTGGAAGAGGAAAGGGAGGGAATGGAGTAGTTAAAATAGGCAAAAAGGAGGGATGTGGAATGGCAAAGAGAAGGGTGTAGATAAGGGATAATGATGCCATTAACTCTGGCGCCATTAAGTGCGCCTAACAAAGCAGGAAATGGCGGAAGTTTTGCCAAAAATTAGAACTGTGGGGAGGGGTGGGGGAGAGAATTTTAAAGGAATCTACTTAAACTTAAATTAATCGTATTTTTCCATCATTTGGCGTCCAAATACAACGAAACTTGACAACGGGGTGTGTTATGATATTACGAACACCCTCGTGCGAAATTTTTTGATTCGGAATAATATTTTATTTTATATTAATTTTGAGTTTAAAAAACTTCAAAAAATTAACCACAATCAAACCGGCTCTCAGAATTTGATGAAACTTCTCGAGCAATCTTTAAATAATATACTGATCATAATGACATTGAAAATGATAAATTCAAGCACGTATTTCAATGTTCAAGATTTTTAATTTTAATAATTCAGGAAATAAAACGGGAGCTTCCGTATTCGGATTTCTTCCGAACTAGGGCACTTTGATCTAAAAAATAAATCTTACCTATGGTATTTTTGTTTGCCTTGATTTGAAAATTCCACAGGATCCTGATTTCTAAGGCGGATTTTGACTTAATTTGCAAAGTAACGACTTTGGGTTGTTACATAAATGAACATGCTATCTCATTTAGCTTTTGGTTCTTGCACTACCATGATGAATTGTATCACTGGAAGGCCCGATTTTTTTGGCACATTAATATCTTATTGAGTAAATAAAGCCTCAACCTTCTTTTTTATTTGATTAATAGATTTTATATGCTCAAGGTTTTTTTATACTGACATTACTAACCCTTGTAAGTTGTTATGAGGCCTTGCACTTTGCAATGATCATTTTTCATTCCACATAGAAAATGTCAAAAATTAATTGTCATGCTTAATCTTAACACATTTCACACTAGTGCCACTAACAAGATTTGGCATATGTAGATTGTAACAAGGTATGTTACTCAACCTAGATTAATTTTAATTGAAATGATTCAGATAATAAAATCAAGGTTGAACCATTTAAGGTTTTGCTCCTGCTCTCGATCCATATTTTTTTTGTTTTTAATTATGGATGTTCTTATTGAGCACATTCAATAGGAGGTTCCTAGGTGCATGTTATTTGTAAGTGACATTCTCTTAATTAATAAGACTTGGGATGAAGTTAAAGCAAAAACTCAAGTTTTGGGGAACTACTCTAGAATATAAAGGGTTTTGTCTTGTATATCTAAAACATAATATATTGAGTATAAGTTTAATGGTAATAGAAGCCATAATTCAAGGACATAACTATTGAGGACCATGTGATCAATAAGAGCAAGAGGTTTAAATACCTTGATTCGTTATTCAAAATAATGGTGAAATAGAGTGATGTAATTAAATGATCTAAATTGGTTGGATAAAATGGGAGTAATGTGTTTGGAGTATTGTGCAATCGAGATATCCCACTCAAAATTAAAGAAAAATTTTATAGAGTAGTCATATGATTGTTTTATGTAATATAAGGATCAATGTTGGCCAACAAAAAAGAAAATTTAACTGAAAAATACGTGTTATGGGATGAGGATGCTAAGGTAGATGGGTTGAATACTTGAAAGGATAGATTCAGAAACTAGTTATTATTCGTAGTAATGTTGGAATGAATCCAATAGTGGATAAGATTAGAGAATTTTGTCTTTAGATGGTTCAAGCATATTAGTGTAAATTGTTTCAATGTCCCTATTAGAAAAACTGGGCATATTAATTTCGCCCATGTTAAAAGTGGAAGAGAAAGACCTAAAGATATGGAAAACCATAAAAATGACCTTCTATTTAGAACTTAAGGGGCTTCTATTTGATTGTGCACAATAAGAGCAAATGATTTATGTAAGCCGATACCACGTAGTGGGACTAGGGCTTATTGTTTGTTGTTGATTTAGATGATAATGATGCATTAATTCAGTAAGATTTAAAAGAGGTTGATGAATGCATTAAAAATCTAAGGCGTCTTAATTTGTAATTGACGGTCAACTTAGCTAAAGAGATTTGTGGTCAGTAATGTCTATCCAAGCTGCATGCAATCCAAGAATGGAGCATTGCTCTAATCTCTGATGATTCTTTAGGAAATCACACCATGCTTCTATAGGGTCAATGCTTCATCTCAAGTCGTTTGATTTAAAACTTGGCTGTCTAAGTTGGCATTGGTAGCTTCTAATGTGTTGTAATTGTCATCAATCCTCATGGTCATAGAAAGCATGCTTATAACATTCTTATACTATTCTTTGAATTGGTCTATGTTATAAATTTGAGCATGATACAAACATGTCCTGTTGTTGCATTAGTGCTTTATGGAAAAATAAATGCTAGTGCGGAGTAAAGTGTTATTTTTTTTTTGTTTTAAGTAACAGGCAAACGTATATTAGCTCACAAGGTAAATAAGTCATCATTGAAAGCTGTGGGTTGGGCCTTTTTGTACTCTGAAGAAAGCTGGACTGATACTTTGGCCTGTGGTATTGGCGTTTTTGAGAGCCATTTGTAAGGCGATTGCTTGAGGGGTTAAGTGAGTTTTTGAATAGAGTTTTCAATAATCAAACCATCTATGACTAATGCCGAGACTGACATTTGACAGTAAAAGTCCATCAATAATAAATTCATTGGTGAATTCTTTGAAATAAAAAATGGCTTATTGTTAAAATAACAAATCTAAATGCTAGTTTCTAAATACAGCATTGAATACAATTGGAAGTAAATAATGTAGACATGGAGCAGACATCTTCATTGATCAACTTCAGGATTGAGAAAAAACAGCCTTCCATGCATTAAAGATTGGAGAAAATTTTAGTAATTTAAGTTCATTCAATTGTTTCTTGTCAGTATGCAGTTCATGATTAATTTCATTTTCAAGCATTTGGAAGGAATAGTGATGTTCTTACATCAGTACAAAAAGGTCTAGAAGAGCATATATAAGTTGACCTCCTGACATAGTGATGATCATTGCAAGAAAAAGATCTTTTCATGCTGGGATTCATTCACTATTAATTCTATTAAGTACCGACTTTGAAATGAGATATGATTGGTCCACCAAAGTGTAAAAAACAGAAAGATGTTGCAGGATATGTAGTCAAATCAACATGAAGAACACTTGAGCATAATACATTTGAAGCATTATAGAATTTTCAAAGCATAATCAATCCTCAATTCATAATGTTATGTGAAGGCATTTTAATATTTATATCCATATAATTAAAAAATTACAATTATTCATAATATTAGTGGCTAAAAAAATCAAATAATGACAACATAAACATAACCTTTTGTAATCTGGAAAGTTATTTGGACAATAATTATTGGGAATACTTGAATACATTCTTGCAACCACATCCTAGAATATGTTCCTTATAATTTCATGAAAAAACTAGCATTTGAATGCAACATTTTCTTTTGCCTATATGCTTCCATTTTTTTTAAGTAACATACTTTCCATAAAGGCTTAGATACCATTTTCTATTGGAGGCATTGGCGTTTGTTTTCAAAGATATCTTCCAATTATTAGAGAACATATTTATATATCAATGGTATATATATAAGCACAATGAATTAAAGCCAAAACACAACATTTCAAGCATAAAGCATCAGCTTGCAGGTTGAGGACCTTGAATTTGAACAAATCTAGAGCTAAGGCTGGAAGAAATTGTTGACTCGAGGAATTTGGATTTTAAGGAACATAATTATCACTGCCTCGCTCGTATGCATTGAGAAATGAAAACTTGATGAAACTTAGACTTTGCATTCTTAAAGTTGAAGAGCTAAATTGTAATCATCCAAGCTACATATTAAAAATCTCACTAAACATCAATAATTTTATTAAGAAAGTAGCAATAATAGTGTCTTACAATTTAAGTCATTTATAAGGAAAACGTTAATTTTCCCGCAATATTTAGACTTGGTCAATGCTTCCGCAGATTTCAGTTTCCCGTTAAAAAACTCCCGCTAAATTTCGGTTTTCAGTTACAATCCTTAATTTGGAAGCATTTCAAATTCGTTAAAGCTGAAATAAGAACTGACATTAAGCATGAGAAGGGAACGAGAACCTCATAAAAATCGGCGACAATTAAGGTTGACGGTTCCATTAGGAAAGAAATGAAAATTGAACCCACAACTTTATTGGCTTTAGGGGCCGCTCGATCCTTCGGCTCCCATAAACGCTCCATTTCCGTTTTAGTTCGCTAATTCTTGTGATCCACGCTAAGCGTCCTTCCAGCCGAAGGAAACGGGTGTGCGTTACGCACGCACACCTTATTTAATCGAGCGCATACCGCTTGATTCTTCACTGCCTTCTCCTCGACTCATTCCTCTTCTCTTCCGCTCGAGCTGTAGGAGCATACCTGAGCCAACGGCGAGACGCATCGGCAGCAGCGTCTTGCGCGACTAGCACAAGAGCCGACGGGAGCACGGTCGACGCCCCAGCGCACCTCGCACGATCCCCCTCACTCGATCCTCTATTGTTGCGCCGATCCTTCCTCTCCTCTTCCGCTCGATTCGGCGCCGATCCTGTGCATTCGATCGAGAGTAAGGTACGATCCCTCCTCTCCTCTGTCCGATTCTTTTAATAGGATAGAAGCATATTGCAGTGATAAATATAAATCGTTTATTATAGTGAACAATACTCCAAATCAAAGCCAAATGGTTTTAATTAAGAAAAATTTATAAATTTCAAATCTACACTCAAGAACTTTGGAGTATTGTGTTCTTGTCTAATTAAGGTGGTTAGCTATGATTGTAAATCTTTGGAGTATCCAAAAAACTTAAAGTATCAAAATCATTTTATTCCCTTATTTATTTTATATAAATACATAATATATATATACATATTATATATATGTTATTATAACTTTTACATCCTCTCTCCCCTCTCTCTCTCTCTCTCTCTCTCTCCCTCTCTCTATGTCTCTCCCTTTTCTCCCTCTCTCTCTCTCTCTCTCCCTTTTTCCGCCTCCCTCCCCTTTCTTTTTGATATTTTGGGATAGGTTTAATTATTAGTTTGAGTATTGGGATCCAATTACAGTTAATTTAGTATTTTGACGTAACTTTGGAGTTTTTAATAGTTAGGAGATCGAGAGATTGACTGCTTTGAGTCAAAGCTTGTTCAATAATAAGGTGCAAGTATTTTAGCATAGAATCAAATTTGTAAGTTAGAAATTTATAATTTGATATACAGTTTCATTAAATCTATTCTCGATTATTAATGATGAAATCAAGGATTTTCCATTTGCAATATGCAATATGTATGCAATTTGGTATGTGAAGGATTCAATGCTATTAGAAAACACTTCAGAATAACATATGCTGCATTTCCAACTTATAGAGAAAGCTCACTTAGGGTTTAAGAATATACGAATTTTAATACTGATTTATTCTACATTATTCTAAGTTAACTCATAATCTCTTAGCCAAAGATAATTTATATGTAGAACAAAGAACCACAAGGTTCGTAATTAACTAAAAGTTTAGGAATAAAAAAATATTAAGAGTTCATAGAGCAAGCAAGAACTTTTAAAGTTTAATAGAATTCCAAATATAACTTTTGCAGACACATCAAAGTTGTGAGTGAATTGTTAAGTCAAACACAAAAGATACACTCGATATCATTTTTATGTTTTTTACTTTCATTTGCTGCTTAAGCATCGCTTTGAGCCTGTTTTGTATTACTACTTAATGTGTTATTCTTACTACTAATGATGTAAGAGAAACAGAATGATATTTATGTATCTTGTAAATGTTGCAAAAATGATTCTGAAATGGAGCATAAATAGGTTAGGGATGGGGCTAGTCCTCGGGAACTATAAGGGTGCCATCTGGAGCCTTTGAGGGGGGCCCAAGTGAAGGTTATGCTTAAATGCATGTTTATTGCTATCTGGAGCTTTTAAGGGGGCCCAGGTAAAGGTTATGCTTAAATGCATATGAACCCAACCTCATAGTTCTGATTTTTCCCATCATAACTGCTAACATTGCTTCATAATATCATAAACATAAACATGAATTTTTATGCGATTATTGATTTTCCGTTTGAAAATTTGGCATATGATAAAAAATATTTATTTTGCAGGAGTCATGATTATTTTTTTTGCAATAAACTATATTTTTCTGCAATTATTATTATTTTTGCCCTTTATTTTTGCTTAAAATATTTTTTAATATCCTTTGTATTTAGAATGTGCACTAAGGCATTATTTTTATAATGCCAGATCAGATACAGCGGGAAGATGCCGATATAGTTTAAAATCGTTAGAAGAGACTTGGCGTGGAAAATTTATTTTATTTACCCATTGAGGGAATTATAATATTTGTATAATGCCAATTATGTGTTAACTTCTGTATGTTATTTATTTTAAATTGAATGAATGCTAGTTCTTTATACTTGAATAGCTCTGCATATTTATTTAACTGTTATTTTATTTCACCGCCAATATGATCCTGCGGAAAGATGTATCCGATGTTAGTTTAGTTGTTACCAACCTAACATGGGTCATCACAATAACTGGCATGTAAAAGTGTACTATTTGCTAGCATAAAAGAAAACTACTATTGAACCACAACTACAACAAAAGAAATAGAAAAAAGCACTATGAGCAGAATACATGATGATGAGTATATGTTATGTTAGTGAATATGTCAACCGTTTAAATCCTGACCTGAAAATATTTGTAATAGGGATTTATATAGATAATCAAATTGATTAAATAATTAACAATAATTTGAATAAAGCATGCTTGTTTTAAAAAATAAATATGCAGAATAGCCTCAAAAGTAGATATTCTGGATTGGCTGCCACATTTTTGTTACAGATATTCTACCTTCTGTGATCTTAGTTGTTGTCAATTTGATCCACTTAAGGTCCTTTGCTACATGTAAAATATTTTCATGTCTTCGAGTTTAACATTCAACTTTTGCATGGCAATAGAAGTGTATAGCAAGGTAGATTTTTTGAGAATTAATAGTGGTGTAACAAAACTCTATTGTGATTGTGTATTCATTGATGGTTTTTGTTAAAAACTTCAACGCACTTTTATATTCTCTGTTGATAAATTTTGTATTTAGAAACCTAATACTAGTTTGTCATTTTCGTATTTGGCAATAGTTGATGTGTGAACAAAAAGTGTACGTGCTAGCAATTCTAGGCATATGTTTATAACAGAAAAAAATTGGTGCCGGCTTTAACCATTTCTTCTCTTGGCAGATCCAAAGGGCATACCGAACTTGTCTGGTAAACAGGTAGATTGTCTTTCAAACATTGTACTATATAATAAACTCAAGTAATTTACCATACTTGAGCCTCTTTGATAGATTATGGACTGGAAAGAACAGCCAGCAGTGCAAACAGTTGAAGTCTGTTCTTACAAAAGAGGTTAGTTACACTGATGATTTAAAGTGACATTGTATATCTAGAGTTTTTTCTGCTTTTTCTGAGCAAACAGTACAAATTAAAATTGGTTAAAATTTTCTAAGCAATCAAAGAGATAGTTTCATGTTTTCTTACCAAACAGTATGCTAATTGGTCTGAAATGTTCCATGAAGTCTAGGGTTTCAACTGTTGCAAACCTAGTAAGATACAAACAATGGAGCACACAATAGACTACAATCTGTAGCTCTTAAACTTCTAGTTTTAGCAAGATTAGCAATTCTCAAAATCAATAATTGAACATTATTTTCCATGAATATGAATGTAAAGGTTATGGATAGCTGAATTTTTGCAAACTTTAGATCAAATCTTTAAGGCCATGTTTGGGTCTCATTTAACTTAGCATAGTTTAAGCTCCAAATTAATTTGTTTCATAACTTAGTTAACCTTAGTTAATCTTGCGTAAGCTTACATCATATATTTATATATTTAAATTTAATTTAACTTAAGTTTGTATAATTATAATCAAATAAAAAATTTGAAGTTTTATTTTAATAATTAACTAATTAGTTATAATAGTACAAATATTAATAATAAATATATTAATTGTAGTTCATTATATTGTTTAGATTATTAACTCTTCCATTGTTAGGTCTTAAGCTTTGGATGAGAAAGGGGAAGTGTTTTAAGTAGTTGATAGCCAATGTAAAACTTTGTCGAATGTTCTTATTATATGAATATATAAGAAAATGTGTTAGAGATAGAGCATCACTTGGAAGTAACGCATTGCATTGCCTGAATTTAGTAAAAGGTGTACTAAGGTCGCTTAATCTTTGCTTGAGTGTAGTGTCAAATAAGCGAGAGTTCCTGCTATATGAATGATTGGAGGATAAGAAACTACACCATGATATTAAGTTAAGGTTAAGTAGTTAGAATATTAAAAACTCTTACTAGCAAATTTTTGAATTGGTAGATATTATTATCAATAAGAGGATAAATATTTTGTTTCTCAAGAATTGAAATGCACAAGAGAGAAAACAAAGAAATTAATAGTTTAGGCTTTGAACTCTAGCACTCGAGAAAGAATCATTATAAGAAAAATGTGCGTATCATTTCGAGTAAGAATTTGAAGGATAATGTAGTAGAAGTAAAATGGTAGTAGATAGAATCATATTTTTGAAGATTACATCGATAGAATAAATTTCAATAATACAACTTTTTTTCCCTCAGAGAGATTACATGTGAGTATTAAATAAAAAATTGACATAAATTGGTAGAGTTTGGTTCAAAGAATACCCCAAGTGAATATATTATTTATACAAGAGGATTAAATGAGTATGCTAGAAAGGTGACTGAATAACTAATTATGTATGTAACAACTTTTGATTTTAGAGAGATTAATGAAGAAGATGAATGATTTTGGAGTTTACATTTAGCTTGTAATCTTATGATTGCTAATACTTAAAATAGAGAAATAATATTTTCTTACAAATATAAGTCATAAAACTCAAATTGGTTATTTTCCTTTAGTAAAAAAAGATTATTTATATTGCAAGTATTGTAAGATTGTTTTAGATGATTGTTTGATAACTTAACATTGATTATTAGTTTTAAATTTTAAAATAAGTAGCAAAAATTAGAATTAAAAAGATTAGTATAAATATTCATATGATTGAAATTTAAAACTTGGTCAATGAATTTTTTGAAACAGACATATATTTGTAAAGTACAAAACTTCAATTAGATACAATCTCTTCTATATTGTTACTGAGGATACCATATAGCATAGTAAGGATAACATTTCCCTCAAAAAATAGTCCCCACAGCATACAAAGAGGATTGATTGTCGTCATGAAGAATGTTTTTAATTATGCCCTAAAAGGATAAATTGGCTGTCATGAAGCTTTGCTTCGTGCTCTCAACTGCATTGGATTTTAACTATAGCTACCAGACAATCTCCCTCAATAATGAGTCCCATCAAGTTCGCTCATGTCCTCTTGAGCCATCCTATGAAGGAGCAATAGTCGTTTAGTTCTCTGCCTTAAAGGGAGACTGGGATTGAACTTTGGCAGTAAATGATAAGGCCTTTGTAAGCATCCTGCTTCTCATTTTGGAAGGATCCTTCAATGTTGACTTTGAGACACTTGGGTGGAGGGGGAAACCACATATGCTAGGATAAAGAGGGCAAAAGAGGCCAAGGTGCTGTAGGAGCTATAGACAGGCTGTTAAGGCTAAACATTAACCATCGCCATTATATTGGAATCGACATCAAAATGTTGGTGTGGGGAAGGTTTCGTATGCTTCCTCATTAATTTGCTCCTAAGATTGGTAGAGGATATAGCCATACATTTGTCTAGCAAAACGATGTCATGGATTAACGACTCAATGTGAATATAAGCTGCTCCCATCAAAGACGACAACGGTTGTGGCTCTTCATTTGATCGGGACTTCTTGAATAGCCAGTGTATAGGGGCACTT